>NC_069462.1:20695789-20885789 GCF_026875155.1 Cherax quadricarinatus | reverse complement strand
ACATTTTTTAAACGAAAAAATTATTTTTAAACAATAAAAAAAAATTTCCCCTTTTACCCATTCGGCACATTATAATGTAGTAGTATGCATGAAAAAATATTTAAATTTTTAAAATATAAAATTTATATATATAATTTTATATTATATATATATATATATATATTTTATATATATATATATTTATATATATATATATATTATTATATATATTTTATATGGACTAGCACGGGGGGAGGGGGGGTTTGGGAAAACTTTTTTCTATTACTTTCACATCTCAATCGTGTGAGTAGCGATGGTGTGCATGTGTGTGTGGTGTGTTTGTGTGGGTGTTGGGTGTGTGTGCTACGAAAACAGTGTACACACCCTTTTTTGTTTCGCGTGGTAGTTTAAACCCAAACCCCTTTAAAGCAGATAAGCCATAACTCAGCGCCCAGGACCGGCAGTGACAGCTGGGTGCCCGCGTGGAGTGAGCTACGACCACTCGGGTGACAGCCGAAAGCCCCGGAAAAAAAAAGTATGGAAAAAAAATGGCCGGCCTTTTTTTTTTTTTGGCCCCCCAAAAAAAAGGCAAAATTCCGGGCGGTTGGATGAAAGGTTTTAACCCCGTCTTGTAATTAACCAGTGGTGCAAAAATGACGTAATTTTTTTAGTGTTTAAAAAATTTTGTGTTTTTCCCATCATGGTTACTGTCGTCCCGTCCAATCTGAAAAATTTTATTATTAAAAATAGTAATAATAATAATTATAATAAAACAATAATAACCATAATAATAAAACAATAATCATAATAACAAAACAATAATAATCATAATAACAACAAAACAATAATAATCATAATTACAAAACAATAATAATAATAATAATATTAATATTTTACTATTTTTATTATTAATTATTATTAAATATAGCTTAACCAGTATGGTTCCTTCATTGCTGCAATAATTATTTAAAAATATATATATATAATGAAGTATATTAGAACAAAAGGCACTTGTCTTGTTTCCTGACTAACAAAACACCATCATTACTCACACAGATTATGTACACAAGACATATGCAAAACAACCACTGTGAAAGAGCAGTGAAATTCAACTAAAAATATGTTGGTTCTCCCTTACCATGAAAACTTGGTTGATATGCCTTGTCTTCTTAAGACTTTTAATATCAAAGTTGTATTTAAAAATTTTGATACAGAAAAAAAACTTTTGATAAAGAATTCCCCCCAAAATGCTGATGGATGTGTCGAAGATTCCTTGTAAAATTTGGATAAAGTGGGCCCAAAAACGCTCGTAAGCTTTGTCTTTTATGTGGGGTTATTTTTGTATCTTTCCAGTCACGGTATTGTGCCTTTTTGTTTTTTTATGGATGATGAGGGAGGTTAGGTCGGCCAGTTAGGCTGGGGCGGGAAAAGATGATGTACGGAAGTTAGGTCAGGCTAGGTTGGGGTGGGTAACTAGATGTACGAGGTTAGGTCGGGCTAGGCTATTTTTAGATGATTAGGGAGGTTAGGTCAGGCTACTAGGGCAGACTAGATGATGTAGGGAGGTTAGATCAGGCTGGGCTAGGGCGGCTAGATAGGTTATTTGAACAGGAAAGGCTAGGGTTTTTTTTCTTCCTGTGACTCCCTTTTTCCTCCAGGTTTTTTCCAACCATATTAAATTTTTTCCTCATAGCAACCCCTCGCGACGCAAAAATTAAATTCAGTTTGCATTTCGCGCAGATTAACTTTAAAATTTTTTCATTTCGCTGTCTAATTATCGAAATTTGAACATGTGTCTATGCCCCCTTTAATTAAGTTTTAATGCCTGAACCAAATTTTTTAAAGGAGGAATTTCAAAAGTAATCCCCGACATGGAGGATACTTTTGTACGTTACATAGAAAATGCAAAAAGAACATGATGAAAAAGACACATAAGCCAGCCCCTTTAATAACTTGATAAGTGCGATTTTTTTTTTTTTTACTCCCGCGCCCCGGCCCGGGGCCGGATGCCGCTGCGCGCTGGTGGCCCCGCTCCCCCACTTCCATCCAGACTTGTTGATCTAGCCCCTGTAAAGGGTATTTGGGTTTATTTCCCCTTTTTTGAAGACCTTCTAACTTTCCCAGCAGTTTTTTTGATATTTTCTGGTAAGATGCTGAAAATCGACACCACAAATGCTGATACAGTGTTCCCTTACATGTCACTGCACCCTTGCATTTCACTGGGTTTTTTTTGCATTTCCCCTTTCATATTTCTCACCCCAAAGATGTTGTTATGGCGTGTGCAGATTTGGGATAAGACCCTCAAGCATCTTCCAGGCATATTTATCATGTATCTGTCTCTCCCCCGCTCCCTGTAAGACGTTCCCCGCAACTGGGTACCCTTTTTTAGCGAAATGGCTTTCGTGCGTTTTTTCATCAGCTTTTCATAAAACATGTTCAGCAAAACGACACTTTCGCTATACCATAAGCTGCCTTTTAACCCCGGATCCGCCTAGATGGAACTCGCGCGTATGACCGAGTCCCTTCAGCCGGATGAAGCCCCTCCCTCATTAACATCTGACATTTAAAGGTATGTGCGTCCCAAATTCCCTAATCCATAAAAAGTATTCTTACAGTGCTTTGACCCTTTGTTTCATGCTTCCCGTTTGTCCTTTTTTTGAATATTAGGACTTATTTTTTCGTCTTCCCGTCTCTGGTAACACCTCCAAACATGATTTAATTTTGATTTTAGGTAGGGCTTGCATAGTGCCTCTGCTCCCCTCACAGATTTTTGGTGATATTTCATCAAGTTACAGTGCCAAAGTATCTCCCGCCACTCAAAGCTTTTTTGTCTTGCTCTATGTATGGTGTGTGTGTGTGGTGTGTGGGTTGTGTGTGTGTGTGTTGTGTGTGTGTTGTTACAGAACGACGGGTCATCAGTTTAAGGGGTCATCAATCCTTCTCTTCTTATTTTCAGTATTGTGAATTTATATAAAATATCCCGGCGCAATAAAATGTAAATGTGTACTGTCACCCCAGGGGACACTTTCCCCCCTTCCCCCCCCCCTTTCCCCCCCCCCTCTGCCTTATCCCCTCATCGGCTGCCCCCTCCACTTTTTCATGTCTCCCAAACTCGTCTCCATCCTAGCCTCTAACTCTCTCAGTGGTCCCTATTCTCTCTTTTTTCTCCCACTTTGCTCACCCTCTCCCATCATTATTCTCTTCTCCCACCCTTGCCTATTCGTCTTTTATTCTCTTCTCCTGTGTCTTCCCCTTCATGTTACCACGTCTCTCCCCTTCCCCATCCTCTATTCGTCTTGCTATTCAACCATTCCAATCTCCTCCTATTCCTTCTCTCTCTCTCTCACTCTCTCTCTCTCTCTCTCTCTCTCTCTCTCTCTCCTGCATGTCGTAAATCTCCAACATGGCAAGTCTGTGTTATTGCAGTAAAAGCGTAAAAGCCGCATTTCGTTTTTTTTTTTTAGCCTGCTATGTTTGAAACACTCGCTCTAGGCTCGCCAGGTTTCCTTCGAAACCTAGAGAGAACGTTTTGCCCTTCCCAGATCCACGCCCATCCTGGATCATATACATGAGAAGTACACACACACACACACACACACACACACACACACACACACACACACACATATATATTATATATATATATATATATATATAATATATATATATATATATATAAATCATCTCAAGCTGTTACCAGGTATCTTTCATAAACTAATCCCATAAAATACCCCTATATGGCCGGGCTATTTAATTGCACTATAAAATTTCGTCATAAAATTCAAAGTGCCGACCAAATTTCTGTGAAAAAAAAAATCAGCAAGCCATCCCCCTTACATAAGCAATTATTTAGGCATGACTTTTTCATATTATATATATATATATATATATATATATATATATATATATATATATATATATATATATATATATATGTTGTGTGTGTGTGTGTGTGTGTGTGTGTGTGTGGTGTGTGTGTGTGTGTGTGTGTGTGTGTGTGTGTGTGTGTGTGTGTTGTATGTGTGTGTACACATTGAGAGTTTAGAGCCTCGTGGGTGTATATTAACAGGTTACTCTCACAAAGCTCTCAGAACCTTAATGCTTTTGTGAAGGCAACACCACCCCGGGAGGCCTGACGCTGTCTGCTGCTGCTCTCTGCTCTACACGAAGCAATGGAGAGTATATTTATAAGTGGCTATTGGGAGTCGATCCAGGTATGATATAGGAACGGGGAGAACTCTATTAGGAGAGATTTATTATCTCTAATAAACAGAGCTTCAACAGCACCAAGCTCCCTTCACGGCAGAAATTAATGGAAATTTAGAATAATGGTATGCATGAAATCAGTAAATATTAAATTATTATTCTTGTTATTATTATTATTTAAACACTACATCTGTATGGAGTCCGCACAACAGGATACCCACAACAACAGGAGACCCACACAACAACGGGAGACCTACACATCAACACTAAACCCACACAACAGAAGACCCACCACTAAATTAACACACCAGCAATAAACATCGCATAACAAGCTAGATAAACATTGTTAAATAACTAACAATATATTTCGGTAACAGACCACACATATAAACAAGTAACGAGACATTAATCACTGGAGTAGTGGTGGTAGGGGGTAATTTACACTACTACTACTATTACTACTACTGTTACTACTACTATACTACTACTATTACTACTACTACTGCTGTTACTACTATACTACTACTACTGCTGTTACTACTATACTACTACTATTACTACTACTGCTGCTGCTGCTGCTACTACTATTACTACTACTACTGCTATTACTATTCTAATAGTACTGCTATTACTATTCTACTACTACTACTACTACTACTACTACCCCCTTTTTCGTCTACCTATTCTTCTTTTCCCACCTCCTCTCTCTCTCTATTCCTTTTCCTTCTCCACTTCCCTTGTCCAATTTTTTTAACACACATTTCGCGCCAGTATTTCCCACTCCTGTGCGACACACGTCTTGTAGAACGGATATTTCTTGTAGGGTTGAGCTTCGCGAAGCTCAGCCTTACAACCCACTCGTCCAAAAAAATTTAAAGTTATACCATAAATTTAAAGGGGAAAGATTTTAGAACAAAGCAAATGAAATTTAATTTTGGAAAAGTTATATTATGTGGAAAAATGGACATGTTTTAGAAGACGGGGAATTACGTCCCCCTTAAAGACAGCCAAGGTGCTTTGGAATTCCCTTAACAAGAAGGGAGGGGTTGAAAAGCCGTGGGCTTTTGACGCTCATCATTTCTCTTTTAAGTGCCCCCCCGGGGCCAATGTTTTTTTTTTATTATGTAATTGTATCGTGATTTTTTTGTTAAGGTGTACACGATGTCCCTCTACGTCTAGCACCAAGCAAATACACTGGCCTTCAAGCGCTCCCATATTCGGGAAAGTTTTCCTATGTTTTTTTGCTCAGAAAAATCCGACTGCCTTAAAGGGAGCCCTGTTAGTAACGCATGTTTTAGCCTGGAGAAAAAAAGTGTTTTGAACAGTATATCACGGGTTTAGAAACCCCGTTTTGAAAGTTCTTGTTATCCTCCTATAATTTTCCTTGGGGGTTGCAAAAACCAGCAACACTGTTGTAATCCTTGAATGAGAGATTTCTGACATTTTCACCCCCAAAAGCCGCATACTAAAACTTTCGCTCTACTGAAGGGTTTTGATTTTTTAACCCGCTTCCATCACTGTATTTCCCCATTCTTACACTCCCCGCATGCAAGAAGGAAAAACTTGTCCCAATGACTATCAAGGTTTTTTAGGCACACTGGAGGATTTTTTTATACCCACTTGAAAATTCGCTGTTTCACGGACGCTACTCTAAAGGATTATGGTGTTATCAGAAAAGGAATATTACGATGCATGTTATGCCCTTGTCAGTTAATATAAGAATGAAGGCAGAAGGGGAGGGATACTGTGCCTGTAGCAGCCCCCTATCTCACCTTTTTACTACTCTTTCTCCTATTTTTTAAAGAAGTTAAATATTTATCTACCACTCCTCCAGTATTCTTTGTAAGCTTTTTTGTGGCTGTTACACCACATCGCATTGTCGAAGGCTTTTGCAAGTCTAGCAGTGCACAAAGACCATGCAATAATTGTAACAGGTAGGATGCCCCTGCCTGAAACCCTTGCTCCCCTAATTGTGCAGTTCTTGTGTTTCCCATGTGACTGGTAACCTGCTTCTTAGGACCCTCAAAGATTCTGAAAATTGGGAAGGTAGCGCTGTTGGCCTATACTTTTTTGCAATTGTTTTACTTCCCCCCTTTGTGAATTTTTATTATTATGGGGAGCGCTAAACCATAGAATTATACAGAGTCTGTTGGGGAGGGGGGGAAGAAGGAAAGGGCTTTCAGGTTTAATTCAGGGAACAGGACACAGTCCAATTCCCAGATCAGACCCTCACCTTTGTGAAATAGGGGAATCAGTGTTTTTAAAATGACTGCGGGATCCATTTTGTACGGGATCCTTCTTTTTAGACAAGGCCCCAATAGGGGGTTCTTTGAAATTTTTCGAAAATGCGGGAGTCCCAGCCCCCTCTGGAGCGGAGTGCAGGGCTTCTCCAGTGGCGTTTTTCAAAGCAACTGGGAAACGACTCCATCGAAATTTAGAGACGTCGCCATGTTTGATCTCATATGAAAAAGAACACTCATGGGGTTTTCGATTTAAAGACTAGGGAGGTCGCGAACAAGTCGACTACGATTCAGCAACGCACTCTTTTTCTTCTTTCCTCTCTTTGTCCCGTCCCTTGTCCCCCCTCCTATATGGCTCCCTTCCCCCTTCATGCGTTACCTAACCCCTAATGGTTATAATCATAACCAGGTTTTTTAAAGGGGGGTCAGTAAGCCACGGAAGTCTTCGTCGATGACCAAAAGTCCACTGTGAGTCATTTTTTAAAATAAAACCGCGCAGGAAACACTTGTCCTGTTTCCCCTAACAAACTTTATCCACCTTCGTGTTTAATGTACTATCGGACCGTAATTTCGCATATGTAGGGTTATTTTGTGTTTTATCATGGTTCCAGTGTATGCCCATCTCCCTTAAAAGTGAAGGCCAGTGTTGATAAAGGGTTTAGCGCGGATTATGCCTAAGAGAGAGAAGGTCCGGTACTTTCTAGTACTTCTGCTCCCCAGCTTTCCGGGATTTTACACGAGGCACAGTCAGTGTACTCACCTAATTGTACTCACCAAATTTGAGGTTGCAGGGGTCAGACTCAGCCGGGCCCCGCCCTTCACTGATCGTACTAGGTCCCCCCCTTTGTTTTCCGGGCTTTGTCATCCCTCTTCTTAAAAACTATTATGGTTCCTGCCTCCACTACTTCGGTGTTGTGCATTCACCACCCGGATTTTTTTCCCCTCAGCTTTAAAAAGTCTGCAACCTTTGAGGGGATCTTATATTTGCTTGACTGTAAGGAGTGTAAAGCGAAGAGCTGCAACACTGCAACACTACAACGCTGCAACACAACACAGCGCAACAAAACACAGCAACACAAAACAGCTGCAACACTGCAACAGTGCGATTTAAATTTTAATGAACAAAAACTCTTAATTCCTAACTTTCATAAATTAAAAAATTTCTTTCTGTAAAAAAAAAGCCTATTATCCTCAAAATATAAATCCCGAAACAAAATATTTAAGTCTTAGCGAGCTTCAAATTATCAATTATTATTTTTAATTATATTCTATTATTATTATTATTTTTATTATTATTATTATATTCTTTTTATATTCTTATTTTTATTATTTTTAAAGGAAGGCGCAAAACCCCAAAAGGGGCTGTGTTATGGGGGATGTTGTGTATGTGTTGTGTTTATGTGGGTTGTATTGTGTGTGTGGGGGGTGTGTGTGTGGTGTGTGTGTGTGGGGTGTGGTTGGTGTATGTGTGTGGTGATTATGTGTAGTGTATATTTGTGTGGAGGTTATGTGTGTGTGTGTGTGTGTGTTGTGTGTGGGTGTGGTGGTGTGTGTTTTGTGTGGGGTGAGTGTATATGTGTGTGGGTGTGTGTATGTGTGTGTGTGTGTGTGTGTGGTTGGTGTTGTGTGTGTGTGTGGTGTGTGTGTGTGTGTGTTGTGTGTGTTTTTAAATATGTGTGTGTGTGGTGTGTTGTGTGTGGTGTGTGTGTGTTTTTTGGTGTGTGTGTATATTATATATATTGGTTTTGTGTGTGTTGTGTGTGGTGTGGTGTGTGTGTGTGTTGTGTTGTTTGTGTGGTGGGGGTGTGGTAAATATATTTTTTGTGTGTGGTGTTGTGTTGGTGTGTGTGGTGCGCGTGGTACTCCCCCTATTGAGGTTGCGGGGGTCGAGTCGAGCTCCTGGCCCCCCCTCTTCACAAATCGTACTAGGTCACCTCCCCAGCCGGGGGTTTTATATACCTCTGCTTAAAGCTATGTAGGTTCCTGCCCCCACTACATCGTTTCCAAACTTTTCCCAAATTACTGACTACTCTGTGTGAAGAAATACTTCCTAACACCCCTGTGATTCCGTGTCTTCAGTTTCCCAACTGTGCCCCCTGTTACGTGTCCAATCTCGGGAAAAAAACCTGCCCTTTGTCCACCTTTCAATTCCTCTCATATTTTTATGTCTTTCATGTCCCCCCAATCTCTCCTGCTTCCATGTCGTCAGGTTGATTTCCCTTAACCTCCCCTCGTGGACTACCTCTTAGCTCTGGGACTATCTTGCTGTGGGTTGTGTGTGTGTGTGTGTGTGTGTGGTGTGTGTGTGTGTGTGTGGGGTGTGTGTGTGTGGTTGTGGTGTGTGTGTGTGCGTGCGTGCATTATCCCCTTTGAGATTTTTCCTTGAAACTATGCAAATAGTTTTTCAAAGGGTTTTTGTTTTTGCACTGTTGTTGTAGTGTGACTGAAAGTAACCGTGTTGCGACATCAAAGAACAATGACAGGTTACGGGTAATTTGGGTTGGTCTACATATCTGATGCTTTTTGACACGTGACCACCACCAACTTTTAGTACTGGTCGCTTTAACTTTAAACAGCAGCTGTGCTGCTGTGTTCCTGTTGCTGCCGCTGCTGATAAGTTTCTGTACTGCTGCAAAACTCAGCAGTGTTGCAACACTACACAGGAAACAACACCCAAAGTGGCAATAGGACCAAAACAATGTACAAAACCCCCAGCATTGTAGCAAACCCCGCAGCGTAGCAACACCAGTAGTAGTGTAGCAACACCAAGTGTGTAGCAACACCATCAACCGTGTAGCAACACCAATGTAGTGTAGCAACACACCAACAGTGAAGCAAACCCCCAACATGTAGCAATAACACCAAAAATGCAACACCACCAGCAGTGAGCAACACCACAGCGTAGCAACACCGTATAGTGTAGCAACACCTCAACCGTGTTTCAACCCAAAAGTATGTACAAACCCCAAACAGTGTAGGGAACACCACAAGCAGTGTAGCAACACCCTCAGCCGTGTAGCAAACCATATAGGGGGGCAAAACCTAGGTGTAGCAACACCAACAGCAATGTAGCAACACCAACAGAGTGTAGAACACACTAGTAGGCAGCACCACCCCAAACACAGGCAACACCATCAGCATGTAGCAAACCCCCAAAGCAGTGTGCAACCCACACCAGCAGGGTACAAAACCGCAGTGTAGTAACACCCCCAGCAATGTAATAACACCACCAGCATTTTTGGGAACACCACCAGCGTGTACAACCCACATTAGTAACACCACCGCATGTAGCAAACCCCCAGCAGTGTAGCAACCCCAGCAGTGTAGTAACACACCAGCATGTATAACAACAGCAGTGTAGCAACACCCACTAGTATGTAGAAACACCCCCACAGTGTGTAACAACACAGCATGTAGTAACAACACCAGCATGAAGGACCCAGCAGTGAAGGGAAAACCACCACAGTGTAGAACACCACTAAGTGTAGCAACACCCCGCATGTACAAAACCATAGTAGGTCGTAACAACACCGGAGTGTGCAACACCACTAGTAGTGTAGTAAAAACACCAGCAGTGTAGCACACCACCCGCAGTGTAGCAACACCACCAGCGTGAAGGAAAAACCCGCATGAAGGGAAACCCACCAGCAGTGTAGCAAAAACCACTAGTAGTGTAGCAACCCACCCCATGTAGCAACCCATATAGTGTAGCAACACCCCCAGTGTAGAAAACCCCCGCATTAGCAACACCCATATAGCCCCAAGCAGTGCAAACACCCCTAGCGTGTAGCAACACCCCCACATGTAGAACACCCACAGTGTAAAAACCCCATATAGCAAAACCAGCAGTGCCAACACCCCTAGTAGTGTAGTAACAACACCAGCAGTGTAGCAACACCACAGTGACAACCCCCCCACATGAGCAAAAACCACCAGCATGCAGCAACACCACCCAAGGGGAGCCACCACTAGGTTTTCAACACCACCGCAGGTAGCAAAAACAAAAAAGCTTGTAGCAACCCCAACGCAGTGTAGCAACAGCACCAGGTTTTCAACGCCCAGCGGGGTAGTAACAGCAGCAGTGTAGCAAAACCCAGCGGTGTAGTAACAACACAAACCCTGTAGTAACAACACCCCAGTTAGCAACACACCCCGGTGTAGTAAAACAAAACCAGAGTGTATAACAACACCAGCAAGGGAACAACCCACGGCGGTGATAACAACACCAGCAGGTATAACAAAAACCCGCGTGAAACAACACCACGGCGGTGTAGTAACAACACCGCATTTTATAACAACACCAGCAGTTACAACACCAGCGGGCAACCCCCCCAGCATTTTAGCAACACCACCAGCAGTGCAGCAACCCACCACAGGCGCAACACCACTAGGTACAACACCAGCAGGGGAGCAAAACCACCCCCAGTTAGCAACACAACCACAGTGAGCAAACCCCCACCACAGTGTGCAACAGCACCCGCGTGAGCAAAAGCACCACGGTGTAGTAAAAACACGTGTAGAACACCACGGCGGTGTAGTAACAAACAAGCCGTGTAGTAACAACACAGCAGTGTAGCAAAAACCACCGCGGTGAGTAACAAACCAGAGGTAGGGAAAAACACCGCAGTGTAGCAACAAACCCCCGGCGGTGAGTAACAACACCCAGGTATAAAAACCCAGCAGTGTAGCAACCCCCACCGCGGGGTAGTAAAAAACACCAGCAGTTTAGAAAACACCACCCGGGGGTGTGAAAAACCCAGCATGTAGTAACAACACCCCGCGGGTAGTAAAAACCCAGCAGTGTAGTAACAACACCACAGTGTAGTAAAAAACACCACAGGTAGTAAAAACCCACAGTGTGTAACAACACCAGAGTGTTTAACAACCCAGCATGTGTAACAACACCAGCATGTATAACAAAACCCGCATGTAGTAAAAACACCGCAGGTAGTAACAAAACCCGAAGTTTGTAAAAACACCACATGTGAAAAAACACCCGCCAGTGTAGTAACAACACCACAATGAGTAACAACCCACAGTTAGTAACAAACCACAGTTAGTAACAACACCACATGAGCAACACCCACCGCGGTGTAGTAAAAAAACCAGCATGAGTAACAAAAACCAGCATGAAGCAACACCACCGGCGGGGTACAACAAACCAGCAGTGTAGCAACACCACCGGCGGTTAGTAACAACACCCCATGAGTAACAACACCCCTTGTAGTAACAAACCAGCAGTGAACAACACCACCCCCGGTGTATAAAAAACCCAGCGTGTAGTAACAAAACCACAGTGAAGCAACCCACCGGGGGGTAGTAACAAACCGCATGAGAACAACCCACAGTGTAGTAACAAAACCCGTGAAGCAAAACCCCGGGGGTGTAGTAAAAAACACCGCAGTGAGTAACACCAGCATGTGTAAACACCAGCTGAGTAACAAAACCCCAGGAGTAAAAACCCAGCAGTGTAAATAACAAAAACCAGCATGTGTAACAACACCCGCAGTGTAGTAACAACACCCCGTGAGTAACAACACCAGCAGTGAAGCAACACCACCCCCCGGTGTAGTACAACACCCCGCATGTAGTAAAAACCCCGTGAAGCAACACCCCGGGGGTTTTTAGTAACCCGCAGTGTATAACAACACCCGCAGTGTAGTAAAAACACCAGATGAAGCAACCCACCGGGGTGTAGTAAAAACCCAGCATGTAGTAACAACACCGCATGTGTAAAAAAACCAGCAGTGTGTAACAAAACCCCTGTAGTAACAACCCAGCGGTAGTAACAAAACCACAGTGGTAACAACCCAGCATGTAGTAACAACACCAGGTGAAGCAACACCACCGGGGGTGTAGTAAAACACCAGCAGGTGTGTAACAAAACCCAGCATGAACAACACCACCGGGGGGTGTAGTAAACCCCCCAGCAGTGTGTAACAAAACCACAGTGTGTAACAACACCAGCAGTGAAAAACAACACCACCGGCGGGGTAGTAACAACCCACAGTGTAGTAACAAAAACCCATGTAGTAACAACTCACAGGTAGTAACAAAAAACCCCGGTGTAGCAAACCCCCCGCGGTGTAGAAAAAAACACCCCAGTGTATAACAAAACCAGCAGTGTACAACACCACCGGCGGGTATAACAACACCAGCATGTAGTAACAAACCAGCAGGGACAACCCCCACCCGGGGGTGTAGTAACAACACAGCAGTGAGAACAACACCAGCAGTGTAGCAACACCACCGGCGGTTTTATACAACACCCCATGTAGTAACAACACCAGCATGTAGCAACACCACCGGGGGTGAGTAACAAAACCCCAGGTATAACAACACCAGAGTGAAACAAAAAACCACCGGCGGGGGAGTAACCCACCAGCAGGTATAACAACACCCGCAGTGAAGCAACAACCCACCGGCGGTGAGTAACACCAGCATGTGTAACAAAAACCCCGCATGTAGCAACACACCGGCGGTGTATAACAAACCACAGTGTAAACACCACCGGGGGGTGTAGTAACAACCCAGCATGTGTAACAACACCCGCTGTAGCAACACCACCGGCGGGGTTTGTAACAACACCACGTGATAACAACACCAGAGTGAGTAAAAACACCCCCGTGTAACAACATCACATTTTAGTAACAAAAACCACAGTGTGAAAAACAACCGCGGTGTAGTAACAACACCCAGTGTATAAAAAAAAACCAGCAGTGGCAACACCCGGGGGTTAGTAACAACACCACATGTAGTAACAACACCCAGGTGCAACACCACCCGGGGGTTAGTAAAAAACACCCGCAGTGTGTAACAACACCACAGTGTAGCAACACCACCGGCGGTGTAGTAACAACACCCGCAGTGTAGTAAAAACCAGCATGTAGCAAAACCCCCGGGGGGTAGTAACAACACCAGCATGTAGTAACAACACCAGCAGTAAGCAACACCACCGGCGTTAGTAACAACACCCCTGATAACAACACCAGCAGTGAAGCAACCCCACCGGCGGGGTAGTAAAAAAACCACAGTGTAGTAACAAAAACCACAGTGACAACACCAATCATCTCTGCTAAAGTCCACAATTTCTTCCTTCACAATAAAAGGTTCCCCCCATAAAAATTTTCATTTTTTTCATTCTTTTTAGAAAGTTACCCTTTTTACGAAGTCTTAAAGTTCCAAAGTCTTAATGTTTTAATGTCTCAATTGGGCACAAACAAGTCTTCCAGATTTTTGGGTTTGGGGAAAAATGTGAAAATTTCAGACTCTAATTTTGTTTTTGAAAGAAATGATCAATTAATTTTTTTTTTCTCAAAGCTTCATTATCTCGCTCTTATGTGACGTAAAAATTTTACGAGGGGAAAAAATGGGGGGTATTCTTATGAATAGTGGGTATAGGGAAGATACTGACAGTGTATGGGGAATTACTGCAGTGTATGGGGGGGTTACTACAGGTTTTGGGAAGATAATGACGGTACATGGGGAAGTATGGGAGTGTATGGGGGAAAAAATGACATGTATGGAGAGTATACTGACGGGGTGGGGAAGATCCGAAGTGATGGGGAAAGTATACTGACAGTGATGGAGAAGTAACTGACGGTGCATGGGGAAGTAACTGAATTAAGGGGAATTTCTGACAGTGTATGGAAAGAAAACACGGTGCTGGGGAAGTATTCTGACAGTTAGGGGGTTAAAAGACAGTGGATAGGAATATACTGCGGGCATGGGGAATATCGGCAGTGTAAAGGGGGAATATACTCGTTATGGAGAAGATCGACGGTGCATGGGGAAGATACTGGCAGTGTATGGGAATTATACTCAGGGATGGGGAAGTAACTGACGGTGCATGGGGAAGAATGGCAGTGTATGGGGGAATATCTGACGGTGCGGGAAGAAAAATGGCAGTGTTGGGGATATACTGGCATTATGGGAATAAAATGAGGTGTATGGGGGAAATAACCCGGCAGTGTTTGGGAAGTAAATGAGGGGTTTTGGGGGGGTATATGGCAGTGTATGGGGGGAAATAAATGCAGTGTATGTGGGAAATATACTGGCGTGTATGGAGAAGTATCGAGGGTGCATGGGGGAAATATACTGGCGGGTACTGGGGGAGGTATGGGGAAGTAACGACGGTGTTGGGAAGTTAAATGGCAGTGTATGGGGAAAAATAAACGACGGTGTATGGGGAAGTATACTGGCAGTGTTGGGGGGGAAATTAAAAGCAGTTAGTGGGAAATATACTGGGATGTATGGGGAAAATATATTGGCATGTATGGGGGGAAATATATTGACAGTGTATGGGGGGGTATACTGACAGTGCATGGGGAAGTATACTGGGAGTTATGGGGAAGTAACTGACGTGATGGGGAAGTAACTGCAGTTATGGGGGTTACTGACAGTGATGAGGGAAATATACTGACAGTTATGGAGAAGTATACTGACGGTGCTGGGGGAAAAATAACTGGGATGTATGGAGAAGTTACTACGGTGCATGGGGGAAATAACGGCGGATGGGGGGTATATTGGGAGTGTATGGGGAATATACTGACGGTGTAGGGGAAATTATGAATGTATTGGGAAGGGAACTGGCAGTTTAGGGGAAGTATTTGGGATGTATGGGGAAAAAACTTGCAGTGTATGGGGAAGTATACTGCGGAAGGGGGGGAAATATACTGGGAGGGATAGGGGAAATAAACTGACGGGTGCATGGGAAGTATACTGGCAGTGTATGGGGGGAGTATAAAAGGTTGTGGAAGTATACTGGCAGGATGGAGAAGAACGGCATGTAAGGGGGGAAAATATTGGCAGTGGGGGGAAGTAACTGACGTGTAGGGGAAGTAACTGCCCGGTGCATGGGAATATACGAGGTGTTGGGGAATAACTGGCAGTGTATGGGGGGAAATATACTAGCATGTAGGGGGAAGTATATTTCGGTGTATAGGAAGTATACTGGCAGTGTACGTGGAAGTAAAACTACGTGTATGGGAAAAAATATACTGGGAGTGTATTGGGGAAGTATACTGTGATTTTAAACTGCCTATTAACATACAAAGGGGCTTAATTTAAAATACAACTGTGCTTACTTAACATCAAAGGGGGCCCTTTAAAAATAAGGGTGTACTTAAAATACAAGGGGGCCCATTTAAAATACAAGGGGGCGCACTTGAAATAAAGGGGGCGCACTTGTCATCAAGGGGCACACTTTACTACAAGGGGGCGCACTTTGCTACAAGGGTGCGCAAAAACATACAAGGTACCCTTTTTAAAAACATTCAAGGTACACATACAAGGGTGCCCACTTAGCATACAAGGGGCGCCCCCTTTTGCAAACAAGGGTGCCACTTAACAACAAGGGTACCTATTTTAAAAACATTCAAGGTACAGCTACAAGGGTCCCACTTTTCATACAAGGGTGCGCACTTAGCAAACAAGGGTGCGCACTTAACATACAAGGGTACCTTTTTAAAATAACATCAAGGTACAGCATACAAGGGTGCCCACTTAGCATACAAGGGTGCGCACTTAGCATACAAGGGTGCGCACTTAACATACAAGGGTAACTATTTAATAACATTCAAGGGTACAGCATACAGGGGTGCCCACTTAGCATACAAGGGTGCGCATTTAGCATACAAGGGTGCGCACTTAGCATACAAGGGTACCTATTTAATAACATTCAAGGGTACAGCATACAAGGGTGCCCACTTAGCATACAAGGGTGCCCACTTAGCATACAAGGGTGCGCACTTAACATACAAGGGTACCTATTTAATAACATTCAAGGGTACAGCATACAAGGGTGCCCACTTAGCATACAAGGGTGCCCACTTAGCATACAAGGGTACCCACTTCATAACACACAAGGGTACCTACTTAATAACATACAAGGATACCCCCTGAATATACAAGGGTGCCCACTTAGCATACAAGGGTGCGCACTTAACATACAAGGGTACCTATTTAATAACATTCAAGGGTACAGCATACAAGGGTGCCCACTTAGCATACAAGGGTGCCCACTTAGCATACAAGGGTACCCACTTCATAACACACAAGGGTACCTACTTAATAACATACAAGGATACCCCCTGAATATACAAGGGTAACCACTTAACATACAAGGGAACCCACTTAGCCTACAAGGGTGCCCACTTAACATATATGGGAACCCACTTAACATACAAGGGCACCACTTAACATACAAGGGCACCCACTTAACATACAAGGGCACCCACTTAACATACAAGGGCACCCACTTAACATACAAGGGCACCCACTTAACATACAAGGGCACCCACTTAACATACAAGGGCACCATTTAACATACAAGGGCACCCACTTAGCATACAAGGGTGCCCACATAACATATATGGGAACCCACTTAACATACAAGGGCACCACTTAACATACAAGGGCACCCACTTAACATAAAAGGGCACCCACTTAACATACAAGGGCACCCACTTAACATACAAGGGCACCCACTTAACATACAAGGGCACCACTTAACATACAAGGGCAACCCACTTAACATACAAGGGCACCCACTTAACATACAAGGGCACCCACTTAACATACAAGGGCACCCACTTAACATACAAGGGCACCCACTTAACATACAAGGGCACCCACTTAACATACAAGGGCACCCACTTAACATACAAGGGCACCACTTAACATACAAGGGCACCCACTTAACATACAAGGGCACCACTTAACATACAAGGGAACCCACTTAACATACAAGGGCACCACTTAACCTACAAGGGCACCCACTTAACTTACAAGGGCACCCACTTAACATACAAGGGCACCCACTTAACATACAAGGGCACCCACTTAACATACAAGAGCACCCACTTAACATACAAGGGCACCCACTTAACATACAGGGCACCACTTAACATACAAGGGCACCACTTAACATACAAGGGCACCCACTTAACATACAAGGGCACCCACTTAACATACAAGGGCACCACTTAACATACAAGGGCACCACTTAACATACAAGGGCACCCACTTAACATACAAGGGCACCACTTAACATACAAGGGCACCCACTTAACATACAAGGGCACCACTTAACATACAAGGGCACCCACTTAACATACAAGGGCACCCACTTAACATACAAGGGCATCACTTAACATACAAAAGCACCCACTTAACATACAAGAGCGCCAACTTAACATACAAGGGCACCCACTTAACATACAAGGGCACCACTTAACATACAAGGGCACCAATTAACATACAAGGGCACCCACTTAACATACAAGGGCACCACTTAACATACAAGGGCACCACTTAACATACAAGGGCACCCACTTAACATACAAGGGCACCACTTAACATACAAGGGCACCCACTTAACATACAAGGGCACCACTTAACATACAAGGGCACCCACTTAACATACAAGGGCACCCACTTAACATACAAGAGCACCCACTTAACATACAAGGGCACCACTTAACATACAAGGGCACCACTTAACATACAAGGGCACCCACTTAACATACAAGGGCACCCACTTAACATACAAGGGCAACCACTTAACATACAAGGGCACCAACTTAAACATACAAGGGCACCACTTAACATACAAGGCACCACTTAACATACAAGGGCATCCACTTAACATACAAGGGCACCAC
This sequence comes from Cherax quadricarinatus, assembly GCF_026875155.1. Taxonomy (NCBI): domain Eukaryota; kingdom Metazoa; phylum Arthropoda; class Malacostraca; order Decapoda; family Parastacidae; genus Cherax; species Cherax quadricarinatus. The sequence goes on along the minus strand of NC_069462.1, from coordinate 20,867,701 downwards.
TTAACATACAAGGGCACCCACTTAACATACAAGGGCACCACTTAACATACAAGGGCACCACTTAACATACAAGGGCACCCACTTAACATACAAGGGCACCACTTAACATACAAGGGCACCCACTTAACATACAAGGGCACCCACTTAACATACAAGGGCACCACTTAACATACAAGGGCACCCACTTAACATACAAGGGCACCACTTAACATACAAGGGCAGCACTTAACATACAAGGGCACCCACTTAACATAACAAGGGCACCACTTAAACATACAAGGTGCACCACTTAACATACAAGGGCACCACTTAACATACAAGGGCACCACTTAACATACAAGGGCATCCACTTAACATACAAGGGCACCACTTAACATACAAGGGCACCCACTTAACATACAAGGGCACCACTTAACATACAAGGGCACCACTTAACATACAAGGGCACCACTTAACATACAAGGGCACCATTTAAACATACAAGGGCACCCACTTAACATACAAGGGCACCCACTTAACATACAAGGGCACCACTTAACATACAAGGGCACCCACTTAACATACAAGAGCGCCAACTTAACATACAAGGGCACCCACTTAACATACAAGGGCACCACTTAACATACAAGGGCACCAATTAACATACAAGGGCACCCACTTAACATACAAGGGCACCACTTAACATACAAGGGCACCACTTAACATACAAGGGCACCCACTTAACATACAAGGGCACCACTTAACATACAAGGGCACCCACTTAACATACAAGGGCACCACTTAACATACAAGGGCACCCACTTAACATACAAGGGCACCCACTTAACATACAAGAGCACCCACTTAACATACAAGGGCACCACTTAACATACAAGGGCACCACTTAACATACAAGGGCACCCACTTAACATACAAGGGCACCCACTTAACATACAAGGGCACCACTTAACATACAAGGGCACCACTTAACATACAAGGGCACCACTTAACATACAAGGGCACCACTTAACATACAAGGGCATCCACTTAACTACAAGGGCACCACTTAACATACAAGGGCACCCACTTAACATACAAGGGCACCACTTAACATACAAGGGCACCACTTAACATACAAGGGCACCCACTTAACATACAAGGGCACCACTTAACATACAAGGGCACCCACTTAACATACAAGGGCACCCACTTAACATACAAGGGCACCACTTAACATACAAGGGCACCCACTTAACATACAAGGGCACCACTTAACATACAAGGGCAGCACTTAACATACAAGGCACCCACTTAACATACAAGGCACCACTTAACATACAAGGGCACCACTTAACATACAAGGGCACCACTTAACATACAAGGGCACCACTTAACATACAAGGGCATCCACTTAACATACAAGGGCACCACTTAACATACAAGGGCACCCACTTAACATACAAGGGCACCACTTAACATACAAGGGCACCACTTAACATACAAGGGCACCCACTTAACATACAAGGGCACCACTTAACATACAAGGGCACCCACTTAACATACAAGGGCACCCACTTAACATACAAGGGCACCACTTAACATACAAGGGCACCCACTTAACATACAAGGGCACCACTTAACATACAAGGGAACCCACTTAACATACAAGGGCACCACTTAACATACAAGGGTGCCAACTTAATATAAACCTTTCAAAGTGACTCGTTTTATTTTGATGATATATGAAGTGTGTTGTATGTAAAAGAGTTCCAGCCTCACTCTAATTAAAGCTGGAACAAAAAATATAACTCGCTTTTTTTCCAGCTCTTTAAATTCTGGCTGTTTGTTTTCCCGTCTCTAGTTTTTTTTTCTCGTATTGTTTACTGTATATTTGAGGCTTTTATGCTTTCTCACTTTCAAACTTACACACTCTCTCTCTCATACAGATCACTTAACACACACACACACACACACACACACACACACACACACACACATCATAGCAGTCACAGAAACAAAACTCGCTGAGACAATAACAGACACAATCTTCCCAACAGGATATCAGATCCTGAGGAAAGATAGAAGGAGTAGAGGGGGAGGAGGGGTTGCACTGCTCATAAAACACCGATGGGGATTTGAGGAAATGGAAGGCATGGACATGATTGGAGAAAGAGACTACATTGTAGGTACAATTCAGTCCGGAGAACATAAAGTAGTCATTGGAGTGATGTATAACCCACCACAGAACTGCAGAAGGCCAAGAGAGGAGTACGAAGAAAACAACAGGGTGATGGTGGACACACTGGCTGAGGTGGCAAGAAGAGCTCCACTCGAGCAGAGCAAAGTTACTGGTAATGGGCGATTTCAACCACAGGAGATCGACTGGGAAAACCTGGAGCCACATGGGGGTCCCGAAACATGGAGAGCCAAGATGATGGATGTGGTACTTGAAAACCTCATGCATCAACATGTCAGGGACACAACCAGAGAGAGAGGGGAGGATGAGCCAGCAAGACTGGATCTTGTGTTCACCCTGAGCAGTTCAGACATTGAGACATCACTTACGAGAGGCCCCTTGGAGCTAGCGATCACGTGGTTCTGAGTTTTGACTATATAGTAGAGTTACAAGTGAGAAGGTAACAGGAACTGAAGGGGACAGGGCCAAACTAAAAAGGGGGGACTACACAGGTATGAGAAACTTCCTGCAGGAGGTTCAGTGGGACAGAGAAATGGTAGGAAAATCAGTAAACGAGATGATGGAATATGTGGCAACAAAGTGCAAGGAGGCAGAGTGAAAGTTTTGTTCCCAAGGGAAACAGAAATAATAGGAAGACCAAGACGAGTCCTTGGTTTACCCGAAGGTGTAGGGAGGCAAAAACTAAGTGCAACAGAGAATGGAAAAGGTACAGGAGGCATAGGACCCAGGAAAACAAGGAGATTAGTAGAAGAGCCAGAAACGAGTATGCGCAGATAAGGAGGGAGGCCCAGCGACAGTATGAAAACGACATAGCATCGAAAGTTAAATCTGACCCGAAACTGCTGTATAGCCACATTAGGAGGAAGACAACAGTCAAGGACCAGGTGATAAGGCTGAGGAAAGAAGGTGGAGAACTCACAAGAAACGATCAAGAGGTATGTGAGGAGCTCAACACGAGATTTAAGGAAGTATTTACAGTAGAGACAGGAAGGACTATGGGGGACAGACCAGATGGGGACACCAGCAAGGAATACACCAACAAGTGTTGGACGACATACATTACAGATGAGGAGGAGGTGAAGAAACTGCTAAGGGACATCGATACCTCAAAGGCAATGGGACCGGACAACATCTCCCCGTGGGTCCTTAGAGAGGGAGCAGATATTTGTGTGTGCCACTTACCACAATCCTTCAACACGTCCCTGGAAACTGGCAACTACCTGAGGTATGGAAGACGGCAATGTAGTTCCCATTTTTAAAAAGGAGACAGAAAAGAGGCACTAAACTATAGACCTGTGTCATTGACGTGTATAGTATGCAAAATTATGGAGAAGATTATCAGGAGGAGAGTGGTGGAGCACCTGGAACGGAACAAGAGTATAAATGCCAACCAGCACGGATTCACGGAAGGCAAATCCTGTGTCACAAACCTTCTGGAGTTTTATGATAAAATAACAGAAGTAAGACACGAGAGAGAGGGGTGGGTTGATTGCATCTTCTTGGACTGCAAGAAGGCCTTTGACACAGTTCCTCACAAGAGATTAGTGCAGAAGCTAGAGCATCAGGCACATATAACAGGAAGGGCACTGCAATGGATCAGAGAATACCTGACAGGGAGGCAACAACGAGTCATGGTACGTAATGATGTATCACAGTGGGCACCTGTGACGAGCGGGGTCCCACAGAGGTCGGTCCTAGACCAGTGCTATTTTTGGTATATGTGAACGACATGATGGAAGGGTTAGACTCAGAAGTGTCCCTGTTTGCAGATGATGTGAAGTTAATGAGGAGAATTAAATCTGATGAGGACCAGGCAGGACTTCAAAGAGACCTGGACAGACTGGACACCTGGTCCAGCAAATGGCTTCTCGAATTTAATCCTGCCAAATGCAAAGTCATGAAGATAGGGGAAGGGCACAGAAGACCACAGACAGAGTATAGGCTAGGTGGCCAAAGACTGCAAACCTCACTCAAGGAGAAAGATCTTGGGGTGAGTATAACACCGAGCATGTCTCCGGAAGCACACATCAATCAGATAACTGCTGCAGCATATGGGCGCCTGGCAAACCTGAGAACAGCATTCCGATACCTTAGTAAGGAATCATTCAAGACACTGTACACCGTGTATGTCAGGCCCATACTGGAGTATGCAGCACCTGTTTGGAACCCGCACTTGATAAAGCACGTCAAGAAACTAGAGAAAGTACAAAGGTTTGCGACAAGGTTAGTTCCAGAGCTAAGGGGAATGTCCTATGAAGAAAGATTAAGGGAAATCGGCCTGACGACACTGGAGGACAGGAGGGTCAGGGGAGACATGATATCGACATATAAAATACTGCGTGGAATAGACAAGGTGGACAAAGACAGGATGTTCGAGGGAGGGGACACAGAAACAAGAGGCCACAATTGGAAGTTGAAGACACAAATGAGTCAGAGAGATATTAGGAAGTATTTCTTCAGTCATAGAGTTGTAAGGCAGTGGAATAGCCTAGAAAATGACGTAGTGGAGGCAGGAACCATACACAGCTTTAAGACGAGGTTTGATAAAGCTCATGGAGCGGGGAGAGAGAGGGCCCAGTAGCAACCGGTGAAGAGGCGGGGCCAGGAGCTAAGACTCGACCCCTGCAACCACAAATAGGTGAGTACAAATAGGTGAGTACACACACGTCACCTTTATTCTTCTCTCCGCTCTCCTGTTTCTCTTCCTGGTGTCTCTTAAGCTCTTCCTGCGGGAAGATGAGATGAAGGAAGAGCAAGAACAAGCATCCTCCTGAATCCTGACACTTAACATCCTGTCCTTCATCCTGACCTTCATCCTGACCTACAACTGACCTACACCTGGCTTACACCTGTCCTTCATCTGACCTACACCTGACTTACACCTGCCCTACACCTGACTTCGCCTGACCTTCACCTGCCATTCATCTGACCTACATCTGGCTTACACCTGCCCTACACCTGACTTATACCTACCTACACCTGGACTGTATTCCTGAAGGATACAGCGAGGATACTGAACCTGTATTTTGAAAGTCGTAGAATGAAGGGAAGACATGAATGGTGTGGCATGCAAAGAGTATGGTCACATTCCCATATAGACTGCCAACCAGCCAACCGAGTGCTCAGGGTTTAACGAGCAATAGGGTACCCGTCGTTAAATCAGTAAAATGGTTCACTGACGAATCACAGGCAAACCCACCGAAGCTGAAGCAACGTGGTTCATTTGCGGTAAGCATTGGCAGACCTGCCTACCTGCTGGTTGAGTACGGTGCACTCTCTCTGGCTTCTGCTGTGTTATCTGTCACCGTGGTGTACACTTATTCTATCTGTACATAGTGTACATACCTGTATATAGTGGGTGAAGATAAAATATACATTTTAGTCTACTGCTGAGTTTGTTTGTTCCATTTCCCATTACGATCAGGTCTCACAGGCCTTTTATTACGTGTTCGTAATAAATTACGTGACAGAATGAAGGGTTGGCATGAATGACGTGATAGAATGAAAGGAAGACATGAATGACGTGTACAACTGAAAGACTGTCATACCTTAACCGAGGCTGACTAAGTTACTGAGAATATCTAACCAAGAACGTGTGGAAAACGACGATTGTATGTAGCTGAGGACATTTCTTAAAGAAAACCTTTCGCCAGGAGTGGCTTTATCCTTAGGGCGAAACGTTTCTATTCCATGTCGTCTGTACACAAGCACTGTTTCCCACACGTCATTGTTTTGCGAACCTCAGCATCTTAGTCAATCTCCTTTACGTATGCAAATGAGCATCACCCTTTCATTTGCGGCCTAAGTTTGCAGGTATCACCATATCACTCACAACCAAAGAATAACCTCGAAACAACAGGTGTACCCTGGATAAATTAAGATTTGGAAAGGAGACTGACAAGTTCTGGTGCAGTGAGAGAGAGTGGCACAATATGCCAGGTCTTTATGGCCGCTAGTACACTGACTAGCTTTAAGAATATGCTAGACAAATATATACGAGTTGGGTTGGATGAGGACCCCATTGGAAATAAGTCACTAACTGACGTTTTTGGGTCATCCTACGTAATTTCACTGTACTTATGTGTATCTGTGCCTAAACCTCGGTGTGTCACCCAGCTCAAGGCGCTGGTCACACTGACAGACAAATACACTGTAATGAGATCCTATACTGACAACTCTTCGCCCACGCAGAACTTTTTTTAAGCTATAATCCCCAGTGCATGGGCGAAAAGCTGCATTTCTTTGTTTCCATCGTGAAGGCATTTTATATAATTTCTCTCTATTCTTCCCCATGCAAGTTAATAATTATATATGTCGTGCCGAATGGCACGATTTTGGCTTAAATAGTAACGCTCTTCTTGCCGAAAAAGGCAAGCGAAAATTTGTGTATGCAATAATTTCGCAAAAAATCATTCTGAACCTAACGAAAAAAATATATTTCATTGTGTTTGTTTATTATTAAATTATTGTAAACTTATCTAAAATATATTTAGTTGGATTAGGCTAAATTAAATTGCGCTTGTTTTAATAAAGTTAGGTAAGTTTTCTAAGGTTCTTTTGGTACAAAATTATTAATTTTTACATTAACAGATATATATATATATATATATATATATATATATATATATATATATATATATATATATATATATTATATATATATATAGGGAAGTACCACCTCTATAGCTGGAATGGGACCCTCATCCTCAGAGAAGACAATAAACGTACCTCAGGGAAAACTCAAGGTTCTCCCCGGAGCTGTTTGAATATTTTCTTCTCCTACCACCCCCTATATTTGATATTCTATGTGAACATTTATTAATAAACAAAATACATTTACAGAAAAACATAAACATGAATACAATGGCACAATGTATCAAAGATCATGAATTTCCTCCAGCTCCTCCGAGGCCGGACGCGAGCCAAGTATGCAGCAAGCATTTCCCCTCTGGATGGCCACGCTGAGACGCTGGAACAAGAAAGTGGCTGCCCTTGGGTCCCTGGTGGTGTCGATGAGTCTGGAACCCAATTCTTTAAGGAAACGTGTGGCATTTTTTCCCCATGACTGATATATATATATATATATATATATATATATATATATATATATATATATATATATATATATATATATATATATATATATCAGGATCAGGATGATGATGGGTTCACTTACAACTTTTTCAAAACAAATTACTGATAATGAACAGCAAATGTGTTCTCTTTCTTTTAACAGTTATTCTTGTCTTTCTTCACAGGGAAGACACTTATTATAGCCCGACAATTAATAATTATAAAGGACCTGAAGAAAGGAACATAAGAGGGATATATGATTCTTGACGAAGTGATTAAGAAGATACGTGTGCAACACCTGGGTGTCTTCACGAGGGACGTTTCGCCCACCTGGGGCTTTACTGATGTAATGCAAAGATGTAAGAACAGTGCCATTTATCGTGGAAGTGGTGGAGCAATGCAGCAGTAGGAGACGAGGACACACGTGGACGGGACCCACTAGTGGAAACAGGTCAGGTCTATAAGGTGGATTAGAGAATTAGCAGTTGAGTTGTAAGAGTTACGTCCTCTAGTTTTCTACTAGGAAGCTAGCCATCAATCTAATAGTCTAGCTAGTGGAAGAAGCAGAATGAGGAATCAGTAGGAGACATCTTAAGGTCTGCTCAAAGCGTGATGCTGAGAGAGAGAGAGAGAGGGGAGAGAGAGAGAGAGAGAGAGAGAGAGAGAGAGAGAGAGAGAGAGAGAGAGAGAGAGAGAGAGAGAGAGAGAGAGAGATAACTCTTTTTTCATCAAACTTTTTGAAACTACGATCACCTGGAAGTGCGTCCAACGCCAGCTGTGAGAAGACGCGATGTGGGAATTGTTTGTGTCCGCCAGGCTTGTCAGAGAGAGAGAGAGAGAGAGAGAGAGAGAGAGAGAGAGAGAGAGAGAGAGAGAGAGAAGAGAGAGAGAGAGAGAGAGAGAGAGAGAGAGAGAGAGAGAGAGAGAGAGAGAGAGCTGTATTTGCGGGATTGTCAAGTTTGAGTGTGAAATTAGAGAGCAGCAGCATGAAGGTATACTGTGAGTCATCAGCACACCCACAGTGACCAGGTACACTATTACAGTTTGCGTGTTGGCCACAACGCCTTGAATAGGTGTGTGTGTGTGTGTGTGTGTGTGTGTGTGTGTGTGTGTGTGTGTGTGTGTGTGTGTGTGTGTGTGGTGTGTGTGTGTGTGTGTGTGTGTGTGTGTGTGTGTGTGTGTGTATTTCTAGTGTGCATACTGCAACATAACACTTCTGACTATCACAACGCCTTTATATAAAAATATGACGATTTCTTACAAAGCCTGGTTGAATGTTGACGTCTGTTATGACCTTTATATATATATATATATATATATATATATATATATATATATATATATATAAATATATATATATATATATATATATATATATATATCAAACTCTTAAAACACAAGAAAAGGCCAGAAATAGGTTGTGAAGACATCAGAAGATGGTGTCATGGTACAAAAAATTTAATTCAGATGGGCGAGGAAGGGTTGTTCACTTGGAACGGAACAAGAACTGGATAAACCACGATACAGGTAGGGGATTGAACTCATGGCAAGCGAGTCGTAAAACTCACTGGTCTAGAGTTCAACTCCTGCCCGTACCTTAGTTTGTTTACAATCGTGTCAATACGATTTCCAGAGTCAAGAACCGGATAAGTAAAATGATGTATAAATTTAGAATGAATAGGGGGGGGTTGTAGACGCCCCAAAAGGGGTTTGGGGAAAGGGGGTTTTGGGAAATGAGGTTTTCCCAAAGTAAAAGGCTTGAGCATAAAGCAGGCGGGGTGAGGGGGTATGGGGCGGACTAGGGGAAGATTTTATATTTTTTTGGGTGTCCCTTTTGGGAGAGTGAAAAGGGGTTTGGAAATTTTTGAGAGGTTTGGGGGGAAAACCATTTTTCCCGGGTTTTTGGTTTTTGGGTGGTGCATGCATTTCTAAAAAGCGGGGTTTTGCAGGGGTTTGGGGGAGGGACCGGGGGGGGTCACACTACCTTCATGAGGTTTGTCTTGGGGGAAAACCTGTTTTAGGGGGGGCCCCCCTTCTCTTCTGCGGGTCATTCCCTTTTGGGCCGGGGTTTTTAATATGAAAATACAAAAACTTTCATTTGACTGAGTTTTGGTGGAGGACTCGTGCAGAGGGTTTTGTCCCAGTTTTAAATTCTATGACAGATTTTTACAAAATCCCACACATCCTGCCCAAGCCGGGACACTTTGGGACGAGATGTGTGGGTTTGGGGTGTGGGGCAGTGGTGAGCGTGAAGGGTGTTGGGGACTGGGGGGCGTTGGTAGCTTTGTAGGGGTGTGAGTGTGGGGTTTGTGATACGGGGTTTTGCAAACTGACATTTGTGGCAAACTGTTGGGGGCGACTTGTGACAAAAGGGTCTTGCGAGGTAAAACAGGCTGTGGGTTTCTTTTTCCCGACACTTGCATATTTCCCAAAAAGGTTTGAGCCCCCCTTACACCACGAAAAGAATGCTGTCACACGGGGTTAAAAACCTCCCAACGGTACTAGAGCCCCCTTTACACACACGATAAGGTGCTTTTCCACACGGATAAAAACCCCCCAAACGGGTATGGGAGTTTCCCTACACCCCCGGAAAAGAGTGCTTTGTCACACGGGGTTTTAAAACCCTCCCAACAGGTACTAGAGCTCCCTACACACACGATAAGAAGGTTTTGGTCACACGGGTTAAAACCCCCAAACGGTACTAGAGCCCCCTACCCCACACGATAAAAAATGCTGTCACAAGGATTAACCTCCCAACAGGTATTTGAGCTCCCTACACACAGGGGAAAAGAGTCCCTTCCCACAGGTAAAACCCTCCCAACAGGTACTAGGCTCCCTACACACAGTAAGAATGCTGCCCACACGGTTTATAACCCCCCCAACAGGTACAAAGAGCCCCCAACCCCCGGGATAAGAGTGTTTTGTCCCCACGGGGTTATAACCCCCCCCAACAGGTACTAGGCCCCCCGCACACAGGGACCAGGGGTGCGGGTCACAAGCGGTGCTGGAGAAACCCATTTTTCTCTTCTGTTTCTTTGCGCCTAGACTTGCGTGTGAAAGTTGAATGTTTTTCCCCAAGGGGGCAAAGTGGGTGGATTTTGTGGTGGGGGAATCTGGAAATATATGTGGGGTGGGGTTTGGGTTTGGGGGGCAGGTATATATGTGATGTTTTGTGGGGGAAAAAGGGGTATATATGTGATGGGGTGTGGGGGGAAAGGTTAAAATGTGATTTGTTGTGGTGGGGGAGGCTGGTATGTGTGTGATGTGGGGGAAAGAGGACAGGGAATAAAAATTCACTTAAACCCACTGCCACACCATGGCCACCCCCTTTCCCTTTCCCCTGAGCTGGGATTTTTGGCCAAACCCCCGACCTCCCGCTCTGAAAAGGGCCCAAAGCTTCCCCCCTTTGGGCTGCCCGCACCACAAATCCCAAAAACCCAAAGTCTTTTTCTTCCTCTTTCCCCCTCTTCTTTTTTTTTCCTCTTCCTCTTCTCTGTTTTCTCTCCTTTTCCCTCCGTTTCACCCTTTTTCCAAACCCTCAACCTATCTTCCGAAAAAAAAGATGCACCGTCTCTTTTGGGGGGATGCTTGCCAAAGGCGTACAAAAATTGAACCCAAATTTCTTTCCTGGGAACTAAAAAAAAAAAGACAATTCTGCCTCTGTCAGATCAATAAAGCTTTATTGAACAAAGGAAAAAAAAAGGTCAGGGGGAGGAATGTTATAAAAGAAAAAGTAAAGGGTTGCCCAATATCAGGGGGGGCCCACCAGCAACCCCCAGCGGCCACCACAACTAAATTTTACATGGTATTTCTTTGCGAGGGGAGCGGGGGGGCTTTCTTCTACCCGTTTGGGGAACTTGGATTGAAAGTGGATTTTCGGCGGAAAAGGGGGGGGAAAAGGGTTTTCCCCAAGATGTTTTTAAACAATAGAGTTTTTCCTGGGGAGATTCAGGGGGGTTTTCTGGACGTGGTTCCACATCCCGGGGGACCCTTTAGTCGTGGGCACTATTTCGGGGGGTCGTGCAAAAGGCCCGGCTGGTCACGGGGTGTCCCCAATGAATAAAAAGGGGAAACCATTTTAATGAATAGAGGAACTGTAATTTTTTATAAAATTAAATGCGTGGAGGGACTGGGAATCTTTATTTTGCCCAAGTGTTTTCCCCCACTTTATATGGGAGCTGTGCTTCCAGGTATGATACCAACAAAATTAATACGGAGGACCCAAAAAACCACACACCACACACACACCCACACCCCCCACACACACACCACACACACCACACACACCACCAAACAAACGCAATACAAATCAGAAGAGAGTAAATAAAAGTCGGGAAAGAGGGAGGGGAGAGGGGAGAGAGAAAAGGGGAGGGGATGAGAGAAAAGGAGAGGAGGAGAAAAGAGAGGGAGAGAGAGAGAGGGGAGGAGGGGGGAAGAGAGGAAAAGAGAGGGGGGAAGGAGAGTGAGGGGGAAGAATGAAAATTTTTAAAATAAACCCCAAGATGAACAAAGACAGAAAAGTAGAATAGAATATAAAAAAACAAAAAAAGCGGGAACACAATAAAGAAAAACAGAGAAACCCCAAAAAATAAATATAGGCAATATATACATTACATAACTTCAACTTTAATTCACAACCCAAATCCCCAGAAAAATAAAAAAAATACCCCATAGAAAGGGTTTGGGGGACTTTTTTAAAAAAAACTTTAAAAAAACAAAACGCCAAAAAAACCGTGGGTTTTGGGGGGGGGGGGGAAAGGGGGGAAAATTTACGCCTTTTTGGCTTTAAAATTCTCGTTTATAAAAAGAGCAGATATCAGCGCGGGGTTTTTCTTACGCGCATCGAAATTAAGGTAAAATCGGTAAAGGGAAAGCGCGCAAGAAGGTTTAAACCTGCTCCCGGAATATCAAATTAATGGGGAAAATGGGAAAAACAATGGGTTAAACAGCCGAGGTAATCGATAGCTAAAAGCAAATATAAAATGCACAGGGGGGTTAAAACGCCGACTGAAATTACGGCGGGGCGCCCGGGGTTTGGCTGAAGGCTGCCGTGGGGTTAAACGCGAGGGGTTGTGCTGGCTGCTTTGGAAATTGTTCACTTGCGGGTTGGGAGGGGAACCCCTTAATAAAGGCACCCGGGGGCTTTTTCTTGCTCCCTCGTTCCCCCTATTGCTTTTTAAAATCCCCCAAAAGCTTGCACAATTTCCCCAAAAAAATTTTTACCGCGGTCATTGTTATGGAAATTTTGCTTGTTATTATTTTTGGTTACTTTTAAAAAGGGCCTTTTGACTGCTTTGGGGGCCTTTAAAGGGAAGAACTCTACCTGTGAAATTAACACCAGATTGCTTTATCCCTAAAATAAGCTTTTGGGACTCTCAATGTATATAGACAGAGGGACATTTTTCTCAGGTCTCCCAAAAGCAGACACTATTATTTTTGCTATTATTAATCATAGGAAATTTTTTAAGGCAGTTTACAAAAATTTTCTACTGTTATATTATATGCACGGGGAAATATTGGTTTTGGGTTTTTTTCTAGGCTTGAATATCCAGTAGGTTGTTTTGGGAGTGTTAAAAGGGAGTAAATTGGGGACTAGTGATTTTTAATAGGGGTTTATTTTGGGGAATGTGATCAAGGGGGACATCTGAAAAAAGTTTTAAGGGATTCCGTTGATTTGGTTTTGGAGTTTTGGGGGTTTGTGATTTACAGTCCCCTCCCCCTTGATGGTTGGAGAAAGGGAAAATTCCTAAAATGAGTTTGAATGAATGCCCGTGAATGTTTTTGCCTTACTTTTTTTTGGTCACCCTATGTGTGTGTAGGGGTTGTGTGTGTGTGTGTGTGGGTGTGTGTGTGTGTGTTTTGTGTGTGGGGTTTGTGTGTGTTTGTGTTTTTGTGTGTGTGTGTGTGTGTGTGTGTGTGGTGTGGGTGTGTGGGGTGTGTGTGTTTTTTGTGATGTACTCCTATTTGGGACTCACCTATTTGGGGGTTTTGCGGGGGGGACGAGTCCAAGCTCCGGGCCCCCGCCTCTTCACGGGTTTCGCTACTAGGTCACTCTCCCGGGGAACCATGAGCTTTATCGTCCTCTGCTTTTTAAAACTTGTATGGATCCTGCCTCCACTACACGTTCCCCAAACTTTTCCCCTTCCTGACCCCACTCTGTGGCGGGAAAAAATTTCCCCTTTTCCCAACATCCTTTGATTCTTTTGTGTCTTCCCGCTTCCAACTGTGTCCCCCTGTTGCGTTTTTCCAGTCTTGGAACTCCTGTCTTTGTTCCCCCTTGTCAATTCCTTTTCAGGATTTTGTAAGTAGTTATCAAAGGGCCCCCCCTTTTCTCCTTTTTCCCCCTTGTCGTCAGGTTTTATTTCCCTTAAACCCCTCCTCTTTGGGGCATACCCCTTACCCTTTGGGGCCCGTCTTGTTGCAAACCCTTTTCCTTTTTTTAGTTTCTTTTTCATGCTGGGGTAGGTTTTGGGTTCCAAACTGGTGCCGCATACCCCAAAATGGGCCCCAACCCTAACGGTGTACAGGGGCCGAACCCATTCCCTTTTTAAGATGTCGGAATGGGTGTTCTGAGGTTTGCCAGGGCCCTTTTGCTGAAAAGGTTTTTTGGGTTTATGTGCGTTCAGGGATTTTGCGGTGTTATATCACCCCCAAAATCTTTTTCCTTGAGTGATGTTTTAGTCTCTGGCCCCCTTTGACTGTACTGTTTTTCGGTCTTCTTTGCCCTTCCCCAAACCCATGCTTTGCCTTGGGTTTGGGGGTTGAAATCCGGAAACCAGTTGCTGGGGCCAGGTTTGCAGCCTATCCCGATCCCTTTGTAGTTCTGCCCGGTCTTCGATCGACCCGAACTTTTTTCATCAACTTACGTCTTTTGCAAAAAGGGACACCCCGGGGTTTATTCCCTTTCCCTCATTTCGTTCACAAATAAAAGAAAAAGCACCCGGTCCTAGGGATGGCCCCCCCTTGGGGGCCCCCCCTGGTCACAGGGCCCATTGACACCTCGCCCCGTAAAAATTACCGCTTTTCTGTTTCCGGGCCCAAATATTCCCTGATCCATTTTCAGGTCCTTTTCCCCGTTTTTCCCACTTGGTCCTTCCCAGGGTTTTTTCATAAACTCTTGTGTGGTACTGTGTTCCCCAAACCCCCTTCCTGCAGCCAAGAAAAAGCAATTTTCCCCCACCCCTTCTCTTTGTCTTAGGGTGTCAACCCTGTCATAGAACCCCCAGTAGGGTTTTTGACACGGATTTCCCTCTTGAAACCATGTTGTTGCTGTTGATTTAGATCATTTCCCTTTTTAGATTTTTTTCCCCCATTCTTCTCCTGACAATCTTTTCCATGATTTTGCAGGGTTTTAAAATGTCAGGGGGCACTGGTTTTGTAGTTAAGTGCTTCTTTTCTGTTCCTTTTTAAAAATTGGGGGCCCCATTTGCTGGGCTTTCCCTGCCTCAGGGGAATCTCCCCGTTTCGTTTGATGTATTGAAATTGTTGTTAGGGGTCACATAAACGCCTCTGCTCCCCCCTCAGGAAACCCCTGGAGAGAGGGTTTTTGGCCCCATTGCCTTTTAGGTATCTAGCTCACCAGAAGCCTCTTCCTTCTTCCTCGGTTGTGTGTACTGTGTCCAGCAAAATGGGGGGTTTTTCCCCACCCCTCTGTTTTTAGGGCCCCTTCGTCTCCTCTGTGAAAACTTCTTTTAAAACTCTTGGGTTTAGTTCCTCAAAATATTACGGTCCTTTCTTGTTTTTCTCCTCCTTCCTTCCCTTTGCTGGGGTTTCCTGGCCTTTACGGTTGTTTTTTCCTGATGGGCTGTTTTAAAAAGCTTTGGGGGCAGATTTGGGCTTTTGTTGGGTTTTTGTGTTTTCATATTGACGCTGGGGGGCCCTTTTTTTTTCTGTTTCATATTGGTTTTTGGCTCTAAAGACTCTTCCTTATTCCCTGGGGGTTTTTTCCTTCTATATTTCTTCCTTCCCTAGCCAAATTGGTTTTTGCCTCTTGAATTTTTGGGTGAAAACCCTGGGGATCTCCGGGCTTTTTATTATTCCCGTTTAACCCCCTTTGGGGATAAACCCCTCCTCAGCCTCTTGACTTTTTTTGGGTAATATTCCATCAAACTCATTTAAATGGCTTCCCCCGCCCGTTCTCTGTCCCAATGAACCCCATTCAGGAAATTTTCATTCCCGTGTTTTCCCTTTCCCGTTAAATTTTGGTTTTATTTGTCCCGGCCTTCCCGCTTTCCCCTCCCCCTTGTAGCTTAATGTGTATTCGAAGTCAAAACCCCATGATCGCTGGCCCCCAAGGGGGCTTTTTATATGTGATGGGCCCCAATATCTGCCCCTACTAAGGTGAAAAACTAAGTCCCGTCTTGCGGTTATCCCCTCCTTCTCTCTTGTATGTTTCCCCTTTCGTTTTGGTACATGAAGTTTTTCCAATACCCCCTCCCTTTATCTTTTTTCCCCATGTATCTTGGCCCCCCTGTGGCTCCATTCTCCCGTCGTCTCCTTTTGGGTTTAAAATCACCCCTGATCATAGCTTTGCCCCGCATTCATTTAGCTCTTTGGGGCCCCTGGGAGCCCGTGTCTCAAACCCTCGCTCTATTGTCTCGTATACTCTTTCCCTTTGGGCCCCCTTGCTGTTCTGTGGTGGGGGTTTTTACATCACTGCCCAAATTTTCACTTGGGAAACACCAGGTGAAACGTTACCGCTATGTAATCACTTTCTTCTCCGTTTTCTCCCCTTCCCCCTCATCCCAAAAATTTCCCTCGGTGTTTGATCAGCAATTTCCACTCCTCCACCCCCCCCCCCGGGTTTCCCTTTTGGCTTTTCTCCCGGGGGTTTGGGATCCCGCTGGGAAAAAAGGCATTGTTATCATAACCCGTAAGCTTGGTTTCTGTGATCGTATGATGTCTGGTGATGGGCCCCTTTGAACCCCTTTTTGTGCCACTCCCCCCACTTGTTTGTTTTTCCATCAGCGTTTGGTACCCTTTTCCTTCAGTTTCCTTTTCCCCACCCGTGGTTTGGGGGGGCCCGTGGGGGGGGGGGAGGGCCTGGGGGAGCATTTCTGTTTGGGGGTTTTATGGTTGGGGGGGTTTGGGTTTGGGAAACTGTGGGTTTGGATTGTATTGTGTGTTGGGGGGGTTGGGGGTGATAGGTTGTTTGGGGGTTTGAGGGTAGTTGTGTGCGTGCTTGCCCTTGCTGCTCTGTTCTGCTCTATGACCTTGCTGGTTCCATCCTTGTCTTTTTCCTTTGCTCCTTTCGCCCTTTTTTTTTTTTCCTCCCCCCTCCCGCGCTGTCTCTCTGTTCGTGTTCTGTCTCTGTTTTAGGAACCCCCCTTCTTGTTTCCCCTTCCGAGCTTTTCAACCGTGGTTTCTCTTGGGGATCCTGGTTTCCCCCTGCTTTGTCCTGGGAAAAAGTTGATTGGTCGGTTTCTCCCCTTCAAGTACCCCCCTTTTTTTCTGAAAAAATTTTCAATTAAACCCTGTCTTCTCCCCCCATTTCCGTGAAAGATTTTTCTCAATTTTCCTTTTTTCTTCCTGCCGGGCTTTTAGTGTGTTTTCCTTTCCTCTCTCTCCCAAGCCCCCTGGATAATCACTGATTTTTTCCCCCTTTTTTCCTCCCCTTGCCTCTCCCTCTGTGACTCGGTTCCCGTTTTATGCGGGGCATTTTCTCCCCTTTAAATTTTTCCCCTTGGCTCTTGGTAGCTGGTTGTGCCTCGCATTAACCTATCTCCCTTTTCCATCTGCACCCCTCTGTCTTCCCTTTCCCCCCCCTGGCCCCTTTTTTGCAGGGTTTATATGGGCCCTTTGCATAATTCAATTCTCCTTCCCTTCCCGTTTTAAACCCTCAGCGTCTATGGTATGTCCCCTCTGGTTACTTACCCCCGAGACTTTTCTTCGCCCGTTTACCTTTAAATTCTAGAACCCTTTTCCCTGGTACCCGCCGTTTCGAAATTGCCTCCAATTCTTGTCTCCCTTTTCCAACCTCTTTTTTCCCCTTTCACAGAGAGCTCTTTTTTCCATTTTTTCAGAAAAACTCTCCTAATTTTCCCCCCATTCTTGCTTAAACCTTTTCCACTGTTCCCTTCCCTTCCTTCCCCACCCTTTCCTTGTCCTAGACCCTGATTCCTGCGAGTCCCCAACCCTTTTTTTTTTTGGTTTAAAGAGAGGAAAAAAAAAAAAAAAGGGGGGAGAGAGTGGAGAGAGGGAGAGAGAGAAAGGGGGAGCCCCCCCAGAAGGGGGGGGAAAAGAAGGGAATTAAAAGGGGGGGAAAATTTGGGGAGAGGGAAAAAGGGAAGAGAGAGGTGGGAAAATGAAAAAAGGGGGAGAGGAGAGAGGGAAAAAAAGGGAAGAGAGAGGGGGAGGGGGGAAGAGAGAGAAAAAGGGGAGAGGAAGAGAGAGAGGGAAGAAGAGGGAATTTAGGAAAAGGGGGGAAAATAGGGGAGGACAGGGGAGGGGAGGGGAAGAGAGAGAGAGAGGGAAGAGAGAGAGAGAGGAGAGAAGGGGAGGAGAGAGGGGGGAGAGAGATGGGGGGAAAGGAAGGGTTATAGTGTCACTTTACAGGAAGGTGGGGAAATCCTGTTATATGTGTGTTTGTGTTTGTGTGTGTGTGTGGGGTGGGGGTGTGTGTGTGTGTGGGTGTGTGTGTGTGTGTGTGTGTGTGTGTGTGTGTGTGTGTGTGTGTGTATGTGTGTATGTGTGTATGTGTATGTGTGTGTATGTTTATACTGGTCGCCGTTGCCCAGCGGTGAGAGTGCGACTCTCATTGCTGAGGTCCAGGTAATAAACCCTGTGTGTATATGTGTGTGTGTGTGTGTTGTGTGTGTGTGTGTGTGTGTTGTGTGTGTGTGTGTGTGGGGTGTGTACTCACCTAATTGTGGTTGCAGGGGTCGAGACTCAGCTCCTGGCCCCGCCACTTCACCGAGTGTTACTAGGTCCTCTCTCTCCCTGCTCCATGAGCTTATCATACCTCATCTTAAAGCTATGTATGGTTCCTGCCTCCACTACCTCACTTGCTAGGTTATTCCACTTCCTGACTACTCTATGACTGAAGAAATACTTCCTAACATCCCTTTGACTCACCTGGGTCTTCAACTTCCAATTGTGACCCCTTGTTTCTGTGTCCCCTCTCTGGAACATCCTGTTTCTGTCCACCTTGTCTATTCCACGCAGTAGTTTGTATGTCGTTATCATGTCTCCCCTAACCCTCCTGTCCTCCAGTGTCGTCAGGTAGATTTCCCATAACCTTTCTTCATAGGACATTCCCCTTAGCTCAACTAATCTGTGTGTGTGTGTGTGTGTGTGTGTGTGTGTGTGTGTTGTGTGTGTGTGTGTGTGTGTGTGTGTGTGTGTGGTAGTTAGTAATGTTTGATCCAAGGAAGCGAAGAGTAGTTGCAGTTCTTGGACCACGGAAGCTTCATGAAGATGACACCTTGAGAGACCAGTGATGAGGAAGTGAAAAACCAGACTACAGTGAAGTAATAATATGTAATGTTGAGCGTACAGTGACGAGATGCACAGTATGTTGAACGATGTACATTGTAAAAGTAAGTGTAAGGTATGCTATATGACCTTAACTCTCATGAGTTCAACGTTAATGAACTGTGAGATGAACTTCGCAAGTGTTCATTAACCTGCGCTGCAAATATCAACAAAACGTTTTCTGTTCGGTTATTAAAAATGCTCCTTTGTTTTATTAACTGTGTTTGTTTGAGCCTTCCATCCCCGACACACACACACACACACACACACACACACACACACACACACACACACACGCACACACACACACACACACACACACACACGCACACACACAGACACACACAGACACACACACACACACACACACACACACACACACAACGCACACCACACACACACACACACACGCACCACACACAACACACACACCCACACACACCAGACACACCAGACACACCACACACACACACACACACACACACACACACACACACACACGCCACACACCCCACACACACACACACACACACACACACACACACACACACAGACACACACACACACACAGACACACACACACATAACCCCACACACACAACACACAACAGACAGACACACACACACAACACACAGACACACAAAACACACACACAACACCAACAAACACACACACCACCCCACACAACACAACACACACCACACACACACAAAAACACACCACACACCCCCCCAACACACACAACACACACCACACACACAACACACACAAACACAACAATTTCACACAAACACACAGACACACACACACACACAACACACACACACACACACACACACACAACAACACCAACAACACCACACACACCACACCAAAACACAACACACACACACACAACGGGACACACACACACACACACCACACACAACAACCACACCCACAACACACACACACACACACACACAGCACAACAACACAAACACACACACACACACACAACAACACAACACACACACACACAAAACACACACCCCCACACAAAACACCCCAAAAAACAACACACACACAGACACAACACACCACACAGACACAAAACAACACAACACACACCACACAACAGACACCACACCCCACACACACACACAGACACACAACACACACAACACACACACCACACACACACACACAGGCACACACTACACACACACAACCACACAACACACACACACACAACACACACAACACCAACCACACAACAAACCCACACACAACACACACACACCACACACACAAACCAACACACACACACACACCCCACACACACCCCAACACCACAAACACCACAACAACAACACAACACAAAAACCACACACAGACACCACACAACACACACACCAACAACACACAACACACACACACCACACACAGACACACACACAAAACACACCACAACACAACAGACCACACAAAACAACAACACACAACAGACACAAAAACACCCCAAAACCCACACACACAAAACAACACCACACACAACACACACACAACACAAAACACACAGACACACACACACAACAACACACACACACACACACACACACCACAAAACACACACAACACCAGACACCACACACCACACACAACAACACACCACACACACACACACCACACAACGCACCACACACCACACACACACACACACACACAAGACAAACCACACACACACACAAAAGACCACACAACAAAACACACAAAAACGACACACACAAACACAACACACACAAGACAAACACAAAAACACACACAAAACACACCACACACACACACACACACCACCACCACACAACCCACACACACACAGCACACCCCACACACACAACACACACCGAACACACACAGACACACCCCAACCACAGACCAGACACACACACCCCACCACCACACAGCCCACACACCACACACCACACACCACACACACACCACACACACAACACACATGGGTTCAGGGGCACAGAGAATGGGGGGAAGCAGTAAACGAGATGTGGATATATAAAAACAATATGCAAGGAGGGGGGGAGAGGTTTGTCCCCAAGGGGAAAACAGAAACAATGAACAACCAGGAAGAGCCAGGTTTCCCCAAAGTTGTAAAGAGGAAAAACCAGTGTGCAAAGGGAATGGAAAAATTACAAGGAAAGGACTGGGAATAGGAAATGTGAGACCCAAAAAAAAGGGAATATGCAAGGTGGGGAAGGCCCAACCACATTCGAAAATGACATAGCAGCGAAAGCCAAATCTGACCAAAAGTGTTATACAGCCAAATCGGAGGAAAACAACAGTCAAGGCCCAGGAAAACAACTGAGGAAGGAAGGAGGGGGAGTCACAAGAAAAAACCGTGAAATATGTAAGGAGTTCAAAATGGTTTTAAAGAAGTGTTCACAGAGGAGCCGAAGGGTAAAAGATGGGGAGGTGGGGTCACCAATGTTGGAAAAATTCATCCTCGAGGAAGAACTGAAGAGGCCGTAAACTAGATTTTCCTCAAAGGCATGGGCCGGAATCCTTCCCCTGGGTTCTAAGGAGGGAGCAAAAGGCGCTAATTTTGCCATCAACAACAATCTTCAACCAAAACTCTGAAAAAGGGACTACCGGAATATGAAAGACGCAATGTGTTTTCCCAAATTTTTTAAAAAAGGGGAAAAAAACGAAGCATTTAAAATACAGACCCTGTCACTGACATGTATAAAGCAAAGTCTGGAGAGATTTTCAGGAGAAGGTGGTGGAACACCCCAGAAAGGGGTGAGCTTTTCAACGATTGCCAGCACGGGTTCAGGGCGGGAAAAAACCCATGTCAAAACCTACTGGAGTTCTATTACAGGGTGACGCAGCAAGACAAAATGAGGGGGGGTAGATTGCATTTTTTTGGGCTTAAGAAGGGTTTGAAACAGTTCCACACAAGATCAGACAAAGCTGAAAACCAGGCAGGGTAACAGGGAAGGAACTGCAGTATATAGGGAATACCTGCCGGAAGACAAAAGCGAGTCATGGGAAATGGGGAGGTGGGACGGGGGCCCATGGCGAGCGGGTTCCACAGGGGTCAGTCCTTGGACCGGTTTTTTTTGGTTTTTTTGTGAACTGACGGAAAGATGGGGAAACCCAAGTTTCCCCCGTTTCAGATGATGTGAAGTTAAATAGAAGAATTTAATCGGACGAGAGCCAAGCAGAACTACAAAGGGATCTGGACAGGCTGCAGACCTGGTCCAGCAACTGGTTCCTGGAGTTCAACCCCGCCAAGTGCAAAGTCATGAAGATTGGGGAAGGGCAAAGAAGACCGCAGACGAAGTACAGTCTAGGGGGCCAGAGACTACAAACCTCACTAAAGAAAAAGGATCCTGGGTTGAGTATAACACCAGGCACATCTCCTAAGCTCACATCAACCAAATAACTGCTGCAGCATCCGGGCGCCTAGCAAACCTAAGAACAGCATCCCGACATCTTAATAAGGAATCGTTCAGAACCCTGTACACCGTGTACGTTAGGCCCATATTGGAGTATGCGGCAAGAGTTTGGAACCCACACCTAGCCAAATACTTAAGAAAATTAGAGAAAATGCAAAGGTTTGCAACAAGACTAGTCCCACAGTGTAGAAGTATGTCCTACAAGGAGAGGTTAAGGGAAATCGACCTGACAACACTGGAGGACAGGAGAGATAGGGGGGGATATAACATATAAAATACTGAGAGGAATCGACAAGGTGGACAGAGACAGAATGTTCCAGAGATGAGACACAGCAACAAGGGGTCACAGTTGGAAGTTGAAGACTCAGATGAACCACAGAGATGTTAGGAAGTATTTCTTTAGTTACAGAGTTGTCAGGAAGTGGAATAGTCTTGTAAGTAATGTAGTGGAGGCAGAATCCATACATAGCTGTAAGAAGTGGTATGATATATCTCATGCAGTAGGAAGAGTAACCTAGTAGCGTACAGTGAAGAGGCGGGGCCAGGAGCTGTGACTCGACCTCTGCAACCACAACTAGGTGAGTACACAAACATAATATATATATATATATATATATATATATATATATATATTATATATATATATATATATATATATATATATATATATATATATAATGCAAAAAAACCACTCTGAAAGAATAGAGAAATTCCAAGCGCTTTCGTGACTACTCACATTATCAAGGAACTATGAAAGTAAAGCATCCAAGGAAGCTATATAAGGGGTCTGGCCAGCACCTCACTATCAGATCCCACAACGGTTAAACACCTGACGCGCGCCGACCCAACTTGGATAGGTCCTTTGCACAACTCACCCCACAAACTATTCTACCCAAGAAAATTTAAAAATTTATTTGTCCAGTGTATTATTAAATTCTTCCCAAATTCTATTAATTATAAATGGATCTAATTTATATAATACAAAGGAAATATTCATATTATTGTCAAAACTGCTTTTGAGAAAGTAGTATCAAGCAAGTCCATGGTCGACAGGAATATAATTGAATCTTGTTTCATAAAAAGCAGTTTTGACAATAATATGAATATTTCCTTTGGTTTATATAAATTAGATCCATTTATAATTAATAGAATTTGGGAAGAATTTAATAATACACTGGACAAATAAATTTTTAAATTTTCTTGGGTAGAATAGTTTGTTGATGGGTTGTGCAAAGGACCTATCCAAGTTGGGTCGGCGCGCGTCAGGTGTTTAACCGTTGTGGGATCTGATAGTGAGGTGCTGGCCAGACCCCTTATATACCTTCCTTGGATGCTTTACTTTCATAGTTCCTTAATAATGTGAGTAGTCACGAAAGCGCTTGGAATTTCTCTATTCTTTCAGAGTGGTTGTTTTGCATATTCTGAAATCACCTGTTTACTGTGATCTTATTGCATATATACATATATATATATATATATATATATATATTATATTATATAATATATATATATATATATAATTATATATATATAAATAAACATGTGCAGCAGTTACCACTAGGTGAGTGTACTCACCTATTTGTGGTTGCAAGGGTTGATTCACAGCTCCCGTGTGTGTGTGTGTGTGTGTGTGTGTGTGTGTGTGTGTGTGTGTGTGTGTGTGTGTGTGTGTTCCAATAAGTTTCGTTCAGTATGGTATTAATTTCCCATCTTTCAAACTTACTGCATCTGATATAAAACAAAGCGATCAGACCATTTTGATTTAGATTTTGATAACGTTATGAAATTACACCGGTAACGTACAAGTAGGAAAGTAGAACTGAAAATGAAAAAAGAAAAAAAAAATCGTAAATGAATTAGCCAATCAGAGTCTGGAAGAATGGAAGATAACTCCACCACCTTGGATCAAGACTCCGTCACCAGCATCAGGTTAACCCCCCCCCTTCCCCCTCCTCGAAGGCCTACGTGACCCATAAACAATTTTTTCAAATATATTTACCACCAATTCCCTCTGCCTCTGAGTATTTAAATTTATTTAACTTAATCAAATTCAACTTTTAATTAATTTCGCGTAAATAAATATTATTTGGCATTGTTATATATAAAATGTATAGTGTATATTATCCTATGAACTCTGTGACGGACACAATACCTCCACACACAAATATATATATATTATATATAATATATATATATATATATATATATATATATTATATATATATATATATATATATAATATTATATATTAATTGTGACAACGAATGAGTGGTATTGAATCAGTAATAACACTGTGACTAGCCGAGGATTCGAACCCATGTAGTTCTGGTCCTGCCTCGTGGTGAGCGTCATGTGATTTTCGCTCACCACGAGGCAGGACCAAAACTACATGGGGTCGATTCCTTGGCTAGTCGCAGTGTTGTTACTGATATATATATATATATATATTTTATATATAAAATATATATTATAAAATATATATATATATATTTATATATAATATATATTTGTAAAGGATGTTACAGACAGTTAGTGGAGAGTATCTTCACTTGTTGAACTATTGCCATCAAAAACATATCTACGGATATAAAAGGAAACAAAAACAAAGGAAACAAAAACAAAGGAAACAAAATCAAAGGAAACAAAACCAAAGGAAACAAAAACAAAGGAAACAAAAACAAAGGAAACAAAAACAAAGGAAACAAAAACAAAGGAAACAAAAATAAAGGAAACAAAAACAAAGGAAACAAAAACAAAGGAAACAAAAACAAAGGAAACAAAAACAAAGGAAACAAAAACAAAGAAACAAAATAAAGGAAAAAAAACAAAGGAAACAAAAACAAAGGAAACAAAAAAAAGGGAAAAAAAACCAAAAGGAAAAAAAACAAAGGAACAAAAACAAAAAAAACAAAAAAAAAAGGAAAAAAAACAAAAAGGAAACAAAAAAAAGGAAAAAAAACAAAGGAACAAAAACAAAGGAAAAAAAAAAAAGGAAACAAAAAAAAGGAAACAAAAAAAAAAGAAAAAAAAGCAAAAGGAAAAAAAAAACAAAAAGGAAACAAAACAAAAAAAAAAAACAAAGGAAACAAAAACAAAAAAAACAAAAACAAAAGGGAAAAAAAAAAAAAGGAAAAAAAAACAAAGAAACAAAAAAAAAAGGAAACAAAAACAAAAAAAAAAAACAAGGAAACAAAAAAAAAGGAAACAAAAACAAAAAAAACAAAACAAAAAAAACAAAAACAAAAAAACCCCCCAAAAAAAAAAAACAAAAGGAAAAAAAAGAAAAAGAAAAAAAAACAAAAGAAAAAAAAAAACAAAGGAAACAAAAAAAAAAAGGAAACAAAAAAAAAAAAACAAAAAAAAAAGAAAAAAAAACAAAGGAAACAAAAAAAAAGAAACAAAAAAAAAAACAAAGGAAAAAAAAACAAAGGAAACAAAAACCAAACGAAACAAAAAAAAAGGAAGCAAAAACAAAAGAAACAAAAAAAAAGGGGAAAAAGCAAAGGAAAAAAAAAAAAAGAAAAAAAAACAAAAAAACAAAAACAAAAGAAACAAAAAAAAGGAAAAAGCAAAGGAAAAAAAACAAAGGAAACAAAAACAAAGGGAAAAAAACCCCCCAAAAAAAAAACAAAAAAAACAAAACAAAGGAAAAAAAAACGAAAGAAACAAAAACAAAGGAAACAAAAACAAAGGAAACAAAAACAAAGGAAACAAAAACAAAAGAAACAAAAACAAAGGAAACAAAAACAAAAGAAACAAAAACAAAAAAAACAAAAACAAAAGAAACAAAAACAAAAGAAAAACAAAAGAAACAAAAACAAAGAAACAAAAAAAAGGAAACAAAAACAAAAGAAACAAAACAAAGGAAACAAAAACAAAAAAAGAAACAAAAAAAAAAGAAACAAAAAAAAAAAGAAACAAAAACAAAGGAAACAAAACAAAAGAAACAAAAACAAAAAAAAGAAAACAAAAGAAATAAAAACAAAAGCAAAAAAAAAAGAAACAAAAACAAAGGAAAAAAAAAACAAAAAAACAAAAACAAAGGAAAAAAACAAAGAAAAAAAAAACAAAAGAAAAAAAAACAAAGGAAACAAAAACAAAAGAAACAAAAACAAAGGAAACAAAAACAAATGAAACAAAAACAAATGAAACAAAAACAAATGAAACAAAAACAAATGAAACAAAAACAAATGAAACAAAAACAAATGAAACAAAAACAAATGAAACAAGGAGAGGAACTGACCATCTCGACACATCGCCAAGACTTGAATTCCACCTCCCAAATAATAGATAAAAAAACAGTGGCACTCGCGCTGGGAAAGTGAAATTCAAGGAGGAGGAAGAGGAGGAGGACGAGGAGGACGAGGAGGACGAGGACGAGGACGAGGACGAGGACGAGGAGGAGGAGGATCAGGAAGTGTAAAGAATGGAGGGGAGGGAAGGAAGAAGAGATGGAAGAGGAGGAAGAGGAGGAATAGTAGTAGTAGAGATGAGTGGAGGGTAGTAGACAGCACTTATAAAGGTTGAAGGACAGACTGGGAGAGTTGAGAATGGATGATCCCATCAACCATTATATATATATATATATATATATATATATTTATTTATTTTTATTTTATTATCACACCGGCCGATTCCCACCAAGGCAGGGTGGCCCGAAAAAGAAAAACTTTCACCATCATTCACTCCATCACTGTCTTGCCAGAAGGGTGCTTTACACTACAGTTTTTAAACTGCAACATTAACACCCCTCCTTCAGAGTGCAGGCACTGTACTTCCCATCTCCAGGACTCAAGTCCGGCCTGCCGGTTTCCCTGAATCCCTTCATAAATGTTACTTTGCTCACACTCCCAACAGCACGTCAAGTATTAAAAACCATTTGTCTCCATTCACTCCTATCAAACACGCTCACACATGCCTGCTGGAAGTCCAGCCCCTCGCACACAAAACCTCCTTTACCCCTCCCTCCAACCCTTCCTAGGCCGACCCCTACCCGCCTTCCTTCCACTACAGATGATACACTCTTGAAGTCATTCTGTTTCGCTCCATTCTCTCTACATGTCCGAACCACCTCAACAAACCCTTCCTCAGCCCTCTGGACAACAGTTTTGGTAATCCCGCACCTCCTCCTAACTTCCAAACTACGAATTCTCTGCATTATATTCACACCACACATTGCCCTCGACATGACATCTCCACTACCTCCAGCCTTCTCCTCGCTGCAACATTCATCACCCACGCTTCACACCCATATAAGAGCGTTGGTAAAACTATACTCTCATACATTCCCCTCTTTGCCTCCAAGGACAAAGTTCTTTGTCTCCACAGACTCCTAAGTGCACCACTCACTCTTTTTCCCTCATCAATTCTATGATTCACCTCATCTTCATAGACCCATCCGCTGACACGTCCACTCCCAAATTATCTGAATACGTTCACCTCCTCCATACTCTCTCCCTCCAATCTGATATTCAATCTTTCGTCACATAATCTTTTTGTTATCCTCATAACCTTACTCTTTCCTGTATTCCCTTTAATTTTCTTCTTTTGCACACCCTACCAAATTCATCCCCAATCTCTGCAACTTCTCTTCAGAATCTCCCAAGAGCACAGTGTCATCAGCAAAGAGCAGCTGTGACAACTCCCACTTTGTGTGTGATTCTTTATCTTTTAACTCCACGCCTCTTGCCAAGACCCTCGCATTTACTTCTCTTACAACCCCATCTATAAATATATTAAACAACCACGGTGACATCACACATCCTTGTCTAAGGCCTACTTTTACTGGGAAAAAATTTCCCTCTTTCCTACATACTCTAACTTGAGCCTCACTATCCTCGTAAAAAACTCTTCACTGCTTTCAGTAACCTACCTCCTACACCATACACTTGCAACATCTGCCACATTGCCCCCCTATCCACCCTGTCATACGCCTTTTCCAATCCATAAATGCCACAAAGACCTCTTTAGCCTTATCTAAATACTGTTCACTTATATGTTTCACTGTAAACACCTGGTCCACACCCCCCTACCTTTCCTAAAGCCTCCTTGTTCATCTGCTATCCTATTCTCCGTCTTACTCTTAATTCTTTCAATTATAACTCTACCATACACTTTACCAGGTACACTCAACAGACTTATCCCCCTATAATTTTTGCACTCTCTTTTATCCCCTTTGCCTTTATACAAAGGAACTATGCATGCTCTCTCTGCCAATCCCTAGGTACCTTACCCTCTTCCATACATTTATTAAATAATTGCACCAACCACTCCAAAACTATATCCCCACCTGCTTTTAACATTTCTATCTTTATCCCTTTCAATCCCGGCTGCCTTACCCCCTTTCATTTTACCTACTGCCTCACGAACTTCCCCCACACTCACAACTGGCTCTTCCTCACTCCTACAAGATGTTATTCCCCTTGCCCTATACACGAAATCCCAGCTTCCCTATCTTCATCAACATTTAACAATTCCTCAAAATATTCCTTCCATCTTCCCAATACCTCTAACTCTCCATTTAATAACTCTCCTCTCCTATTTTTAACTGACAAATCCATTTGTTCTCTAGGCTTTCTTAACTTGTTAATCTCACTCCAAAACTTTTTCTTATTTTCAACAAAATTTGTTGATAACATCTCACCCACTCTCTCATTTGCTCTCTTTTTACATTGCTTCACCACTCTCTTAACTTCTCTCTTTTTCTCCATATACTCTTCCCTCCTTGCATCACTTTTTACTTTGTAAAAACTTCTCATATGCTAACTTTTTCTCCCTTACTACTCTCTTTACATCATCATTCCACCCAAACGCTCCTCTTCCCTCTGCACCCACTTTCCTGTAACCACAAACTTCTGCTGAACACTCTAACACTACATTTTTAAACCTACCCCATACCTCTTCGACCCCATTGCCCATGCTCTCATTAGCCCATCTATCCTCCAAAAGCTGTTTATATCTTACCCTAACTGCCTCCTCTTTTAGTTTATAAAACTTCACCTCTCTCTTCCTGATGCTTCTATTCTCCTTGTATCCCATCTACCTTTTACTCTCAGTGTAGCTACAACTAGAAAGTGATCTGATATATCTGTGGCCCCTCTATAAACATGTACATCCTGAAGTCTACTCAACAGTCTTTTATCTACCAATACATAATCCAACAAACTACTGTCATTTCGCCCTAACATCATATCGTGTATACTTATTATCCTCTTTTTCTTAAAAATATGTATTACCTATAACTAACCCCTTTCTATACAAAGTTCAATCAAAGGGCTCCCTTATCATTTACACCTGGCACCCCAAACTTACCTACCACACCCTCTAAAGTTTCTCCTACTTTAGCATTCAAGTCCCCTACCACAATTACTCTCTCACTTGGTTCAAAGGCTCCTATACATTCACTTAACATCTCCCAAAATCTCTCTCTCTCCTCTGCATTCCTCTCTTCTCCAGGTGCATACACACTTATTATGACCCACTTCTCGCATCCAACCTTTACTTTAATCCACATAATTCTTGAATTTACACATTCATATTCTCTTTTCTCCTTCCATAACTGATCATTTAAACATTACTGCTACCCCTTCCTTTGCTCTAACTCTCTCAGATACTCCAGATTTAATCCCATTTATTTCCCCCCACTGAAACTCTCCTACCCCCTTCAGCTTTGTTTCGCTTAGGGCCAGGACATCCAACTTCTTTTCATTCATAACATCAGCAATCATCTGTTTCTTGTCATCCGCACTACATCCACGCACATTTAAGCAACCCAGTTTTATAAAGTTTTTCTTCTTCTCTTTTTAGTAATTGTATACAGGAGAAGGGGTTACTGCCATTGCTCCCGGCATTTTAGTCGCCTCATACGACACGCATGGCTTACGGAGGAAAGATTCTTTTCCACTTCCCCATGGACAATAGAAGAAATAAAAAAGAACAAGAGCTATTTGAAAAAAGGAGAAAAACCTAGATGTATGTATATATATATATGCATGTGCGTGTCTGTGAAGTGTGACCAAAGTGTAAGTAGGAGTAGCAAGATATCCCTGTTATCTTAGCGTGTTTATGAGACAGAAAAAGAAACCAGCAATCCTACCATCATGCAAAACAGTTACAGGTTTTTGTTTCACAGTCATCTGGCAGGACGGTAGTACTTCCTGGGTGGTTGCTGTCTACCAACCTACTAATGTAAAAATTAATAATTTTGTACCAAAAGAACCTTAGAAAACTTACCTTACCTTATTACAAGCTAAACTTAATTTAGCCTAATCCAACTAAATATATTTTAGAGAAGTTTATAATATTATTATATATAGATATATATATTATATTATATATATATATATATTATATATATTTATATATATATTTATATATGAGTGTGTGTTGTGGGCAGTGACTGTGTGTGTGTTTGTGTGTCGTGTCGAGTAGGTAAAACTGGTCAATTAACAAGAACTCATTTAAAATTAAGTCCTTTCTAAAATGTTCTCTTATACGTTTAAAGAAATATTTTTCCATTTATGTTAATGTAAAAATTAATAATTTTGTACCAAAAGAACCTTAGAAAACTTACCTTACCTTATTACAAGCTAAACTTAATTTAGCCTAATCCAACTAAATATATTTTAGAGAAGTTTATAATAATTTAATAATAAACAAACACAATTAAATATATTTTTTTCGTTAGGTTCAGAAAGATTTTTGCGAAATTATTACATACACAAATTTTCGCCTGCCTTATTAGGCAAAAAGAGAGTTGCTATTTAAGCCGAAATAGACAAACAGCAAAAATATCAAAACAAAGTATGTGAGGGAGACGAAGCTGATGTTCACCACTGAGAGAGGTTGTTCGTCCTGTTCATGATCAACGTCAGTGTTTTGGCCGCACTGTTGGCCGAGGAACAAAACCACTGGATTTTTACAAAAGAAGATCCTGAGCTGAGGTCTCTTCCCAGCAGTCTGATCTCTGGGTATACCAGGAATTAACCTGAGGATACACACACTGGAGAACAAGCTTGCATAGTAGCTACGTTTCGCCATGGCAGGTAGAAAATACAGAGCAAAACTATTCACATACCAAAGTAAAATACGACACGCAAGCAATTTGAGAGAGAGAGAGAGAGAGAGAGAGAGAGAGAGAGAGAGAGAGAGAGAGAGAGAGAGAGACTAAGAGTCCTGGGCATGTGAGATAGCATTATCCCTTCGTAGCACCCGTGGTTGAGATGTTCCCAGGAGTCCAACACAACAACCCTTACCACCCCTTGGTACCCTTCCCCACCATTCCTACCTTCCTCGTCTCCACATCTACCCATCATCATCCAATACCATGTAGCAATCCTATTTTTAATAATATATATAATATATATATATATATATATATATATATATATATATATATATATATATATATATATATATATAATTATATATATAGAGGGTAGGAGAAGAAAATATTCAAATAGCTCCGGGGAGAACCTTGAGTTTTTCCTGAGGTACGTTTATTGTCTTCTCTGAGGATGAGGGTCCCCATTCCAGCTATAGAAGTGGTACTTCCCTATATATATTATATATATTATATATATATATATATATATATATATATATATATATATATATATATATTTCCATGGAGGATAAAAAAGGGATTTTCCAGGGTATAGTGGCAGCAGTAGTATTGTCGTATGGGTGGAGGTTGAAGGCAGCGGAGATGTCGTGTCTGAGTGCAATGTGTAGTGAGAATATTATGCAGAAAAATCAGCTTGAAGAATAGGAGGAGGAGCGGGAGTTACTAAAAGCATTATTATTCAGAGGGCTGAGGAGGGGTTGTTGAAGTGGTTTGGGTATTTAGAGAGAATGGAGAAAAATAGGATGATTATAAATCCTTGAATAAAACCTGGATGGATGGGTAGGGGCCGCCCTAGGAAACATTAAAGAGAGGGGCGTAAATGTTTGGAGTGCTAGGGTCTTGGACATTGAACATGTGTGAGTATGCGAGTTAGATGGGAGTGGAGGAAAGTGTTTTTTTTATGACTTGACGAGTGACTCAAATGTGAACGACGTAACATTTATTGACAGGATTCAGGAAAACCGGTTTGCCGGACTTGAGTTCTGGAGGTGGGAAATACAGCGCTTGCACTATGAAGCAGGGGTGGAGGTATTGTGCTTCGCAGCAGTATCTGAGATCTAATGTTAGCACGCTCCTGGCAAGACAGTGACTAAAGGACAGTCAAAGTATTGTGTGTGTGTGTGTGTGTGTGTGTGTGTGTGTGTGTGTGTGTGTGTGTGTGTTTATGTTATATAATATATATATATATATATATATATATATATATATATATATATATATATATATATATATATGATATATATATATATATATAAAATATAATATATATATATATATATATAGTTATATATATATTTATATATATATATATATATATATATATAAAATATATATATATATATATATATATATATATAGTATATATATATGAGGTATCTGTAGAGACAAAGAATGTTATCCATGGAGGCAAAGAAGGGAATGTACAAGAGTATAGTAGTGCCAACACTCTTATATGAGTGTGAAGCTTGGGTTGTAAATGCTACAGCAAGGAGGCGGCTGGAGGCAGTGGAGATGTCGTGTCTAAGAGCAATGTGTGGTGTAAATATTATTCAGAGAATTCGTAGTGTGGAAATTAGGAGGTGTGGAGTTACTTAAAGTATTAGAGGGCTGAAGAGGGGTTGTTGAGATGGCTTGGTCATTTAGAGAGAATGGACCAAAGTAGAATGACATGGAGAGCGTATAAATCTGTAGAAGGAAGGCGGGGTAGGGGTCGTCCCCGAAATGGTTGGAGGGAGGGGGTAAAGCAAGTTTTGTTGGTGAGGGGTTTGGACTTCCAGCAAGGGTGAGTGATCTTGTTAGATGGGAGTGAATGGAGACGAATGGTTTTTGGGACCTGGCGAGCTGTTGGAGTGTGAGCAGGGTAATATTTTATGAAGAGATTCAGGGAAACCGGTTAGTCGGACTTGAGTCCTGCACTTTAAAGGAGGAGCTTGGAATACTTGCAGTTTGGAGGGACATCTAAAACGTCGTATCTGGGCGCGTCTGCAAAGACAGTGATTATGTATGTGTGATGGTGAAAGTGTTGAATGATGAAATTTTTCTTCTTTCTTTTTGGATCACCCTGCCTCGGTGGGAAACGGTCGACGTGTTAAAGGGTGTTAATGTTGCAGTTTAAACACTGTAGTGTAAAGCACCCTTCTGGCAAGACAGTGATGGAGTGAATGATGGTAAAAGTTTTTCTTTTTCGGGCCACCCTGCCTTGGTGGGAATCGGCCAGTGTGATAATAAATATATATATATTTAATATATATATATATATAATATATATATATATATATATATATATATATATATATATAATAGACTCACAGTATGTGTGTGTGTCAACACTGTATCGAATTACAATAATGGGTGAAAAATTACACAAAATTTAATAGACTTTAGTGGGACGTGTCAGCAGCAGCCCCCATGGAGGCATGAATGACAACCTCGCTCTTTGTGTGTCTGGGGCACACCCTGGCACACCCTGGCACTCACCCCCCAAGGGAGAGAGAGAGAGAGAGAGAGGAATCCATATACACTGGCTCAAATATATTTCGTCTGGAATTGGATTTACAACTTTGAGTTTTCTAAGATCCCCGCCGAGCTTTTGTGAGTGTGTGAAAGGTGTGTTTACCAGCTACACAGTGTTATTCTACACTCGCTTTGTGAATATCCCGCAAGTATGACATATTTACTTTCAGTATTTTACATATGTGTTTATACATTAATGTCGTGAAGAACGTTACAAATTTTGACGTTTTAATTTCTATTGTTATTTTAAAGAATAAGATGTTAGTTTATCTTAAAGTCTATCACATGCATTCTGATATCAGTATTATGATTATTAATATTATTTTAATATCAACATTATTATCTTATTACCGTATTATTATCATATTTCAGGGAAAACTAAGCCAGGGAATGGCAGGTAATAAGGTTTGATGCGAGGAAGAAAAAGTATAGCACAAATTCCAGGGATCAATAATCCTAAACCAGCATGAAGGAACACTCACCAGCATTATATATATATATATATATATATATATATATATATATATATATATATATATATATATATATATATATATATATATATTTATATTTATATATAATCTAATTTAGGGGGGGACTCAAAAATAAAATTGATATAAACGATATTTATTCTATATTTATCTAAGGATGATAATTACTCTCTTTACTTAGAAGTTTATTAGACAGTGTACTTTCTTTACTTTAATGGTAGGTATTAGTTTATCTCCCGAAAGATATTTTTTTAGTTGTCACTTTTGTCGTAGTTGCTGTTGGTAGATGACGCGGTTCTTTTGAAACATCTCTGACTAGACGTCTCAAAGGTTAGCTGACGAGTTTGAGAGGGTGTGTAAAAGAAGGAAATTGCAAGTGAACATGTGAAAAGAGCAAGGCGATGAGAGTGAGAAAAGAGTCGAGGCAATGAAAGACTGAATATCAAATTGGAGTCAGGGAGCGTGGAAGAGGTGAATGTATTTAGATAATTGTCGGCAGAGGAGTCTATGAAAAATGAGGTGAACTATAAAGTGACGAGGAGGAAAATGGTGGCTGCTGCACTGGGACATCTTTGGAGACAAAGAATCTTATCCATGGAAGCAAATAAAAAAAAAGGGAATATACCAGAGTACTGTGGTACCAATACTTTTATATGGGTGTGAAACATAGATGTAAACATTGCAGTGACGT
Source organism: Cherax quadricarinatus (assembly GCF_026875155.1). Taxonomy (NCBI): domain Eukaryota; kingdom Metazoa; phylum Arthropoda; class Malacostraca; order Decapoda; family Parastacidae; genus Cherax; species Cherax quadricarinatus. Next base: position 20,832,707 of record NC_069462.1, on the reverse strand, counting down.
GGAGGCTTGAAGCAGTGAATGTCATACTGGTAATCAGTGTATGGTTTGAACATTAATAATAATAATAATAATAATAATAATAATAATAATAATAATAATAATAATAATAATAATATCTTTATTTCTGCAAGTACATGTACAAGGTATATAGGCCTAGCTGACATCAGTGATATACTACTATATAGAAAGCCCCTTGTTATGCAGAACATTTCGGGCAAATTAGGTCCATTTTGTTCCCAGGATGTGACCCACACCAGTCGACTAACACCCAGGTACCTAATTTACTGCTAGGTGAACAGGAACAGCAGGTGTCTTAAGAACACACGTCATAATGTCTTCACCCGTACCCGGGATCGAACCCCGGACCTGAGCTAAGTGCGCTACCAATCCAGCTACAGGACATCTTATTATGAAGAGAATTTGGGTACAGAAATTAGAAGATAGCGACGTGATTTACAAAGGTATAAACAGAGAGCTGAGGGGGTGTTGAGGTGACTGGAATTTAGAAGATAAAATAAGATAAGATAAGATTTCGTTCGGATTTTTAACCCCGGAGGGTTAGCCACCCAGGATAACCCAAGAAAGTCAGTGCGTCATCGAGGACTGTCTAACTTATTTCCATTGGGGTCCTTAATCTTGTCCCCCAGTATGCGACCCACACCAGTCGACTAACACCCAGGTACCTATTTGCTGCTAGGTGAACAGGACAACAGGTGTAAGGAAACGTGTCGAAATGTTTCCACCGGCCGGGAATCGAACCCGGGCCCTCCGTGTGTGAAGCGGGAGCTTTAGCCACCAGGCCACCGGGCCACGAGCCACCAGGCCTGGATGCATCTAATAGGCTAGTGTTAGTTCGAAGCGAGATTTTTTTTTTACGACTTGAAGTGCTGTTGGAGTGTGAGTAAAGTAACATTTATGAATGGATTCAGAGAAGCAAATTAGTCGGACTCGTGTCCTGGAGGTGGGAAGTGCAGTGCCTGCACTCTGGAGGAGGGGTGAGGATGTTGCAGTTCGGAGGGCCATCTGATCTGATGTCAACACGGGTCTGGCAAGATGGCGATTGAATGAATGGCAATAAATGTGCTTCATTTTTCTTTGGTAACCCAACCTCGGTGGGCGATGGCCGGTGCTTATAAAAATATCTACCTATACAGAGCCCTAACACACCTCTTATTAACAGGTCACCAGCCAGGTACCCCAGATCCCTACACAGGTCACCAGCCAGGTACCCTAGATCCCTACACAGGTCACCAGCCAGGTACCCTAGATCCCTACACAGGTCACCAGCCAGTAAGATGAGAAAGATCATATTTTCCTAGCATTGTTCCCCACCAATAGTGTGTCTCATCGTTCTCAACGTCAGGAATCGAACGCTACACGGCAGCAGGCGAAGCATTATTCCCCCCCCCCCCCGGTGCTGTCTCTGTCAGTCGAAACAGAAAGTGACAGACAGCCTCACACCGCCCTGTCTTCGTCCCACCGGTTTATTGACAGGATACGAACGCCCTCACGGCTTTTTGTTCACAGATGGCTTCTTTCCAAGGCTTTCTTCGGCTTTCTAAGCCGCTGTTGAGGATTCTCACTGCCATACATTTTCATCTGGGCTTTTAGAAAGCCACTAACTACCCGATGTCCTGTGTATGGTATACAGCTGGTGTATATACCACTCAGTGGAGCTTTAAAAACTTAGATCATTCAAACCATATTGATGAACATCCATCTTGCCGCTATGGGAGGAAACAATGTGTGAAGAAACACTGTGATACAAATCGTCTGTGGGTCGAAATGTTTGCCCACTGCAGAAACGAATCATTACATTCACAACTGCTAAACTTGTAAAAGCCACACGGCGGTAAAGGGGACGAATAAGAGCAAGGGGAAAGGAGGTAAGTGTATAAGGGGGATGAGAGAATGAGGGTAAACAAGGCAATTCCGGGAAGGAAATGGTGGAGATTGAGTATTAGAGGCGAGACAGTGAGGGAGAGATAGTGAGGGAGAGACAGTGAGGGAGAGATAGTGAGGGAGAGACAGTGAGGGAGAGACAGTGAGGGAGAGACAGTGAGGGATAGTGAGGGAGAGATAGTGAGGGAGAGACAGTGAGGGACAGTGAGGGAGAGATAGTGAGGGAGAGACAGTGAGGGAGAGATAGTGAGGGAGAGATAGTGAGGGAGAGACAGTGAGGGAGAGATAGTGAGGGAGAGATAGTGAGGGGGAGACAGTGAGGGAGAGATAGTGAGGGAGATAGTGAGGAAGAGACAGTGAGGGAGAGATAGTGAGGGAGATATAGTGAGGGAGAGACAGTGAGGGAGAGATAGTGAGGGAGAGGCAGTGAGGGAGATAGTGAGGGAGAGATAGTGAGGGAGAGACAGTGAAGGAGAGGAACAGTGTGTGTTCTGTACCTGATTTCCTTCGTGTTAGAGTGCAGAGGGTGCTGTGTACCTGATTTCCTGAGAGTTCAATGAGAGTATAAAATATGGTCCACCTGACTGCCTGCGTATTAAAAGAATGCGGATGTAATTATTATTATTATTATTAAACTGATGGGAAACGCAAAACCCATAAGGCATTTACGGCTAAGCGGTGAAGAAGCAAGGTTAGTAGCATCATGCCTTGGTAACAATCAGGTTCGATCCGAGGAGGCGGAGGACACATACATGACATAATGAGCGTGGCGGCTGAGGTCCCAATGGAAGGTCTGGAACAAACAGTAGCGAGCCTGGTCGGTCTCACACTGTTCAGAAATTATTAAAATTTAATCTGAGTAAGAAAACCGTAGAGAAATCTGCTAATCGGTCCAGGGAGAAAACACACACACACACATACACACATCTGGAGAGTGAAGTAGCAGAGGCACGATTCATACATCACTTTAAGAAGAGGTATGATAAGGCTTTGCAGTAGGGAAAGCGTGGACCTAGAAGTTACTAGCGAACAAGCGGGGCCAGGGGCTATGAATCGACCCCTGCAAGTATAAATAGGTGAGTACACACACACACGAACACACACATTATATATAATATATATATATATATATATATATATATATATATATATATATATATATATAATAATATATATATATATATATAATGTCGTGCCGAATATGTAAAACTGGTCAATTAGCAAGAACTCATTTAAAATTAAGTTCTTTCTGAAATTTTCTCTTATACGTTTAAGGATATATTTTTTTCATTAATATTAATGTAAAAATTTTTAACTTTGCACCAAAAGAATCTTAGAAAACTTACCTAACCTTATTATAACAAGAGCAATTTATTTTAGCCTAACCCAACTAAATATATTTTAGATTTGTTTACGATAATTTAATACTAAACAAACACAGTGAAATATATTTTTTTCGTTAGGTTCAGAATGATTTTGGCGAAATTATTGCATACAAAAATTTTCGCTTGTCCTATATGGCAAGATGAGCGTTGCTATTTAAGCCAAGATCGCAAGTTCTGCCTATTCGGCACGACATATATATATATATATATATATATATAATATAATATTATATATATATATTATATATATATAATATATATATATATTATTGTGACCACAAACGAGTGGTATTGATCAATAACAACACTGCACTACTGCTCGCTGAACTAGTACACCAAACGGACTAGAATGAAATTAGCCTAGAGTCATCCACACCATCGTGTGTCCTTGGGTAGGGAGTACAACATCCAGTTCCGCTGGATGTCCTACTTTTAAGGATCGTATGGTCCAGTGTATTAGGGCGTCATGCGTTTTCGCCCACCATGAGGCAGGCCAAAGCAGCACGGGTTCGAGTCCTTGGCTAATGCAGTGTTGTTATATATATATATATATATATATATATATATATATAATATATATATATATATATATATATTATAATATATATACATCAACACTGCACTAGCCAAGGAGTTGAACTTACGCTGTTTTGGCCTGCCTCATGCAGTGCGTGTGTGTGTACAGTTCAACTTTCACTCAGGCTCAGCTTTCACTAAGTTTTTAAGGTGAAGGCCACTTCTGTTGTTATTTATTCCAGAGAACCAGTGAAGGGCTTACTGTCTCCTGTCTGTCAAACCTCCAGTGTTGGAAATATTGAACAACGTGCTGCTGCTCACAGCGCTTCTAACTTCCCATCTCTGCTCTTCCATTATCTTCTCTTCCATATCTCTCTTCTATTTTATCATCCACTCATTTTTGTTTATCATCCTCGAACTTCGTGCCAATTTTTCGTTATTTCTCACCGTCTGTGTGCTCTTCTTACTACTACTACTATTGCTACTGCTACTATTGCCACTACTACTACTGATATTAATACTGCTACTACTACTACTGCTGCTACTACAACTACTACTACTACTACAACTGCTGCTACTACAACTACTACTACTGCTGCTGCTACTACAACTACTACTACTACTGCTGCTACTACAACTACTACTGCTGCTACTACAACTACTACTACTGCTACTACAACTACTACTACAACTGCTGCTACTACAACTACTACTACTACTGCTGCTACTACAACTACTACTGCTGCTACTACAACTACTACTACTGCTACTACAACTACTACTACTACTACAACTGCTGCTACTACAACTACTACTACTACTGCTGCTGCTACTACAACTACTACTACTACTGCTGCTGCTACTACAACTACTACTACTACTGCTGCTACTACAACTACTACTGCTGCTACTACAACTACTACTACTGCTACTACAACTACTACTACTACTACAACTGCTGCTACTACAACTACTACTACTACTGCTGCTACTACAACTACTACTGCTGCTACTACAACTACTACTACTGCTACTACAACTACTACTACTACTACAACTGCTGCTACTACAACTACTACTACTACTGCTGCTGCTACTACAACTACTACTACTACTGCTGCTACTACAACTACTACTGCTGCTACTACAACTACTACTACTGCTACTACAACTACTACTACTACTACTACTGCTTCTACTACTACTACAACTACTACTGCTGCTACTACAACTACTACTACTACTACTACTACTACTGCTTCTACTACTACTACAACTACTACTGCTGCTACTACAACTACTACTACTACTACTACTACTACTGCTTCTACTACTACTACAACTACTACTGCTGCTACTACAACTACTACTACTACTACTACTACTACTGCTTCTATCATACTACAACTACTACTGCTGCTACTACAACTACTACTACTACTACTACTACAAACTGCTTCTACTACTACTACAACTACTACTGCTGCTACTACAACTACTACTACTACTGCCTCTTGTTCCTGCACATCATCATCTTCCTCTTCTACCCACTCACAGTTTTGCTTTCTTTTCCATTTGCATTCGAGTTTCGCCAGTTATTTCAATTCCGTTTTACTTCATTGTATCTGCCTTTCCCTGCTTTCCAATTAATTTTCATTACGTTACCTCCATTTCGTTTCTTCTCGTACCAATTTTCCTTTTTACTACTTTCCATTCCCTTCTAATTCCCCCCCTCCTCTCCCTCTCTCCCCTCACCTAACAAAATTTTAACGCCCTATTTTCTTTCTACTTCTATTCCAGTTTCCTTCCATTTATCTGCTCCCTTTCTTCTCCCCTTCGCTGTTTCCTTGAATTAAACGAAAACAAAAGGAGAGAATTCCTTGAAGACTTCATTTGCCTGTCTTCTGTCAGGAAGTCTTCCAGTCATTCCCAGTGAACACACAAAATGATCTCTGCGTCGCGAGATTATGACCAGCAATGACCAGCAATGACCAGCTATGAACAGCTATGAACAGCAATGACCAGCAATGACCAGCAATGACCAGCTATGAACAGCTATGAACAGCAATGACCAGCAATGACCAGCAATGACCAGCTATGAACAGCTATGAACAGCAATGACTAGCAATGACCAGCAATGAACAACAATGACCAGCAATGCCCAGCAATGACCAGCAATGACCAGCAATGGCCAGCAATCAACAGCTATGAGCAGCAATGAGCAGCAATGAACAGCTATGAACAGCAATGACCAGCAATGACCCGCAATGAACAGCTATGAACAATGACCAGCAATGACCAGCAATGAACAACAATGGCCAGCAATGACCAGCAATGACCAGCAATGGCCAGCAATGTCCAGCAATGAACAACAATGACCAGTAATGACCAGCAATGACCAGTAATGAACAGTAATGAACAACAATGACCAGCAATGACCGCCCAAAGCCACAATGAACAGCAATGACCAGCAATGAACAGCAATGACCAGCAATGAAACCCGCAATGACAGCAATGACCAGCAATGACCACAATGCCATGCAATGTCCAGCAATGAACAACAATGCCCATGTAATGACCAGCAATGAAACCCGAATAACAGTAATGAACCCAACAATGACCAGCAATGACCAGCAATGACCAGCAATGAACAGCAATGACCAGCAATGAACAGCAATGACCAGCAATGACCAGCAATGAACAGCAATGACCAGCAATGACCAGCAATGACCAGTAATGAACAGTAATGAACAACAATGACCAGCAATGACCAGCAATGACCAGCAATGAACAGCAATGACCAACAATGAACAGCAATGACCAGCAATGAACAGCAATGACCAGCAATGACCAGCAATGAACAGCAATGACCAGCAATGAACAGCAATGACCAGCAATGACCAGCAATGAACAGCAATGACCAGCAATGACCAGCAATGCCCAGCAATGAACAGCAATGACCAACAATGAACAGCAATGACCAGCAATGAACAGCAATGACCAACAATGAACAGCAACGACCAGCAATGACCAGCAATGACCAGCAATGACCAACAATGAACACAATGACCACAATGAACCCGCAATGAACAGCAATGACCAACAATGATCAACAATGACCAGCAATGACCAACAATGACCAGCAATGACCAACAATGAACAGCAATGACCAACAATGAACAGCAATGACCAGCAATGACCAACAATGAACAGCAATGACCAGCAATGACCAACAATGAACAGCAATGAACAGCAATGACCAACAATGAACAGCAATGACCACAATGACAAACAATGAACAGCAATGACCACAATGAACAGCAATGACCAGCAATGACCAACAATGAACAACCCAAAGAAACCAAAAATGAACAGCAATGACCAGAATGAAACCCGCAATGACCAACAATGAACACAATGATCACAATGACCAACAATGAACAGCAATGAACAGCATGACCAAAAATGAACAACAATGACCAACAATGAACAGCAATGACCAGCAATGACCAAAAATTAAAAGCAAAAGACCAACAATGAACAGCAATGACAAACAATGAACAGCAATGACCAGCAATGACCAGCAATGACCAACAATGAACAGCAATGATCAGCAATGACCAACAATGAACCCGCAATGAACAGAATGACCAACAATGAACAACAATGACCAGCAATGACCAACAATGAACAGCAATGACCAACAATGAACAACCCAAAGACCAACAATGAAAAAGCAATGACCAACAATGACCAACAATGAACAGCAATGACCCTCAATGAACAGCAATGACCACAATGACCACAATGACCAACAATGACCCGCAATGATCAGCAATGACCAAATGACCAGCAATGACCAACAATGAAAAGCAATGACAGACAATGAACAGCAATGACCAGCAATGACCAACAATGACCAACAATGACCAGCAATGACCAACAATGAACAGCAATGACCAGCAATGACCAACAATGAACAGCAATGACCAGCAATGACCAACAATGAACAACAATGACCAACAATGACCAACAATGAACAGCAAATGACCAACAATGAACAACCCAAAGACCAACAATGACCAACAATGAACAGCAATGAACCCGCAATGAAACCCGCAAAGACCAGCAATGACCAACAATGAACAGCAATGACCAGCAATGACCAACAATGAACAGCAATGACCAACAATGAACAGCAATGACCAACAATGAACAGCAATGACCAGCAATGACCAACAATGAACAGCAATGACCAACAATGAACAGCAATGACCAACAATGACCAACAATGAACAGCAATGACCAACAATGAACAGCAATGACCAACAATGAACAGCAATGACCAGCAATGACCAACAATGAACAGCAATGACCAACAATGAACAGCAATGACCAACAATGAACAGCAATGACCAGCAATGACCAAAAATGACAGCAATGACCAACAATGAACAGCAATGAAAAAGCAATGACCAACAATGACAGCAATGAACCCGCAATGACCACAATGAACACAATGACCACCAATGAACACATGACCAACAATGAACAGCAATGACCAGCAATGAACAGCAATGGGCCAACAATGAACAGCAATGACCAACAATGAACAGCAATGACCAACAATGAACACAATGACCAACAATGAACACAATGACCACAATGAACAGCAATGACCAACAATGAACACAATGACCACAATGAACAGCAATGACCAACAATAACAGCAATGACCAACAATTTAACAGCAATGACCAACAATTAACAGCAATGACCAACAATGAACAGCAATGAAACCAAAAAATGAACAGCAAAAGACCAACAATTAACAGCAATACCAACAATGAACAGCAATGACCAACAATGAACAGCAATGACCACAATGAACAACAATGAACAGCAATGACCAACAATGAACCCGCAATGACCAACAAAGAACGCAATGACCAACCCAAATTTCCCGCAATGACCAACAATGAACAGCAATGACCAACAATGAACACAATGACCAACAATGAAAAAACAATGACCAACAAGACCCGCAATGAACAACAATGACCAACAATGACCAGCAATGACCAACAATGAACAGCAATGAACAACAATGACCAACAATGACCACAATGACCAACAATGACCAGCAATGAACAACAATGAACAGCAATGACCAACAATGAAAGCAATGACCAACAATGACCAACAAGACCAACAATGACCAGCAAAGAACAACAATGACCAGCAATGAACGCAATGAACCCGCAATGAACAGCAATGACCAGCAATGAACAGCAATGAACAGCAATGGCCAGCAATGAACAACAATGACCAGCAATGAACAGCAATGACCAGCAATGAACAGCAATGAACAGCAATGACCCCCAATGAACAACAATGACCCGCAAGAACAGCAATGAACACAATGAACAGCAATGAACAGCAATGACCAGCAATGACCAGCAATGAACACAATGACCAAACAATGACCACAATGAACAGCAATGACCGCAATGAAACCACAATGAACAGCAATGACCAGCAATGACAGCAAAGAACAGCATGACCAGCAATGAACACAATGAACAGCAATGGCCAGCAATGACCAACATGAAACCCCAATGAACAGCAATGAACAGCAATGGCACAATGACCAACAATGACCACAATGACCCCGCAATGACCAACAATGAACAGCAATGCTCAGCATGACCAGCAATGAACAGCAATGAACAGCAATGACCAACAATGACCAGCAATTACCAACAATGACCAGCAATGACCAACAATGAACAGCAATGACCAACAATTAACAGCAATGACCAACAATGAACAGCAGTTACCAACAATGAACCCGCAATGACCAACAATGACCACAATGACCAACAAAGACCAGCAAAAGACCAACAATGAACAGCCCAAAGCCAGCAAAGACCAGCAATGACCAACAATGACCAGCAATGACCAACAATGACCAGCAATGACCAACAATGAACAACAATGCTCAGCAATGACCAACAATGAACACCAATGAACAGCAATGAACAGCAATGACCAGCAATGAACAGCAATGACTAGCAATGACCACAATGAACAACAATGACCAGCAATGACCAGCAATAAAACAGCAATGACCACAATGAAAAACCAAAGAACAGCAATGACCACAATGAACACAATGACCACAATGACCCGCAATGAACAACCATGAACACAATACCAGCAATGAACAGCAATGACCAGCAATGACACAATGAACAACCATGAACAGCAATGACCACAATGAACAGCAATGACCAGCAATGACCCGCAAGAAAAAACCATGACCCCAATGACCAGCAATGAACAGCAAAAGACCAGCATGAAACCCGCAATGAACAACCATGAACAGCAATGACCAGCAATGAACAGCAATGACCAGCAATGACCAGCAATGAACAACCATGAACAGCAATGACCAGCAATGAACAGCAATGACCAGCAATGAACAGCAATGACCCAGCAATTAACACAATGACCAGCAATGAACAGCAATTGACCAAATGACAAGCAATGAACAGCCAATGAACAACAATGAACAGCAATGGGCCAACAATGAAAAGCAATGACCAACAATTAACAGCAATGACCAACAATGAACAGAAAAAAATGACCAACAATGAACAGCAATGACCAACAATTAACAGCAATGACCAACAATGAACAGCAATTACCAACAATGACCAACAATGACCAACCCAAAGAACAGCAATGAACACAATGACCAACAATGACCAACAATGAAAACACAATGAACAGCAATGACCAACAATGAACAGCAATTACCACAAGACCACAATGAACAGCAATGACCAGCAATTAACAACAAATGACCAGCAATTAACAAAAATGACCACAATTGAACAGCAAAGACCAGTAATGACCAGCAGAACAGCAATGACCAACAATGAACAGCCCAAGACCACAATGAACACAATGACCAACAATTAACAGCAATGACCAACAATGAACAGCAATGACCAACAATGAACAGCAATGACCAACAATGAACAGCAATGACCAACAATTAACAGCAATGACCAACAATGAACAGCAATTACCAACAATGACCAACAATGAACAGCAATTACCAACAATGACCAACAATGAACAGCAATGAACAGCAATGACCAACAATGACCAGCAATGACCAACAATGAACAGCAATGACCAACAATGAACAGCAATGACCAACAATGACCAGCAATGACCAACAATGACCAGCAATGACCAACAATGAACAGCAATGACCAACAAAGACCACAATGACCAACAATGAACAGCAATGACCACAATGACCAGCAATGACCAACAATGACCACAATGACCAACAAAGACCAGCAATGACCAACAATTTACCCGCAAGACCAAAAATGAACAGCAAGACCAACATGACCAGCAATGACCAACAATAACGCAATGACCAACAATGACCAGCCCCAAAGACCAACAATGACCAGCAATGAAACCCGCAATGACCAACAATGACCAGCAATGAACAGCAATGAACAGCAATGACCCAACAATGACCACAATGACCACAATGACCACAATGACCACAATGACCAAAATGAACAGCAATGACCAGCAATGACCAACAAAGAATGAACAGCAATGACCAACAAATGAACAGCAATGACCAACAATGAACAGCAATGAACAGCAATGACCAACAATGAACAGCAATGAACAGCAATGACCAACAATGAACAGCAATGACCAACAATGAACAGCAATGAACAGCAATGACCAACAATGACCAACAATGAACAGCAATGACCAGCAATGAACAGCAATGACCAGCAATGACCAGCAATGAACAGCAATGACCAGCAATTACCAGCAATGACCAGCAATGAACAGCAATGACCAGCAATGACCACAATGACCACAATGAACAGCAATGACCAGCAATGACCAGCAATGAACAGCAATGAACAAAAATGACCAGCAATGACCAAGGACCATTAACGAACAGCAATGACCAGAAATGATCAGCAATGTTCACAGTCTTGCCAATAAGATCTTTCAACATCTTGCCAAATAAGGGCCTTCACAGTCTGCCATAAGACCTCACAGTCTTTCCCAGAATGACCTACACAGTCCTCTCCAGTAAGATCCTCACATCTCTCCAGTAAGATCCTTCACAGTCTTTCCAGTAAGAATCCTTCACAGTCCTCTCCAGTAAGCTCCTTACACATCTTGCCAGTAAGATCCATCACATCCTCCAGTAAGATCCTTCAAAAGTCCTTGCCAGTAAGATCCTCACATCCCTCCATAAGAAACCTTCACAGCCTGCCAGTAAGATCCCTTTACAGTCTTGCCAGAAAGATCCTTCAAAAAGCTCTCCAGTAAGATCCTTCACAATCTCTCCAGTAAGATCCTTCACAGTCTCTCCAGTAAGATCCTTCACAGTCTCTCCAGTAAGATCCTTCACAGTCTCTCCAGTAAGATCCTTCACAGTCTCTCCAGTAAGATCCTTCACAGTCTCTCCAGTAAGATCCTTCACAGTCTTGCCAGTAAGATCCTTCACAGTCTCTCCAGTAAGATCCTTCACAGTCTTGCCAGTAAGATCCTTCACACTCTTGCCAGAAAGATCCTTCATAATCTCTCCAGTAAGATCCTTCACAGTCTCTCCAGTAAGATCCTTCACAGTCTCTCCAGTAAGGTCCTTCACAGTCTTGCCAGTAAGATCCTTCACAGTCTTGCTAGAAAGATCCTTCACAGTCTCTCCAGTAAGATCCTTCACAGTCTCTCCAGTAAGATCCTTCACAGTCTCTCCAGTAAGATCCTTCACAGTCTTGCCAGTAAGATCCTTCACAGTCTCTCCAGTAAGATCCTTCACAGTCTTGCCAGTAAGATCCTTCACAGTCTCTCCAGTAAGATCCTTCACAGTCTCTCCAGTAAGATCCTTCACAGTCTCTCCAGTAAGATTCTTCACAGTCTCTCCAGTAAGATCCTTCACAGTCTTGCCAGTAAGATCCTTCACAGTCTCTCCAGTAAGATCCTTCACAGTCCTTGCCAGTAAGATCCTTCACAGTCTTGCCAGAAAGATCCTTCACAGTCTCTCCAGTAAGATCCTTCACAGTCTCTCCAGTAAGATCCTTCACAGTCTCTCCAGTAAGATCCTTCACAGTCTCTCCAGTAAGATTCTTCACAGTCTCTCCAGTAAGATCCTTCACAGTCTTGCCAGTAAGATCCTTCACAGTCTCTCCAGTAAGATCCTTCACAGTCTTGCCAGTAAGATCCTTCACAGTCTTGCCAGAAAGATCCTTCACAGTCTCTCCAGTAAGATCCTTCACAGTCTCTCCAGTAAGATCCTTCACAGTCTCTCCAGAAAAATCCTTCACACCTTGCCAAGTAAGATCCTTCACAGTCTCTCCAGTAAGATCCTTCACAGTCTTGCCAGTAAGATCCTTCACAGTCTCTCCAGTAAGATCCTTCACAGTCTTGCCAGTAAGATGCTTCACAGTCTCTCTAGTAAGATCCTTCAGAGCCTTGCCAGTAAGATCCTTCACAGTCTTGCCAGAGAGATCCGTCACAGTCTCTCCAGTAAGACCCTTCACAGTCTCTCCAGTAAGATCCTTCACAGTCTCTCCAGTAAGATCCTTCACATCTTTCCCGTAGATCCTTCACAGTCCCCTCCCCGTAAGACCTTTACAGTCTTGCTATAAGAAACCTTCACAGTCTTGCCAGTAAGATCCTTCACAGTCTCTCCAGTAAGATCCTTCACAGTCTTGCCAGTAAGATCCTTCACAGTCTCTCCAGTAAGATCCTTTACAGTCTTGCCATAAGAACCTTCACAGTCTTGCCAGAAAGATCCTTCACATTCCTCAAAAGATCCTTCACAGTCTCTCCAGTAAATCCTTCACAGTCTCTCCATAAGATCCTTCACAGTCTTGCCAGTAAGATCCTTCACAGTCTCTCCAGTAAGATCCTTCACAGTCTTGCCAGTAAGATCCTTCACAGTCTTGCCAGTAAGATCCTTCACAGTCTTTCTAGTAAATCCTTCACATCTTGCCATAAGATCCTCACAGTCCCCTCCAGTAAGATCCTTTACAGTCTTTCCATAAGATCCTTCACAGTCCTCCAGTAAGATCCTTCACAGTCTTGCCAGTAAGATCCTTCACAGTCTCTCCAGTAAGATCCTTCACAGCCTTGCCAGTAAGATCCTTCACAGTCTTGCCAGAAAGATCCGTCACAGTCTCTAGTAAGATCCTTCACAGTCTCTCCAGTAAGATCCTTCACAGTCTTGCCAGTAAGATCCTTCCAGTCCTCCAGTAAGATCCTTCCAGTCTTGCCAGTAAGATCCTTCACAGTCTCTCCAGTAGATCCTTTCCACAGTCCCCTCCAGTAAGATCCTTCACATCCTCCATAAGATTCTTCAGTCTCTCCAGTAAGATCCTTCACAGTCTTGCCAGTAAGATCCTTCACAGTCTCTCCAGTAAGATCCTTCAGAGTCTCTCCAGTAAGATCCTTCACAGTCTTGCCAGTAAGATCCTTCACAGTCTTGCCAGTAAGATCCTTCACAGTCCCTTTCCATAAGATCCTTCACAGTCCCCTCCAGTAAGATCCTTCACAGTCTCTCCAGTAAAAATCCTTCACAGTCTCTCCATAAATCCTTCACAGTCCCTTTCCAGTAAGATCCTTCACAGTCTTGCCAGTAAGATCCTTCACAGTCTTTCCAGTAAGATCCTTCACAGTCTTGCCAGTAAGATCCTTCACAGTCTCTCCAGTAAGATCCTTCACAATATCTCCAGTAAGATCCTTCACAGTCTCTCCAGTAAGATCCTTCACAGTCTTGCCAGGAAGATCCTTCACAGTCTCTCCAGTAAGATTTCCTTCACACCTCCTCCAGTAAGATCCTTCACAGTCTCCCAGTAAGATCCTTCACGTCTTGCCAGAAGATCCTTCACAGTCTTGCCAGTAAGATCCTTCACAGTCTCTCCAGTAAGATCCTTCACAGTCTTGCCAGTAAGATCCTTCACAGTCTCTCCAGTAAGATCCTTCACAGTCTTGCCAGTAAGATCCTTCACAGTCTTGCCAGTAAGATCCTTCACAGTCTTGCCAGTAAGATCCTTCACAGTCTCTCCAGTAAGATCCTTCACAGTCTCTCCAGTAAGATCCTTCACAGTCTTCTCCCGTAAGATTTTTTCACAGTCTCTCCAGAAGATCCTCACATCTTCCATAGATCCTTCCATCTCTCCAGTAAATCCTCCAGTCCTCAGTAAATCCTCAAGTCTCTCCATAAGATCTCACAGTCCCCCTCCAGTAAATCCTTTTACAGTCTTTCCAGTAAGATCCTCACAGTCTCCATAAGATCCTTCACATCTTCCAGTAAGATCCTTCACATCTTGCAGAAGATCCTTCCCCAGTCCTCCAGTAAGATCCTCACAGTCCTCTCCAGTAAGATCCTTCACAGTCTCTCCAGTAAGATCCTTCACAGTCTCTCCAGTAAGACCTTCACAGTCTCTCCATAAGATCCTTCACAGTCCCCTCCAGTAAGATCCTTCACAGTCTCTCCAGTAAGATCCTTCACAGTCTCTCCAGTAAGATCCTTCACAGTCTTGCCAGTAAGATCCTTCACAGTCTCTCCAGTAAGATCCTTCACAGTCTCTCCAGTAAGATCCTTCACAGTCTCTCCAGTAAGATTCTTCACAGTCTCTCCAGTAAGATCCTTCACAGTCTTTCCAGTAAGATCCTTCACAGTCTCTCCAGTAAGATCCTTCACAGTCTCTCCAGTAAGATCCTTCACAGTCTTGCCAGTAAGATCCTTCACAGTCTCTCCAGTAAGATCCTTCACAGTCTCTCCAGTAAGATTCACAGTCTCTCCAGTAAGAAACCTTTACAGTCTTCCAGTAAGATCCTTCACAGTCTCTCCAGTAAGATCCCTTCCAATTCTCGTAAGATCCTTCACAGTCCTTTTTCCAGTAAGATCCTTCCCCAGTTCTTGCCATAAGATCCTTCACAGTCTTGCCAGTAAGCCTTCACAGTCTTCCAGTAAGATCCTCACATCTCTCCATAATATCCCCCTTCACAGTCCCCTCCGTAAGATCCTTCACAGTCTGGCCAGAATCCTTCAATCCCTTGCCATAAGATCCTCAATCCTTCCCGTAGACCTTTACAGTCTTGCCAGTAAGATCCTTCACAGTCTTCCATAAGACCTTCACAAATCCCAGTAAGATCCTCACAGCCTCCCATAGACCTTCACAGTCTTGCAGAAGGGTCCTTCACAGCTCTCCGGGAGCCTTCACGTCCTTCCAGTAAGATCCCTTTACAGTCCCTCCATAAAAATTTCCCCACCTCTTCCAGTAAGATCCTTCACAGTCTGCCATAAAATCCTTCACAGACTCATAAGATCCTTCACATATTGCCCCGAGATCCTTCACATCCTCTCCAGGTAGACCCTTTAACAATCTTGCCAGTAGATCCTTCACAGTCTTGCCAGTAAGGGTCCTTCACAGTCTTGCATATTATCCTTCACAGTCTCTCCAGAAGATCCTTCACAGTTCTCCAGTAAGATCCTTCACAGTCTCCAGTAAGATTCCTTCACATCTCCCCAGTAAGATCCTTCACATCTTGCCAGTAAGAAACCTTCACAGTCTCTCCAGTAAGATCCTCACATTTTCCATAAGATCCTTCACAGTCTTCCAGTAAGGGTTCTTTCACAGTCTGGGGGGCCCGTAAGACCTTCACAGTCTTGCCAGTAGATTTCCCCACAGTTTCTCCAGTAAGATCCTTCACAGTCTTCCATAAGATTCCTCTTTACAGTCTCTCCATTAAGATCCTTCACAGTCTCCATAAGATCCTTCACATCTTTTCCATAAGATCCTTCACAGTCTCTCCAGTAAATCCTTCACATCTCTCCCAGTAAGATCCTTCACAGTCTCTCCAAAAACTTCACAGCTTTCCAGAAGATCCTTCACAGTCCCTCCAGTAAGATCCTTCACAGTCTCTCCAGTAAGATCCTTCACAGTCTTGCCAGTAAGATCCTTCACAGTCTCTCCAGTAAGATGCTTCACAGTCTTGCCAATAAGTTCCAGCATCACAACTGCAAAAATTATTTTTTCAAGAATAACGTTATATTTATTTTTTACGAGTTTGTCCTTCAAGTTCTAACAATAACAATTAAATAACTGAAGAGATTAATTAATGAAATTTAAAGACTATTGATTACACGAGGGTCTTTATGGTTGCATGTCACCTTTACCACCACCTATACTCCCTGGAACGTAGGCGATAAAGATACATCTAAACTTACACCTGGAGAATTCTATAGAGACAGGTCCCAAATCTGAACAAAGAAATCACCCCCTACGAAAGCAAAAGACCCAGCAGACGATACGCCATGAGTACACTGAGAGAAAGCACAATAACTGTCTGGGTCCCAAGACTACTCAACATCCCCCTGGCTGTCTTCAAGAAAGAACTAGACAGATACCTTACGTGATATTAATGTTTTGCCGGTTGGTAAGCCAGTGGAAGGCTTCCAGCAGGTCATCATAAAACACCCACTACATGTAGTAGGTTATCCTAAAACACCTGCTACAGGTAGCACATCAATAAAACACCCGCTACATATAGCAAGTCATCATAAAACACCCGCGTCCGGAGAAATTCTCCTATTCTCCAGACAAAAGAAATAATACCCACACCCATATTTGTGTGTGTGTGTGTGTGTGTGTGTGTGTGTGTGTGTGTGTGTGTGTACTCACCTAGTTGAGGTTGCGGGGGTCGAGTCCGAGCTCCTGGCCCCGCCTCTTCACTAGGTCACTCTCCCTGAGCCGTGAACTTTATCATACCTCTGCTTAAAGCTATGTATGGATCCTGCCTCCACTACATCGCTTCCCAAACTATTCCACTTACTGACTACTCTGTGGCTGAAGAAATACTTCCTAACATCCCTGTGATTCATCTGTCTTCAGCTTCCAACTTGTTACTGTGTCCAATCTCTGGAACATCCTGTCTTGTCCACCTTGTCAATTCCTCTCAGTATTTTGTATGTCGTTATCATGTCCCCCCTATCTCTCCTGTCCTCCAGTGTCGTCAGGTATGTGTATGTGTATGTGTGTGTGTGTGTGTGTGTGTGTGTGTGTTGTGTGTGTGTGTGTGTGTATGTGTTGTGTGTGTGTATGTGTTGTTTTGTGTGTGTGTGTGTGTGTGTGGTTTGTTGTGTATGTGTGTAGTGTGTGTGTGTGTGTGTGTGTGTTGTTGTGTGTGTGTGTGTGTGTGTGTGTGTGTGTGTGTGTATGTTTTGTGTGTTGTGTGTGTGTGTGTGGTTTTGTGTGTTGTGTGTGTGTGTGTGTGTGTGGGTGTGTGTGTGTGTGTGGTGTGTGTGTGTGTGTGTGTGTGTGTGTGTGTGTGTGTGTGTGTGTTTTTCAGGGTTCAGATTAAAGAAATCGTTGTAAATCCTCTGGGGATTAAATTTTCTGGAGGGCAGCGCTGCAGACTAATCATTTTTCCCGGTTATAAGCCAAAGGACAAGGACAGAGTCACACAAGATGTCTGAATGACAAGACCTGGGTAGCGCATGTCTGAATGGCAAGGTCTTAGCTAATCATGTCTGAATGACATGATTAGCTAAGACATGATTGATAAAGCCATTGGATGGCGAAACGTCTACAATAAAGATATCCAGATGTTGCACATGTGTCTTAACTTTCATATTGTTGGTATTTTATACCTTTCTTGCACATTCCTTGGATCAAGATCCCCTCATCAGCATGAGGGGGGATCTAATGTTAAAAAACATTTTTGTCTTTAATTGACCCTCAAATGTTTATGTGTGTGTGTGTGAGAGAGAGAGAGAGAGAGAGAGAGAGAGAGAGAGAGAGAGAGAGAGAGAGAGAGAGAGAGAGAGAGAGAGAGAGAATGTAACATTGAACCTCAGTGTCAAGTATAATCTTTATCCTGTAACTGCAGCAACAATGAGAGTAAACTCTCACTCGCCCTCTACCTTGAGCTTTACAACTAAATACCGTGAAAGCTCTTGTTCACTTGGCAGATGAGAGCTGTGGAAAGCTGCGTCGACATCAAGAACAAAAGCCAGCTTAGTGTCGGCGGTGCTCGGGCTGTCACCGCGGCTGGGTGACCCTCTAGATTTCACTACATCAAAGAGTGTACTCACTACCGTCAACCTGGGTGAACAAGACACATTCCCAACACCATTATATAAACCAGTATATAAGCACCAACCTTCCTGCCTGTGCTTCAGATTCTTCAAGACTAGGGTGCTCTTCATCACCTTCAAGCCTGAGGGACTGATTACCTAAGGTATACAGTTCTACAGTCTTCATATTATGTCTTTGTATTGTACCAGTAAAGCGACTGGTTGGCGAAACGTCTAAAAATAAAGATAACCGGATGCTGCACGTGTGTCTACTTTCTTATGTTGTCGGTAATGTATACCCTTCATGTACACCTAGGTACAGTCCTCGCCGGGTACAGCATATCAGGGTATAACGAATTAAAACTATTTCTAGACGTACTCCTCTAAATTAATGGAGCCTGGACTTCAGAAATATATGAAACCTGCCGTGTTTTGGAGCGCGGTGTTGGACGCAGTCATGGTGTATGATTCTCAACACCTGTGCGTCTGGAGATGCTCTTCTCGGCGATTTTCACACCATTCCAATTCAAGCCCAAGTCCCCACGCGAACTCACATGTACAACACGTACATCGATTATACTGTCTCCCCAACGTAAACCCTATCGCAGTCTCCACACAGGATGAGATAAACCCCTATATTGGATTGATGAAGTCTCCGGTAAGCGAAATATATTATTATTATTATTATTATTATTATTATTATTATTATTATTATAATATTACTATTGTTATTATTATTACAATACTGGGGAACACTAAACCAGTGGGATAGCAGACAATCAGGTTTAATACAAGAAAAGTGAGGGGTAGTTCCAATTCCTTTGCGCCCCCCCCCCCCACCCAGTACCAACTTTGCCCACAACATTGACGATGAAAAATAAAAAAAATACGCAAATCTTGAAAAGTATACAAAAAAAAAAATCCTTGGAAAAGAGGGGATACAAGGGAGGTAAAAGAGCTTCGTGGATGATGGAAGGACACGAGGAGAGAATTAAATGATAATATTATGGGAGAGAGAAAGGAAGTGATAAAAACGGGGGGAAGACAACAGTTGTGGTGAGAAGAGTGAGGAGGTGCTGGAGGAAGTGTGCTTTGTGAGGAGGATGAAAAGTTAGTGAAGGAAGGCAGGAGATGTTGGCCCCCGGGATGTCAAGGCAAGGAAGGTAGTGGTACCTTGTGTGGGAGTGGTAACACAGTGGTACCTTGTGTGGGAGTGGTAACACAGTGGTAGCTTGTGTGGGAGTGGTAACACAGTGGTAGCTTGTGTGGGAGTGGTAACACAGTGGTACCTTGTGTGGGAGTGGTAACACATGGTAGCTTGTGGTCGGGAGTGGTAACACAGTGGTAGCTTGTGTGGAGTGTACAACAAGTGGTAGCTTGTGTGGGAGTGGTAACACAGTGGTAGCTTGTGTGGGAGTGGTAACACAGTGGTAGCTTGTGTGGGAGTGGTAACACAGTGGTAGCTTGTGTGGGAGTGGTAACACAATGGTAGCTTGTGTGGGAGTGGTAACACAGTGGTACCTTGTGTGGGAGTGGTAACACAATGGTAGCTTGTGTGGGAGTGGTAACACAGTGTAGCTTGTGTGGGAGTGGTAACACAGTGTTAGCTTGTGGTGGGGAGTGGTAACACAGTGGTAGCTTGTGTGGGAGTGGTAACACAATGGTAGCTTGTGTGGGAGTGGTAACACAGTGTAGCTTGTGTGGGAGTGGTAACACAGTGGTAGCTTGTGTGGGAGTGGTAACACAGTGGTAGCTTGTGTGGGAGTGGTAACACAATGGTAGCTTGTGTGGGAGTGGTAACACAGTGTAGCTTGTGTGGAGTGGTAACACAGTGGTAGCTTGTGTGGGAGTGGTAACACAGTGGTAGCTTGTGTGGGAGTGGTAACACAGTGGTAGCTTGTGTGGGAGTGGTAACACAATGGTACCTTGTGTGGGAGTGGTAACACAGTGGTAGCTTGTGTGGGAGTGGTAACACAGTGGTACCTTGTGTGGGAGTGGTAACACAATGGTAGCGTGTGTGGGAGTGGTAACACAGTGGTAGCCTGTGTGGGAGTGGTAACACAGTGGTAGCTTGTGTGGGAGTGGTAACACAATGGTAGCTTGTGTGGGAGTGGTAACACAGTGGTACCTTGTGTGGGAGTGGTAACACAATGGTAGCTTGTGTGGGAGTGGTAACACAGTGGTAGCTTGTGTGGGAGTGGTAACACAATGGTAGCTTGTGTGGAGTGGTAACACAGTGGCTAGCTTGTGTGGGAGTGGTAACACAATGGTAGCTTGTGTGGGAGTGGTAACACAGTGGTACCTTGTGTGGGAGTGGTAACACAATGTAGCTTGTGTGGGAGTCGTAACACAGTGGTAGCTTGTGTGGGAGTCGTAACGCAGTGGTAGCTTGTGTGGGAGTGGTAACACAGTGGTACCTTGTGTGGGAGTGGTAACACAATGTAGCTTGTGTGGGAGTGGTAACACAATGGTAGCTTGTGTGGGAGTGGTAACACAGTGATACCTTGTGTGGGAGTGGTAACACAATGGTAGCTTGTGTGGGAGTGGTAACACAATGGTAGCTTGTGTGGGAGTGGTAACACAGTGGTACCTTGTGTGGAAGTGGTAACACAGTGGTACCTTGTGTGGGAGTCGTAACGCAGTGGTAGCTTGTGTGGGAGTCGTAACACATTGGTACCTTATGTGGGAGTCGTAACACATTGGTACCTTGTGTGGGAGTCGTTAGGCAGTGGTAGCTTGTGTGGGAGTGGTAACAGTGGTAGCTTGTGTGGGAGTCGTAACGCAGTGGTACCCTGTGTGGGAGCTGTAACACAGTGGTACCCTGTGGGGGAGTGATTAGTGATAAGAGAGAGAGAGAGGAAAGATGATGATGAGAGAAGAGAGATGGAGAGAGAGGAGAGAGAGAGAGAGTGCGTGCGTGTGAAGGTTAAAGTTGAAGAAAAGAACAAGTAACTAGAGCAAGGTGAACAAGGCAGGATAGAGAAAGGCAAGGATACCAAGCGCATCACGACACTCCAGGACTGACTGACTCAATGCAAAACATCATCTGTATTACCGAGACCAACTCATTACATTTACAGGGAAATAACGAAGACACAGAGTTGGTGAAGCGCCCGGAAAACGCGAATCAATCAAATCAGAGCCAAGAAAGGGAAGAGGATGCCCCCAGCTTCATAGCATTCTTCCTTGAGGGATCCTCCTGGAGAGGTCCTGAGAATGAGGAGAAATACTGAGGTCGTGGCATCAAAAGCGTGTCTCTGGTAAGATATAGAACACAATAGCCTGGTTTTTTTTAAAGGCTTCCAAGGGCAGTGTATGGAAGCCTTGAATGAGAGGTGAGGAGACGTAAGTCTTGCAACAATGGGAGACGCGAAACTTGCAACAATGGAGGATTGGAAGAGCAACCAACCATACGTCATGAGTGCTTTGAGTGACTGTAGGTAGATTATCAGCCACTTTGAGTGACTATAGGTAGATTATCAGCCACTTTGAGTGACTGTAGGTAGATTATCAGCCACTTTGAGTGACTATAGGTAGATTATCAGCCACTTTGAGTGACTGTAGGTAGATTATCAGCCACTTTGAGTGACTGTAGGTAGATTATCAGCCACTTTAAGTGACTGTAGGTAGATTATCAGCCACTTTGAGTGACTGTAGGTAGATTATCAGCCACTTTGAGTGACTGTAGGTAGATTATCAGCCACTTTGAGTGACTGTAGGTAGATTATCAGCCACTTTGAGTGACTGTAGGTAGAATATCAGTCTGAGAGACTGTAGGTAGATTCTCTCAGTGTAAACACTATGTCTACACTATATATAAAAACCTTCCCTGGGCTCAACTCTGAATGAATCTCATTCCACGGTCTCAGTGATAATAAAAAATAATAATAATAATAATAATTATTATTATTATAATTTAATCTTGTTATACCTTAGATAAAAGAAAGTGAATAAGTTTATTCAAATTTCTATTATTATTACTATTATTATTATTATTATTGTTATTATTATTATTATTATTATTATTATTATGCAGCGCTTGTAGAATAGGAGATAATCAAGTTCAATCCAAGGAACTGCTCCAATTCCTTGGATGAAGAGGAGGTTCAGTGTCTGCACGGCATTCGTCTCAGTTTGATGCAAAAACGCGTCCGTGACGCGATTAGAGGACGGAGGATCGAGTCTTCAGCCTCTCGTCTGGATGCTCTTCCCTGCGTTTGTCTCATTTCTGAGAGAGAGAGAGAGAGAGAGAGAGAGAGAGAGAGAGAGAGAGAGGAGAGAGAGAGAGAGAGAGAGAGAGAGAGAGAGAGAGAGAGAAGAGAATGAGAGAGAGAAAGAGAGAGAGAAAGAGAGAGAGAGAGAGAGAGAGAGAAAGAGAAAGAGAGAGAAAGAGAGAGAGAGAGAGAGAGAGAGGAGTGGGAACATACAGTGAGTGAAAGCAGTCGTTACCAGTATTCACCCCATTGAAAGCGGACGCCGTGACGAGTGCTGGCGACGCTGCAAGACAGGAAGATAGACAGCAGGGTGCTGTATAGAGAGGGGAGGGGCAGGCAGATAGCGTGGAAGAGCCTAGGGTTGAGTGCATTAAGGCAAGTGATATCAAGGTAGTTTGGTGTGCTTGATGGGCATGCTGGAGCAAGCTGGAACACGGTGCATGAAAGGAAGGGTACAGCAGTCAGGAAGATAACACAATGATGGGAGCACAACCAGCAGCCTGGCAGGCTGGAGAGATAGATAGATAGATAGATAGATAGATAGATAGAGAGAGAGAGAGAGAGAGAGAGAGAGAGAGAGAGAGAGAGAGAGAGAGAGAGAGAGATGACGTAGGTAACAGCTTAGCTTGTAAATAAAGTTAGAAATCGTTAACTTAGTCTTGTAAAACCTAGTGTAAAGAGAGAGAGAGAGAGAAAGAACTAGACTATCAAGCAGTCTGGTGTACAACAGTTATTATTGAAAAGTCAAAGAACTGTTTGTCCTCAGACTTTCACCAAGACGATGAGACAACTAAATAGATAGATAGATTAATAATTATGAGAACAAGAGAAAATGTGTTAGTCTCGTGAGGCTGTGATGTCAATACTGGTATAAGAATGGTATAAGTAGTTTTAACGTAACCAGTCCGTCACCCTCGGTACACGGGAGTCTCTAAGGGTGGTCAGTCCTGCAAGGTGGTCAGTCTTTTCGAAGTCAATCCCTCAAGGTGGTCTGTCATCAATCCGTCAAGGTGGTCAGTCCCTCGAGGCTTAAAAGACTGACCACCTTCCACTGAGGTGTATAGGAGGGAGAAATACCCGGAGAAGACGTCTTGGAGACTTCACTGCTACAGTCTCACTCTACAAGAAATCTATCCCCACAGACCAAAGCGATATTTCAGAAATCCCAGTTTTCCTCGTGACTGCGTGACAAGTGTGTGAGGCCAACTTGAACGGCAATTCTTAAACATTTTCGTGGATGCTTTAATTATTTAGTAGTAGGAGAATATATATATATATATATATATATATATATATATATATATATATATATTATATATATATATATATATATATATATATATATATATATATATGTCGTGCCGAATAAGCAAAATTTGCGATTTTACCTTAAATATATTTCATTGTGTTTGTTTATTAAATTATTGTAAACTTATCTATAATATATTTAGTTGGATTAGGCTAAATTAAATTGCGCTTGTTATTATAAGGTTAGGTAAGTTTTCTAAGGTTCTTTTGGTACAAAATTATTATTTTTACAGTAACATAAATGAAAAAAATATATATTTGTACGTATAAGATTTTTTTAGAAAGGACTTAATTTTAAATTAGTTCTTGCTAACTGGCCAATTCTACCTATTCGGCACGACATATATATGACAAAAAAAAATATTATTATTGTATTCAGTCGCTGTGCGATCCCAGAAAGGTATCCCAGTATCCCTTATACAAGCCGAGACACTTCTATTCAACGATCCCATTAAGATATCCTAGGGAAGTTATTTCTTGGAATCCAATTGTTCTAAAAAGATTACCTTCGGTAGTGAAAATTACCTTCGGTAGTAATGCACAGGACGTCTGCATTAGCCAATAACGACTGAGATTCGTTATAATTACGTATAGTCATGGAGGGGTAAGCCAGCGGAAGGCTTCGGTCAGATGAGCAAAAGCTCCAGCTGCGGGTCAGGAAACACCTGTCGTGTTTCCTGACAAACCTTACATAACGACTGACTGTTCCAGATAAGGATACTCTCCTTATTTCACTTAAAATATACCACACCATCTTAAAAATAACATTTGTAAAAAGAACTCGCACACTCCAATAATAATGTCAAGCTTCTTTCAATGTAGTTTACGCAAGTGCTGAAAATTTAAAGCTCGACTGGTAGCGCACTCAGCTCACACACTGAGGTCCGTGGTTCGACCCCTGGTACGGGTTGAAACATTAGAACGTGTTTCCTTAAGACACCTGCTGTCCCTGTTCACCTAGCAGTAAAATAGGTACCTGGGGTGTGGGTCGCATCCTGGGACAAAATTGACCTAATTTACTCGAAATGCTCTACATAACAAGAGGCTTTCTATATAGTAGTATGTCAGTGATGTCAGCTACCCCCGTATACTCTGTACATGTACTTGTAGAAATAAAGAGTATTATTATCATACCAGGAAGAGGTTTTCCCAAGTTATCGTACCGGAATCAAAACCAGGAATGGACTTGTGTATGACTCACCAGTACAGCTGCGTCAACTTTGTCCTACTTATAGCGCAGCAACGTTGAGAATTTAAGTCGATCGGATGATGCGTTAAGCTATGAACGAAAACCTTTTAAGTATATATAAAAACTGAAGCAATCATGCTTGATACGAGGAAAGAGAGGCTAGCGCCATTTCACCGAATCAAGAGCCCTTCACTATTGAGAAACCCCTCTTAAAGGGGTAACTAAAATAAAATTCAAAATGTGTATTGCGAGGCTGTTGCATCATCTGGGATCCAGCGGATGGTGTGAGGAAGTAGTTACCTCGCCCTCAGTCACTCCCACACGCTCTCAGTCACTCCCACACGCTCTCAGTCACTCCCACACGCTCTCACAGTCACTCCCACACGCCCTCAGTCACTCCCACACGCTCTCACAGTCACTCCCACACGCTCTCACAGTCACTCCCACACGCCCTCAGTCACTCCCACACGCTCTCAGTCACTCCCACACGCTCTCACAGTCACTCCCACACGCTCTCACAGTCACTCCCACACGCTCTCACAGTCACCCCCACACGCTCTCACAGTCACTCCCACACGCTCTCACAGTCACTCCCACACGCTCTCACAGTCACTCCCACACGCTCTCACAGTCACTCCCACACGTCTCACAGTCACTCCCACACGCTCTCACAGTCACTCCCACACGCTCTCACAGTCACTCCCACACGCTCTCACAGTCACTCCCACACGCTCTCAGTCACTCCCACACGCTCTCACAGTCACTCCCACACGCTCTCAGTCACTCCCACACGCTCTCAGTCACTCCCACACGCTCTCAGTCACTCCCACACGCTCTCACAGTCACTCCCACACGCTCTCCAGTCACTCCCACACGCTCTCAGTCACTCCCACACGCTCTCACAGTCACTCCCACACGCTCTCACAGTCACTCCCACACGCTCACACAATTCCCAGAACTCACTCCACACGCTCTCAGTCACTCCCACACGCTTTACAGTCCTCCCACACGCTCTCAGTCACTCCCCACGCTCTCAGCTCCCCCACGCTCTCACAGTCACTCCCACACGCTCTCACAGTCACTCCCACACGCTCTCAGTCACTCCCCACACGCTCTCACAGTCACTCCCACACCACTCATCAGTCACCCCCACACGCTTCAGTCACTCCACTCAGCTCTCACAGTCACTCCCAACCCTCTCACAGTCACTCCCACACGCTCTCAGTCACTCCCACACGCTCACAGTCACTTCCCACACGCTCTCACAGTCACTCCCAACACGCTCTACATCAGTTCACATCCCACACGCTCACAGTCATTCCCACACGCTCCACAGTCACTCCTACACGCTCACAGTCACTCCCACACGCTCACACAGTCACTCCCACACTCACAGTCACTCCCACACGCTCTCACAGTCACTCTCACACGCTCTCACAGTCACTCCCACATCACAGTCACTCCCACACTCACAGTCACTCCACACACGCTCTCAGTAACTCCCACACGCTCCACGTAACTCCCAAACGCTCTCACAGTCATCCACACTACAGTCACTCCCACACGCTCTCACAGTACTCCCACACGCTCCCAGTCACTCCCCCATCTCACAGTCACTCCCACACTCACAGTCACTCCCACACAGCTCTCAGTAACTCCCACACGCTCTCCCGTCACTCCCACACGCTCTCACAGTCACTCCCACACGCCCAATCACTCCCACAAAGCTCTCACCCAGTTACTCCCCACGTTCCTCAGTCACTCCCACACGCTCTCATAGTCACTCCCACACGCTCTCACAGTCACTCCCACACGCTCTCAGTCACTCCCACACGCTCTCAGTCACTCCCACACGCTCTTCAGTCACTCCCACACGCTCTCACAGTCATACTCCCACACGCTCTCAGTCACCCACATCTCTCACAGTCACTCCCACACGCTCTCAGTCATCCCACACGCTCTCACAGTCACTCCCACATGCTCTCAGTCACTAACACGCTCTCACAGTCACTCCCACACGCTCTCACAGTCACTCCCACACGCTCTCAGTCACTCTCACAGTCACTCACACATGCTCTTAGTCACTCCTACACGCTCTCATAGACACTCCCACACGCTCTCACAGTCACTCCCACACGCTCTCACAGTCCCATACGCTCTCACAGTCACTCCCACACCTCTCAGTCACTCCCACACGCTCTCACAGTCACTCCCACACGCTCTCAGTCACTCTACACGCTCTCACAGTCACTCCCACACGCTCTCACAGGCACTCCCACACGCTCTCCCAGTCCCACACGCTCTCAGTCACTCCCACACGCATCACAAAATAATTCTGAGACATCGACGCACACCACAGAAATGGAGTTAACAGTTGACGGGAGAGCCAAAACTAATATAACAAACGGGATGGTAATCGATAATAATAATATATATATAATAATAATAATAATTTATTCGGGTTCACAACACAGTTCACAAATTAAATATTTACACAGTGGCGATCACAACATTACTTATGTATACCTAAAGTGGCAGTAAATTCTACAAAATTTTCCTAGAAGGAGGTTTTTAGGCGACGTCATCTCTCATAATGAGACTAAGCGGAATCAATGAAGCTTTAAAATAAGGCTGGGCCAGTAAGCTGACGGCCTACTGGTGTACACAAAGTTTCGTGTCGCAGCTGTATAAAGTCTACTCAGTGTTTATCAATTAAACATATTGGCTGGTAATGTCTGTCAGGAAACAGGACAAGTATTTCCTGACGCGGGTCTTAGTAATATGACAACCCGCAGCTGGAGATTCTGATCAACTGACCGAGGCCTTCCGCTGGTTTACCCGTCCACCCCTTGAAAAATTATGGTTAATGATAAATTAATTATGAACCTTACTTGTGTGTGTGATGGTGAAAGTCGTGGTCAGTAGAGCAGATGTCAAGCGCAGCCTACTGCGTCTCTCTGCTTCTTTGATAACGACTTTTGGCGTCGAGGAAGCTCATTGGATGATTTTACGCGTTGCTGTACAACTATTGCTTACGTCCGTCATCTCCCTGGCAGACATTTTTGTTTTAGAAAAATAGAAGAAAAATTCAAACACTGGGATATTTTAATGGGAAAAGTTTTATCCTGGGACATCGCTCTCTCCAGATCCCACGACCGAAACGTTATCAATATATTGTCCCAGTGTTAGCATTTTGTATAAAACAGACATTTCTGTGTTGCTAATCCTCGTCTTCAGGTCCAGGAAGGCACCACCCAGGTAAATCTTATCACAACCTTCACATGGTATTTTGCAGACGCCGGCAGCGGCATCATTGCTTACTGTTTTCTTTTAAACTAAATCCTTATTACTGTTGAAAGCTATACTGGCAACCCTAATGTTGGCTTTAGCTAAGGATCTGGAGAGGCTATTCCTTGTGTTGTTGACAGGTAGAACTATATATCTGCTGTCGTTGGAATCCTGTCTGGCGCATTTGTAATATTTCCTCAGTGCTTTTGTCTCAGTCAGTGATGAAGCGTTGTGAAAAGCGGAGATCACGCAGCGACTAACACGTCTGGTTATTATTAAACCGAGATAAGTTGTAAACAAACGAACTGATATTTTATAAACAGAATACAGCACTGGGCTTATGTGCCAGGAGTGCGGTTCGTGTCCCCTGCCCAGTACTCTATTCTCGTACAGTAATTATTATATTTCTAGGAAACCGTTAAACCAGGAGTCACACAGCAGTGAGAAAGGGAAGAAAAACAGATTTAACTCAAGAACGTGGAGAGTAACTCTAATTCCGTAAATCAAGAACCCTCTATAAGCATCAAGGTCCTCCTCTCCTTGAAGGGGTTGTTCCATTAAAGTGGCTATAAAGCATCAGGGGATCAAAAGCCTTGTCTAGAACAAAGAACAACGACACAGAGGAACAACACTGCACTAGGCTGCTATAATTAGTGATACCATTGACAATTAATCAAATCGCTTAGACAACTTTAATTAATGGCAGCATTTCCAGTGACTTCAGTTATCAGATAACCCTGGGTCATGGCACCAGGTTGTTGCAGCAGTTTAACACTGCCTCCTGAACTATTAATAGCAGTGTGAATTAACAGTAAGACTGGAGATAAAAATAAAGCCGGAGAGCCTCGTCAACGGGACTGAGTTAAAGATTTGCTTTATGAAACAAGCAACTGAATTTCTTTATAATCTTCTTCATCAATAAACTCTCTCTCTCACACACACAATATCACACTCGAATTGTTTAATAAATTACCGTACACAAATATCACACTGGAATTGTTGAATGCAATCTCGTACACAAATATCACACTCGTATTGTTTAATAAATTCATCCCCACAATATCAAGCTGGGCTTCTTTAATTTACTGGGAAACACAATAACCAGCTAAGCTTCCTGGCCGGAGCTTCGCCCTTAGGGCTGTAGAAGAGCCACACTGGCCCCAGATATACAACTCTATTCACAAATGCTACTTTAGGAATTTGTTGTTGCAATCATCTGAATTCCAGTATACAAAAGTTGCTCTCCAACTCTCTCTCTCTTTTTTTCCCCTCTGTAAACATAAGGCATAGAGGTTAACAAAGGCCGGATCTTTTCAGACTCTTGCGCCATTGTATTGCCATTGTTGGAAAACTGCACCCCCTCAGGAATACGTTAACTCCCAACACAATGGTTATCTCCCTATCCGGCCGGCAACCGGCGGTGGTGTAGCGCCGGCCGGACGGGAATGATCTAATTTGCAACGTAGGGTCGTGTGGTTTGTGACCGGCTAGGGTCAATCTGGTCTCCAGGGAAGGGTGGTGGACTGAACGTGAGAACGTAAGGCTTGAGAAGCACTGCAGCAGGCCTACTGGCTCGTGCCGGATTTGGTGTAGTGGACAGGAAGATAGGCCACTAAACGATCGACAGGCAATGAAGTATGTAGGCCAGGCAGGTAGGCAGACAGGCAAGGCAAGCAAGACAGGCAGGCATTCAACCAGGCAGGTAAGCAGACAGACAATGAAGCAGGCAGTCAGGCTGCTTCCGACCTACCATGGACGGGAATATTTTTTGTCAGTCACACCAGCATAGTAACTAACGCTCCTAGACTCAACGAAAATGGAATAGACGTATTAATATTCATATGGCGGTGAACAGAATATTCTGCTAGCCTACTTTTTACATATTTTTTGGAGTTTAAAAGTTTAGTCCCAAATTTTTCGATACAAATATACTAAAAGCAAAAACAATACACAAAACAAGAAAAATCAAACATGGAAAGCCTTTCTTCATATTTTTCTGTGGAAGATGAGAGGTGGTAACATAAGTCTATTGAAAGACATACACAATGAGTGGTGTACTCTCTCAGCGTGTATATGTTGAGAGTTTTATTCCCATTTCAGGGACTGGAGTGTTCTCTGGTGGTGAAACGGTTACATGTAGTCGATAGGCTTCAAACCCCATTAACCAACCATCTACTGAAGTGGAATTAAAGTATCAATCTACCTGTTGCAGATCTTGCAACACTGCATAGTTCCTGATGCTGGGGACTTTCTGTTGGCTATTCCCAACTCCAGCCTTGGCACACGTCTCGACCCACAGACCATCCGCATCGGTGTTGCCCTTCGACTTGCCGCCCCTATTCTCGCCGAACACAGGTGTATTTGTGGCAGTGAAGCAGCAGACCGATTCGGGTACCATGGTCTTGTGTGCCGTAAATCCAAGGGAGAGATTGCAAGACATGAGGAGGTTAATAACATTATCAAGAGGAGCCTCACAACAGCTGGATGCCCAGCAGTAAGGGAGCACCCCAACTATGCAGGATCTGATGGCAGCCAGAAGCGTCCAGATGGTATCACCCTTCAAAGCCTGGACAGATGGGAAGCAGGTGGTGTGGGACTATACATGTGCATCTACCTTGGCTGATACCTATCTCCAATACACCAGGGAGGAAGGAGGGGCAGCTGCCAGCTTCAGGGAGTCCCAAAAGTCTAGAAAATATGGAGAGACTTGCCCATCATTATTGTTTGTTCCATAGGTCAAGACCCTTGGCTCATGGGGAAAGAGTGCATCTAAATTCCTTAAGGAGCTGGAAAAAGACTCATCAGGGTAACTAGGGATCCCAGGGTCAGTAGTTTTCTGTCCAGCGGCTCAGTGCGGCTGTTCAAAGGGGTAAATGCCTGCTGTAATTTTGGGCACACGCCCCAGCTTTGAGGAGCTGGATGGATTTTCGCCTTATAATCGGTGGATACACAACGTAACAACATGTACCGTTATGCCACCTTTATAATCAATAATGTATCTCTTAAATCTTCTCTCTCTCTCTCTCTCTCTCTCTCCTCTCTCTCTATATATTATATATATATAATATATATATATATATATATATATATATATATATATATATATTTATATATATATAATATATATATATATAGTATATATATATATTTTAGAAACCCATTTATTCTCCATCCTCCCTCTCTCCCTCTCTCATCCCTCTCTCTCTCTCTCTCTTCTCTCTCATCTCTAATTCTCTTCTCTCTCTACTCTCTATCTCCTTCTCACTCCTCTTCTCTCTCTCTCTCTCTCTCTCTCCTCTCTCTGCTCGTTCTCATTATACGACCTGTCACTTGTGTATTTACGAACCTCCATTCACTCGAGTTATTTATTTTCTCTTATTTCTTTAGCTTCTCCACTAACTTCCTCTTGCTGCCTCAGCATTTTTTACAAAAAAAAAGTTATACAAGAATACAGATGATAATTACAGGATTAAGAATAGGAATTACAGGAATAGGGATGGGAATTACAGGATTAAAACTGGGAATTACATGATTAAGAATGGGAATTAGATGATTAGGAATGGGAATTACATTAAAGATTGCAATTACGGAATTATATACGGGAATTATATGACTATCGATGAGAATGACAGGACTACGATGGGAATTATATGAATATTGATAGGAATTAGAGGGCTAGTAACTACTAGGCTCCCCAACGCATGACTAAGCCTAGTCCTTATAACTTAGTACAGAGTTGAAACATCCGTGAGAGAGAGAGAGAGAGAGAGAAAGAGAGAGTGGGGGGGAATAGGTAAAACTTGTAATTTTGGCTTAAACAGCAACGCTCTTCTTGCCGAATAAGGCAAGTGAAAATTTGTGAATGCAATAATTTCGCAAAAATCATTCTGAACCTAACGAAAAAAATATATTTCATAGTGTTGGTTTATTATTAAATTATTGCAAACTTATCTAAAATATATTTAGTTGGATTAGGCTAAATTAAATTGCGCTTGTTATAAGAAGGTTAGATAAGTTTTCTAGGGTTCTTTTGGTACAAAATTATTAATTTTTTCATTAACCATTATCAGTTGTTAACCAAGAATTTCACTTGTGAAAGCAACACATAATGTAAACATAAAAATAACCATAGCAAAATCTAAAATGTATTTTGAGGTAATGTTTATTACATTTCCGCTCGCTGAAAAAACACCAGCATCTTTGCGACTATCTTGCCGTGTATATATGCGGAGAGTTTAATTTAACCCCCTGTTTCAGGGATTTAAATCCCTGAAACAGGGGATTCTTATCTGGTGGTGAACAGGTTACAAGCAGCCTTAATGAGCGTCGCGTGGTCGACACGCCCCCATTACCCAATGAGAAATAACATTGATCTATGATTCTTAAGAGTTTGTGATCTCCCTGGCAGGTGTTTTGGGCATATATAATAAAAATCTGACTGTGTAGATCACTTATAGGATAATGACACGTAAACATAGGGGAGTTTCTAATCATCCATAATTCCACTACTAAATTAGGCTAGTTTGTTAGATTTAAGCTCTATAGAGCACACCAGCAATATAAGCTCACGATCCTTGATGCAGACATTTTCTTTGCTAACAATGTATTTTAAAACCGATTTTTCTAGGTAATTTTTTTTTTTTTTTTGGGGGGGGGGAGATTATTGAATGTTGGTCGTCGTTGTATTCTGGCTTTATATTCTAGTTTAAAATTTTCTGTGTTAAGTTAGTTCTGCAGAGGAGATAGTCTGAAGGTGTGCAGCTAAGTAGAAGTCAATGGAAAATAACCTAACCTAATTTAACCCAATGTAACCCAACACAACCTAACCCAACATGACCTAACGTAACCAAGCATAACATAACGTAACCAAGCATAACATAACGTAACCCAATATAACATAACGTAACCCAACATAACTGGCTTAATGTAAATAAGGAACGTGCAGTAGGGGAATCACGCCTACCAGTGACAATGTCTTCGTCTCCTGCACGTCCCTCACCTGACGCCAGTATATAAGCGCCAATCTTACTGGCTGTGCTTCACAGTCTTCAAGACTACGGTGCTCATCGCCAACTCCAAGACTAAGGGACTGATTACCCCACCTTTTGTATACAGTTCTACAGTCTTCACATTATGTCCTTGTATTGATAAAGCCACTGGATGGCGAAACGTCTACAAATAAAGATACTCAGATGTTGTTCATGTCTAATTCTTTATCTTGTCGGTATTGTATACCCTTCATGTATAGTTACTTAGAACATGAAGCATTTATTCTTGTTTCAGTTTTTGGGAAATTCAATGTGAAGGATGTAACTGCTTGTTCAAAACCAGGGTTTTAGTTTTGGCTGCTGGGTTCAATTCTAGCATCTGGTTTCAATTCCAGCTTTTGGTTTCAGTTCTAGCTCCTGGCTATGAGAGTCACACTCAGGTCACCCTCCACGAAGAGCCCAGCATGAAACTCGGCATTAATGGTTTACAAAACATAATTTAAACTCACACGTGACCGTGGCGGGGAAAGGTTAGCAGCAATATAATGTCCACACAGGGAACTAGATAGGGGTGAGCCTGGCTCATCTGTAACAGGAATATTATCGCTGCAGTCGAGTACTCTCACAGAATTTGCAAATTTCCTCTTACGCGGTGACAGGTAGCAGTGAGTGCGCATCTAATAGTGCGCGTCTAGAGTGAATGGGTTACACATGAATTTCGGGTCTGCCTATACCGGGTCATGCAAGATCTAGTTTCGTTATGCATGACAAATAATTCCGAATAAAGCAGGTTCTCCGTTCTCCAGAACAGTTCATGACCCCGTCAACAGCTACCCGTTTGACCGTTTTATTTTTTACAATAGTGCCATGATGTTTGTTGTCATGAGGACTGGGTAACTCAGTGCCATGATGCCTGTGGTCATGAAGACTGGCTACCTCAGTGCCATGATGTGTGTGGTCATGAGGACTGGCTACCTCAGTGCCATGATGCCTGTGGTCATGAAGACTGGCTACCTCAGTGCCATGATCTCTGTAGTCATGAGGACTGGCTACTTCAGTGCCATGATGTATGTGGTCATGAGGACTGGCTACATCAGTGCCATGATGTCTGTGGTCATGAGGACTGGCTACCTCAGTGCCATGATGTCTGTGGTCATGAGGACTGGCTACCTCAGTGCCATGATGTCTGTGGTCATGAGGACTGGCTACCTCAGTGCCATGATGTCTGTGGTCATGAGGACTGGCTACCTCAGTGCCATGTTGTCTGTGGTCATGAGGACTGGCTACCTCAGTGCCATGATGTCTGTGGTCATAAGGACTGGCTACCTCAGTGCCATGATGTCTGTGGTCATAAGGACTGGCTACCTCAGTGCCATGATGTCTGTGGTCATGAGGACTGGCTACCTCAAGAGTTGTGGCCAAATTTTCAAACTTGAAATTTTTCCTGTTTTTTTTTTTTTTGTGTTACATTTAGTTGGGAGAATTTCAGATAAATGTTAGTTTCCTGGTAAATATAAGTCTTAATCTCATGGTGAAAGAAACGGAGCGAAGTTCATTCCTGCCAAATAAAAAGTGAAATTTTTTAAGCAGCAGCAGCGTCGGCGGCGGCGGCGGCGGCGGCGGTGGGGGCGGCGGCGGCGGCGGCGGCGGCGACGACGGCGGCGGCGGTATCATTGCTGCAGTAGCAGCAACAGTCGTAGTAGTAATAGCAAGTTCCGAGCAAGAAGCTGGCTAGTTTCCTCTCTGCCTTCAATACAGCACTTGGGAAATATCACTAGTTGTCGAGCAAACCCGTCTGACCCACAGGTTTGACCCACAGGTTTGACCCTGGATCAAAAAAGTGCCCTTCACCGGCATCAAGGCACCCACCCCTTGAAAAGCAATTTTCGACAGCAAGGTTGTGTGCGTTTATTCCTCTGCTGTACTGGGAGGTTCACTGAGCTGAGGAGCGCCTTTTAGTCTAATGAGTCAACATATACAGAGAGCAGCCATTAATTATGTCTGTCGGCGAGTTTTTGTTACGAATGGGTTGAGGTCAGAGCCAGACATATAATTGAAAGGTTCACAGACTTTTCGGATCCACAACTGTGATTGGTTCATTTGAATATGTCTATTGGACGCACTGATGTCAGCTGCACGTACTGAAGTCATTTGTAGCTACTGACTGATGTCAGTTTAAGGCACTAATTGAGGTCATTTCCAGGTACTGATTGGAGTCACTCAATTAGTGTTGCAAGAGATATATTGCTGTTGAAGGCAGTCAACTTTGTCCATTAAGAAGTTGATCGGGTGTCCACCCCAGGCCAGTGCGCTCCCCACCTCAGAGTGTACGTATTAGATCTAAGTCAGAGCCTACACGACATGGTTTTCAAACAATCGGGAATGATCAAATCCGAGGACAAGGCATGTATAGATATAACAGATTTACTGAAGTATATTTCGACAGGGTATTCTGAGGCTAGTTTCAACATCTTGTTTACAGTGTCTGTAGTCTTTGAAAAGAGTGTCACTCATCTTGTATGGGATATGAGGCCATCTTAGGAGCTAGATTACGATTGGATGGCTAAGTAACCCCCCTTCCCTCTCTCTCTCTCTCTCTCTCTCTCTCTCTCTCTCTCTCTCTCTCTCTCTCTCTCTCTCTCTCTCTCTCTCGCTCTCTCTCTCTGTCTTACAGTTTCCCAACCACATTTCTCACTTATGCCAATTCTTGTGGACACTTGGGAAGTATCGATCACAGCTGAGACTTGTCAAAAGAAGTTTGCGTTATTTGTCAAGGCTTAATACGTTCGCTGTGGTTGTTTACCGCCCGTCGCCACGGCAACCACACGCGAGCGACCATCTGCCGCGCACACTATTCCAAATTCTCAAAACTTTTTCCCCGTCCAAAATGATGAAAGTTCCTCGCCCCGTCAGCTATGGGAGTGTGGGAATATTTCTTCATTAAAACTCGATAAACACTGTGAAGCACAAATGCAGAACTTTAAAAACAAAAGACAATGAAACTGGAGAGACCGTCAACAAGAATTTTAAATTGACGAGAAGGAGATGAGAATATTTTGGTGAAGAACAAACATGCATTGTGAAGAACATGCTTTGGTCTTCACCCTGAAGTACCATTCCATCTCCAAGGCGTGTGTGAGCGTATTAGGGGTGAAGGGAGACGAATGATTTCTGGGATTTGACGAGCTGTTGGAGTGTGAGGAAGGTAATATTTTATGAAGGGATCAAGGGAAACCGGTTAGCCGGACTTGAGTCCTGGAGGTGGGAAGTACACTGATGCACTTTAAAGAACTGTCGTATCTGGGCGCCTTTGCAAAGACAGTGATTATGTGTGAATGATGGTGAAAGTGTTTCTTTTTTGGGTCACCTTGCCTTGGTGGTAGACGGCCAGCGTGGTGAGATATATATTTATAAAACAACACGGACCTCCTCCTCTTTTCTGCAGCACTGCAAGCTCCTGATGTGTTGACTGCAACACGAAAGGCCCACAGTTATCATTCAACTCCCGGCGTGGTTGTTTTGCACACACAAACACACACACACACACACACACACAAACACACACACACACACACACACCACACACACACACACACACACACACACACACACATACACACACACACA
This sequence comes from Cherax quadricarinatus, assembly GCF_026875155.1. Lineage (NCBI taxonomy): Eukaryota > Metazoa > Arthropoda > Malacostraca > Decapoda > Parastacidae > Cherax > Cherax quadricarinatus. Next base: position 20,795,145 of record NC_069462.1, on the reverse strand, counting down.
CACCTGAGTGTTCTGCAAGGGTTGCTAAGTGTGTCAGGGTAGTGAACAATCCTAGAAGTGATTTTAAATCTGCCTGAGCCACATAAGTGTGGGGAGAGCCACAATTTTGTAAGTGATCTAGAAAATAAAAACGTTGTGGCGCAGTGGGCAGGCTAGTGTGTAAGGCGACGTTGTCAAGTGTCACCCAAGAAAGATAATAAAGTGAAACAATCGTGTGACCAGTGAGAGAAATACAGTGAATAGGGTACATTATTAAGAGAAGAAATTGAGGTGGATCTACGCCAGGACGTACATCGAGCTGGATCTACGCCAGGACGTCACATCGAGCTGGACAATCTACAGTGCTACAGCTGCACTACAAGTACTGTATCACCTATGAGTGGTTGTTTGGGTGTGGGGTTCCAGGTTCCAATTAACCGCCAAGCTGAATGTGAATGGTCTAACTCTCATAGCACGATAAAGAATAGGCATTCAAGTATTCAATAAGGTTTAGCAAATGGTAATCCATTGAACAAGGAGATTAATTCACTATAAGCAGGTCGAGCATAGGCAACACTGTAAGGGTGGGAGTCAAGTCACAAGAGGTTGTGGACACAAGCTACAACTGAGAATCTACATTACACTCCAAGCACAAGCCACCTACTTTTCAGACACATAATAAACCCACACATAATTCGACACATAATTACACACACACACACAAACGCACACACACACACACACACAAACACACACACACACACACACACACACACACATATATATATATATACACACATACAAACACACACACACACACACACAGGGAGAGTGACCTAGTAGCGATCAGTGAAGAGGCGGGGCCAGGAGCTCGGACTCGACCCCTGCAACCTCAACTAGGTGAGTACAACTAGGTGAGTACACACACACACACTCGTAAGGGACACTACAAGAGAGAGAGGAGAGGATGAACCAGCAAGGCTGGACTTAGTATTCACCTTCAGTAGTGCAGATATCGAGGACATCACATACGAAAGACCCCTTGGGGCCAGTGACCATGTGGTTTTAAGCTTCGAATACACAGTAGAGCTACAAGTGGAGGGAGAAGCAGGAAGGCCAGGACGAATGAAGCCAAACTACAAGGGGACTACACAGGAATAAGGAACTACCTGAACGGGGTTCAGTGGGACAGAGAACTGGCAGGGAAGCCAGTTAATGAGATGATGGAATATGTAGCAACAAAATGCAAGGAGGCTGAGGAGAGGTTTGTACCCAAGGGTAACAGAAATAATGAAAAAGCCAGGATGAGCCCATGGTTTACCCAAAGGTGCAGGGAGGCAAAAACCAAGTGTGCTAGGGAATGGAAGAAATATAGAAGGCAAAGGACCCAGGAGAATAAGGAGACCAGTCGTAGAGCCAGAAACGAATATGCACAGATAAGAAGGGAGGCCCAAAGACAATATGAAAATGACATAGCAGCGAAAGCCAAATCTGACCCAAAACTGTTGTACAGCCACATCAGGAGGAAAACAACAGTCAAGGACCAGGTAATCAGGCTAAGGAAGGAGGAGAGTCAACAAGAAATGACCGTGAAGTATGTGAAGAACTCAACAAGAGATTCAAAGAAGTGTTCACAGAGGAGACAGAAGGGACTCCAGAAAGACGGAGAGGTGGGGCACACCACCAAGTGCTGGACACAGTGCACACCACCGAGGAAGAAGTGAAGGGCTTCTGAGTGAGACTAGATACCTCAAAGGCAATGGGCCAGATAGCATCTCCCCATGGGTATTGAGAGAGGGAGCAGAGGTGCTATGTGTACCCCTAACAACAATATTCAATACATCTATCGAAAAGGGAGATTTGCCTGAGGCATGGAAGACAGCAAATGTAGTCCCAATCTTTAAAAAAGGAGACAGACATGAAGCATTAAACTACAGACCAGTGTCACTGACATGTATAGTATGCAAAATCATGGAGAAGATTATCAGGAGAAGAGTGGTGGAACACCTAGAAAGGAACGATCTCATCAACAGCAGCCAACATGGTTTCAGGACGGGAAATCCTGTGTCACAAACCTACTGGAGTTCTATGACATGGTGACAGCAGTAAGACAAGAGAGAGAGGGGTGGGTGGATTGCATTTTCTTGGACTGTAAGAAGGCGTTTGACACAGTTCCACACAAGAGGTTGGTGCAAAAACTGGAGGACCAAGCAGGGATAACAGGGAAGGCACTACAATGGATCAGGGAATACTTGTCAGGAAGACAGCAGCGAGTCATGGTACGTGGCGAGGTGTCAGAGTGGGCACCTGTGACCAGCGGGGTCCCGCAGGGGTCAGTCCTAGGACCAGTGCTGTTTCTGGTATTGTGAACGACATGACGGAAGGAATAGACTCTGAGGTGTCCCTGTTTGCAGATGACGTGAAGTTGATGAGAAGAATTCACTCGGTTGAAGACCAGGCAGAACTACAAAGGGATCTGGACAGGCTGCAGACCTGGTCCAGCAATTGGCTCCTGGAGTTCAATCATACCAAGTGCAAAGTCATGAAGATTGGGGAAGGGCAAAGAAGACCGCAGACGGAGTACAGTCTAGGGGGCCAGAGACTACAAACCTCACTCAAGGAAAAAGATCTTGGGGAGAGTATAACACCAGGCACATCTCCTGAAGCGCACATCAACCAAATAACTGCTGCAGCATATGGGCGCATGGCAAACCTCAGAACAGCATTCCGACATCTTAATAAGGAATCATTCAGGACCCTGTACACCGTGTACGTTAGGCCCATATTGGAGTATGCGGCACCAGTTTGGAACCCACACCTAGCCAAGCACGTGAAGAAACTAGAGAAAGTGCAAAGGTTTGCAACAAGACTAGTCCCAGAGCTAAGAGGTATGTCCTACGAGGAGAGGTTAAGGGAAATCAACCTGACGACACTGGAGGACAGGAGAGATAGGGGGGGACATGATAACGACATACAAAATACTGAGAGGAATTGACAAGGTGGACAAAGACAGGATGTTCCAGAGATTGGACACAGTAACAAGGGGACACAGTTGGAAGCTGAAGACACAGATGAATCACAGGGATGTTAGGAAGTATTTCTTCAGCCACAGAGTAGTCAGTAAGTGGAATAGTTTGGGAAGCGATGTAGTGGAGGCAGGATCCATACATAGCTTTAAGCAGAGGTATGATAAAGCTCACGGCTCAGGGAGAGTGACCTAGTAGCGATCAGTGAAGAGGCGGGGCCAGGAGCTCGGACTCGACCCCCGCAACCTCAACTAGGTGAGTACACACACACATACATACACACATACACACACACACACACACACACACACACACACACACACACACAACACACACACACACACTGTAAGTAAGGGCGGTAAGTCCCAGGAGGTTGGGGGTCAGGTCACAAGAAGGTGTGGGCAGCCAAGGACCACTGAGACTTACATTACAACGCACAAGCCACCTACCTTTCAGTACATAATAAACCCACACATAATTCCACACAAAATTACACACACACACACACACACACACACACACACACACACACACACACCACACACACACAACACACACACACACACACACACATATCCAGACACACATACACTCCCCCCCTCACCACCGACATCTCACTACTTCCCCTGATCCCTCCCCTCCCTCGATCACCCTCCCCTCCCCCGTTCACTCTAAACCCTCCCCACCCTTCCCCACTCCCACATAGCCACAGTTCCTCCACTACTTCCCCCCCCACACTCTGACATACACACTACTAACCTAACATACAGAACTACATAGGTTTCCCACTCTGAGGCAATCAGGATAAAACAAAAATGGGTTGCCAGAGAGCAACAAGAAAAACCAAGGGACAGGAGGAGGAAACTGCAAAGGAAGATTGGGCAGCAGAGCTCATAAAAAGGGACCATGAATGGGAAAAGAAACTAGAACTTAGCATGAGAATGGAAGAGAGGATAGATATGGAAAGCAGGAAGTGGGAGGTGCATGTCAAAGCAGCAGAAGCTAGGATACAGAGTTTAGAAGAGGAATTGAAAAATCTGACACAGCCTAAAGAACTAAAGAACATTTTGGGATTGACAACAGAGACTGCTACCTCAGCCACAAATAAGGGGACTGTAGGGAAAGAAGGGGCACAACTGCATGGAGAAGCTCTATCAGAGGAGACTATAGCAAATGAAAGAGCTAAGCTTTATGTGGAGGCCCTAACAGACAACAACAGAGCCCAAGGAAAGCCGAGAAGGGAAAATGACAGTCCACTGAGCCCAAGTACATTAGCCAGTGAAACTGATGAAAGGAAAGCTGCAGTGGAGGAAACCAAATTAAATGAGGGGATACACAGGGATATGCAGTGGGAGAACGAAAGGGTGAGGTCAGTCTTTGTGTATGGGCTCCAGGAAGTCAAAGGGGAAACATATGAAGCAAGAAAACAAGGGGAAAAAAAGCAATTGAAAGCATCATGAAAGCAATAAGGAGAAGACGACGACATGACCCAGCTGGAAAATTTTCGGAGAATAGGGGGGTTTGTAAAAAAAAGAACCCGGCCAGTGAGAGTGACCTTCAAGGCAGAAGCGACTCGGACCAGGATCCTGCAGAAGAAAGCACGATTAAGGGACATGACGGCATACAGGAAGGTGTATCTCGACCGCGACAGAACACAACAAGAAAGGAAGAAACTGAGAGAGATGGTACAAAGGCAAAAGGAGGAAAGAGAGGGGATGGAGAAGACAGACAGGAGATCCCAGACCCAGGAAGAAGATCAAATACAGCCTCCCTCACAACTTCCTATAGAAGCCTCCCAACCAGGTCAGCCCCAGTGCAACCAAACACTCTAAATCAAAACACCCATGCCACATCCAATGTCCCCACCCACTACATTACAAACTCCACCCCCACAGCAACAACCCATAGTTCCTTACCAGGTCTCCCACTTCCCCAACCCCAGTATACCTCCCAGACCACAGTCTTAGAAAAGAAGTTGAAGGTGTGGTATACAAATGCAGATGGAATAACAAACAGTATGAGGAGTGGCACGAAAGAATCAAAGAGACATCCCCAGACATAATAGCACTCACAGAAACAAAACTCACCAGAATAATAACAGATTCAATCTTTCCATCCGGATATCAAATCCTCAGGAAAGACAGAGGGAGGAGAGGGGGAGGAGGAGTTGCACTGCTCATTAAAAACCAGTGGGGTTTTGAGAAAATGGAAGGAATGGATGGCACGGGCGAAAGGGACTACTTAGTAGGAACAATCCAGTCTGAGGGACATAAGGTGATAATTGCAGTAATGTACAACCCACCACAGAACTGCAGGAGGCCAAGAGAAGAATACGAATGAGAGCAACAGAGCAATGATCGACACACTAGCCGAGGTGGCCAGGAGAGCACACATGGGGGGAGCAAAGTTACTAGTTATGGGTGATTTCAATCACAAGGAGATTGACTGGGAAAACCTGGAGCCCCATGGGGGTCCCAAAACATGGAGAGCCAAGATGATGAATGTGGTACTGGAAAACCTCATGCATCAACATGTTAGAGACACTACCAGAGAGAGAGGAGAGGATGAACCAGCAAGGTTGGACCTTGTATTCACCATGAGTAGTTCGGACATCGAGGGTATCACGTATGAAAGGCCCCTGGGAGCTAGTGATCATGTGGTTCTGTGCTTCGACTACATAGTTGAGCTCCAAGTGGAGAGAGTAGCAGGAACAGGCTGGGAAAAACCAAACTACAAAAGGGGGAACTACTCAGGCATGAGGAACTTCCTTCAAGACATTCAGTGGGAGAGGGAACTGACAGGAAAACCAGTACAAGAAATGATGGACTATGTAGCAACAAAATGCAAGGAGGCAGAGGAGAGGTTTGTTCCCAAGGGAAACAGAAATAATGGGAAGAACATAACGAGTCCTTGGTTCACCCAAAGGTGTAGGGAGGCAAAAACTAGGTGTACTAGAGAATGGAAAAGGTACAGAAGACAGAGAACTCAGGAAAATAAAGAAATCAGCCAAAGAGCCAGAAACGAATATGCACAAATAAGAAGGGAGGCTCAGAGACAATATGAAAATGACATAGCATCAAAAGTAAAGACTGACCTGAAGCTGTTGTACAGCCACATCAGGAGGAAAACAACAGTCAAGGACCAGGTAATCAGACTGAGGAAGGGTGATGGGGAATTCACAAGAAACGACCGAGAGGTTTGTCAGGAGCTCAACACAAGATTTAAAGAGGTATTTACAGTGGAAACCAGTAGGACTCCAAGAAATCAGAACAGGGGGGCACACCAGCAAGTGCTGGATGAGGTACATATAACCAAGAAGGAGGTGAAGAAGCTGCTATGCGAACTTGACACCTCAAAGGCGGTGGGACCAGACAACATCTCTCCATGGGTCCTTAAAGAGGGAGCAGAGATATTGTGTGAGCCATTAACAAAGATCTTCAACACATCATTTGAAACTGGGCAACTCCCTGAGGTATGGAAAATGGCACGTGTAGTCCCAATTTTTAAAAAGGGAGACAGACATGAGGCACTAAACTACAGACCTGTATCACTAACGTGTATAGTACGCAAGGTCATGGAGATCATCAGGAGGAGAGTGAAGACTGAGACACTTATGCAACATATGGGAATCTTTATTCAGGAAACGTTTCGCCACACAGTGGCTTCATCAGTCCAATACAAAGAGGAAGGCGTAAGGAGAGGAAGTATGAGGCAATCAGTCCCTCAGCCCGGAGCCGACGTGTTCAGTCCATCAATCTTGTAGAATGTACAGCATAGGTCCATAGACGTGGCTTATATACTGTAGTGAGGTGAGTGAAGCAGGCGGAGGCGGGGTCATAGTGGTACCATCCACTAGTCGAAGTAGGTCTTCGTCCAAAGGTTGAACAAGTGTTGAAGAATTCTTTGTAACAAGATCCCATGATGCTGCAGTGTCTGACAGTTGTGATGAATGGTTTGAAAAACCGACAAGTTGAAGACTGAGACACTTATGCAGCATATGGGAATCTTTATTCAGGAAACGTTTCGCCACACAGTGGCTTCATCAGTCCAATACAAAGAGGAAGGCGTAAGGAGAGGAGGAGTATGAGGCAATCAGTCCCTCAGCCCGAAGCCGACGTGTTCAGTCCATCAATCTTTGTATTGGACTGATGAAGCCACTGTGTGGCGAAACGTTTCCTGAATAAAGATTCCCATATGCTGCATAAGTGTCTCACTCTTCAACTTGTCGGTTTTTCAAACCATTCATCACACAGGAGGAGAGTGGTGGGGCACCTGGAAATAAACAAGTGTATAATTGACAACCAGCACGGTTTCAGGGAAGGAAAATCCAGTGTCACAAACCTACTAGAGTTTTATGACAAGGTGACAGAAGTAAGACAAGAGAGAGAGGGGTGGATCGACTGCATATTTTTGGACTGCAAGAAGGCCTTCGACACAGTTCCTCACAAGAGGTTACTGCAAAAGCTAGAGGACCAGGCACACATAACAGGAAAGGCACTGCAATGGATCAGAGAATATCTGACAGGGAGGCAACAACGAGTCATGGTACGCGACGAGGTGTCAGAGTGGGCGCCTGTGACAAGCGGGGTTCCACAGGGGTCAGTCCTAGGACCTGTGCTGTTCTTGGTATATGTGAACGACATAACGGAAGGGATAGACTCAGAAGTGTCCTTGTTTGCAGATGATGTGAAGTTAATGAGAAGAATCAAATCGGACGAGGATCAGGCAGGACTACAAAGAGACCTGGACAGGCTACAAGCCTGGTCCAGCAACTGGCTCCTTGAATTTAACCCTGCCAAATGCAAAGTCATGAAGATTGGGGGAGGGCAAAGAAGACCGCAGACACAATATAGTTTAGATGGCCAAAGACTGCAAACCTCACTCAAGGAAAAAGATCTGGGGGTGAGTAAAAACACCGAGCATATCTCCTGAGGCGCACATCAATCAGATAACTGCTGCAGCATACGGGCGCCTGGCAAACCTACGGACAGCGTTCCGATGCCTCAGTAAGGATTCGTTTAAGACTCTGTATACCATCTACGTCAGGCCCATACTGGAGTGTGCACCACCAGTTTGGAATCCACACCTAGTCAAGCACGTCAAGAAATTAGAGAAAGTGCAAAGGTTTGCAACAAGACTAGTCCCAGAGCTACGGGGATTGTCCTATGAAGAAAGGTTGAGGGAAATCGGCCTGACGACACTGGAGGACAGGAGGGTCAGGGGAGACATGATAACGACATATAAAATACTGCGCGGAATAGACGAGGTGGACAAAGACGGGATGTTCCAGAGATGGGACACAGACACAAGAGGTCACAATTGGAAGTTGAAGACTCAGATGAATCAAAGGGATCTTAGGAAGTATTTCTTCAGTCATAGAGTAGTCAGGCCATGGAATAGCCTAGAAAGTGATGTAGTGGAGGCAGGAACCATACATAGTTTTAAGGCGAGGTATGATAGAGCTCATGGGGCAGGGAGAGAGAGGACCTAGTAGCAATCAGCGAAGAGGCGGGGCCAGGAGCTGTGACTCTACCCCTGCAACCACAAATAAATAGGTGAGTACACACACACACACACACACACACACACACATACACACATACACACACACACATACACACACTCACATTTTAATATATATATATATGTATATATATATATATATATATATATATATATATATATATATATATATATATATATATATATATATATATATATATAATTTACCCTCATTCGACCTTCAGTTAATTATCATTTACTAAATGAGTTTTGATCATTTTTATACAAAGCAGCAACTGGTCGTGTAGTTTCCTTCTTACCTGGAAAATTAATTATTTTGAATAATGTCAATTTTTTTTTCGAAAAAAATGTCAATTAAGGTTCATCAGATTATATAAAACTGTGAATTACACATGTTGACTTATTATTATTATTAAACTTAGCGATATATAAACCTCAGTGTATTTATATATATATATATATATATATATATATATATATATATATATATATATATATATATATATATATATATATATATACCTTAGTGTGTGTATATATACATACACTAGTGAAGGAGATATCAGAGAGTCAACAATGGTAGCGAACTCAGCTCACACACTGAGTGCCCTGGTTCGATCCCCAGTACTGGTGGAAACACTGGGCATGTTCCCCTACACCTGCTGTCAATGTTCACAAAGAACAATACCATGACTGGAACAATACCATGACTGGAACAATACCATGACTGGAACAATACCATGACTGGAACAATACCATGACTGGAACAATACCATGACTGGAACAATACACAAATAACCTGCACATAAGAGAGAGGAGCTTACCATAACGTTTCGCTCAGACTTGGACCATTTACAAAGTCACACTTTCTAAATGGTCCAAGTCGGACCGAAACGTCGTCGTAAGCTCCTCTCTCCTATGTGTGGGTTATTTGCGTGTTGTCCCTGTTCACCTAGCAAGTAGGTACCTAGGTGTTAGCCGACTGTTGTGGGTGGCATCCTGGGGGTGATAGTATACCTCAGATAGAGCTGGGCTTTGAAATGAGCTGAGGCAGGATAACAGCTCTTGGCCTCTAAATGAGCTGAGGCAGGATAACAGCTCTTGCCTCTAAATGAGCTGAGCAGGATAACAGCTCTTGGCCTCTAAATGAGCTGAGGCAGGATAACAGCTCTTGGCCTCTAAATGAGCTGAGGCAGGATAACAGCTCTTGGCCTCTAAATGAGCTGAGGTTTGATAACAGCTCTTGGCCTCTAAATGAGCTGAGGCAGGATAACAGCTCTTGGCCTCTAAATGAGCTGAGGTATGATAACAGCTCTTGGCCTCTAAATGAGCTGAGGCAGGATAACAGCTCTTGGCCTCTAAATGAGCTGAGGCAGGATAACAGCTCTTGGCCTCTAAATGAGCTGAGGCAGGATAACAGCTCTTGGCCTCTAAATGAGCTGAGGCAGGATAACAGCTCTTGGCCTCTAAATGAGCTGAGGCAGGATAACAGCTCTTGGCCTCTAAATGAGCTGAGGCAGGATAACAGCTCTTGGCCTCTAAATGAGCTGAGGCAGGATAACAGCTCTTGGCCTCTAAATGAGCTGAGGCAGGATAACAGCTCTTGGCCTCTAAATGAGTTGAGGCAGGATAACAGCTCTTGGCCTCTAAATGAGCTGAGGCAGGATAACAGCTCTTGGCCTCTAAATGAGCTGAGGCAGGATAACAGCTCTTGGCCTCTAAATGAGTTGAGGCAGGATAACAGCTCTTGGCCTCTAAATGAGCTGAGGCAGGATAACAGCTCTTGGCCTCTAAATGAGCTGAGGCAGGATAACAGCTCTTGGCCTCTAAATGAGTTGAGGCAGGATAACAGCTCTTGGCCTCTAAATGAGCTGAGGTATGATAACAGCTCTTGGCCTCTAAATGAGCTGAGGCAGGATAACAGCTCTTGGCCTCTAAATGAGCTGAGGCAGGATAACAGCTCTTGGCCTCTAAATGAGCTGAGGCAGGATAACAGCTCTTGGCCTCTAAATGAGCTGAGGCAGGATAACAGCTCTTAGCCTCTAATGAGCTGAGGTAGATAACAGCTCTTGGCCTCTAAATGAGCTGAGGCAGGATAACAGCTCTTGGCCTCTAAATGAGCTGAGGCAGGATAACAGCTCTTGGCCTCTAAGTGAGCTGAGGTATGATAACAGCTCTTGGCCTCCAAAATTGATTTGTTTCAAAAATAAAAAGAAGAAGATCAGTGTATAAACATCACAGCCATAAAATTTACAATTATAAAAATGATGGAAGTGCAGAGGCCAGTCTATAAACATTCATATAATAAAAATAATAGAAGATGAGAACTCTCCCTCCTCATCACACCCGACCCTTAGCCTATCAAAAAAAAAAAAAATAATACATCTCAGATCTGTTTGACTTGAAAAAGCCCACTGTGTTGGGCGAAACGTTGTTAATAAAGGATCACATTATACTGTATATGTGTTTATATTTTCCAAATAATACATCTCGTTCAAAATTAAAATATTATTCTTAATTAACCAGTGTGCATTACCATTTTTTAACTTGCAAAAAATGGATTCCACAAACTCGTTATGTCTGGTGAACAAGACGTAATTAGGAGAGACGGTGAGCAGATTTTGATCAAATCATTAGACAGATTTATGAGGGCTGGTCACAGACCGGGCCGCGGGGGCGTTGATCCCCGGAACTCTCTCCAGGTAAACTCCAGGTAGGTTTAGGTTAGGTTAGGTTTAGGTTAGGCTTAAGTTAGGTTTCGGTTAGGTTTAGGTTAGGTTTAAGTTAGGTTTAGGTTAAGATTAGGTTAGGTTTAGGTTAGGTTTAGGTTAAAGTTAAGTTTAGGTTAGGTTTAGGTTAGGTTTAGGTTAAAGTTAGGTTTAGGTTAGGTTTAGGTTAGGTTTAGGTTAAAGTTAGGTTTAGGTTAGGTTTAGGTTAGGTTTAGGTTAGGTTAGTTTAGGTTAAGTTAGGTTTAGGTTAGGTTTAGGTTAGGTTTAGGTTAGGTTGGGTTTAGGTTAGGTTTAGGTTAAGTTAGGTTTAGGTTAGGTTTAGGTTAGGTTTAGGTTAGGTTGGTTTAGGTTAGGTTAGGTTTAGGTTAGGTTAGGTTAGGTTTACGTTAGGTTGGGTTTAGGTTGGGTTTAGGTTAGGTTTAGGTTAGGTTAGGTTAGGTTTACGTTAGGTTGGGTTTAGGTTGGGTTTAGGTTAGGTTTAGGTTAGGTTAGGTTTAGGTTAGGTTTAGGTTAGGTTTAGGTTAGGTTAGGTTAGGTTAAGTAAAGTCAGGTTAGGTCAGGTCAGGTTAGGTTAGGTCAGGTCACGAGTGTTTAGATGATCAGAGTATTTGACAATGTACTGAGAAAGACAGAGCTACAGAAACACAGAGAGCTATAGAAAGATAGAGAGCTTAAGAAAAACAGAGCTATAAAAAGGCATAGACCTATAGAAAGGGAGAGAATGCAGAAAGACAGCTACAGAAAGACAGAGGTACAGAAAGACAGAGCTGCAATAAGACAGAAAGCTACAGAAAGGCAAAGTTACAATAAGACAGAGAGCTACAGAAAGACAGAACTACAGAAAGACAGAGCTACAGAAAGACAGTTACAATAAGACTGAGCTACAGAAAGACAGAGCTACAATAAGACAGAAAGCTACAGAAAGACAGAGCTACAATAAGACAGAGAGCTACAGAAAGACAGAGCTACAATAAGACAGAAAGCTACAGAAAGACAGAGCTACAATAAGACAGAGAGCTACAGAAAGACAGAGCTACAATAAGACAGAAAGCTACAGAAAGACAGAGCTACAATAAGACAGAAAGCTACAGAAAGACAGAGCTACAATAAGACAGAAAGCTACAGAAAGACAGAGCTACAATAAGACAGAGAGCTACAGAAAGACAGAGCTACAATAAGACAGAGAGCTACAGAAAGACAGAGCTACAATAAGACAGAGCTACAGAAAGACAGAGCTACAATAAGACAGAGCTACAGAAAGACAAAGCTACAATAAGACAGAGAGCTACAGAAAGACAGAGCTACAATAAGACAGAGAGCTACAGAAAGACAGAGCTACAATAAGACAGAGCTACAGAAAGACAGAGCTACAATAAGACAGAGAGCTACAGAAAGACAGAGCTACAGAAAGAAAGCCAAGAGAAAAATGCATGTTAGGTATGCTGTTTGTAAGAGTTGCTTCGATAAGGCTGCGTCTGTGAAGGCTAGAAAAAGATTTTCTTAATTTCCTTGCCAGTAAAGGAGGAGTGAGGTGAAACACGCGTGAAGATGTGTCCGATGTGTTGCCTGTCAGTGTTTTTCAGGCGAAGTCATGCGTGAGGAGACTTCAGACAGGAATGTGATTGAGAGATTTTTCAGTGGTTATGTGAGGGTGTTGTAAGGAGGGGGGGGGGAGGTCCCTTTAAATCAATCACATCAAATGGAATCGACCAAAATGGCTCGTCGTTCGTGGCAGAGTTGATGAGAGCATCAGTACACAGCTCTCTCTCTCTCTCCCTCCCTCCCCCTCTCTCTCTCTCTCTCTCACGCACACACACTTGGCACTAAGGGGAGAGCCTGTTTCTCCAACTCTCTCAGAGTTTCCCCGGAAAACGAACGATTTAGATATACGATATAAAACGACTGCGAACAGACTAGGGTACGAGTGGGGTTAGAACCCATGGCAAGTGAGTTATAAAACCTAGGCCAGTGTGTAAACCACTGGACCAGCTGGCTACAATAAGATTCATCCAACTAGGTATATTTATACATCATAGGGAGGTTAGAATGGACACCATTTGTTGTCACAGTGGTGGCCCATGCTAACCTTCCTATGATGTATAAATATACCTAGTTGGATGAATCTTATTGTAGCCAGCTGGCCCAGTGGTTTACGCACTGGCCTGGAGTTTTACGATTCACCTGCCATGAGTTCTAACCCCACCCGTACCTTGGTTTGATTATACTCCACCCCACGCTGCCAAACAAAACAATTCCAGGGGTCTCTGCTCCGTCCTCTAATAACCCCACTTTAGTCCTCACTGTAATAAAAAGTACTTGAACAACGATATTTACGAGAATAAACTATATAATAATTTACACTTCATGTTCCTCTTTTCCTAACTACATTATACTGCATTTGTGTTTATATTTCCATTGTGTCGGTATTTTATACCATTTATTTCCATCTACAAGAGAACCCAAAGATTCAATAAGGCAAGTATCTTTACGAGGAAACGTTTCGCCACACAGTGGCTTCATCAGTCCAATACAAAGAAGAATACAAAGAAGAATAGTCCCTCTAGGGAGAGGAACGACGTTTCGGTCCGACTTGGACCTGTCCCAGTCGGACCGAAACGTCGTCGTAAGCTCCTCTCTCGTGCGCGCGGGTTGTTTGTGTACACTTCTCTACTCACATGCCGCCCAAAGATAATTTATTCATTTTACCGATAAAAATCGAATAGAAATGATCCGAAATGAAAGAACAGGATAAAATATATTTTACGAGAGAAGACAGTAATTTATGGGCGTATAAATTCCAGGTATATACTAGTGTGTCAGCCGCTAGCGCCTCCTGTTTTTGGCCTCAGATCAACTGACTACTGCCTTACCAGTGTCTGCCCTCAGGTGTTAAACACTGTGCAAACCCAACACCATAACAATGTCAATGCTTGAATAATATATCCCATAGAGCAACAGAGTATCATCAGCTCATTGGCTATATACAACTGATATCAAAGTGTTGATAACCTTCGACACAGAGGACTTTGCTATTAAGCACATATATAAAATACCCAAATACTGCTTTGTTTAATCTAAAAGCAAAAAAAGTAATTTTACCTATTCCGGTACTTTAAAAACAGAGAATCTTACAAATATCCGTTTAATTGACTCGCGAAATCGTAGTACCAAGATTGTAAACAAATCAGGGTACGCGTGGGGTTAGAACCCATGGCGAGTGAGTCGTAAAACTCCAGGCCAGTGCGGAAACCACCGGGCTAGCTGGCTACAATAACATTCATTTAACTAGTTCACAATACCGTCACCAGGGGCGGATCTACTATGAAACTAATGAAGCTTAAGCTTCAGGGCCCCTAATCCCGGAGGTGCCCAGAAGCCACGTAAGTCCACATTGCTTAAAAATTTTGGGTCTATTGTATGAGAAGGGGCCCCCATAACAGTTCAAGCTTCAGGGGCCACAAAAATGTAGGTCCGCCACTGACCGTCACTACAACAATAAACAAATAACCCGCGCACAAGAGAATGATACCTAAAGTGTTCATTAGTTTTGTTCTTCTATGTGCGGGTTATTTATGCCAAGATCATTCATGCCTCTGAAGAAGGTTCTGAACACAGACACACGCAATGAAAATGAATGAATGGAAAATGATGTGGTAAATTTAACTGCTTACTGAATTTTAAGAAAAAATACGAGGCTATACCGAGAGATGCCAGATTTTTTTATTCTCATTTCTGTATCCCTTTATGCCTTTGAACTTGATGAAGGGCTTGTGATCCCAGGAATTAAAGCTGTCATCCCCTTCATCGGATCAACCGTGATTAAACCCCGCCAACTCCTATTCACCAGCCGCAGTGTCAACCTTACGGGTTTACGGCATCCCCATGACTACACAACAACAAAGAAAGCCAGAAGTGAGAGACAAGGATGCTGACTGATATATGAATAAATGTTGATATTCCAGTGAGTTACTGCACACGGAACTATCTTAAATACATTTACCACATAAACAAGACCATAAACTGTAGTTCCTATGCTATCTTTCTGTCTCTCTCTTTTACACAGGGTTTTACAATAGTAGGCTTAGGGTTCCTAACTTTATTTACAAGCTAAGAGCTGTTACCTACATCAGCTCACTTGAAAGCCTTTTTATTTGTTACGAGATATACAGATAAGGACAGGATGAAGTTGTAGCCAGCTGTGGACCAGCGATTTCATTTAGTCAATTGACTTCATTTCGATGATGTCATTTTGTACGAACATGTTCCAGACACGAGTCTTCCTGGGAATAAATAATCTCAAATGAAGCGATGGTCTTGAGCACGGTACGTAAAACCAGAGTGTAGTTACTACTTGCTGTCTTGTTGTGTAGAAGCTCATTTCTCGCTGTCCTCGGAGTGGAGCCAAGTGTTGTACCTTAATAGCGTTGTTCTTGTACATAACAGTAAGGTCGGTCACATCCCTCCAGTGTTGAAGTCTCCGCTGAAATGAGAGATCTGTCCAGGCTGGGTCTAGGCGAGAAATGAGGCGTCTTGCTCTGTTCTCTATTCTGCCAAGAATTCGCAGACGAGATGGGGGAAGGGCAGGCACTCCAAGAAAGTGGAGCGTACTTAAGGTGTAAGCGTACCTGTGCCTCGTAAGGAATCTTACAACCTCTACTGTCACGCATATGCGAGATATGTCTAAGTTCTGTAGGCTTCCTGGCCGTTTTATTTGCAAGATTTACAAAGTGGTTCTTCATAGTCTGTACGGAGTCAAATTTCACCATAAGGATATCAACTTCGTTCATACTTACTACTGCTCCAGCATTACCATCATGATGTCTAGAGACCATCATCATTTGTGTTTTCACAGGGCAAATGTAACCTGTCATCGTGTTCCCCAGGATGTCTCTCTCTCTCTCTCTCTCTCTCTTATGAGCCGCCTCAGACCAATATTTTCCCCGTCTGTTATAATTATTGTTGCTGTCGTTGTCAATACTCTCTCTTGTCAGAGTCATTTTTGCTGTCCAGTGTTGTTCTAGGTCTGGATGCTGTCCCTAGTGCTATTCTAGATCCCAATGGTGTCCGAGGTGTTATTGCTCTTCTAGTTTCTGTATTTGGTCTTAGCGCTGTTACTAGTGCTGGTGGATAGAGACAACTGCAGTGTAATGTTATCTTTCAGTGGCAACGTTTCGCCCAGACAATGGGCTTCTTCAAGTTGAAGAGAAACGTGGCTGAACATCTATCTATATCCTTATTAATTTTTTTATAGGCATTAGGTACTCACCTTCAAATGTTCCAAGACAGTCTCGCTACTTCCCTTCCACGTGGAGGGAAAGTGGCGAGACAGCGTAATAGCAAGGGCTTACTGCAGTGTTCCATTCTGCTGCTCTATGGGTGAGCCGATCCAGGAGCTGCTTCCTAACAAGAGGCTAGGCTATAGATAAGACTGGTGTGCGACAGTTGGGTAGCTTTAGTTTCAAAGCGTTTCGCCCACGCAGTAGGCTTGAGTAAACAGGTATAATATTCCGACACATTTATCCTGACCCTTCACATCACCGCACTTCCTATACATATGTTCTTGCTTGTTTCTGATCTGATAAAGCCAAGTGCTTGGGAGAAACGTAGTCATTAAGGGATCACATTACACCGCATTTCCGTCTTCATCCAAAGTCGGTACGTTTTCAACGTGTTTTGCTCCTACTGTTGTTCTCCATTCTCTTTTCTGTATTCCCTCTTCCAATCTTCTGCTTCTGACATTTCTTGTACAATTAACAGTCAACCTCCAATCACTGGTAACAAACTCCACCTCCTTCCCCTCCACTTCCTTCCTCTCCACTTCCTTCCTCTCTACTTCCTCCTTCACTTCCTTCCAGTCCACTTCCTTGCTTTCCACTTCCTCTTTTCCACTTCCTTGCCCTACACTTCCTTGCCCTCCACTTCCTCTCCTCCACTTCCTTGCCCTCCATTCATCCTCCTCCACTTCCTCCTCCCCCACTCTCCTTCCCCTCCACTTCCTCCCCTCCACTTCCTCTCCTCCACTTCCTCTCCTCCCCACAATTTCCATCTTCTATTATACACTGTTATCACTGTTGTGTTGTCTGGCGTCTTATCACATTGTCTTGATCACCTGTGTATCCATAATCCATAATCCATATTGTCTTGTCCTAGTCTCGTCTCTTTCACATTTATCCAAAACTCTCTCTTTTTTTTTTTTTTTTTTTTTTTGCAAACGAGGAACTCTTCTGTGCTGGGGCCCTTGATGCCAGGGAAGGGTTCTTGATCCTAGGTACTGGTGCTACCCTCCCTTCCCTGCATGTATCAACATGTGCTGTTGTTGGGCAGTTTGAAGGTTTGGATGCCAGGAATTTTTTTCTGCGTATCCATGTGTTCCTGGATCACTGGCCACCTAGCAGCAACTATCGAAGAAGCGGGGCCAGGAACCGTGACTCGACCCCTGCAACCAAAAATAGGTAAGTACACACACACACAAACACACACACACACACACACACACACACACACACACACACACACACACACACACTTGAGAAGCTTTTCGGCCGCAGCTTAGAGAGGCTTTCCCAACTTTTGCTTTCAGCTTCAGCTAACCTGAGGTGGAGTGTCTGGCAGCACCTTTGCTCCAACACTTCTCCAACACTACACCTCTCCAACACTACCTCTCCAACACTACACCTCTCCAACACTACCTCTCCAACACTACACCTCTCCAACACTACCTCTACAACATCCTCCACGTCTCAAACACTACACCTCCCAACACTACCTTTCCAACGCTACACCTCCAGCACTACACCTCTCCAACAACAGAGACATTACTCCAACACTCCTCCACCACTGCTCCATCACACAAACACTCCAGCACATACTTGAACCTCCGCAACACACTTAACACCTGTGATGAAAGCAACTCAAGAATCATTATTATTATTATTGTTATCTGTGTTATTATCTATTATCATCTGCATTATTATATTGTTATTATTATCAGTGTTATTATTATATATTATTATTCTATTATTATTATTATTATTATTATTATTATTATTATTATTATTCTGTATTATATTATTATCAGTGTTATTATTATATATTATTATTATTATTATTATTATTATTATTCTGTATTATATTATTATCTGTGTTATTATTATTACAATGTACAGAGTCTCATAGACTGTGTGAATATTTATATAGTGCAAAGGCTATACACACTATGTGAAGATTTATATAGTACTGAGATACACTGTGTGAAGATTTATACAGTACTGAGATACACTGTGTGAAGATTTATATAGTACTGAGATACACTATGAGAAGATTTATATAGTGCTGAGATACACTGTGTGAAGATTTATATAGTACTGAGATACACTGTGTGAAGATTTATACAGTACTGAGATACACTGTGTGAAGATTTATATAGTACTGAGATACACTGTGTGAAGATTTATACAGTACTGAGATACACTGTGTGAAGATTTATACAGTACTGAGATACACTGTGTGAAGATTTATACAGTACTGAGATACACTGTGTGAAGATTTATACAGTACTGAGATACACTGTGTGAAGATTTATTCAGTACTGAGATACACTGTGTGAAGATTTATACAGTACTGAGGTACACCATGTGAAGATTTATACAGTACTGAGATACACTGTGTGAAGATTTATTCAGTACTGAGATACACTGTGTGAAGATTTATATAGTGCTGAGATACACTATGAGAAGATTTATATAGTGCTGAGATACACTGTGTGAAGATTTATATAGTACTGAGATACACTGTGTGAAGATTTATATAGTGCTGAGATACACTGTGTGAAAATTTATAGTGCTGAGACACACTGTGTGAAGATTTATATAGTGCTGAGATACACTGTGACGATTTATATAGTGCTGAGATACACTGTGTTAAGATTTATATAGTGCTGAGATACACTGTGTGACGATTTATATAGTGCTGAGATACACTGTGTGAAGATTTATACAGTACTGAGATACACTGTGTGAAGATTTATATAGTACTGAGATACACTGTGTGAAGATTTATACAGTACTGAGATACACTGTGTGAAGATTTATACAGTACTGAGATACACTGTGTGAAGATTTATATAGTACTGAGATACACTGTGTGAAGATTTATACAGTATTGAGATACACTGTGTGAAGATTTATACAGTACTGAGATACACTGTGTGAAGATTTATACAGTACTGAGATACACTGTGTGAAGATTTATTCAGTACTGAGATACACTGTGTGAAGATTTATACAGTACTGAGGTACACTGTGTGAAGATTTATACAGTACTGAGATACACTGTGTGAAGATTTATACAGTACTGAGGTACACTGTGTGTTGTTACACTGCTTGCTCATCATAATTTTTAACTTAAATACGAAACCAGTTTTGCAGATTTTAGAATAGAGTTAGGGGGTAGTCAGGGGGGTAGAGTCAGGTAGTAGAGTCAAGGGGTAGAGTCAGGGGTATAGAGTCAGGGGGTAGAGTGTCAGGGTTTAGAGTCAGAGGGTAGAGTCAGGGGGTAGAGTCAGGGGGTATAGTCAGGGAGTAAGAGTAAGGGGGTAGAGTCAGAGGGTAGAGTCAGGGGTAGAGAGTAAGGCGGTAGAGAGTTAGGAGGTAGATGAGTTAGGAGGTAGAGAGTCAGGGAGGTAGAGAGTCAGGGGTAGAGAGTCAGGGGTTAGAGAGTCAGGGGTTAGAGAGTCAGGGGTTAGAGAGTCAGGGGTTAGAGAGTCAGGGGGTAGAGAGTCAGGGGTTAGAGAGTCAGGGGTTAGAGAGTCAGGGGTTAGAGAGTCAGGGGTTAGAGAGTCAGGGGGTAGAGAGTCAGGGGTTAGAGAGTCAGGGGGTAGAGAGTCAGGGGTTAGAGAGTCAGGGGTTAGAGAGTCAGGGGTAGAGAGTCAGGGGTTAGAGAGTCAGGGGTTAGAGAGTCAGGGGTTAGAGAGTCAGGGGTTAGAGAGTCAGGGGGTTAGAGAGTCAGGGGTTAGAGAGTCAGGGGTAGAGAGTCAGGGGTTAGAGAGTCAGGGGTTAGAGAGTCAGGGGTTAGAGAGTCAGGGGTTAGAGAGTCAGGGGTTAGAGAGTCAGGGGTTAGAGAGTCAGGGGGTAGAGAATTAAACTGTCTATATATACTGGCTCCCTCACAATCTTGTGTAAGTGTGACTTGTAAATGGTCCAAGTCGGACCGAAACGTTGTCAAAAGCTCTTCTCTCTCTCCTATATGCGGGTTATTTGTGTATTGTTAAGTGGTAGACAGGTGGAATATCAGAAGTCAGGCAGAAGGATCGAAGAGCCTGAAAAAAGTGTCTCACGAACCACACACACGAAGTGAATTTAATCCATTGACGAAATATTTATAGAGGAGAAAAATACAAGCGTTAGAAACCGCAAGGAGTGTCTGGCTAGACGCACGAGGACATGCAAGTACATATGCAGACACCACACACACACACACACACACACACACACACACCACACACACACACACACACACAACACACACCACACACACACACACACACACACAACACACCACACACCACCCACACACACACACACACACACACACACACACACACACCACACACACACACACACACACACACACCACACACACACACACACACACACACACCACACACACACACACACACACAACCACACACACACACAACACACACACACACCACACACACACACACACACACACACACACACACACACACACACACACACGAAAGAAAACAAACAAAACAAGAAAATAGCACACTAAAAAACACACACAGCACACGAAGCAAACACATACAAAAAAACACAAACAAGAGAACAAACTAACACACTCATAAAACAACACACACTAACAAAAAAATGTGATATTTTATGGGATGATTTATGTGGTCATTTGTGAGGGTTTGTGTGATGATTAATATAAGTTTATGTGGTAATTTATGTTAGATTTTATGTGATACTTTTATTCACATTTTCGTGGGCTCCCTCACCATATGTTCACTCCAGCTCACGTAATCACATCAGCAACAAATCCGACACTAAAGTTCAGACAGATTCACTCATTGGTAAACGAACCGACACTGAAGCCACTGTGAAGTGCTGCCTACAAGGGATCCGGTGATAATCCTTTGGAAACCAGTGTAGTTTACTGGCGTTCTTACACCCCAGGTCACTTCTCACATCCCCTGCCCCAGGTCACTTCTCACATCCCCTGCCCCAGGTCACTTCTCACATCCTGTGTCTCAGGTCGCCTCTCACAACCCCTGCCCTAGATAAACACGGCACCAGACAATCCCTGCCCTAAACAACCCCTGCCTCAGACAACACCTGTCCTAGACAACCCCTGCCTCAGACAACCTCTCACAACCCCTGCCCAAGACAATCTCTCACAACCCCTGCCCAAGACAACCCTGTCCTAGACAACCCCTGCCCCAGGCAACCTCTCACAACCCCTGCCCCAGACCTCTCACAAACCCCTGCCCCAGATAATCTCTCACAGCCCCTGCCCCAGGCAACCTCTCACAACCCCTGCCCCAGGCAACCTCTCAAGACTCCTACCCCAGACAACCCCTGTCCTAGACAACCGCTGCCCCAGACAACCTCTCACCACCCCTTCCCCAGACAACCCCTGTCCAAGAAGGTCTACTGGCTGAGTGCAAACACTGAATTATACGCGCGCTTTAGAGAGAGAGAGAGAGAGAGGGAGAGAGGGAGAGATGAGGACGAAAGGAAGAGGAGGAGAGAGAGAGAGAGAGAGAAGGAGGAGAGAGTGAGAGAGAGAGAGAGAGAGAGACAGACAGACAGAGACAGACAGAGACAGAGACCAGGGACACCACACACACACAAGAGAGAGAGAGAGAGAGAAAAAGAGAAGGAAGAGAGGATGAGAAGAGAGGACGGGAGAGAGGAGAAAGAGAGAAGGGTGAGTGAGGAGAGAGAGGAGAGTGCGAGGGGAGAGAGAGTGCGGCAGTGCAGTGTATTTTTGTGTGACTGAACCCAAAATGATGAAGGATTCCCGCTAGACAAGTTTCGCCCGTGGTTTAAACCACATCCGTTTTTGCAAAGGTGCTTACAATCGTGTGTGAAGAAGGATTGAACAAAGGCTTGCACACCCTTATTGTTGTGAAATTTGTCAGTTAAATCCGGGCTCGGGGTCACAGTGGTGGCTTACTAACTTCCTAGTATAAAAATATCACCTAGAAGGCGTTTATTATTATTAAAAAACTAGTATGGTTATTTTAGAAAACACGGGCCCTCAGAGTTTTAGGGGGTTTTTGTCTGTGGGTTCAATCTGTGTTTCCAGCCTGTCCACCATCATGTGGTGTTGGTTTGTCATGGATTCAAACCCGTCCCTTGAGAGGTACATTCATTGCAATATTAAAGGTACCCGAGAAGTAGAACCATGAAATTTATTCAGGTATCATGGGGAGTACA
Organism: Cherax quadricarinatus; assembly: GCF_026875155.1. Classification (NCBI taxonomy): domain Eukaryota; kingdom Metazoa; phylum Arthropoda; class Malacostraca; order Decapoda; family Parastacidae; genus Cherax; species Cherax quadricarinatus. The sequence goes on along the minus strand of NC_069462.1, from coordinate 20,772,423 downwards.
GTCTGCAATATTCAGGGTACTATGAGGGGTGTAAGGGCTATGCAAACTTTTACGTGTGTAATAATAATATTTACAACGAAATTTCGATATGTTACTAAACCAAGAAAGTTTTTTGAGTGTTTTGTTATTTTATATTATATTTATTATATATATTTATATATAATATATTATATATATATATATATATATTATATATAATATATATGCGTCCCGGAATATGTAAAATGGTCAATTAGCAAGAACTCATTTTAAAATTTAAGTCCTTTCTAAAATTTTTTTATAAGTTTAAGATTTATTTTTTTTCATTAAATTTGTTATGTAAAATTTTATTAATTTTGCACAAAAGGAAAAACTTAGAAAAACTTACCAAAATTTTTTCTTTTATAAGAACATTTTTTTTATTCCTAAACCCCAATAAATATATTTTTAGATTTTTTAAATAATTTAATATAAACAAAAAAAGTGGAAAATATATTTTTGTCGTTAGGTTCGGATGTTTGGGAAATATTGAAAAATTTAATGACCAAAAATGCAAGATGGCGGCATTTAAGAAGATTGGCAGTTGTATTCTGGCAGCTTAAAAAATATTTTATATATTTTAAAATACAATTTTCTATAAATTAATATAAAATAATATAATATAATTCTATAATAGGTTGTTGCTTTACGGTAGTGTTGGTAGAGTTATTATTGAAGTTGGTAAGAGGGGAGCAGGTGACAGATGAATTGGGCTTTAGGAAGGGTAGGAGGGATGTGTGGCCAGTGTAAAGGTACAGCTGGCTGATACCTTTCACCGATACAGTAAGATTTTAACGAGGTACAGCCATCTTAGTGAGTCCGGAAAGTCTAGAAAATGTTGGTTAAACTCACCATCTTTTATAATTTTGTTCCCATAGTTTCAGGATGTCAACAGCTCGTCGGGAAAACGAGATGGAAAGTTCTTATAAAAAGGACGGCAAAGGATTTCATGAGGGCAATAGTTTTCGGGTTCCAAAGTATGGCGCGGTTAGAGGGGAAACGCCGTTGTTCGGAATCCGCCATCCCCTCTCAGAGCCGAATTGCAAAATGTTATACAATTTTTGCCCACACATATATGTACCCGTCATGTGTCCCTCAGCCTTATAAATTTGTGTACTCTAACATCTTTGTACCATCAATGTATCCCTTTAAGAAGTCAGAAAAAAAAGGAAACACTGTTTTGGCAACACATGAAAAGCTTGCAAAACACCACTGAATAATGTATATGGTAACCCGATAAAAAAAGAACTAAAACATAGTACATACGTCATTATTAATCAAAACAGTTATGTATGTTAATATTAACCAAAAACACAGTTATTAAACAATTAACATAATAAATATTTAAAAAAACAATAAACGTTAATATTAACCAAAAATACCGGTAACTTGTTAATAAAAAACCCCCAAAAGTTCCTTTAAACCCAAGATAAAGTAACATATGTTAATATTAACCCCCAAAAAGTTCCTTTGAACCAAGATAAGAGTAACATATGTTAATATTAAGCCCCAAAAAAGTTAATTTTAACCAAGAAAAGAGTAACATATAATTTTAAACCCAAAAAAACATTTAAATACGTTAATATAAACTAAAGTAATAAATGGTTCAAAGTTCTTGAAAGTTGTCTGCAAGAAACAACAACATTGTCTATACCACCAACATTCCTATTTTCGGTAGAAGGAAAAATGGGAAAAAACAGTGACGTGATTTGTGTTTTTGCACTTGTGGGATAATATATATAATTTTATATCTTTTTCAATTCGCATAAACAAAATTTAACAAATATGCTGCGCGTTGGCATGCGAATATTCCTCATTTTGGACGGAAAAAATGGAAAATGTTTTGTATTGGAGGGTAGGAAGAGCGTGTGTTTCTGAACGTTTTGTGAGAGCCTTTTTATTGTTTAGCTGTGCTACACATGTTGACAGAAAGGACTAGGTATGTTTATACTGTTTAACGGTTTTTGTTGTTTGTGTTTTAAAGGGTTTTTTTGATACCGTTTAGAGGGTTTACACTGTTTTGTGTGTGTTGTGTGTGTGTGTGTGTGTGTGTGTGTGTGTGTGTTTTGTTGTGTGTGTGTGTTTTGTGTGGGGGTGTGTGTGTGTGTGTGTTACAGGAAAGACCGGATAGAGAATCAGCTAAAAAACCCCAACGCGACGATACGGAAAAAGTGAGAGTTCAATAGAAGGATCGCGTCTCCAGTACCACTGCAGAGGTAGGCGCAACACCGTAGTTGTGGTAGCTCAGTTTACATAGTGGGAAACGTTCTGTCTACACCCACCTTGCTGAAAACACACCTTTCAACATTGGGCAATTTTGCAATGTTCGGTAAAAGTCACAATATGTTTAGGTAAAAGGTCACATGTGCACAATTTGAAATTTTATTTGGTACATTTCGCTCTCAAACCGTTACTTCTTGACAAAATTCCTGGAGACCGAAACTTTTGCCCAATAGATGTCGCTTTAAAGTTACACATGTGGCAATTTTATCCAATATATTGTCGGTAATTCTACCAACATTATCACAAAGTCAGGAAGTTGTGGCTGGCACGATTCCCGTACCAAATTAATTTAAAAAAAATAAAAATATTGGATTGGTGAAGGGTTGAGGATGATCAGAAATGCCATTTGGTTTTTCTCCTTAAAAATTGTAGATTTATGGGTTGCTTAATGGGGTTTGAAGCCAATCGACTACACTAGGGTTATTAAGGCGGCATGTCACCTGTTCGCCACTAGTCAAGAATAATTTTAGCCCTAAAACTGGGTTTACAGTAAACTCTTAGATGTATGAATGAGGAATGACATACACCTGTCTAGGTGTGTGCATGTTATGCAGTGATTACTATATAACGGAAGTGTTTTATCCAAGACAGCTTCTCAGACAGCAACACCTGCACCTTATACCTATACGGTTGTTGCAACACCTGCACCTCACACCTACATGGTTGTTGCAACACTTGCACCTCCTACAAACATAGTTGACAACACCTGAATCTCAAACATAGATAACACCACCACCACAAACACAGATGATAACATCACCTCCCACAAACACAGATGATAACATTTTTCACCCCCCACAAACACAGATGATAACATCACCTCCCCCCACAAAACACAGTTTATAACATCTTCACCTCCCACAAACACAGATGATAACACCTTCACCTCCCACAAACACAGATGATAACATCTTCACCTCCCACAAACACAGATGATAACATCTTCACCTCCCACAAACACAGATGATAACATCTTCACCTCCCACAAACCCCAGTGATTAAAATCTTCAAACCCCCCCAAACACAGATGATAAAATCTTTACCTCCCACAAACACAGATGATAACATCTTCACCTCCCACAAACACAGATGATAACATCACCTCCCACAAACACAGATGATAACATCACCTCCCACAAACACAGATGATAACATCACCTCCCACAAACACAGATGATAACATCTTCACCTCCCACAAACACAGATGATAACATCACCTCCCCCAAACACAGATGATAACATCTTCACCTCCAAAACACAGATTAAAAAACATCTTCACCTTCCACAAACACAGATGATAACATCTTCACCTCCCACAAACACAGATGATAACATCACCTCCCACAAACACAGATGATAACATCTTCACCTCCCACAAACACAGATAACAACATCTTCACCCCCACAAACAAGATAACAACACCTTTTACCTCCACAAACACAGTTAACAAATCTTCCCTCCCACAAACACAGATAACAACACTTCACCTCCCACAAACACAGATGTAACATCTTCAACCTCCCACAAACCCCGATAACAAAAACCTTCACCCCCCACAAACACAGAGATAACATCTTCACCTCCCCCAAACCAGATAACACCCTTCACCTCCCACAAACACAGATGACAACACCTTCACCTCCCACAAACACAGATAACTAACATCTTCACCTCCCACAAACACAGATAACAACACCTTCACCTCCCACAAACACAGATGATAACATCTTCACCTCCCACAAACACAGATAACAACATCTTCACCTCCCACAAACACAGATGATAACATCTTCACCTCCCACAAACACAGATGACAACACCTTCACCTCCCACAAACACAGTGATAACATCTTCACCCCCACAAAACATAGATGACACACTTCACCTCCCACAAACACAGATGATAACTCTTCACCTCCCACAAACACAGATTAACAACACCTTCACTCCACAAACACAGATGATAACATTTCACCTCCCACAAAAACAGATGACAACACCTTCACCTCCCCAAACACAGTGATAACATCTTCACCTCCCACAAACACAGATAAAAAACACCTTCACCTCCCACAAACACAGATGTTTAAAATTCTTACCTCCCACAAACACAGGATAACAACATCTTCACCCCCCACAAACACAGATGATAACATTTCACCTCCCACAAACACAGATGACAAAAAACCTTCACTCCCACCCAAAAACAGATGATAACATCTTCACCTCCCACAAACACAGATGACAACACCTTCACCTCCCACAAACACAGATAACAACACCTTCACCTCCCACAAACACAGATGACAACACCTTCACCTCCCAAACACAGATGATAACAATCTTCACCTCCCCCCAAAAAACAGTAACAACACCTTCACCTCCCACAAACACAGATGATAAATCTTCACCTCCCACAAACATAGATGACAACACCTTCACCTCCCACAAACACAGATGATAACATCTTCACCTCCCAAAACACAGATAACAACACCTTCAACCTCCCAAAACACAGTGATAACATCTTTCACCCCCCACAAACACAGATAACAACACCTTCACCCACAAAACACAGATTTATAACATCATTCACCCCCCAAAAACACAGATGACAACACCTTCACCTCCCAAAACAGATAACAACACCCTTTACCTCCCACAAACACAGATTTAAACACCTTCACCTCCCACAAAACACGATGATAACATCTTTACCTCCCCACAACACAGATAACAACACCTTCACCTTCCCACAAAACACAGTTGATAACATCTTCACCTCCCACAAACACAGATGATAACATCTTCACCTCACAAACACAGATAAAAACACTTCACCTCCACAAAACGATGATAACTTTTTACCTCCCAAAAATAGGTTGACAACACTTCACTCCCCCAAACACAGATGATTAACATCTTCACCTCCCAAAACACAGATAACAAACACCTTCCCCTCCACAAAAAAGATGATAACATCTTCACCTCCCACAAACCAGTTAACAACACCTTCACCTCCCACAAACACCCGATGATAACATCTTCACCCCCCACAAACACAGATGATAACATCTTCACCCCCCCACAAACACAGATGACAACATCTTCACCTCCCACAAACAAGATAACAACATCTTCACCTCCCACAAACACAGATGATAACATCTTCACCTCCCACAAACACAGATGATAACATCTTCACCTCCCACAAACACAGATGACAACATCTTCACCTCCCACAAACACAGATGATAACATCTTCACCTCCACAAACACAGATGACAACTCTTCACCTCCCCCCAAACACAGATGATAACATCTTCACCTCCCCCAAACACAGATGACAAACATCTTCACCTCCCACAAACCCCAGATGATAACACCTACACCTTCCACAAACCACAGATGACAACACCTACACCTCCCACAAACACAGATGATAACACCTACACCTTCCACAAACACAGATGACAACATCTTCACCTCCCACAAACACAGATGATAACACCTACACCTTCCACAAACACAGATGACAACACCTACACCTTCCACATGGTTGATTTGAAGAAAATGAAGAAAAATATGCTCAAGGGCTCTCAACTAATTAGAGTTTGGCAGTAATGACGTGTCGAAAACGAAAACATTTCATTAAGACCTTGCAAACCGCGAGCGAAAAACCGGAACAGTATTTCGTTTCGTCCTGAACCGTCATCAGACCGCCAGCATCCGAACAAGTCTCTCGTACAGATTTACACGAGAGGAATCTACCCGCTCACCCGGGGAAATAGGGGTTTGCAGCAAGTAAAATTTAACTAAAATTCAGGGGTGAGGCTGCAACCTGTAATGCAGACGGAATTTCTCTCTTTGTTCCCGTGGAATGGTGATGCTGAACGCTGGAACACGGAACCTGCCATCATTCCTACCACTGAAGGGTGATGCTGAACACTGGAACACGAACTTACCGTCATTCCACCGCAGAATAATGCTGAACGTTGGAACATGGAACATACCGTCATTCCACCGTGGAATGGTGATGCTGAACGCTGGAACACGGAACCTGCCATCTCTTGTGTTTTTAACTGTATTGTTCAGCCCGGAGCGTAATTCGTTTCGTGAGACCGAGAGCTATACATCGGCAGAGAAGTTTTAATCCTACCGGGGAATAAATTCCATAAGAGCTGCAGTCTTGAGTGTATCAGTCTGTACTAGACTGGTAGTACTACCACAGTGACGTGTACTAGACTGGTAGTACTACCACAGTGACGTGTACTAGACTGGTAGTACTACCACAGTGACGTGTACTAGACTGGTAGTACTACCACAGTGACGTGTACTAGACTGGCAGTAAATACCACAGTGAAAGTGTACTAGGACTGGTTAGTACTACCACAGTGACGTGTACTAGACTGGTAGTACTACCACAGTGACGTGTACTGACTGGTAGTACTACCACAGTGACGTGTACTAGATGGTAGTACTACCACAGTGACGTGTACTAGACTGGTAGTTACTACCACAGTGACGTTGTACTAGACTGGCAGTACTACCACAGTGACGTGTACTAGACTGGTAGTACTACCACAGTGACGTGTACTAGACTGGTAGTACTACCACAGTGACGTGTACTAGACTGGTAGTACTACCACAGTGACGTGTATACTAGACTGGTAGTACTACCACAGTGACGTGTACTAGACTGGTAGTACTACCACAGTGACGTGTACTAGACTGGTAGTACTACCATAGTGACGTGTACTAGACTGGTAGTACTACCACAGTGACGTGTACTAGACTGGTAGTACTACCACAGTGACGTGTACTAGACTGGTAGTACTACCACGGTGACGTGTACTAGACTGGTAGTACTACCACAGTGACGTGTACTAGACTGGTAGTACTACCATAGTGACGTGTACTAGACTGGTAGTACTACCATAGTGACGTGTACTAGACTGGTAGTACTACCATAGTGACGTGTACCAGACTGGTAGTACTACCATAGTGACGTGTACCATGACTGGTAGTACTACCATAGTGACGTGTACTAGACTGGTAGTACTACCATAGTGACGTGTACCAGTGGTAGTACTACCATAGTGACGTGTACCAGACTGGTAGTACTACCATAGTGACGTGTACCAGACTGGTAGTACTACCATAGTGACGTGTACCAGACTGGTAGTACTACCATAGTGACGTGTACCAGACTGGTAGTACTACTATAGTGACGTGTACCAGACTGGTAGTACTACCACAGTGACGTGTACTAGACTGGTACTACTACCATAGTGACGTATACTAGACTGGTACTACTACCATAGTAACGTGTACCAGACTGGTAGCACTACCACAGTGAGTACACACACATACACACCCTGCCGCCAGGAGCCGCGACTCGACCCCTGCAACCACAAACAGCAGGGTACAGGCAGGGAGGGGTAACTATTTCCATCAAAAAAAAATCACTCAAATATACACATATATTTTCAGTGAGGTGGAGCATATTTTTAGTGTTGAGAACAGCATTTTAAATATTCCAAAACTGTTTGATGTTGTCACGGGAATATATTATGTTTGAAAAAGGTAAATTAGGGATTACCTTTGGCATTTTATTTTAGTATATTACATTAAGAGATATATCAGGCTAAGAGTGAAAGTAATTGAATAGAGACGAAGAGTTGTGACACTGCCAACGTGTGCAGTCGAAACACTACCTCAGTGATCCAGAAAGGTACCCCACAATCCCAGCATATTATACCTCAGTGATCCAGAAAGGTATCCCACAATCCCAGCATATTATACCTCAGTGATCCAGAAAGGTATCCCACAATCCCGCATATTATCCCTCAGTGATCCAGAAAGGTATCCCACAATCCCAGCATATTATACCTCAGTGATCCCAGAAAGGTATCCCACAATCCAGCATATATACCTCAGTGATCCCAGAAAGGTATCCCACAATCCCAGCATATTATACCTCAGTGATCCCAGAAAGGTATCCCACAATCCCAGCATATACCTCAGTGATCCCAGAAAGGTATCCCACAATCCCAGCATATACCTCAGTGATCCCAGAAAGGTATCCCACAATCCCAGCATATACCTCAGTGATCCCAGAAAGGTATCCCACAATCCCAGCATATTATACCTCAGTGATCCCAGAAAGGTATCCCACAATCCCAGCATATTATACCTCAGTGATCCCAGAAAGGTATCCCACAATCCCAGCATATACCTCAGTGATCCCAGAAAGGTATCCCACAATCCCAGCATATTATACCTCAGTGATCCCAGTAAAGGTATCCCACAATCCCAGCATATTATACCTCAGTGATCCCAGAAAGGTATCCCCAATCCCAGCATATTATACCTCAGTGACCCCAGAAAGGTACCCCACAATCCCAGCATATTATACCTCAGAGATCCCAGAAAGGTATCCCACAATCCCAGCATATTATACCTCAGTGATCCCAGAAAGGTATCCCACAATCCCAGCATATTATACCTCAGTGATCCCAGAAAGGTATCCCACAATCCCAGCATATTATACCTCAGTGATCCCAGAAAGGTATCCCACCAATCCCAGCATATTATACCTCAATGATCCCAGAAAGGTATCCCACAATCCCAGCATATTATACCTCAGTGATCCCAGAAAGGTATCCCACAATCCCAGCATATTATACCTCAGTGATCCCAAAAAGGTATCCCACAATCCCAGCATATTATACCTCAGTGATCCCAGAAAGGTATCCCACAATCCCAGCATATTATACCTCAATGATCCCAGAAAGGTATCCCACAATCCCAGCATATTATACCTCAGTGATCCTAGAAAGGTATCCCACAATCCCAGCATATTATACCTCAGTGATCCAAAAGGTATCCACAATCCCAGCATATTATACCTCAGTGATCACAGAAAGGTATCCCACAATCCCAGCATATACCTCAGTGATCCCAGAAAGGTATCCCACAATCCCAGCATATACCTCAGTGATCATAGAAAGGAATCCCACAATCCAGCATATACCTCAGTGACCCCAGAAAGGTATCCCACAATCCCAGCATATTATACCTCAGTGACCCCAAAAAGGGTTTATCCCACAATCCCAGCATATTATACCTCAATGATCCCAGAAAGGTACCCCACAATCCAGCAAATACCTCAGTGATCCCAGAAAGGTATCCCACAATCCCAGCATATACCTCAGTGATCCAGAAAGGAATCCCACAATCCCAGCATATACCTCAGTGATCCCAGAAAGGTATCCCACAATCCAGCATATTATACCTCAGTGATCCCAGAAAGGTTTTCCCACAATCCCAGCATATACTTCAGTGATCCCAGAAAGGTATCCCACAATCCCAGCATATACTTCAGTGATCCCAGAAAGGTATCCCACAATCCACCCATATTATACCCCAGTGATCCCAGAAAGGTATCCCACAATCCCAGCATATACCTCAGTGATCCCAGAAAGGTATCCCACAATCCCAGCATATACTTCAGTGATCCCAGAAAGGTATCCCACAATCCCAGCATATACTTCAGCGATCCCAGAAAGGTATCCCACAATCCCAGCATATTATACCCCAGTGATCCCAGAAAGATATCCCACAATCCCAGCATATACCTCAGTGATCCCAGAAAGGTATCCCACAATCCCAGATATTATACCTCAGTGATCCATAAAGGTATCCCACAATCCCAGCATATTATACCTCAGTGATCACAGAAAGGTATCCCACAATCCCAGCATATACCTCAGTGATCCCAGAAAGGTATCCCACAATCCCAGCATATACCTCAGTGATCCCAGAAAGGAATAACACAATCCCAGCATATACCTCAGTGATCCCAGAAAGGGTTTATCCAACAATCCCAGCATATTATACCTCAGTGATCCCAGAAAGGTATCCACAATCCCAGCATATTATACCTCAATGATCCCAGAAAGGTATCCCACAATCCCAGCAAATACCTCAGTGATCCCAGAAAGGTATCCCACAATCCCAGCATATACCTCAGTGATCCCAGAAAGGAATCCCACAATCCCAGCATATCCTCCGTGATCCCAGAAAGGTATCCCACAATCCAGCATATACCTCAGTGATCCCAGAAAGGTATCCCACAATCCCAGCATATACTTCAGTGATCCAGAAAGGTATCCCACAATCCCAGCATATATAACCTCAGTGATCCAGAAAGGTATCCCACATCCCAGCATATTATACCTCAGTGATCCCAGAAAGGTATCCCACAATCCCAGCAATTATCTCAATGATTCCAGAAAGGTATCCCACAATCACAGCATATTATACCTCAGTGATCCTAGAAAGGTATCCCACAATCACAGCATATTATACCTCAATGATACCAGAAAGGTATCCCACAATCCCAGCATATTATACCTCAATGATTCCAGAAAGGTATCCCACAATCCCATCATATACCTCAATGATCCCAGAAAGGTATCCCACAATCCCAGCATATTATACCACAATGATCCCAGAAAGGTATCCCACAATCCCAACATCCTATACCTCAATGATCCCAGAAAGGTATCCCACAATCCCAACATCCTATACCTCAATGATCCCAGAAAAGTATCCCACAATCCCAACATCCTATACCTCAATGATCCCAGAAAGGTATCCCACAATCCCAGCATCCTATACGTCAATGATCCCAGAAAGGTATCCCACAATCCCAGGATCCTCTACCTCATCGATCTCAGAAAAGTATCCCAAAATCCCAGCCCCCTGTATCTAAACGCACGAAAAAGGAATAGTACAGAGTGCGGCGAAATTTTCAAGCGCAATTATCAGTGACAAAGGTTTGAAGCCAATCTGTGGATGCATTAACAAGTTATCACATGGAAAATAATCCCCCCTCATTTTCTTCAGAAAACAATGGAATTTAAATGCAAAAATAATATCTCTTTGTATCTCTTTGATTCCTTCGTTGTGGTGACGAGTGTTTGTCACACTTGTTAGTGTCGACATTTAGTTGTGTTTTAGTGTTTTTTTTTTCATGTGTTATTATTTACATATGTTTTATTGTATTTATGCTTTGTGTTTATAAATGTTTGTGTTTATATGTTTTATTGTTTTTCACATATGTTTTATTGTGTATAATGTTTTATTTTGTTTATATATGTGTTGAATAGGTAGTAGGTTGGTAGACAGCAACCACCCAGGGAAGTACTACCGTCCTGCCAGATGACTGTGAAACAAAAACCTGTAACTGTTTTGCATGATGGTAGGATTGCTGGTTTCTTTTTCTGTCTCATAAACACGCTAAGATAACAGGGATATCTTGCTACTCCTACTTACACTTTGGTCACACTTCATAGACACGCACATGCATATATATATATATACATACATCTAGGTTTTTCTCCTTTTTCTAAATAGCTCTTGTTCTTTTTATTTCTTCTATTGTCCATGGGAAGTGGAAAAGAATCTTTCCTCCGTAAGCCATGCGTGTCGTATGAGGCGACTAAAATGCCGGGAGCAATGGGCTAGTAACCCCTTCTCCTGTATACAATTACTAAAAAAGAGAAGAAGAAAAACTTTATAAAACTGGGTTGCTTAAATGTGGTGGATGTAGTGCGGATGACAAGAAACAGATGATTGCTGATGTTATGAATGAAAAGAAGTTGGATGTCCTGGCCCTAAGCGAAACAAAGCTGAAGGGGGTAGGAAGAGTTTCAGTGGGGGGAAATAAATGGGATTAAATCTGGAGTATCTGAGAGAGTTAGAGCAAGGAAGGGGTAGCAGTAATGTTAAATGATCAGTTATGGAAGGAGAAAAGAGAATATGAATGTGTAAATTCAAGAATTATGTGGATTAAAGTAAAGGTTGGATGCGAGAAGTGGGTCATAATAAGCGTGTATGCACCTGGAGAAGAGAGGAATGCAGAGGAGAGAGAGAGATTTTGGGAGATGTTAAGTGAATGTATAGGAGCCTTTGAACCAAGTGAGAGAGTAATTGTGGTAGGGGACTTGAATGCTAAAGTAGGAGAACTTTTAGAGAGGGTGTGGTAGGTAAGTTTGGGGTTTCCAGGTGTAAATGATAATGGGAGCCCTTTGATTGAACTTTGTATAGAAAGGGGTTTAGTTATAGGTAATACTATTTTAAGAAAAAGAGGATAAATAAGTTATACACGATATGATTTAGGGCGAAATGACAGTAGTTTGTTGGATTATGTATTGGTAGATAAAAGACTGTTGAGTAGACTTCAGGATGTACATGTTTATAGAGGGGCCACAGATATATCAGATCACTTTCTAGTTGTAGCTACACTGAGAGTAAAAGGTAGATGGGATACAAGGAGAATGAAGCATCAGGGAAAAAGAGAGGTAAAGGTTTATAAACTAAAAGAGGAGGCAGTTAGGGTAAGATATAAACAGCTATTGGAGGATAGATGGGCTAATGAGAGCATAGGCAATGGGGTCGAAGAGGTATGGGGTAGGTTTAAAAATGTAGTGTTAGAGTGTTCAGCAGAAGTTTGTGGTTACAGGAAAGTGGGTGCAGGAGGGAAGAGGAGCGATTGGTGGAATGATGATGTAAAGAGAGTAGTAAGGGAGAAAAAGTTAGCATATGAGAAGTTTTTACAAAGTAGAAGTGATGCAAGGAGGGAAGAGTATATGGAGAAAAGAGAGAAGTTAAGAGAGTGGTGAAGCAATGTAAAAAGAGAGCAAATGAGAGAAGTGGGTGAGATGTTATCAACAAATTTTTGTTGAAAATAAGAAAAAGTTTTGGAGTGGATTAACAAGTTAAGAAAGCCTAGAGAACAAATGGATTTGTCAGTTAAAAATAGGAGAGGAGAGTTTATTAAATGGAGAGTTAGAGGTATTGGGAAGATGGAAGGAATATTTTGAGGAATTGTTAAATGTTGATGAAGATAGGGAAGCTGTGATTTCGTGTATAGGGCAAGGAGGAATAACATCTTGTAGGAGTGAGGAAGAGTCAGTTGTGAGTGTGGGGGAAGTTCGTGAGGCAGTAGGTAAATGAAAGGGGGTAAGGCAGCCGGGATTGATGGGATAAGATAGAAATGTTTAAAAGCAGGTGGGGATATAGTTTTGGAGTGGTTGGTGCAATTATTTAATAAATGTATGGAAGAGGGGTAAGGTACCTAGGGATTGGCAGAGAGCATGCATAGTTCCTTTGTATAAAGGCAAAGGGGATAAAAGAGAGTGCAAAATTATAGGGGATAAGTCTGTTGAGTGTACCTGGTAAAGTGTATGGTAGAGTTATAATTGAAAGAATTAAGAGTAAGACGGAGAATAGGATAGCAGATGAACAAGGAGGCTTTAGGAAAGGTAGGGGGTGTGTGGACCAGGTGTTTTTCAGTGAAACATATAAGTGAACAGTATTTAGATAAGGCTAAAGAGGTCTTTGTGGCATTTATGGATTTGGAAAAGGCGTTTTATGGGCAGGGTGGATAGGGGGGCAATGTGGCAGATGTTGCAAGTGTATGGTGTAGGAGGTAGGTTACTGAAAGCAGTGAAGAGTTTTTACGAGGATAGTGAGGCTCAAGTTAGAGTATGTAGGAAAGAGGGAATTTTTTCCAGTAAAAGTAGGCCTTAGACAAGGATGTGTGATGTCACCGTGGTTGTTTAATATATTTATAGATGGGGTTGTAAGAGAAGTAAATGCGAGGGTCTTGGCAAGAGGCGTGGAGTTAAAAGATAAAGAATCACACACAAAGTGGGAGTTGTCACAGCTGCTCTTTGCTGATGACACTGTGCTCTTGGGAGATTCTGAAGAGAAGTTGCAGAGATTGGTGGATGAATTTGGTAGGGTGTGCAAAAGAAGAAAATTAAAGGTGAATACAGGAAAGAGTAAGGTTATGAGGATAACAAAAAGATTAGGTGATGAAAGATTGAATATCAGATTGGAGGGAGAGAGTATGGAGGAGGTGAACGTATTCAGATATTTGGGAGTGGACGTGTCAGCGGATGGGTCTATGAAAGATGAGGTGAATCATAGAATTGATGAGGGAAAAAGAGTGAGTGGTGCACTTAGGAGTCTGTGGAGATCAAAGAACTTTGTCCTTGGAGGCCAAAGAGGGGAATGTATGAGAGTATAGTTTTACCAACGCTCTTATATGGTGTGTGAAGCGTGGGTGATGAATGTTGCAGCGAGGAGAAGGTGGAGGCAGTGGAGATGTCATGTCTGAGGGCAATGTGTGGTGTGAATATAATGCAGAGAAATTCGTAGTTTGGAAGTTAGGAGGAGGTGCGGGATTACCAAAACTGTTGTCCAGGGCTGAGGAAGGGTTGTTGAGGTGGTTCGGACATGTAGAGAGAATGGAGCGAAACAGAATGACTTCAAGAGTGTATCAGTCTGTAGTGGAAGGAAGGCGGGGTAGGGTCGGCCTAGGAAGGGTTGGAGGGAGGGGGGTAAAGGAGGTTTTGTGTGCGAGGGGCTTGGACTTCCATGCAGGCATGCGTGAGCGTGTTTGATAGGAGTGAATGGAGACAAATGGTTTTTAATACTTGACGTGCTGTTGGAGTGTGAGCAAAGTAACATTTATGAAGGGATTCAGGGAAACCGGCAGGCCGGACTTGAGTCCTGGAGATGGGAAGTACAGTGCCTGCACTCTGAAGGGGGGGTGTTAATGTTGCAGTTTAAAAACTGTAGTGTAAAGCACCCTTCTGGCAAGACAGTGATGGAGTGAATGATGGTGAAAGTTTTTCTTTTTCGGGCCACCCTGCCTTGGTGGGAATCGGCCGGTGTGATAATAATAAAATAATAATATGTGTTGCACTGTATTTATATATATTTTAATTGTTTTATTGTGTTTATATATGTTTTGTGTTTATGTTTTATCATGTTCAGTGTGTTTTTGTATGTTTTAATGTGTTTATACATGTTTTAGTGTGTTTACTGTGTTTTAGTTCGTGTACATATGTTTTAATGTAAGTATTTACATATGTTATTCTTTACATATGTTTTATTGTGTTTGAAAGTATTTACACACTAAACACTGTGTTTTAATATAAGTGTTTATATCTGTTTTAATGGGTTTTATAAAAGCATTTACATATTTTTTTAGCATTTCTTGGTGTGTTTTATTGTAGTGTTTTAGTATGTAGATGAATGGTTCAGAGAACCGATAAGTTGATAAATTAGACACATGTGCAACACTTGGGTATCGTTAATGAGGGAACGTTTCGCCCCACAGTGGCTTCATCAGTCCATACCAAGGAGAATGGTAAAGAACAGGAGTTGAGGTAATCAGTCCCTCAACCTTGAAAAGAATACAGCATAAGTGCGAAGAAGTGACTTATATACTGTAGACAGGAGAGGTGCAGCAGTCGTAGGTGGTGTCACATCTAACAAATTGAAATGAGGAAGTAGGTCATACCTGCAGTATATAAGCTACTTTTTGTGCAAGGTATAAAATATCAACAATATGAAAGTTAACACACATGTGCAACATCTGGATATCTTTATTGTAGACGTTTCGCCATCCAGTGGCTTTATCAATACAGATTCTAGGACATAATTAGAAGACAGAACTATATACAAAAGATGAGGTAATCAGTCCCTCAGCCTTGAAGTTAGTGTTCACAGCATCGTGGTGGTGGAGAATCTGGAGCAAAGGCAAGAAGACTGGCGGTTATATAGGCGTCAGTGGATAAGGACGGGCAGCAGACGAGGGCAGTCACTGGTAGGCGGGATTCCCCAGTGGAAGTAGGTCCTTCCCAAAGAGATGGGTTAGTTGCAGCAGCCGTGAATTAGGTCTTGTAGATGTCCTCTGAACCAAGATTCCATGATGTTGCAGTGTCTGCTGTATTATTTTCAAGAATGTTGGACTGATTACATCGACCCAAGGTTGAGGGACTGATTACCTCAACTCCTCCTCCCGTTCTTCACCATTCACCTTTGTATGGACTGATGAAGTCACTGTGTGGCGAAACGTTTCCTCATTAAAGATACCCAAGTGTTGCACATGTATCTAATTTATCAGTGTTTTAGTATATTTTACTGTAGTGTTTTACTGAAGTGTTTTAGTGTGTTTTATTGTACAGGCTGAGGGCGTTTCTGTAGTGTTTTATAACAATCTTCTATGTGGAACTGAAACACCAGGAGAGACACTCTCTCTTTCTTTCTCACTCTCTTCCTCTCAATTCAAAATACAGAGTGACTGACAGTGCCATTCCCTTAGTATGAAGGTGCATACTGCACCTCACTCTCATTCTGTCTTTAATTGATTTTAGAAGTGAAGGGACAACCTCGGCTTGCTCACCTGGAGATACCAAGACGTAGAAGTTGACGTCACTGAACCCCAGCTTGGTCAACCCACAGCTCTGGGGATACCACGACGTATATTTTGGTATCCCCAGGCTGTATGTAGGTCTTGGCATCCCTGAGGCTGTAAGTAGGTCTTGGTAACCCCCAGGCTGTACGTAGGTCTTGGCATCCCAGGCTGTACGTAGGTCTTGGCATCCCAGGCTGTACGTAGGTCTTGGCATCCCAGGCTGTAAGTAGGTGGTGGTGTCCCAGGCTGTACGTAGGTCTTGGCATCCCAGGCTGTACGTAGGTCTCGGTATTCCAAGCTGTACGCATGTTTTGGTATCCCCCAGGCTGTATGTACGTCTTGGTATCCTCAGGCTGTACGTAGGTCTTGGTATCCCCCAGGCTGTACCTAGGTCTTGGTATCCCCAGGTTGTACATACGTCTTGGTATCCCCGGGCTTTACGTAGGTTTTGGTATCCTCCAGGCTGTACCTAGGTCCTGGTATCCCAAGGCTGTACCTAGGTCTTGGCATCACCAGGCTGTACGTAGGTTTTGGTATCCCCAGGCTGTACGTAGGTCTTGATATCCCCAGGCTGTACGTAAGTCTTGGTATCCCTAGGCTGTACGTAGGTCTTGGTATCCCCCAGGCTGTATGTAGGTCTTGGTATCCACCAGGCTGTACGTATGTCTTGGTATCCCCCATGCTGTACGTATGTCTTGGTATCCCCCATGCTGTACGTACGTCTTGGAATTTCCCAGGCTGTACGTACGTCTTGGTATCCCCTGGCTGTATGTACGTCTTGGTATCCCCCAGGATGTACGTAGGTCTTGGTATCCTCCAGGATGTACATAGGTCTTGGTATCCCCCAGGATGTACGTAGGTCTTGGTATCCCCCAGGATGTGCGTAGGTCTTGGTATCCCCCAGGATGTACGTAGGTCTTGGTATCCTCCAGGATGTATGTAGGTCTTCGTATCCCCCAGGATGTACGTAGGTCTTGGTACCCCCCATTATGTACGTAGGTCTTCGTATCCTCCAGGATGTACGTAGGTCATGGTATCCCCCAGGATGTACGTAGGTCTTGGTATCCCCAGGATGTACGTAGGTCTTGGTATCCTCCAGGATGTACGTAGGTCTTGGTATCCCCCTGGCTAAACGTAGGTCTTGGTATCCCCCAGGATGTACGTATGTCTTGGCATCCCCCAGGATGTACGTAGGTCTTGGTATCCCCCAGGATGTACGTAGGTCTTGGTATCCCCCAGGATGTACGTAGGTCTTGGTATCTCCCAGGATGTACGTAGGTCTTGGTATCCTCCAGGATGTACGTAGGTCTTGGTATCCCCCAGGATGTACGTAGGTCTTGGTATCCCCCAGTATGTACGTAGGTCTTGGTATCCTCCAGGATGTACGTAGGTCTTGGTATCCCCCAGGATGTACGTAGGTCTTGGTATCCCCAGGATGTACGTAGGTCTTGGTATCCCAGGATGTACGTAGGTCTTGGTATCCCAGGATGTACGTAGGTCTTGGTATCCCAGGATGTACGTAGGTCTTGGTATCCCAGGATGTACGTAGGTCTTGGTATCCAGGATGTACGTAGGTCTTGGTATCCCAGGATGTACGTAGGTCTTGGTATCCCAGGATGTACGTAGGTCTTGGTATCCCCAGGATGTACGTAGGTCTTGGTATCCCCCAGGATGTACGTAGGTCTTGGTATCCCAGGATGTACGTAGGTCTTGGTATCCCAGGATGTACGTAGGTCTTGGTATCCCAGGATGTACGTAGGTCTTGGTATCCCCCAGGATGTACGTAGGTCTTGGTATCCCAGGATGTACGTAGGTCTTGGTATCCCCCATGATGTACGTAGGTCTTGGTATCCCCCATGATGTACGTAGGTCTTGGTATCCCCCATGATGTACGTAGGTCTTGGTATCCCCAGGATGTACGTAGGTCTTGGTATCATCAGAATCTTGCAGATGTTTCGCCACGGTCTTCTTAGACAGGGTTGTTTCGCCACTCGGGATACTAAGGCTTTGGTGTGAGCAATAGCGGGATAATAAAGCTCTAGTGGGTAATAAAGCTCTGGTGTTGATGATAAAGTTCACAGTGTAGATAACAAAGCTCACAGTGTAGATAATAAAGTTCACAGTGTAGATAATAAAGTTCACAGTGTAGATAATAAAGTTCACAGTGTAGATAAAAAGTTCACAGTGTAGATAATAAAGTTCACAGTGTAGATAATAAAGTTCACAGTGTAGATAATAAAGTTCACAGTGTAGATAATAAAGTTCACAGTGTAGATAATAAAGTTCACAGTGTAGATAATAAAGTTCACAGTGTAGATAACAAAGCTCACAGTGTAGATAATAAAGTTCACAGTGTAGATAATAAAGCTCACAGTGTAGATAATAAAGTTCACAGTGTAGATAATAAAGTTCACAGTGTAGATAATAAAGTTCACAGTGTAGATAATAAAGTTCACAGTGTAGATAATAAAGTTCACAGTGTAGATAATAAAGTTCACAGTGTAGATAATAAAGTTCACAGTGTAGATAACAAAGCTCACAGTGTAGATAATAAAGTTCACAGTGTAGATAATAAAGTTCACAGTGTAGATAACAAAGCTCACAGTGTAGATAATAAAGTTCACAGTGTAGATAATAAAGCAAATTTCAACTATTAACACATCTTCCTCTTCCTGAATTATAACAGCCACACCGTCACGGTATTTCCTCTAGGCATGATACTCTCTGCATGATATTATCCACATTGTGTTCTTTGTATTATATTCTCTGCATGCTCTCTGTATGATATTGTCTGTACGATATTGTCTGTATGATATTGTCTGTATGATATTGTCTGTATGATATTGTCTGTATGATATTGTCTGTATGATATTGTCTGTACGATATTCTCTGTATGATATTGTCTGTATGATATTGTCTGTATGATATTGTCTGTATGATATTGTCTGTATGATATTGTCTGTACGATATTCTCTGTATGATATTGTCTGTATGATATTGTCTGTACGATATTCTCTGTATGATATTGTCTGTATGATATTGTCTGTACGATATTCTCTGTATGATATTGTCTGTATGATATTGTCTGTACGATATTCTCTGTATGATATTGTCTGTATGATATTGTCTGTATGATATTCTCTGTATGAATTGTCTGTATGATATGTCTGTATGATATTGTCTGTACGATATTCTCTGTATGATATTGTCTGTATGATATTGTCTGTACGATATTCTCTGTATGATATTGTCTGTACGATATTGTCTGTATGATATTGTCTGTACGATATTCTCTGTATGATATTGCTCTGTATGATATTGTCTGTATGATATTGTCTGTACGATATTTCTGTATGATATTGTCTGTATGATATTGTCTGTACGATATTCTCTGTATGATATTGTCTGTATGATATTGTCTGTATGATATTGTCTGTACGATATTCTCTGTATGATATTGTCTGTATGATATTGTCTGTATGATATTGTCTGTACGATATTCTCTGTATGATATTGTCTGTATGATATTGGCTGTACGATATTGTCTGTACGATATTCTCTGTATGATATTGTCTGTATGATATTGTCTGTATGATTGTCTGTACGATATTCTCGTATGATATTGTCTGTATGATATTGTCTGTATGATATTGTCTGTACGATATTGTCTGTATGATATTGTCTGTACGATATTCTCTGTATGATATTGTCTGTATGATATTGTCTGTATGATATTCTCTGTATGATATTGTCTGTATGATATTGTCTGTATGATATTGTCTGTATGATAATTGTCTTATAATTGGCTTACGATATTGTCGTATGAATTGTCTGTACGATATTCTCTGTATGTATTGTCTGTATATATTGTCTGATGATATTGTCTGTATGATATTGTCGTACGATTTGTCTGTATGATATTGTCTGTACGATATTCTCTGTATGATATTGTCTGTACGATATTCTCTGTATGATATTGTCTGTACGATATTCTCTGCATGAATTATTCTCTGTATATTCTCTGCATGGTATTGTGTGTATGATATTCTTTGCATATTATTCTGTGTGTGATTTTTACACTAAATATTGTTTTGTTACACGCCTTGCACTCAAGTATTTCTATCTCTTCCCATATCCACCAAATTCTCCTTCTCTATCTCCCGTCCTCTCTCTCTCTCTCTCTCTCTCTCTCAGTATTTGCAGGCACCAGAGAGAGCGAAAACAAGTTAGTTCACAACCCAGACATGAAGAGATCCAATTTACCATCTCTGTCTCTCTGACTCTCTCTCTCTTCATGCCTCAAGGTCGAAAAAAATGAGCAGAACACGTAACGAGCAGCAGAACACGTAACGAGCAGCAGAACACGTAACGAGCAGCAGAACACGTAACGAGCAGCAGGCATCACATAAATGCTGCCTAAGGCGAGTTTCCCATGCAAAGTCACTTACATAACTAACTTAAGAGCCTAAGATTCTCAAATTCAAGAAGGATTTCATAATACCAGGAGGATTCCTTTAAACCAAGGAGGATTCCTTTAAACCAAGGAGGATTCCTTTGTACCAGGAAGGATTCCTTTAAACCAAGAAGGATTCTTTCAAACCGAGGATGCCTTTAAACCAAGGAGGATTCCTATAAACCAGGGAGGATTCCTTTAAACCAAGAAGGATTCCTTTAAACCAATGAGGATTCCTTTAAACCAATGAGGATTCCTTTAAACCAAGAAGGATTCCCTTAAACCAGGGCGGATTCCTTTAAACAAGGATTTCTTAAAACAAAAAAGGATTCCGTAAAATCAAGAAGTATTTTATATCAAAATCATTTCATAAATTGAAGAAGGATTTCCTATAATCAAGATTTATCCCCTAAAATCAAGAATTCCTTAAAATCAAGAAGTATTCCCTAAAATCAAGAATTCCTTAAAACAGACTATTCCTAAACCATACCACGGGTGGGGTTTGAACCCGCGGTCAGAGTCTCAAAACTCCAGACCGTCGCGTTAGCCACTGGGACTTGAGCTAGAGTTCGTCACGGCCACGCTAGCTGGAGATTCGTCTGTAAAAACTAGCATTTGTGGTCACAGTGGTGCCTGTGCTAACCTTCCTATGGTGTGGAAATATACCTAGTTGGACGAATCTTATAGTGGCTAGCTGGTCCAGTGGCTAACGCGACGGTCTGGAGTTTTGTGACTCTCTGACGGCGTGTTCTATCCCCACCCGTGGTATGGTTTGTTTGCAATCGTGTCATTACGATTTCGTGAGTCAGACTATTCCTAAAATCAATAGAGAAGCATTCCCTAAAACCATGAAATCCTTAAAATTAAGAATTGCCTAAAATCCTAAAGGAAACTTTGCCTAAAATCTCCAGGGCATCACAAAATCAGCAGTTCCTATATATATATATATAATATATATATATATAATATATATATATATATATATATATATTATATATATATATAATATATATATATAAATATATAATTTTTTAACAAGTCGGCCGTGTGCCACCGAGGCAGGTGAACCAAAAGAAAGAAAATCCCCAAAAAGAAAATACTTTCATAATTATTCAACTCTTTCACCTCACTCGCACATAATCACTGTTTTTTGCAGAGGTGCTCAGAACACAACAGTTTAGAAGCATATACGTATAAAGATACACAACATATACCACCAACTGCCAATAATATATAATATATATATTATATAATATATATATATATATATTATATTATATATATATAATTTATATATAATAATATATATTATATATATATATATATATATATAATATATATATATATATATATATATATATATATATATATATATATATATAATAATATATATGAGAGTCTGCTCAAAATCCGTGCGAGTGGGCGGGGTTTTTGAAAGTTAAAAAAGCTGGTTTAATAAGGTTAACCCTCTGGGCACCTACTTCCCCAAAGGGGGTTTAAACCAGTAAAAACTCAGAGGTAACACACTTTGATTAAAAAATATTATTACTAATTTTATTAAAATCGAAGAAAAACGCAAACCGAAAAGGGTCCTAAACCCTAATTTTCTATTTGTTTGTATTTATTTAAATAAATTTTTTTTTATAATTTTTTTGAATTTTCATTTTCTTGAAAAGGTTTCAATTATTAAAATTTTTATTTTTATAATATTATTATTTTTCTGTAATTATTATTTTGTATTTTTGTATGTTTTAAATTTGTTCTGTAATTATTTTTATTTTTTATTTTCAACCCGAAACTAAGTATAACAAAACTTGGGAAAAAATAAAGAGGTAAAGTTTTGTACTTGCAAGACGGAAACGAGAAGCAAAGTTTCCCAGTTTTTAAGGGGGGAAAGGGGGAGAAAGGGAGAAGGGAAAAAACAGGCCGATGGGAAACAAAAAGGGGGAAAAAAAAAAAAATCTTCACGGGGGGTTGGTAGAAAATTGGTCCGTTTTCAGATAGGTCGCTACCGAAAAGTCGTTAAAATGGGTCGTTAAGGGAGGGCCCTTTAGTGGGCCGTTACGGTAGATCAAAATTAAAAAGGGGCCAAATTTCGAAGAGGGCCCTTAGAACCCGGGGGAAAATTTCCCCGCGTTTAAATCAAGTTAAAAACCGGTTACTTTGTGGATGGGGTTTTAAAACCCTTCTGTAAAAATACTATAAAACTGTAAAATGTCGCCCTTGAAACCCTCAGCGTGGGAAGGCCCCTCCTTTTCCCCCCTCCCCCTTCTTCTAACCCCCCCCTCCCTTCCTTCTACTTCTTCCTCTTTCCTCTCCTCCTCCATTCCCCTCTTTTTTTTTGGTTTTAACTCGGGGGGTTCCAAATTTTTAAATTTTTTCCCCTTTTTCTGTTGACCCTTTATATATTCCAATATTGGGCCACGAAAAATTTTATCATAATTTTTTAAAAACGATTTTTCTCCTTTTTTTTTAATGGGTTTTTTTCTTGGGGGTTTTAATTGGGTTTTTTTATGCCCCGTTTTTTTGTTTTTTTTGAGTTTTTTTTTATTCTTTCGTTAGGCTTTTATATTTTTTAAAGCAGTTTTTTTTTAATTTTTTTTTTGTTTTTTTGGGGATATTTTTGTTTATTGGATTTGGTTTAAAAATTTGTTTTATAAAAGGGGGTTTAACTGTGGTGGGGGGAAATTGTGAATGTTATAATTGTTTTAAAGTTTTAATTGTTATAGATATTGTTATTTAAACGTTAAAAGATGGGTTTTTTATAATTATAATTATGGTTACTTTTTGGGGGGGTTTTTTTTATAATTATTATTAATGAGGCTTTTTATATTTAAAATTTTTGTAATAGGTTATAAATTACGGTTTTAGTCGTTATAGTGCTATTGTTACGTTATAATATGCTTGATAAAACCCCTTTTAATTGGGTATTATGATGTTTTGAAAAAGGGTATAGTTACCAAAGTTTTACTTTAAACTGTTATGGTGTTATCAATGGTTGTTTTAAAATTTCTAAAGTGTTAGGATATGGTTTTTTAAAATTTTTAATAACCCTTTAAAAAGGTAAACAGGGTAGACAGGTGGTTGAAAAAGGTAGACAGGGGAGACAAAGTTTTATAAAGGGGAGACCGGTAGATAGGGTAGAAAAAGGGAGACCCGGGTTGTAAAGGGGCCTCAGCTGTGGTTCTTGTTTTCCTTTCTTTGTCCCTTTTTTCAATTTTTTGAGTCCAGTGGCAATTAACCTTGGGTTATGGGGGGATTTGGTTTTTGGTTGGGTTGGGGTTGGTTGGTTTTGGGGTGGTGGTTTTGTTGTTGGGGGTGGTTTTTTTTTGGGGTTTGGGTTTTTGGGGTTGGGTTTTTTGGTTTTTTGGTTTGGGGGTGTGGTTGTTTTTATGGTTTGGGGGTTTTTTGTTTGGGGGGGGTTGTGTTTTTTTTTTTGTTGGTGGTGGTGGTTGTGTTGTTGGGGGTTTTTTGTGGTGGGGGGTTGGTTGGGTTGGGGGGTGGTTGTTTTTGTTGTTGTTGGTGGTGGATGGTTGTTGGGGGTTGTTGGTGGTTTTGGGTTTTTGTTGTTGGGGGTTTGGTTTTGGTTTTTGTGGGTTTGTGGGGGGTTGTTTTTGTTGGTGGTGGTTTTGTTTGTTGGTTTGGGGGTGGTGGTTTGTTTTTGTTTGGTGGTGGTGGTTATTGTTGGGGTTGGGGGGGTTGTGTTGTTGTTGGTGGTGGTTGGGGGGTGGTGTTGTTTTTGGTGGGGGGGGTTGTGTTTTTGGTGGTGGTGGGTTTTTGTTGTTATTTGTGGTGGTTGTGTTGTTGGGGTTTGGGGGGTGTGTTGTTTGGGGGTGGGGTTTGTTTTTTGTGGGGGTGGTTGTGTTTGTTGGTGGTGGTTGGGGTGTTTTGGGGGTGGGGTTGTGTTGTTGGTGTGGTGGTTGTGTTGGTTGGGTGGTGGTTTTGGGTTTTTGTTTTTTGGTGGTAGGTTTGGGGGTTGGGGGTTGTGGTTTTTGGTGTGGTTTGTGTTGTTGGTTTTTTTTGGGGGTTTTGTTTTGGTGGTGGTGGTTTTTGTGGGTTTGGGGTGGTGGTTTTGTTGTTGGTGGTGGTGGGTTGTGTTGGTTTGGGGGTGGTTGTGTTTTTGGGGGTGGGGGGTTTTGGGTTTTTGGGTTTGGTGGTGGGGGGTTGGGTTTGTTGTTTGGTGGTGGGTTGTGGGTTTTTAGGGGGTGGTTGTGTTTGGTTTGGGGGTGGTTTTTTTGTTTGGGGTGGTGGGTCTTTATTTGGTTTTTTGTTTGGGGGGGTTGGTTTGGTTTTTTGAAAGGGTGGTTTGGGTGGTTTTGGTTTAAGGGGAAAAAAATCAAAAGACCTTTACTTTCATCAAAAGGAACTCCTTTGAAAGGGGAAAAAAAGAGCCCCTTTACTGTCATCAAGGTATCTTTCCCTTTAAGGGGGCAAAAACCCAAAAAAGGTACCTTGACCGTCAACAAGGTACTCTTGCTTTTAAGGGAAAAATTTAAAGAACCTTGACTGTCAAACAAGGAACTCGCTTTTAAGGGGCAAAAACAAGAAATACCCTTTTCTGTCATTTAAGGTAATCTTGCTTGAAGGGGGGAAAAATCAAGAAATACCTTGACTGTCATCAAGGTACTCTTGCTTGAATGGGAAACATCAAGAGTACCTTGACTGTCATCAAGGTACTCTTCCTTGAAGTGGCAACATCAAGAGTACCTTGACTGTCATCAAGGTACTCTTGCTTGAATGGGAAACATCAAGAGTACCTTGACTGTCATCAAGGTACTCTTGCTTGAAGTTGCAACATCAAGAGTACCTTGACTGTCATCAAGGTACTCTTGCTTGAAGGGGCAACATCAAGAGTACCTTGACTGTCATCAAGGTACTCTTGCTTGAAGGGGCAACATAAAGAGTACCTTGACTGTCATCAAGGTACTCTTGCTTGAAGTGGCAACATCAAGAGTACCTTGACTGTCATCAAGGTACTCTTGCTTGAAGTGACAACATCAAGAGTACCTTGACTGTCATCAAGGTACTCTTGCTTGAAGGGGCAACATCAAGAGTACCTTGACTGTCATCAAGGTACTCTTGCTTGAAGGGGCAACATCAAGAGTACCTTGACTGTCATCAAGGTACTCTTGCTTGAAGGGGCAACATCAAGAGTACCTTGACTGTCATCAAGGTACTCTTGCTTGAAGTGGCAACATCAAGAGTACCTTGACTGTCATCAAGGTACTCTTGCTTGAAGTGGCAACATCAAGAGTACCTTGACTGTCATCAAGGTACTCTTGCTTGAAGAGGCAACATCAAGAATACCTTGACTGTCATCAAGGTACTCTTGCTTGAAGGGGCAACATCAAGATACCTTGACTGTCATCAAGGTACTCTTGCTTGAAGGGGCAACATCAAGAGTACCTTGACTGTCATCAAGGTACTCTTGCTTGAAGGGGCAACATCAAGAGTACCTTGACTGTCATCAAGGTACTCTTGCTTGAAGGGTTACCAAGATCAATATCCTCAGTGAGTGACGGACCAGCGTCAGCATGAATTCTTCATGGCGGTATTGATCTCTTGCGTGTCAAAGGTAGGTGCCCTTGATGCCGGTGAAGGGCTCTTGATCCCAGGGACAGAAGCTGCCTCCCTCTTGCCTGTCATCGAATCTGACAGCCTTGTATCCTCCGGTGTACTGTGTGACACCCACGGGTTTATCGCCTCCCTTATTAATACAATAATAATACTTCATACACACGTGTACACATGCAAGTCCCCTTCCACACACACACACATACACACACACGAGTCACAGGGATGTTAGAAAGTATTTCTTCAGTCATAGAGTTGTCAGGAAGCGGAACAATCTGGAGAGTGCTGTAGCGGAGGCAGGATCCATACACAGTTTTAAGAAGAGGTATGGTAAAGCTCTTGGAGCAGTATGAGTGGACCTAGTATTGACCAGCGAAGAGGCGGGGCCAGGAGCTGTGAATCGACCCCTGCAACCAAAAATAGGTGAGTATAATATATATATATATATATATATATATATATATATATATATATATATATATATATATATATATATACACACACACACACGCCCTGAATGTCCGTTTAGGATCGTCAGTCAGTTCAACGTGTTCTTTGACTGGGCCGTCATGTTCACTCACCCTCCGTAACAGAACACCAGTGTATGGGAAGCGAGAGAGGACACAGTGTTCCATTGTGATCTCTTCACCACCGCTGGACGACACCCGAACACACGGATGCAACTTTCAACAATGTTCGGAAATTTCATGTTTTCTGGCTTTTTTTTTTTTGGCTGAGTAGCCCTTCCCCCTCCTAAACACACACACACACACCACACACACACACACACACACACACACACACACACACACACACACACTTTAACACTGTAGTAGATTAAAACATCCCTAGACACAACGGGGGGAGCGGGGGTAACGAGATAAAAATCAAGACCAAGTCAGTTGCAAACTCTCAATAAAGAATAAAGCTTTCTCTGACCTAATCTTCCAATATTCTCAGCTGCATTAGTAGCGACTGTGCGGGAAAAAATCTTTTTATAATAATTTATACAAGTCTGGTCATCACCTGTGTGGGCGAAACGTTGTCAATAAAGGATCACATTAAACTGCATATGTGTTCATATTTCCACTGTGTCGGTATTTATAACATTTATTTCCATCTGGTCATCACCTACTAGGCTAATCAAGTCTTTATACTTGACAGCTGTGGAGCGTCAACATTCACATATTTCCTGCCGTACGAGGTATGTATGTTTTAATATTCTAAGTGAGTTTCAATCCTATATAAAAGAAAGGTGTATGTGAATTGTAGGAGTGCTGTGGGATTGTTGTGGGAGGTGCTGTGGGAGATGGGTGAGGTGCTGTGGGAGGTGTGGGAGTGCTTTGGGAGATGGGGCAGTTGTGGGAGGTGCTGTGGGAAATGGGGAGGTGCTGTGGGAGATGGGGGAGGTGCTGTGGGAGTTGCTCTGGGCGATGGGGGAGGTACTGTGAGAGGTACTGTGGGAGATGGGGGAGGTGCTGTGGGAGATGGGGGAGGTGCTGTTGGAGACGGGGGAGGTGCTGTTGGAGACGGGGGAGGTGCTGTGGGAGATGGGGAGGTGCTGTGGGAGATGGGGAGGCGCTGTGGGAGTGCTGTGGGAGGAATGCTGGGTGGCTGGCTGGCAGGTTCCAGCGTCAGTAGAAGGTGCTGCCGCGTCACGGTAACATACACAACACTGCGCCGTTCTCCGCCACACTCGCACACACCCCGCGCTATACTTCCCAACTTTCCGCCACTGCCTGGTTTCTCCCCTCCTAAAAAAAGACAGAGAACCCTACACCCGCCTGGGCTTAAATGGACGGCAAGATGTAGCCAGTGTACCGCCTGGGACTACAGCAAGACTTCTAACTTCAAAAAAGTTTCGCTTGTGATGTAGGCAAACAAAAATGTTACACAAAAAATAACAGTAGGGAAGACTTGGAAACAGAAGAATGGCGTGACAGAGAGTGTTTAAACCTCTCTCTCAATCCCTCCCTTTTACTCCCCTTTCCCTCCTTTCCTCCCCTCTCCCAAGCAAAGATAATCATCATCAAGATTTAAGAACACAAAAATATATATAAAAAACAGTTTAGTTGTCCCTAACGAGCAGACAACACGGAGATTTCAGAACTATTTATGGCAACATTTACTAAAAAAAAAATATATATATATATATATACATATTTTTTCCCACTTCTGGAGAAAGTGTGTGTGATACAAGGTGAAGTGACACTTGAAGTGATACTGAAGTGACGCTGAGGTGATACTGAGGTGACACTAAAGTGATACTGAGGTGACGCTACTTAGGTCTCATTTACCACGTGTGTTGTGATAAGAGGGAGTAAGGGGAGAGTGATGAAGGAGAAATAGGGAGGAGATAAAAGGGGGAGGGGGTTAGCGAGGGGACTGAGTCCAGCGGGAGACACTCAGAAGGGTGAGGGGAAGTGTGGAGAAGTGAGGATAGACCTGCCTGACGATAACCACAGATATGAACACAGTCTTCGGCCTGGTTGTCACTCTCGCGGTCTCTGTCCACTTGGGTGAGTACTCCAAACCCGTGTGTTGTACTACAGTTAACTAAATGGCTATGTCTAGTTACCCATGTGTCTAAATCCATGAATGGTACACAGTGCCGACAAGGTGATACACAAGTGCTACATCTGGGTATCTTTATTTGTAGACGTTTCGCAATCCAGTGCCTTGATCAATACAAATCCATGGATGTACTCTACGGCGCTGTTCAACTCCAAAGTTGAGGGACTGATAACCTCATCTTTTATCTAGAGTTCTACAGTCTTCCCATTACATCCATGGATTTGTATTGATAAAGCCACTGGATAGCGAAACGTCTACAAATAAAGATACCCAGACATTGCACATTTGCCTAAGTCCAATTTGACATACCGTTTAGTCTAAATTAGCGTATTGTTTGGTCCAGTCTGTTCGGTCTGGAGACCCGTGTTGTTTGGTCCTGTTACCAGCCCACTGTACAGGGTGACCCAAAAGTCTGGATACACACTTCTGGACTCTTATAGTCATGTGTTTCCAGACTTTCAGGTCACCCTGTACTTCATTATCTATTATACTCTCACGAATTCCATTTTCCTATAATCTACTGCATTATAGGAATTATTTAAATTTTTTATGTCGACCAGCTAGCTATCCTGCCTGGTGATTGTTGTCACCGATGATGGAGTGTGAGGCACCGAAAAGTTTGGATGAGGCATGAAGATATTTGGATAATAAACGATGATATTCACCAAGACTTTGGTGCCTCTTTCTCAAGTCCTCTTATATTCCCAAGAGAAAAATCTCTTTTCGAAAGTTATATATATATATATATATATATATATATATATATATATATATATATATATATATATATATAATATATATATATATATATATATATATAATATATAATAATATATTAATATATATATATATTAAAATATTATATATTAATATAATATATATATATATATATATTTAATGTCGTGCCGAATATGTAAAACTGGTCAATTAGCAAGAACTCATTTAAAATTAAGCCTTTTCTAAAATTTTCTCTTATACGTTTAAAGATATAATTTTTTCATTAATGTTAATGTAAAAATTTTTAATTTTGCACCAAAAGAATCTTAGAAAACTTACCTAACCTTATTATAACAAGAACAATTTATTTTAGCCTAACCTAACTATATATATTTTAGATTTGTTTACAATAATTTAATACTAAACAAACACAGTGAAATATATTTTTTTCGTTAAGTTCAGAATGATTTTGGCGAAATTATTGCATACACAAATTTTCATTTGTCCTATATGGCAAGATGAGCGTTGCTATTTAAGCCAAAATCGCAAGTTCTGCCTATTCGGCACGACATTATATATATATATATATATATATATTATATATATATATATATATATATATTATATATATATATATATATATATAATAATAATAATAATAATCCACATGGAGACAAACTAAAAAAACTAATTGATCTGTATATTTTGATAGTGGAGGGAGGGCGGGATAGGGGTCTCCCTTGGAAAGACTGGAGGGAGTGGGTAAAGGAGGTTTTGTATGCGAGTGGCTTGGACATCCAGCACATAATAGTGAGTGAAGGCAAGTGGTGTTTATGACATAATGTGCTGTTGGAGTGTGTACAAGGTAACATTTATGAAGGAATTCAGGGAAACCGGTTAGCCGTACCCGAGTCCTGGAGGAGGGAAGTACAGTGCCTGCACTCTGAAAGAGGGGTGGGGATCTTTGCAGTTTTGAGGGGCATCTGAGTTGTAGTATTGGTGCGCCTCTGTAAGACAGTAATAGTCTGAGTGAAGGTGTACGCGTTTCTTTTTCGGGTAACTCGAGCTAGGCGTGAGAAAGCCAGCGGTAAAGACACACACACACACACACACACACACACACACACACACACACACACACACATACATTGATATTACTCTACCTCACCATAATATTACTCTCCCTCACCATATTACTCTCCCTCACTATATTACTTTCCCTCACCATAATATTACTTTCCCTCATCATAATATTACTCTTCACTATATTACTCTCCCTCACCATAATATTACTCTCCCTCACCATAATATTACTTTCCCTCACCATAATATTACTCTCCCTCACCATAATATTACTTTCCCTCACCATAATATTACTCTCCCTCACCATAATATTACTTTCCCCTCACCATAATATTACTCTCCCTCACCATAATATTACTTTCCCTCACCATAATATTACTCTCCCTCACCATAATATTACTTTCCCTCACCATAATATTACTCTCCCTCACCATAATATTACTCTCCCTCACCATAATATTACTCTCCCTCACCATAATATTACTTCCCTCACCATAATATTACTCTCCCTCACCATAATATTACTCTCCCTCCAAATATTACTCCCCCAATATTATCTCCCTCCCAATTACTCCCTCATATATTACCTCCCCCCTAAATTTTTCTCCCCCCCTTTTAAATTTAAAAATTTTTAATTTAAAAAAATTTTAATAAAAAAAATTTTTATTCCCCTAAACCCAAAAATTATTTTTAATATTATCTCCCTCCCATTTTACTTCCCCCCCCATATTCTTCCTCCCCAAATTTTTTAACTTTTCCCCTAAAACCCTATAATATTAACCCTTTACTCTCCCACCTTTTAATTTTTTCTCCCTAAATTTTTTTTAATAATTATTTCCCCCTCATTTAAAAATTTATCTCCCTCCCCATATTATTTTTTCAAAAATTTTTCTCCCCATAATTACCCCCTCCCAATTCCCCCTCCCCCCCATTTATCTCCCTACATAAAAAAATTACTTCCCCCCCCTAATTTATCCCCTCCCTTATTTATATTTTATCCCCCTCCCCCAAATATTACCCCCCTCCCTTTTAACTTTTAAAAAATTTCCCCCTTTTATTTTTAATATTAATTCCCTTCCCCCATTTTATATTACTCCCCCTCCCCATAATATTACCCCCTCCCATAATTATTTCTCAATTATTAAATCCCTCACCATAAATTTTACCCCCATATTTTTTACCTTTTTCTCCCTCACTAAAATTTTTTATTTATTTCTCCAAACCTTATCTTTACTCCCCCTTTTTTCCCCCCTCAATAAAAACTCCCCTCACATTTTTCATAAAATTACCCCCCTCCCCAAAAATTCCTTTCCCCCACCAAAATATCTATTTACCCTCTCCCATAAATATTACCCCACCCAATAATAATTTATCCCAAATACCCCCCCTATAAAATTAATTTCCCCCAACTTTAAAAACCTAAAAAATTTCTCCCCCATTATAACCCCCCCAATAACCACAAAACCCCTCCAAAAAAATTTTTCCCCCCCTTAAAATTTTTACCCAAAAACCCCACAAATTTTACCCCCCCAAAAATTTTACTCCCACCCCCTCCCAAATTTCCTCCCCCTTTAAAACCCCACTTTTTAACTCCCCTCCAAAACCCCCCTTTAACCCCTCCAAAAACCCCCTAAAACCCCCCAAATTACCTCCTTCCCCATATTATTTCCCCTCACATTTACCCCCCCACTAATACCCCCACTATATTCTCTTCCCCAAAATTATTCCCTCAAAAAAAATTTTTACTCTCCCTCATTTAAATTACCCCCCTCCCCCTAAAATTCCCTTCCCTCCTATAATTTACTCCCCCTCCTAAATACTCTCCCTCCCAAAAATATTACCCCCTCACTAAATTTTACCCCCTCCCCATAAATTACTCTCCCTCCATAAAATTACTCCCCCCACTTATTTCTCCTCACTAAAATATTATCCCCCTCACCATAATATTTTCCCTCATATATTTTACTCTCCCCCTATATTACTCTCCTCACTAAATTTTTACTCCCCCTCCCCATAATATTACCCCCCTATATAAATTTTAAACTCCCTCCCCATAATATTCTTATGCGTGATTTTGCCTAAACGTTGAGTTTTTATTTATTTTTTTCCCTTGTGCTGACTGGTAAAAATTTGGGTAAATTGGGTTGGCAGGATTATTTTTATTGTGTGAATTGATTGCTGCCTGGTGGGGGTGTGTGTGTGTGTGTGTGTGTGTGTGGGTGTGTGTGTGTGTTGTGTGTGCTGTCGTGTGGTTGTGTGTGTGTTGTGTGGTTGTGTGTGTGTTGTGTGTGTGTTGTGTGTGTTGTGTGTTGTGTGTGTGTTTGTGTGTGTGTTGTTGTGGTTTGTGTGTGTTGTGTGTGTTGTGTGTGAGTTGTGTGTGTTGTGTTGTGTGTTGTGTGGTGTTGTGTGTGTGTTGTGTGTGTGTTTGTGTGTGTTGTGTGTGTGTTTGTGGGGGTGTGTTGTGTGGTGGTGTTGTTGTGTTTAGTGTGTGTGGTTGTGTGTGTTTGTGTGTGTTGGTGTGTGTTGTGTGTGTGTTGGTGTGTGTTGTGTGTGTGTTGTGTGTGTGTTGTGTGTGTGTAGTGTGTGTGTTTGTGTGTGTTGTGTGTGTTTGTGTGTGTTTGTGGTGTGTGTTGTGTGTGGTGTGTGTGTTGTGTGGTGTTGTGTGGCGTTGTGTGTGTTTTTGTGTGTCTGTGTTTACCTGTGTTTGCAAGGTAGTTTCAGCTCCTGGCACCCTTTGTCTCTGCAGTCGGACACTGGGTCTTTCTCTCGTGCTGCCTTTGCCTGCATATTTATGCATAAGCCATGTATGGATTCTGCCTCTACCACTTTGCTGTCTAGGTCGTTCTGCTTCCTGACATCTCTAAGGCTAAAGTAGTAGTTCCCAACATCTCTGTGACTAGTATATGCTTTTAACTTCCAGCTAAATGTTTTTGATTCCAATGATAATACTTCCCTAAATATTCTGTCCAGCTCCTCGCAAACTTCCCGGTCATTCCTAGTGAGCTTCCCTCCTTCCTTCCTTCTTCATCCTCATTACCTGGTTCTTCACAGTTGTCTGCCTGATGTGGTTGTCCATCAACTTTGACTTTTGATGCTACGTCGTTCTCAAATTGTCGTTCAACCTCTCTCTCACCTTCGTGTATATATTTCTGGCTCTTCTGTTTGCTTCCCTGTTCTCTGTCATTCTTTGCTTCCTATATGTTTTCTACGTTCTTTCACTTTTAGCTTTCGCCTTCCTGCACCTGTTTTGACTGTTTTAACTTTCAATAATTAAGTAATAAGATATTACAAGGACTCCAATGGAAATAAGTTAATGTCTGACTTTTTTAGGTTATCATAGGTAATCTACACAGATGTTGCTATGTACGATAATTTGTGTGTACCTGTACCTGAATATTATTATTATTATAAAGGGGAAGCGCTAAACCCGTAGGATTATACGGCGCCTGTGGGGGGATGGAAGGTATTCAGGGTTAATTTAGGGAACTGGAGCAAAGATCCAGTTCCCTAGATCAAGGGCCCCTCACCATCAAGGAACCTTCCTTGAGGGGTGTACCTGAATAAACTTACACCTCTGGGTGAACCATGGACTCTGTTCTTGACTATCTGCTCTCTGCTATAAACTTCTCTGCCTCCCGGCACTCTCCTGCTACATTCGCCATCATTTCATCTGCTGTCTTTCCTTCTAGCTTCCTTTCCCATGATTGAATTTATTCCACCAGCTTTATACTTTCTCCCTCTCCTTCGCTATGTGACCCTAGGGTCACCGTGGCCGCTATCCCTTCTCTACCAAGTGGGGGAGAGGGATGGGGATGGCGGGTCCTCGACTTTACTTTCCTTCACCTTCGTGGAGTAGATGCCATACAATGCCACATGTCGCTCATCTTGCAATGTTTAATAATAATACCTTTATTTCTACAAGTACATGTACAAGGTATACAGTCCTAGCTGACATCAATGACATACTGCTTTACAAAAAGCCGCTTGTTATGCAGAGCATTTCGTGCAAATTAGGTCAGTTTTGTCCCAGGATGCAACCCACACCAGAGGACTAACGCCCAGGTACCCATTTTATACTGATAGGTGAACAGGGACACCAGGTGTCATGGAAAGACGTCCTAATGTTTTCCAGCCGTACCGGAGATTCGAACTCCGGACCTCAGTGTGTGAGCCGCGTGCGCTAGCGATCGAGCTACTGTTCAGTAAGCCTGCTGCAGTGTTGCTCCTTAAGTTCTTATGAATGTCTTAGTGACTCGACATTCTCAGGTGTTAAGAGCACTTCACTGGCATCCTTAACTGCCAGTATTGGCAGCAGAGCCCCAAGGCAGAGCACATCTGGCTCCTGTAGCCAACAAAGTTTGAAAGACCCGTCAGTTTCAAATCTGGCACCTCAAATCTGGTCAACCTTGTACAACACATACGGCGTGTGTCTCCTGCGTGGGTGCGCACGGGAGCCGGACTCCTAATTCCCCGACCTCTAATTTGACGTGTGCTCCGACGTCTAGTCAAAGACAAGCGTCAGAGAGCATCGAGACTCATTGAAGTGATTCAGTGGATCTCTGGATCTAAGTTGGAGGCCACACTGAGAGGAGCTGTGATCTCGTGGGTGTTACTAGTTCATGGCTCAAGCTGAGTGTTCCCTTATAGCGATGTGGTGACATTCAGATACGATGACCACCTATCATATTATTTAGGAAAGAAAATATTGACGTTCAAAGTACCACATAGAGTCCCCAAGTAGGCAGCAGACCAGCAGCAGTTAAGTCTTTTTCTCCACCTTGATAAATGAGACACTTGTACAACATTTGGGTATCTATTCTGGAAACGTTTCGCCACGCAGTGGTTTCTTCAGTCCAATGCAGAGAAAGATGAAAGAAAGATGGGGAGTTTGAGGGACTGATTACCTCAAAAGCCTCGTCATTTTCCATCTTTCTCTGCATTTGACTGAAGAAACCACTACGTGGCGAAACGTTTCCAGAATAAAGATGCCAAAATGTTGCGCAAGTGTCTCATTTATCAACTTACAAGTTTTGTAAATCCTTTCTCCACCTTGCTCATTAAGTAGATTGCAAATCCACAATCTTGTGCAAGGATGGTAGGGACCTAACTGATGAGTAGTGGCGTTGGTATAGGACTTAATGGGAGTCAGTCCTAGAGCTGGTCAAGTGTCATTCGTCACCTGCAACGTAAGCACCTACGTGTCAGCTCTACTCTCAGTAACTAAGTGCGCCTGACCAGGTAACAGGTGTCATCGAGGACATCAAGCTGGTAAGTAGCCAGTGTCCAGTATACCTGGCTTGATAGCCACGTTCTGGAGGAAATGATTACCACGGCTGGTGGGTTCTAGGTGACAGAACTGCTCTAGTTAAGTCAGTCAACAACACAAACGAGGGAAAAAAGTACATTTTCCAGGACACATTGCTTAGGAACTGCTTCATACTCTCATAGAGTCCTCTTTGAAGTCAGGTTTGTCCCTCCATACTCTCTATTCCTTACTACCTTCACTACCTTCGCTACGGAGCCTCTCATATTCAATGTTGCCTTACATCAGAGTCACTCAGGATGAACACAAGGTCCAGCCTCACTGGTTCGTCGCCTCTCTCTTGCTCTCTAGATATGTTCTTGACAAGTTAACACATGAAGTTTTCCACCGCCATCTCCATCTCTCCACGTTTTCAGTCCTCCATGTGGCTCCAGACTTTTCCAGTATATTTCCTCATGGATGAAGTCTCCCATGATCAGTAGTGCTGCACTACCCGGTGTGGGATCTTCTACCTCCGTTACGCCCACTATCGCCCTGTTATATCCCGTCTTCGTCTCCTGCTGTTTAATAGTCAGTTGTACATCACTGTTATTATCACCTTGGTTCTCCCCCCCCCCCAAAGTTTGCGTGTCCCTTTTAAGTAGCATTCGACCCTCTCTGTTATTCCATTCATTTCCTCAAAAATCCACTGGTCTCTGAACTGCAATGCTACTTCCTCCACCTGCTCCGCTTCCTCTGTCCTGTCTCATTATTTCATATCCTTCTGAAAAAACCACATCCATAATCACCTCTGTGAGCCTAGTCTCTGTTACTGCTACAGTGTCTGGGCATGCCTCCACTATTCTCTCTCATTTGTTATCAAATTACATTAGTATACTACTCTTCCATTTTCCTGTCCGTTTTTGTGCTCATGTTTTCGGGACCCTGTTCTGGTTCTTGTCTCTGTGTCAGGGAAGGAGTGAGCATAAGAAGAGTTTGGTAAGGCTGGTTTTGAGAATGGATCTTGCACTGGAAGGAGGGGTGGGGCTGTGGATGATGGTGAGAGTGGGTGGGGAATCGAGGGGAAGGAGGCTTGGGGCTGGGATAGGAGGGGCTGTGAGAAAAGATCCTGCACTGGGAGGAGGGTTAAGATCGGGGATGTAGGTGGGGGAGGAGGGGAAGCAAGGCATGGTTTCTGAGTTAGTGTGTGTGGTGTGTGTGTGTGTGTGTGTGTGTGTGTTTTTGTGCGCTCACCTATAGTGGTTGCCAAAGTCGAGTAGTCGAGCCTCCTGGCCCTGCGTTCTCGCTGCGGGTCACTACTAGGCCCACTTCCCTCCCTGCTCCATGAGCTTTATCATACCTACTCTTAAAGCTATGTATGGATCCTGCCTCCACTACATCATTCTCTAGTGTGATCCACTTCCTGACAACTCTATGGCTGAAAGAAATACTGGAGAGAGAGGGAGAGAGATACATCAACCGTGTGTGTGTGGTGTGTGTTGTGTGTGTGTGTGTGTGTGTATATAATATATATATATATTAAATATAATATAATATAAATATATATATAATATAATACACACGCACACACACTCTATCTTATCTTATTCTTCTAAAAATTATCAACATACAGTTGGTCGTACAATTTATAAAATATTTTAATCTCCTTTCATACGAGTCTGGATGGATAAAAATATTCTGCCTTACATTCATTTTTAAATTTTATTGAGAAGCTTGCAAAGTGTGTCTCAGCTGTGTTGTAATGTGTCCCACCAATGTTGTGGCTCAGCTGTGTTGTAATGTGTCTCAGTTATGTGTCTCAGCTGTGTTGTAATGTGTCCCACCTATGTTGTGGCTCAGCTGTGTTGTAATGTGTCTCAGTTGTGTGTCTCAGCTGTGTTGTAATGTGTCTAAGCCGTGTTGTAATATGTCTCAGCAAGGAAGTGGCTCAATATTAGCGACTTCTGCTACAAACCGAAGCGTCCGGGTACGATCCTAAGGCAGCTGGAAACGTTGCCCAAGTCTTCTTACACCTGTTACCCCTGTTCACCTAGTAAGTGACAAGTACCTGGGTGTAGTAGCAGTCAGGTACCTGGGTGTAGTAGCAGTCAAGTACCTGGGTGTTAGTAGCAGTCAGGTACCTGGGTGTTAGCAGCAATCAAGTACCTGGATGTAGTAGCAGTCATGTACCTGGTTGTTAGTAGCAGACAGGTATCTGAATGTTAGTAGCAGTCAGGTACCTGGGTGTTAGTAACAGACAGGTACCTGGGTGTAGTAGCAGTCAGGTACCTGGTGTTAGCAGACAGGTACCTGGGTGTTAGTAGCAGACAGGTACCTGGGTGTTAGTAGCAGTCAGGTACCTGGGTGTTAGTAGCAGACAGGTGCACCTTTGTCTTGTCGCAAACCTTTGCACATTCTCTAATGTCTTGACGTGCTTGACCAGGTGTTGGTTCCAAACTAGTGCTGCATTCCCAAATATGGGCCTGACGTACAGAGTGTACAGAGTCTTCAACGATTCCTTACTGAGGTATCGGAACGCTATTTTTATGTTTGCCAGACGCCCATATGCTGCAGCAGTTATCTGGTTGATGTGCACCTCAGGAGATGTGCTCGGTATTATACTCACCCCAAGATCCTTTTCCTTGAGTAAGGTTTGCAGTCTTTGGCCACCTAACCTATACTCTGTCTGCGGTCTTCTTTGCCCTTCCCGGATCTCATGACTTTGCATATGTGTACATGTGTGTGTTAGTTACCATTTTGTTCTAGACACATGTAGATTAGACACTAGGCCTGTTGTATATGCGTGCGTGCGTGTGTGTGTGTGTGTGTGTGTGTGTGTGTGTGTGTGTGTGTGTGTGTGTGTGTGTGTGTGTATACTCACCTAATTGTACTCACCTAATTGTGGTTGCAGGGGTCGAGACTCAGCTCCTGGCCCCGCCTCTTCACTGATCGCTACTGGGTCCTCTCTCTCTCTGCTTCCTAAACTTTGTCATACCTCTTCTTAAAACTATGTATGGTTCCTGCCTCCACTACTTCACTTGCTAGGCTATTCCACTTGCTGACAACTCTATGACTGAAGAATACTTCCTACGTCCCTGTGACTCGTCTGAGTCTTCAGCTTCCAGTTGTGACCCCTTGTCCCTGTGTCCCCTCTCTGGAACATCAAATCTCTGTCCACCTTGTCTATTCCCCGCAGTATCTTGTATGTCGTTATCATGTCTCCCCTGACCCTTCTGTCCTCCAGTGTCGTCAGTCCGATTTTCCTTAACCTTTCCTCGTATGACATTCCCTTGAGCTCTGGGACTAGCCTTGTTGCAAACCTTTGTACTTTCTCTAACTTCTTGACGTGCTTGACCAGGTGTGGGTTCCAGACTGGTGCTGCATACTCCAGTATGGGCCTAACATACACAGTGTACAGTGTCTTGAACGATTCCTTATTAAGGTATCGGAACGCTATTCTCAGGTTTGCCAGGCGCCCGTATGCTGCAGCAGTTATTTGGTTGATGAGTGCTCCGTGATGTGCTCGGTGTTATGGTCACCCCAAGGTCTTTCTCCCTGAGTGAGGTCTGTAGTCTTTGTCCACCTAGCCTATACTCTGTCTGCGGTCTTCTTTGCCCCTCCCCAATCTTCATGACTTTGCATTTGGCTGGATTGAATTCGAGAAGCCAGTTACTGGACACATGTCCAGCCTGTCCAGGTCTCTTTGCAGTCCTGCCTCATCCTCGTCCGATTAAATTCTTCTCATCAACTTCACGTCATCTGCGAACAGGGACACTTCAGAGTCTATTCCTTCCATCATGTCGTTCACATATATCAAAAATAGCACTGGTCCTAGAACTGACCCCTGTGGGACCCCGCTCGTAACAGGCGCCCACTGTGATACCTCTTCACGTACCATGACTCGTTGCTGCCTCCCTGTCAGGTATTCCCTTATCCATTGCAGTGCCCTCCCTGTTACATGCGCCTGATCCTCCAGCTTCTGCACTAATCTCTTGTGGGGAACTGTGTCAAAGGCCTTCCTGCAGTCTAAGAAAACGCAATCTACCCACCCCTCTCTCTCGTGTCTTACTTCTGTTACCTTGTCATAAAACTCCAGGTTTGTGATACAGGATTTGCCTTCCATGAACCCATGCTGGTTTTCATTTATAATCTTGTTCCTTCAGGTGTTCGACCACTCTCCTCCTGATAATCTTCTCCATGACTTTGCACACAATACATGTCAGAGACACAGGTCTGTAGTTTAGTGCCTCGTTTCTGTTTCCTTTCTTAAATATGGGGACTACATTAGCTGTCTTCCATTTCTCAGGTAGTTGCCCAGTTTCAAGGGATGTGTTGAAGATTGTGGTTAGAGGCACGCACAGCATCTCTGCTCCTTCTCTAAGGACCCATGGGGAGATGTCCGGTCCCATCGCCTTTGAGGTGTCAAGGTCACTTAAGAGCTTCTTCACCTCCTCCTCGGTTGTTCGTATGTCGTCCAACACTTGTTGGTATATTCCCTCTGATGTTCCCTTCTGTGCTGTCTTTTCCCCCAGCCCTTCCTGTCTCTACTGTAAAAACTTCCTTAAATCTCCTGTTCAGCTCCTCACCATACCTCCTGATCATTTCTTGTGAGTTCTCCACCTTCTGTCCTTAATCTGATCACCTGGTCTTTGACTGTTGTCTTCCTCCTGATGTGGCTATACAACAGTTTCGGGTCAGTCTTGATTCTCGATGCTATGTCATTTTCATACTGTCGCTAGGCCTCCCTCCTTACCTGTGCATACTCATTCCTGGCTCTGCGACTGATCTCCCTATTTTCGTGTGTTCTCTGCCTTCTGTACTTTTTCCATTCTCTATTGCACTTTGTTTTTGCCTCCTTACACCATCGGGTAAACCAGGGGCTCGTTCTGGTCTTCCCGTTGTTACTGTTGCCCTTGGGAATAAACTTTTCCACTGC
Source organism: Cherax quadricarinatus (assembly GCF_026875155.1). Taxonomy (NCBI): domain Eukaryota; kingdom Metazoa; phylum Arthropoda; class Malacostraca; order Decapoda; family Parastacidae; genus Cherax; species Cherax quadricarinatus. The sequence goes on along the minus strand of NC_069462.1, from coordinate 20,731,261 downwards.
CTCCTTGCATTTTGTTGTTACATATTCCATCATTTCATTTATTGGCTTTCCTGCCAGTTCTCTGTCCCACTGGACCTCCTGCAGGAAGTTCTTCAACCCTATGTAGTCCCCTCTTTTATAGTCAGGCTTTTCCCATTCAACTCCTGTTATTCTCTCCACTTGCAGCTCTACTATGTATTCAAAGCACAGAACCACGTAGTCGCTAGCTCCTAGGGGACTCTCATACTTGATGTCCTCAATATCTGAGCTGCCCAGGGTGAACACAAGGTCCAATCTTGCTGGTTCATCCTCCCCTCTCACTCTGGTAGTGTCCTTAACATGTTGGTGCATGAGGTTTTCCAGCACCACGTCCAGCATCCTGGCTCTCCATGTTTCGGGACCCCCATGTGGCTCCAGGTTTTCCCAGTCGATCTCCCTGTGGTTGAAATCCCCCATAACCAGCAACTTTGCTCTGCTGGAATGAGCTCTTCTTGCCACCTCAGTAAGTGTGTCCACCATTGCTCTGTTGCTCTCTTCATATTTCTCTCTTGGGCTCCTGCAGTTCTGTGGTGGATTATACATCACTGCAATGACCACTTTGTGTTCCCCAGACTGAAGTGCACCTGCTATGTAGTCCCTTTCTCCCGTCTCATCTATGCCTTCCATTTTCTCGAATTTCCATCTGTTTTTTACGAGCAGAGCAACCCCACCTCTCCCCCTGCCCTTCTATCTTTCCTCATGATCTGGTATCCTGGTGGGAAGATTGCATCTGTTATTGTCTCCGTGAGTTTTGTTTCTGTAACTGCTATGATGTCTGGGGACTTCTCATTGATTCTTTCTTGCCATTCCTCATGTTTATTCGTTAATCCATCTGCATTTGTGTACCAAACCTTCAACTTCTGTTCTAATACTGTAACTGTGGTGCGGGGGGTGGAAACAGAGGGATCGGTGTGTGATGGTTGGTTTGGATTGTTCAGTTGCCTTGGGGGTGTCGTGGCTGGAGTCCTTCTGCAAGTGTTTGTGGGGGGTGCGCTTGTCCTTCCATTTGATCCTGGGTTATTCTGCTCTCCTTTTCATTTCCTCCCATTTCTCCTTTGGTTTTTGAACTCTCTCTTTCATCGTCTTCTTTTCGTCCTGTGTTCTGTCTCGATCGAGGTACACACTCCGGAACTCCTGCTTGCCTCTCAACCGTGCTTTCTCCTGCAGGATCATGGTTCGGGTTGATTCTGCCTTGAAAATTACTTTGAGAGGCCGATTCATTTTCTTTGTGAACCACCCAATTCTCCGAAAATTTGCCACCTGGGTCATGTCCCCCTCGCCTATCACCTTCATGATATCTTCAATCGCTTTTTTCTCCTCCTGCTTTCTTTCATCATAAGTTTCCCCTTTAGCTTCGTCTAGCCCATAGACAAACACGGATCTCTCCCTTTCCACCTCCCACTGTGACTCCCATTGCATCCTCTGATGTGTTTCAGTTTCTTCCCGTGGAGTGTGTGTGTGTGTGTGTGTGTGTGTGTGTGTGTGTGTGTGTGTGTGTGTGTGTGTGTGTGTGTGTGTGTGTGTGTGTTTGTGTGTGTGTAATTTCTAGCTTCAACAAAGAATAACTGCCTTGTGTACAACACATCAGGTAGTGCTGTACATTTTTTGTTCAACACGGATATGTTAAAATTTGCAGGCGAGGTCCCGCGGCCTCTTAAAGGAGACGATCCACTGCTAATTCCTAAACGCTGTCTTGCCCAGTTTAAAGATTTACTCAAAATATTTTCTACACAGTCTTCATGGTTTTTATTAATTCTGAATAAGTTCACTTGATGTTGTGTCCTGGAGACCAAGCAAATATTTGTGATTATATTTTCATATTATTATTATTATTATTATTATTATTATTATAAATATTCTTCTTAATATTACCCTTGACTAGGGTGTGACTGGTAAGTCTTGTGGCATGTTGATACACATCCTTAGGCACTAACGTGACCCCTCCCATCCATCAACTAACACTATCCTCACCCCTCCATTCCTCAAACACTATCCTCATTCATTCCTATTCCTCATCAAGCACTATCCTCACCTCACAACACTCAACAAGCACTATCCTCACCTCACAACACTCAACAAGCACTAATCCTCACCTCACACACTCATGAAAGCACTATCCTCACCTCACAACACTCATCAAGCACTATCCTCACCTCACAACACTCATCAAGCACTATCCTCACCTCACAACACTCAACAAGCACTATCCTCACCTCACAACACTCATCAAGCACTATCCTCACCTCACAACACTCATCAAGCACTATCCTCACTTCACAACACTCACAAGCACTATCCTCACCTCACAACACTCAACAAGCACTATCCTCACCTCACAACACTCATCAAGCACTATCCTCACCTCACAACACTCATCAAGCACTATCCTCACCTCACAACACTCAACAGCACTATCCTCACCTCACAACACTCATCAAGCATATCCTCACCTCACAACACTCAATCAAGCACTATCCTCACCTCACAACACTCATCAAGCAAATAATCCTCACTCACAACACTCATCAAGCACTATCCTCACCTCACAACACTCATCAACACTACTCACCTCACAACACTCATGAACACTATCCTCACCTCACAACACTCATGAAGCACTATCCTCACCTCACAACAAATCATGAAGCACTATCCTCACCTCACAACACTCATCAAGCACTATCCTCAAACCCCACAACACTCATCAAGCACTATCCTCACCTCACAACACTCATCAAGCACTATCCTCACCTCACAACACTCATCAAGCACTATCCTCACCTCACAACACTCATCAAGCACTATCCTCACTCAAACACTCATCAAGCACTATCCTCACCTCACAACACTCATCAAGCACTATCCTCACCTCACAACACTCATCAAGCACTATCCTCACCTCACAACACTCATCAAGCACTATCCTCACCTCACAACACTCATCAAGCACTATCCTCACCTCAATACTCATCAAGCACTATCCTCACCTCACAACACTCATCAAGCACTATTCCTCAACCTCACAACACTCATTCAAGCACTATCCTCACCTCACAACACTCATCAAGCACTATCCTCACCTCACAACACTCATCAAACACTATACTCACCTCACAACACTCATAAACACTATCCTCACATCACACACTCATACAACACTATCCTCACCTGACAACACTCATCAAGCACTATCCTCACCTCACAACACTCATCAAGCACTATCCTCACCTCACAACACTCATCAAGCACTATCCTCACCTCACAAACACTCATCAAGCACTATCCTCACCTCACAACACTCATCAAGCACTATCCTCACCTCACAACACTCATCAAGCACTATCCTCACCTCACACACTCATCAAGCACTATCCTCACCTCACAACACTCATCACACCACTATCCTCAACCTCACAACACTCATCAAACACTAACTCACCTCACAACACTCATGAAACACTAATCCTCACCTCAAACACTCACCAACACTATCCTCACCTCACAACACTCATCAACACTATCCTCACCTCACAACACTCATCAAGCACTATCCTCAAACCCCACAACACTCATCAAGCACTATCCTCACAACAACTCATCAAACACTATCCTCACCTCACAACACTCACCAACACTAACCTCACCTCACAACACTCATCAAACACTATCCTCACCTCACAACAACTCATCAAACACTATCCTCACCTCACAACACTCATCAAACACTATCCTCACCTCACAACACTCATCAAGCACTATCCTCACCTCACAATACTCATCAAGCACTATTCACTCACAACACTCATCAAGCACTATCCTCACCTCCCAAAACTCATCAAGCACTATCCTCACCTCACAACACTCATCAAGCACTATCCTCACCTCACAACACTCATCAAGCACTATCCTCACCTCACAACACTCAACAACACTATCCTCAAACCCCACAACACTCATCAAGCACTATCCTCACCTCACAACACTCATCAAGCACTATCCTCACCTCACACACTCATCAAGCACTATCCTCACCTCACAACACTCACAAGCACTATCCTCACCTCCAACACTCATCAAGCACTATCCTCACCTCACAACACTCATCAAGCACTATCCTCACACTCACAACACTCATCAAGCACTATCCTCACCTCACAACACTCATCAAGCACTATCCTCACCTCACAACACTCATCAAGCACTATCCTCACCTCAACACTCAAACAACCACTATCCTCACCTCACAACACTCTCAAGCACTATCCTCACCTCACAACACTCATCAAGCACTATCCTCACCTCAATACTCATCAAGCACTATCCTCACCTCACAACACTCATCAAGCACTATCCTCACCTCACAACACTCATCAAGCACTATCCTCACCTCACAACACTCACAAGCACTATCCTCACCTCACAAACACTCATCAAGCACTATCTCACCTCACAAACACTCATCAAGCACTATACTCACCTCACAACACTCATCAAGCACTATCCTCACCTCACAACACTCAACAAGCACTATCCTCGCCTCACAACACTCATCAAGCACTATCCTCACCTCACAACACTCATCAAGCACTATCCTCACCTCACAACACTCAACAAACACTATCCTCACCTCACAACAAATCATCAAAACACTATACTCACCTCACAACACTCAAAACACTATCCTCACCTCACAACACTCAACAAGCACTATCCTCACCTCACAACACTCATCAAACACTATACTCACCTCACAACACTCATCAAGCACTATCCTCACCCTCACAACACTCACAACACTATACTCACCTCACAACACTCACAAGCACTATCCTCACCTCACAACACTCATCAGCACTATCCTCACCTCACAACACTCATCAAGCACTATCCTCACCTCACAACACTCATCAAACACTATCCTCACCTCACAACACTCATCAAGCACTATCCTCACCTCACAACACTCATCAACCACTATACTCACCTCACAACACTCATCAAGCCCCTATCCTCACCTCACAACACTCATCAACACATCTCACCTACAAACACTCATCAACACTATCCTCACCTCACAACACTCATCAAACACTATCCTCCCACCACCACACAACACTTCCCATCACAACACTATCCTCACCTCCCTCACAACACTCACAAGCACTATACTCACCTCACAACACTCATCAAACACTATCCTCACCTCACAACACTCATCAAGCACTATCCTCACCTCACAACACTCATCAAACACTATCCTCACCTCACAACACTCATCAAGCACTATCCTCACCTCACAACACTCATCAAACACTAAACCTCACCTCACAACACTCATCAAGCACTATCCTCACCTCAAAAACACTCATCAACCACTATCCTCACCTCACAACACTCAAACAAGCACTATCCTCACCTCACAACACTCATCAAGCACTATCCTCACCTCACAACACCATCAACCACTATCCTCACCTCACAACACTCATCAAACACTATCCTCACCTCACAACACTCATCAAGCACTATCCATCACCTCACAACACTCATCAAGCACTATCCTCACCTCACAACACTCATCAAGCACTATCCTCACCTACAACACTCATCAAGCACTATCCTCACCTCACAACACTCATAAAGCACTATCCTCACCTCACAACACTCATCAACGCACTATCCTCACCTCACAACTCATCAAGCACTATCCTCACCTCACAACACTCATCAAGCACTATCCTCACCTCACAAACACTCATCAACCACTATCCTCACCTCACAACACTCACAAGCACTATCCTCACTCCAACAAACAACACATTCAACCACATCCTCATCAACCTTTTCACCTGGCATCAGAGTACCTACTTGTCATTCATCTCAAATGACATTACACAACACCTGAAACACCTGATATTAACACCAGAAAATAATATAATAATAATAATAATAATATATAATAAAATAATTCAGATAATCTAGATACAATACAGATAATATTAATTCATAATTATTATTATTATTACAAATTACGACAGAGCATATTCCAGTAAGAGTTACATGACTTATAAACACACAGCTTAATTTAAGCTCGTAAAGCTTTAGCAATCATGAATACAACTGATCTTCTTACATCTTAGAAATACCCTCTGAGCCGGGACTATGCCCCTCCACCTAAACAAGGGGTATGCCTCACCTCACCCTGAACAAGGGATATCCACCTCACCCTGGAAAACAAGGGTAGTCCGCCCCCTCGAAAGCAAAGGGAACTCACCTCCTCTAACCCCTGGCTTCCAAGGACTGTCGCCCCTCCCCGGATAAAATCTGACTCAAACCTTAAGCACGCTATGTTACACCTGGAGGACTCTGGAGAGTACAGAGTGTACACCCTGAAGGTTAAAAGAGGCTGAGTGTCCGTTATTGTGGGGAAAACCTCAACAAGCACTGTATCTACCTCAGAACACTCATCAGCACTATCCTTACCTATGACACTCAACGAGATATCTGTTTTTCAATGAAATAACCATATTTCACTATTAATATCGATCAAGACTATCCTACCTCCCAAATCATATCAGCAATATCCTAACATACCAACATGCATCAGCACTATCCTCATCACACACTCGTCAAGCACTATCCTCACCTCACAACACTCATCACCACATCCTACCTCACAACACTCATCAACCACTATCCTCACCTCACAACACTAACAACCACTATCCTCACCTCACACACTCATCAGCACTATCCTCACCTCAAACACTCATCAAGCACTATCCTCACCTCACAACACTCATCAACCCCTATCCTCACCCACAACACTCATCAAACCCCTTTCCCCACCACAACATCAACAACCCCTATCCTCACCTCACAACATCTCAACCCCTTCCCCACCTCACAACAACCCCTCAACCACTATTTACCTCAAAACACTCAACAACACTATCCTCACCTCACAATATCATCAACCACTATCCCCACCCCACACACCATCAAACCCATCCCCACCTACAAACTCATCAACCACATCCCACCCACAACACTCAACAACCACTATCCTCACCTCACAACACTCACAAGCACTATCCTCACCTCACAACACTCATCAAGCACTATCCTCACCTCACAACATCATCAACCACTATCCCCACCCCACAAACTCATCAACCACTATCCTCACCCACAACATCAACAACCATTCCTCCCTCCAACACTCATCAACCCATCCTCACCCCAAACACTCATCAACCATTCCCACCTCACAACATCAACAACCCTATCCTCACCTCACAATACTCATCAACCATATCCCCACCCCCAACACTATCAAACCCCTATCCTCACCCCACAAAAACTCATCAACCACTATCCTCATCAAACCCTTTACCGGCACAGGTACCTACTTTGCAGTTCTTCAGTGACATTAAAAACCTGAAACACCTGAATTTAACCCAGAATATAATAAAAATAATAATAATAATAATAATTAATAATAATAATAATAATAATAATAATTCAAAAATATAGTACTAAAACAGATAATATTAATTTCATTATTTTTATAATAATAATAATTACGACGAGCCAAATTTCCGTAAGAGTTACTACTTTTAAAACAGCTTGAAGTTTAAGCGTCTACAGCTTTGGTACAAGCATGAATAAAGCGTCTTTTTACATCTTAGAAAATACCCTTGGAGGGGGGGGGACTTTTTCCCCTCCTCCTGGAAAAAAGGGGGGGACTGCGCCCCCCCCCCCTGGAAGCAAAAGGGGGGGTGCTCCCCTCCCTGGAAACAAGGGGGAGCTGCGCCCCCCTCTGGAAGCAAAGGGGAACTGCGACCCCCTCCCCCCTGGCTTCCAGGAGGAGCTGCGCCCCTCCCCGGATAAATCTGACTCAACCTTAGCACGCTATGTTACACCTGGAGGACTCTGGAGAGGTACAGAGGTACACCCTGGAGGTTAAAGAGGCTGGAGTGTGCCGTTATTGTGGGGAAGGTAAGATACCCTCCGCGGTGCGCTCAGGTGACTCTGCATGGAGCCTTCACGCCATTCCTTACGCTTAATGATCCACCCATGCGGGTTTAGTTGTTTTGCAACGTGGGAAAAAATTAACCTTTCTTACTGCTTGTCTAGTGATGGTTCAGGGAGTCGTGATTCAGCTCCTGGTCCAGATCTCCGAAATACATGCAATCCGGGTTAACTAGTTACCCGCGCTGTGCGCTCTGTCGTACCTATCCTTCAAGCTGTGTGTTGTCGCTCCACCCTTCCCTTCCAAGTATGGGGGAGGGGGGTTACTCTCAATTGTGATGGATTCTCGATTCAAGGAATTAAGAGTTATCCTCCGTTTTCCTCGTATCAAGCCTGATTATCTCAATTCTCAGGCGTTCCATTACCCGTACGCGCTTAGCGCTTCATCAAAAAATATATCTAATATTTCCATAGTCTGTATAACCCTTGAGAGTTTAGTGCTTAGTTGTGATTGTAACAATAATTATAATAATAATTTTTATATTCAGCGCGAAGCTCTAAACTCGTAGAGGTCACTGACTGGGAAATAATCAGGTTTGATCCAAGAGGGTTGCTCTGATTCCTTGGATCAGGAGTCATTCACCAGCATCAAGGAACTGATGCAGATACTGATCCTTGTGGGACCCCACTTGTCACCCTTGACCATTGTGAGGCAAATTCTCGCAAAGTCACAAGTTGTGTCCTTCCTGTTAAAGTGCTCTCTGGCGCATTCCAGCGCCTTCCTGTTATTCCAGTCTTATCCTCAAGTGTTTGTAGCTTAGAGAAAAAGACTGGACAAATACATAGGTGGTTTTGATAAGAACTTGTCTTGAATGGGCCAGTAGGCCTTCTGCAGTGTTCCTCCATTCTTATGTTCTTATGTCTATTGTGATGTACGGTGTTAAATCCTTCTTGGAGTCCAAGAACACGCAGACCACCTGTAACCTACCTCTCTCTCTCTCTCTCTCTCTCTCTCTCCTGCCTTATGTCTGGTACCTTGTTACGCAACTCTTGCAGGTGTGTGTGTGTGTGTGTGTGTGTGTGTGTGTGTGTGTGTGTGTGTGTGTGTGTGTGTGTGTGTGTGTGTGTGTGTGTGTGTGTGTATGTGTGTGTATGTGTGTGTATGTGTGTGTGTGTGTGTGTGTGTGTGTGTACTCACCTAGTTGAGGTTGCGGGGGTCGAGTCCGAGCTCCTGGCCCCGCCTCTTCACTGATCGCTACTAGGTCACTCTCCCTGAGCCGTGAGCTTTATCATACCTCTGCGTGTGTGTGTGTGTGTGTGTGTGTGTGTGTGTGTGTGTGTGTGTGTGTGTGTGTGTGTGTGTGTGTGTGTGTGTGTGTGTGTGTGTGTAAGATAACAACAGTGTTGAAGTTTGATATAATTAACACGGGGGGAAGATAAATGTCTTGTGTTAAACTTAATGATTATTGAGATGCAAGGGGAGAGGAACGGTGAACACTGGCTGGGAGTGATGAACATGGTGAACACTGGCTGGGAGTGATGAACATGGTGAACACTGGCTGGGAGAGATGAACATGGTGAACACTGGCTGGGAGAGATGAACATGGTGAACACTGGCTGGGAGAGATGAACATGGTGAACACTGGCTGGGAGAGAACATGGTGAACACATAATTGGAAGACAGTTCTGTCTTCCAATTATGTCCTTGAATTTGTATTAATAAAGCCACTAAAGGGCGAAACGTCTACAATAAAGATACCCATATAATGAACATTTGTCTAATTTTCAACACGTCAAGAATACACAACCGAGAGAGAGAGAGAGAGAGAGAGAGAGAGAGAGAGAGAGAGAGAGAGAGAGAGAGAGAGAGAGAGAGAGAGAGAGAGAGAGAGAGAGAGAGAGAGAGAGTGAGTTCGATAAAAGTCAACAGAACAACATTGGAACACGTTATTACATGTCTCAGTACAACAAAACGATGTACAGCACTCCGTGAAGAACAAAGAACAGACACGCACCAGACTCACAAGTGGATAATTGAAGAACACGTCATAACAACGAAGTAGATCGAGGCAAGAATGGTGCCAAGCAAGCACATAATAATAATAATAATAATAATAATAATAATTCTATTTATAATAATCATATGAATAATAATAATAATAATAATAATAATAATAATAATAATAATAATATAAATAATTATAATAATAGTAATAATAACAATGATATGAATATAATTTTAATAATAATAATAATAGTAAATAATAGTAACAATAATAATAACAACAATAACAATAGTCCCTTCTACATGTAACTTCTGTGGCGTCCACTACATCATGGTGACACTTAGAAGAAAAACACATTTCCCATCACTCAACCCGCAGCTGTGTTTCCGGAAGTGCATGTAGACAGCCATCCCAAGATCCACCTACCGGCGTCATGACCACCTCATCTCCCAGAGTGCAGGAACTGTACTTCCTACCACGGTGGTGGTGGATGCTGTGTTATTATCACACAGCACGTCATGATGTGCGTCTCCTGACGAGGATCCTCTCTTATCTGGTTGAACATAGGCTGAATTACATCCCAGCTTGGTTGAACATTGGCTGCATTACATCCCAGCTTGGTTGAACATTGGCTGCATTACATCCCAGCTTGGTTGAACATTGGCTGCATTACATCCCAGCTTGGTTGAACATTGGCTGCATTACATCCCAGCTTGGTTGAACATTGGCTGCATTAAATCTCAGCTTGGTTGAACATTGGCTGAATTACATCCCAGCTTGGTTGAACATTGGCTGCATTAAATCTCAGCTTGGTTGAACATTGGCTGAATTACATCCCAGCTTGGTTGAACTTTCACTGGACTACCCCGTCCCCCTCAACTATGTTTTAACCTCCATTTAGAACTCAGATGATCACTGACTGGGTCTAACATGAACTTCTATAATTTTAACTTTGACACCCCGAGTCTAGCTGCTGGTTACAGAACTTGGAATTTTTGAAATCACTGCTATGACTGCAGTATGCTTCTTCTGATCGGCTTCAAACCTTCATCCTTGCGGTGCCTTCCTGGCCCTACGTCATCCTCCCATCCCACGTCTTAATTTCACACTTTTACCTCGTTTTCTTTTTATTTTTTGTCCTTTGTTTTCTGCATGTTTTCCATGCTCTTTTTCCTTTTTTCTCCTCTGTGTCAGTCTCTTTTCGTTCCTCCTACTTCTCTAAAAAAAATTCGTTCGCTTTATAAGACGGTCGTACTTTTAACTTCTACAAAACGATGTTCGTTTTTAGTATAAAAAATTGCTCGTTTTGCGACAATGAAAATTCTATCGTTTTATTTCCATAAAGAGTTCGTTCGTTTCATTTCTATAGCGACTTGGTAGTACTTGTAAAGCTGTGCTGGTGTACTAAGTTGGTAGTACTTGTAAAGTTGTGCTGATGTACTAAGTTGGTAGTACTTGTAAAGCTGTGCTGATGTACTAAGTCGGTAGTACTTGTAAAGCTGTGCTGATGTACTAAGTTGGTAGTACTTGTAAAGCTGTGCTGATGTACTAAGTTGGTAGTACTTGTAAAGCTGTGCTGGTGTACTAAGTTGGTAGTACTTGTAAAGCTGTGCTGGTGTACTAAGTTGGTAGTACTTGTAAAGCTGTGCTGGTGTACTAAGTTGGTAGTACTTGTAAAGCTGTGCTGATGTACAAAGTTGGTAGTACTTGTAAAGCTGTGCTGGATGTACTAAGTTGGTAGTACTGTAAAGCTGTGCTGATGTACTAAGTTGGTAGTACTTGTAAAGCTGTGCTGGATGTACTAAGTTGGTAGTACTTGTAAAGTTGTGCTGATGTACTAAGTTGGTAGTACTTGTAAAGCTGTGCTGGATGTACTAAGTTGGTAGTACTTGTAAAGCTTGTGCTGGTGTACTAAGTTGGTAGTACTTGTAAAGCTGTGCTGGTGTACTAAGTTGGTAGTACTTGTAAAGCTGTGCTGGTGTACTAAGTTGGTAGTACTTGTAAAGCTGTGCTGGTGTACTAAGTTGGTAGTACTTGTAAAGCTGTGCTGATGTACTAAGTTGGTAGTACTTGTAAAGTTGTGCTGATGTACTAAGTTGGTAGTACTTGTAAAGCTGTGCTGGTGTACTAAGTTGGTAGTACTTGTAAAGCTGTGCTGGTGTACTAAGTTGGTAGTACTTGTAAAGTTGTGCTGGTGTACTAAGTTGGTAGTACTTGTAAAGCTGTGCTGGTGTACTAAGTTGGTAGTACTTGTAAAGCTGTGCTGGTGTACTAAGTTGGTAGTACTTGTAAAGCTGTGCTGATGTACTAAGTTGGTAGTACTTGTAAAGCTGTGCTGGTGTACTAAGTTGGTAGTACTTGTAAAGCTGTGCTGATGTACTAAGTTGGTAGTACTTGTAAAGCTGTGCTGGTGTACTAAGTTGGTAGTACTTGTAAAGCTGTGCTGGTGTACTAAGTTGGTAGTACTTGTAAAGCTGTGCTGGTGTACTAAGTTGGTAGTACTTGTAAAGCTGTGCTGGTGTACTAAGTTGGTAGTACTTGTAAAGCTGTGCTGGTGTACTAAGTTGGTAGTACTTGTAAAGCTGTGCTGGTGTACTAAGTTGGTAGTACTTGTAAAGCTGTGCTGGTGTACAAGTTGTTAGTACTTGTAAAGCTGTGCTGATGTACTAAGTTGGTAGTACTTGTAAAGCTGTGCTGGTGTACTAAGTTGGTAGTACTTGTAAAGCTGTGCTGGTGTACTAAGTTGGTAGTACTTGTAAAGCTGTGCTGATGTACTAAGTTGGTAGTACTTGTAAAGCTGTGCTGGTGTACTAAGTTGGTAGTACTTGTAAAGCTGTGCTGGTGTACTAAGTTGGTAGTACTTGTAAAGCTGTGCTGATGTACTAAGTTGGTAGTACTTGTAAAGCTGTGCTGATGTACTAAGTTGGTAGTACTTGTAAAGCTGTGCTGGTGTACTAAGTTGGTAGTACTTGTAAAGCTGTGCTGGTGTACTAAGTTGGTAGTACTTGTAAAGCTGTGCTGGTGTACTAAGTTGGTAGTACTTGTAAAGCTGTGCTGGTGTACTAAGTTGAACTAAACACTGTGAACTTCACATGATGTTCTCTGAGAAACAATTACGTCTATAATGAAAGTTTTAATGAGTTTAGAAACCTTTTGGACAATTATAAAGTATGTGTATTAGTTTATTGTTTGTTAAGTCTCCTCCTCTTCTTCTTCCTCTTATTTTTATTTTTCCCCTTATTCTTATTCTTTCTCCTCTTCCTCTTATTCTCCTTCCTTCTTCCCCTTCGTAATCTGTCTTGCATTAGTGTGTTTATTGTTACTGTTATTATTATTATTATTATTGTTATTATTATTATTCACGATAATCTACCAGACACCCTTTTTGACTATCACCACATGAAGCTCTAAATCCACATGGGCCATTCAGCACAATAAGTCTTGAAGGCTCGACCCTCCGTTAACAAATGGTGCCAACATCTCTACCCATAATGGCCAGACTTTCACCTTTTCAAGTTTTTTTGACAGATAAGAGATATCACCTTACATTCGTGGGGAAGCGCTATACACGTAGGGGTCAGGCAGTCAGGTTCGATTTCTTGGAAGGGTTGCTCCAGTTCCCTAGATTAAAAACCTTTCGCAGCATCATGACATCTTGGCTCACAATCGCAAGGTCCCGGGTTCAATTACCGGCATAGAGAAATATATGGACACAGTCACCTTGCTCCCTTGATCTCCCTGATCACCTAGCAGGGAAAATAGGTACCTGGGTGTTTGATAATTGTCGTGGGTCGCATCCAGGGGAAGGGAATGTGTAACACACTCCAGTACCTGGTGGAATGTTGTATAATTTGTAACAAGACACTCCAGTTGTGTGTGTAAGACACTCCAGTGCCTACTGCAATGTAAGAACACACTCCAGTCTTGTGTGTAAGACGCTCCAGTACCTGTTGGAATTCAATATGTGTAGGAAAACACTCCAGTCATGTGCGTAAGAGACTCCAGTCGTGTGTAAGACATTCGTCATGTGCGTAAGTGACTCCAGTCGTGTGTAAGACATTCCAGTCATGTGCGTAAGAGACTCCAGTCGTGTGTAAGACATTCCAGTCATGTGCATAAGAGACTCCAGTCGTAAGACATTCCAGTCATGTGTGTAAGACTCCAGTGCCTGCTGCCTGCTTACACTGGAGTCCACGACAAAAAAGTTGCTGAAAGTCACATGGCACTTAAAATAATTGAAGTTACTTGAAACTGAGTTAAGTGTTATATGGGTTAATGCTGAGAGCTGGAACAAAACTATCTGTCTGCTGGAGCTGAGAGCTGGAACAACAACACTGCTGAGCTGAGAGATGAAAAACCAGCACTGTCTGCTAGAGCTAAGATCTGGAACAACAACAACAGTCTCCCTGCAAGAGCCGACGATAACAGCTAGAGTATTGTATTATACAACACCGAAAAGTTGCCTCATAAGACACATGTGCAATACATAACTGCCAAAAAACTTTTACCCAATAAAGATATTTAGGCGTTACAAGTGTCTTATTCGTCAAGTTGTCAGTACGCTGATGCTGAAGTTGTCAGCACGCTGATGCTGAAGTTGCCAGCACGCTGATGCTGAAGTTGTCAGCACGCTGATGCTGAAGTTGTCAGCACGCTGATACTCAAGTTGTCAGCCGTCTTATCTGTAATTATAGGGATGGTGTTATTGGAGAGGATATTGGCAAACAGAGGCATGTAGTGAGCCTAAGTTAGGAATCACTTAGGTTAAGAGCCAAGTGTGGCTTGCTCTGGGGGGTAAGGTAAGTAGGTGTATTGGCTGTTGAAACTTAGTTAGGTGCTCGTCAGATGTGTATGTGTGTGTGTGTTTCCTTCACCAGCATTAACACACTCTCCTGAAAGGGCCACAGGCCACATCACATCCCGACTTCCCAAAGCTGACGCACCCGACTTACCCACGATCACACATCCCAGCTTTCCCCGAGATCACACACTTTGCCTTACCCACGATCACACATCCCAGCTTTCCCCAAGATCACACACTCTGCCTTACCCACGATCACACATCCCGACTTCTCCACTGTGGATTTCTCCGGCTCCACGAGATGGGATTTCCGAACGAAGGATTCACAAACACGGGACTCGGCGGCCTGCGCTTTACACCCAACTTGAACCAAAGGACACTACTGAGGTAGGTAGCGCCCTGCACCACAGGTGACCTGTATCTCATCCTGCACTATCAATGACCTGCAAAACCCAGGCAGAATTTAGAAAGACTTAAGACCCTGAAGGGACCAAAAGACTGACTATATAGTGTCAAGACTCTACGCTAACTTGTAAAGACATTGAAGGATTTGTATGTAAATACCTACTGTAGGAAACGTCCGAGGAAGGATGGGAAGGAGTGCGTGAAGGAGCTTTGGAGAGCACGATTTTTCAGCATTCAACAAGAATGTGGGAGCGTGTTAGGTGGAAGAGTGGGCCACATTTTTTTTTTTGGGGGGGGGGGGAGGATTAGACGTACTGTTGTAGTGTCAACAGAGAAATAACTATGGAATGTCAAGGAACCTGTTGGCCGGAGTTTTGGAGGTAAAACATGCGGTGCCTGAAGGTAAGAAGTTGGATAAGAATGTTACTTTGTGAGAAGGATTATAGTGGGGAGACATAAGACGTCAGAGAGTCTTTCTGTCACAGAGGACGACAGACAAGTCTCTCTCTGTCACAGAAGACGTCAAAGAAGTCTCTCTCTGTCACAGAGAGCGTCAGAGAAGTCCCTGTCACAGAGGACGTCAGCGAGTCTCTGTCACAGAGGACGTCAGAGAAGGCTCTGTCACAGAGGACGTCACAAGTCTCTCTCCGTCACAAAAGGACGTCACGAAAGTTTCTCTCCGTCAGAGACTGAGAGCGTCACGACTTTTTATCTCTGTCTCTCATGCATGAAGAGACATGCACAGGTAAGCAAATGAGGCACACGCACACATAAAGGGAAATGGGTAAGGCAGCCAGACGCAAAGGTACACTGGTTCCATCCGTGCTGACACAAAGGTACACTGGCTCCAGCGGTGTTGATTATTTACCTAACACAAGTAAACATTGTGTGAAAACAAAACAAATGTTTGTGGTAGGGGTGGCGATTGTGGTTGTGACGGGGTGGGGGAGGTTGTTGGTGGTAGGGGAGGGGGTGGTAGAGGGAGGTGTGGGAGCAAGGGGCAGTGAGATTACTAGTTGATAAAGACAGGCAGACAGGCAGACAAACATAAAGGCAGGCACACAGACAGGCAGACAGAAAGGCAGACAGGCAGACAGGCAGGGAGGCAGGCAGGGAGGCAGGCAGAGAGGCAGACACACAGGCAGGCAGACAGACAGGCAGACACACAGGCAGGCAGACAGACAGGCAGACACACAGGCAGGCAGACAGACAGGCAGACAGGCAGGTAGGTAGACAGGCAACAGGTGTACCTCAGAGTCTATCACCTGGTAGCAGCAATCTCATGGTTATAATCATAATCATTTTTTTAAAGGGGTGAACCTTGGTAAAGCCAGCGGAAGGCGTCGGTCAGATGACCAAAAGCTCCAGCTGTGAGTCATTATATGACTAAGACCCGCGTCAAGAAACACTTGCCCTTTTTCCTGACAAACCTTACCTTACCTAACCTAACCCGGAGTACTTTTGCTAAGTTTCCAAGCAGCTTGGCTGGTCCTGGACCAGGCCGCGAAAATTTTCTGGTCATTTTAACAACAAATCTGCTTGACACACATTTGGTACGTTTCTCGGACATTTATACGCGAGTATTTCTTCAGCTGCTTTCCCGAATGCACTTAAATGTTCAGTCAAGCACTTGCGGTGCTGGGAACGTTTGAAGTCCCTAGATCTGTACTTCTTGGAACGTAGGCGAGAAAGATACATCACAGTTTACACATGAAAATTCCTATAGGAACTGGTCGAAAATCTGCACACAGAAGTCACTTGCTACGAGAGTGCTACCTACCTGGAGGGTGTTCCGGGGATCAACGTCCTTGTGGTCCAGTCCTTGGCCAGGACTCCTGGTGGATCAGGATCTGATCAATCAGGCTGTTACTGCTGGTCGCACGTAGTACAACGTACGAACCCCAGCCCAGCTGATCGGTAACTGACTTTAGATATGTGTCCAGCTCCCTCTTGAAGGCAGCCAGGGGTCTACCGGCAATTCTCCTTGACAGACGGTGTAAAATGCCCTCAATGAAATGCAGGGGTGTCGTGAGTACACTGAGAGACAGCAGTAAGTGTAAGGGGCTCAAGATTTTTCAACACCTTCCCTTCATGCATAAGGGGGATTACCAACAGACCCCTAGCTGTCTTCAAGATGGAACTTGGCAAGTTCCTCCAGTAAGTTCCTGACCAGCCGGGCTGTGGTTCGCATGCTAAACTCGGTGGGGCCAGCATGTAACAGCCTGGATGATCAGGACTTCAACCACCAGGAGACCTGATATAGGACTGGGCCGCAGGGACGCTTCAGATATCCTTCAGGTAATATTATGAACTGTTGTAATATCTTTTGTAATATTCTGCACTGAAGGAGGTCCAATGTAATATTCTGAAAAATCGTAATACCTCATGTAATATTTAGAACTGTCAAAGAATTTAGTGTAATATTCTGAACACACACACACACACAGGGGTCAGTCCTAGGACCTGTACTGTTTTAGGTATATGTGAATGGCATAACGGAAGGGATAGACTGAGAAGTGTCCCTGTTTGCAGATTATGTGAAGCTAATGAGGAGAATTAAATCGGTCGAGGATCAGGCAGGACTACAAAGAGACCTGGACAGGCTACAAGCCTGGCTCAGCAACTGGCTCCTTGAATTAACCCCGCAAAATGCAAAGTCATGAAGATCGGGGAAGGGCAAAGAAGACCGCAGGCAGAGTATAGTCTAGGTGGCCAAAGACTGCAAACTTTACTCAAGGAAAAAGATCTTGGGGTGAGCATAATACCGTGCACATCTGAGGCGCACATCAACCAGATAACGGCTGCAGCATATGGGCGCCTGGCAAACCTAAGAATAGCGTTCCGATACCTCAGTAAGGAATCGTTCAAGACTCTGTACACCATATACGTCAGGCCCATATTGGAGTATGCAGCACCAATTTGGAACCCACACCTGGTGAAGCACGTCAAGAAATTAGAGAAAGCGCAAAGGTTTGCAATAAGACTAGTCCCAGAGCTAAGGGGAATGTTCTGTGAAGAAAGGTTCAGGGAAATCTATCTGACGACGCTGGAGGACAGGAGGGTCAGGGAAGACATGATAACAACATATAAAATACTGCGAGGAATTGACAAGGTGGACTGAGACAGGATGTTCCAGAGATGGGACACAGAAACAAGGGGTCACAACTGGAAGTTGAAGACTCCGATGAGTCAAAGGGATATTAGGAAGTATTCCTTCAGTCACAGAGTTGTCAGGCAGTGAAATAGCCTAGAAAGTGACGTAGTGGAGGCTGGAACCATTCTTAGTTTTAAGATGAGGTTTGATAAAGCTCATGGAGCAGGGGGAGAGAGAGAGAGGACCTAGTAGCAATCAGTGAAGAGGCGGGGCCAGGAGCTGTGACTCGATCCCTGCAACCACAAATAGGTGAGTACACACGCACACACCCAAGAGTGTGTATGTGTGTTTCTCCGACCGTCTGTCTATGTATCTGTCTACGCTGATGAGAGCTTCAGGAAGGCCAGGATTACCAACTATACTCTATGAGAGCATTTGCTCACTCCACTGCAGCTCAACACGCTCTATTGCTAGCTCAACTCAGTAAATTCTCAGCAGTTGAACCTCAGTAACTTACCGTGGCCAAGTCAAGCCTAGTGATCGTCCCTTTGTATGTAATACCAAGTGTTCCCAGTGAACAAATTCTCATCTTCCTCATGCATTTCTCGGTATATTTAAATACTCAATACTACCGCAGAATATAATGTAATACAACCATCGTAGAATATGTTATACTGAGAACTATCGTAGAATATCATGTAATACTCAAAACTACCTCGTGTAATATTGAACATAGTGGTAATATTGATACCTTCCATTGTATTATTCTGAAGCCATCTTGCCCAACGTGAGAGGAAATTGGATTTCAGAGTCACTCGTATATTTTGTACCGAGATCACAACGTGATTACAGTAAGTGCAGGTTACAGCATTCAGGTCAAACTAAAGCTTGACCTGAATGTATAGTTGTATGTACCTAGGTGAAGCTGCGAAGCTTTAATGTACGCTTGAATGTATGTAGGTGAAACTGGGAAGCTTAATGTACACAAATAACCCGCACATAAAAGAGAGAAGCTTACGACGACGTTTCGGTCCGACTTGGACCATTGACAAAGTTCCCGTAAAGGTATTGTCCTTTTTTGTTAAATTTAAAGGGAAAAGTACGCCCTTTTTTGCACACAGGGAAAGCTGGAAACCTACTGCAAAGTTTGTTGCCCAAACATGAAAATGATAATACTAATGAATTACAAGAAAAATATTGCTATAAAAAAAATAAAAAATAATAATAATAATAAAAATAATAAAAATAAATTTTTAAGTTATATTTTAAAATATTTTACTGGGATAATAGTTTGTACAATATAACAATATTTTTTTGGGTGGGGTGTGATGTGTGTTGTGGTGTGTGTGGTTTTTTTGGGGTGGGGTGGTGCGTGGGTGGGGTGTGTGTGTTGTGTGTGTGAGGGGGTGTTTTGTGTGTTTTGCGTGGGGTTTTTTTCGTGCCCTGGTGTGCGTGTGGGCGTGGGCGTGTGTGTGTTGTGTTTTGTGGTGTGGGGTGTGTGTGGTTTTTGTGTGTGTGTGTGTGTGTGTGTTTTGGGGTGTGGTGTCCCGTGTCTGTGTCTGTGTCTGGGGTTTTGTCTTTTGTCTGTCTGTTGATCCCTACGCTGATGAGGGGGTCCCAGAAAGCCCGGATTACTAACAATACTTACCCGCCAGCATTTTCTTTCTTTAAAATTTCAAGCTCAACTTTGCCCCATTTCAAATTTTTAAATCGTTCCCCTTTCCAAACTCAAACTCGCTCCCATTGCAAGCCCAAAATCGCCCCTACTGACAAACCCCAACTCATGAATTTTCGCAGCGAGCTTTGTAACTTAATGTGGCCCAAACCCATGATCGTCCAGTTTTGTTTCGTAATTTTCCAAGTGTTCCAAGGGAAATTTAAAAATTTCCTTTATCCAGGGTTATTTCTCATTATATTTTAATTCCAAATGGGTTTCCTTTTGGTTTTTTTTATAATTTTTAATACCAAAAATTCCAAAGGAACAAAGTTCAAACGTCCTTTAAAAATTCCTCGGGATATTTTAATTCCAAGGTTTCTAAGGGGATTTTTATATAATATATTTATAATATATAAAATTTTATATTATATTAAAAAATATATTTTTTCTATATATAAAATTTTTATATAAATATAATAAAATGGAAAAAAAATGAATACGAATAAAGAAAATTTTTAGTGAAAAAAAAAAAAAAAATTCAAAAAAAAAAGAGAATAAAAATATATATTTTTTCCACAGAAAAATTTTTTCCCGGTCTTTTGTATAGTGTTTAAAAAAAAGGGGTTTCCTTTTTTTTAAAAATTTCTTGCATGTAGCACAGTGTTTATATATATACTCAAAGGGGTGTATATTTTGGGGGTTTTTTGTGTATTTTAAAGTAGGTTTTTCTTCTCGTGTATATTTGCGGGCATACTTGAATAAGTTTAGTGAAAAAGTGTGGATCCTCCCCGTGTTTATTCACTGAGGGGGTGCATGCTTCAAAAATTTTATTACTAAAATATATAATATATATTAAAATATATATATATATATAATTATATATATAAAAATATAAAATATATATTACACACACCACCAAAAACGAGAGGTGTATAACCTGAAATGTTTTTTTCTTTTACAATTTACTTCATACCGAAAGGTGTAATTTTTTTTCCGCAAAATATCAACTTTTTTTTTGTGTGTGTGGGGTTTTGGGTGTGTGAAAACTTTAAAAACAGTAATTTTAACTGTACGCCCGAGAGGTGGGGTATACGTACCATTTCCAATTTGGGCTATTTTTTCGTGTATAAAAAACCCCACAACGAGTGGTCTATAATTTTCCTAGTGTTATACCCGAGGGGCTCAGCATAATTAAACATAAACCGGGGCCCGAGTCATTTAGAAAGGGGCCCCCATCCAAAAAGGTTTTCCAAAAGTGGGGTGAGCGTTTTAGCATCCAAAAAATTCCTTTGTCAATAATCGAGCCCCTTAACAGACAAGTAAGTTTAGGTAAAACCCTTTGGGGGATTGTAAAATTTAAATTTTCCCGTAAGATCAATACATCCCTTGATAAAAATTATTTTTAAAAAAATTTTAAAAACATTTAATTTTTCCAGGAAATCAATACACATTATAAATATTACCAGGAAAAATCAATACATTTTCCTTTTTAGACATTAATTTCCCGGAAATCAAAAATAATTTTAAAAAGGAAAATTAAATAAATTAAAAAGATCCCTACATCATTGTAAATATTATTACCCAAAAACAATACATAATTGTAAGATATTACAAGGCAATACCCCTCATTACCCCGAAAATCAATACATCAAACCCAGTTTTTGATCAATACATCAATCCCGTTTCGATTTAATACATCAAACCCATAAAAAATCAATCATCCCAAAAACCCGTAAGTTTTACTACATCAATCCCCGTAAGATCAAAAAAATCAATCCCCGTTAATCAATTTCAAATCCCAATTTAAAATCATACATCAAACCCGTAACATTTAAACAACAATCCCCTTTAAAAACAATACATCAATCCCAGTAAATCAAAAAATCAATCCCCGTAAGAAACAAAAACATTTAATCCCCGTAAATTTAATTTTTAAACCTTTTCCCCGTAAAAAACAAAACATCAAAACCCCTAAGATCCAAAAATCAAACCAAGTAAAAAATCAATACATTTAATCACCTAAGATCAAAAAATTTAAAACCCCTAAGAATCAATATATCAATCCCCGTAAGATTTAATACAAACAATCCCAGTAAGATCAATACAAACCCAATTCCCCGTAAGATCAATTTCTCCTTTTCCCGTAAGATCAATACATCAATCCCCCCCAAGATCAATAAAAAACAAAAACCCCGTAAATCAATACATCAAAACCCCGTTTAAAATCAAAACATCAATCCCAGTTAAGATCAAAAAAAACAATCCCATTAAAAATCAATACATCAATCCCGGGAAAATCAATACCCTTTAAACCCCCGTACCCCTTAAAAACATCAATCCCAGTTAAAAATCATACAAACCAAACCCCGAAAATCAATACATCAATCCCAGTAAGGATCAAATAACTCCCCATTTTGGGTCAATACATCAATCCAGTAAATTTTAATACTCCCAAACCCCAAAAAGATTTAATACATCAATCCCCGTAAGATCAAAACTCAATCCCAGAAAAATCAAAACATCAAACCCAGTAAGTTTAATACATCAAACCCCCGTAAGATTTAAAAAAAATCCCAAACCCCGTAAGATCAATACATCAATCCCAGTAAGATCAATTTCATCAATCCCCGTAAGATCAATACTCAATCCCGTAAGATTTAATTCCCCCCCAAACCCCAAATAAGATCAAAACCCTTTAATCCCAGTAAGAACCCTATACCAAACCCAGTAAGAACAATACATCCCTTTCCCCGTTTAAAATCAATACATCAATCCCAGTTCATTTAAAATCAAAACCCCCTAAGATCAGTACATCAATCCCCCTAAGATCAATACATCAATCCCCTAAATTTCCCCCCCAAAAAAAAATCAAACCCCCGTAAGATCAATACATCAATTCCCCGTAAGATCAATCATTTAATCCCCAAAAAGATCAATACAAACAAACCCATTTTGATCAATACATCAATTCCCGTAAGATCAATACATCAATCCCAGTAAGATTTTAATACATCAATTCCCCGTAAAATCAATATATCAATCCCCGTAAATCAATACATCAATTCCCCAGTAAGATCAAACATCAAACCCGTACGAAACAATACAACAATCCCCGTTTTGATCTTACATCAAACCCCGTTAAGATCAAAAACATCAATTTCCCCGTAAGATTTTAATACATCAATCCGTAAGTTTAATCATCAATCCCAAAAAAGATCCCTACATCAATCCCCGTAAAAATCCCAAAACTTTAAACCCAGTAAGATCAAACATCAATCCCCGGAAGATCAATATATCCAAACCCCGAAAAATCAATACATTTAATCCCCGTAAGATCAATACAACAATCCCAGTTTAAAAATCAATACAACAATCCAGTAAGATCAATACATTTAACCCAGTAAGATCAAACATCCAAACCAGAAAGGGTCCCAAAAAATTAATCAACCAGAAAGATCAAAAACATCAATCCCAGTAAGATCAAAACATCAATTTCCCCGTAGGGTCAATACATCAATTTCCCCGTAAAAATCAATAAAACAATTTTCCAGTAAGTCAATACATCAATCCCCAGTAAGATCCAAAAAACAAAAACCCCCAAAACCCAGTAAGATTTTTTATTATCAATCCCAGTAAGGGTAATACATAATCCCCCGTAAAGATCAATTTCACAAAACCCCCGTAAAATCAATATATCAATCCCCTAAGATCAATATATCAATCCCAGTAAGATCCCAAAACATTTAAATTCCCGTAAATCAATACATCAAAACCCCCGTAAAATAAAAAAAATCAATCCCAGTAAGATCAATAATCAATCCAATAAAAATTTAAAAACAAAATCCCAGTAAGAAAAAATACTTTAAACCCCGTAAGATCAAATATCAATTTCCCCGTAAGATCAAAACATCAATCCCAGTAAATCAATACTCAATCCCAGTACGATCAAAACATCAATCCCAGTAAGATCAGTACAACAAAACCCAGTAAGGATCCCAAAACATCAATCCCAAATACGAAACAATACAATTTAATCCCAGTAAGATCAAATTACATCAAATCCCATAAGTTTAATACCCCAATCCCCTAAGATAAAAACATCAAATCCCCCAGTAAGATCCCAAAACATCAATCCCCCGTAAGATCAATACATCAACCCAAATTTAAAAATTTAATACATAATCCCAGTAAAACCCTTTTATCAAACCCAGTAAGACAATACATCAATCCCCGTAAAGGGTCAATACATCAAAACCCCGTAAAATTCCCAAAATTTTCAATCCCATAAGATCAAAACATCCAAACCCCCGTAAAAAACAAAACAAAAATCCTAGTAAGATCCCAAACACAATCCCCGTAAGTTTAATACATCAATTTCCCCGTTTAAGGGTCAAAACCAATCCCAGTAAAAAATCAATACAACAATCCCCGTAAAAATCAATACATCAATTTCCCGTAAGATCAAAAACATTCCCAAACCCGTAAGAAACAATATATCAAACCCCTTTAAAATAAAACATCCCAAACCCAGTAAGAAACAATACATCAATTCCCCCTAAGATCAATATATCCCCAAAAACCCATAAAAAACCCAAAACATCAAACCCCCGTAAGAAACAATACATCAATCCCAGTAAAATCCCAATTATAACAACCCCAATTTAAAATTTTAATACCTCAATTCCCCGTAAGATCAATACAACAAACCCGTAAGATCATTAAAATCCAAACCCCGTTAATCAATACATCAATCCCCGAAGATCAAAACATCAAACCCCGTAAGATCAATATTTCAATTCCCCTAAGATCAATACATCAATCCCGGGAAGATCAATACAACCCAAACCCAATTAAGATCAATACATCCAAAACCCCGTAAGAACAATACATCCCTCCCCAAATGAATCAATACTCAATCCCAGTAAAATCAATACATCCCAAACCCAGTAAGATCAAATTTCATCAATCCCCGTAAGTCAATACATCCCAAACCCCGTAAAACAATATATCAAATTTCCCCCGTAAAATCAATTCATCAATCCCCGTAAAAATCAAAACATCAAATCCCCGTAAAATCAAAATATTTAATCCCAGAAGATCAAAACATCAATCCCCCTAAGATCAATACATAACCCATAAGAAAACCAAAATATCAATCCCAGTAAGTTTAATAAATCAATTTCCCCGTAAAAATCAAACTAAACCAAATTCCCGTAATTTTCAATAATTTTAATCCCGTAAGATCAATACACAATCCCCCATAAAATCAAAATATCAAAACCAAGTAAGATCAATTTCATCAAACCCAGTAAAATCAAACATCAATCCCAGTAAGATCAAATATCCCAAACCCAGTAAGATCAATACATCCAAAACCCCGTAAGATCAATTAAAAATCAATCCCAGTAAAGAACAAAACATTTAATTCCCGAAAAGATCAGTACATTTTAATCCCCCGTAAGCAATACATCAAACCCCTAAAATCAAAACATCAATCCCAGTAAAATCAATACATCAATTTCCCGTAAGAAACAATACTTCAACCCAAATAAGATCAATATATCAAACCCCGTAAGTCAATTTCAACAATCCCCGAAAAATCAAAACCCTCAATCCCAGTTTAAAACAATACCCTCAATCCCCGTTTAAAATCAAAAATCAATCCCAGTAAAATCAATACATCAAACCCCGTAAGATTTAAACACAATCCCGTAAGATCAATACATCAATCCCAGTAAAAAAACAATACATCAAACCCCGTAAAATCAAATATCAATCCCAGTTTAAGGGTCCCAAAACATCAATCCCAGTAGATCAATACATCAATCCCGTAAGATCAATAAAAATTTTTCCATTTTAAAATCAATACATCAATCCCCCTAAATCAATAAAATCCAAAACCCAGTAAGACAATATATCAAAACCCGAAAAACAAAATAATAACCCCCCTTAAGATCCCAAAACATCAATTCCATTTAAAATCAATACATCAATCCCCCGTAAGATCAAAAAACATCAATTTCCCCTAAGATCAAAATAAACAAATTTCCCAAATAAAATCAAACATTTAATCCCAGTAAAATCAATACATCAAATCCCCAAGGGAAGATAAATATAAAAATCCCGAAGAACAATACATCAATTTCCCCGGGAAATCAATACATCAATCCCAAATACGAATCAAAACATCAATCCCAGTAAAATCAGTACTCAACCCAGTTTAAATCAAAAACATCAATCCCCGAAAAGATCAATACTTTAAACCCAGTAAATCAATACATCAATCCCCCGTAAGAACAATACATCAATCCCAAATAAAAATCAAAAACTCAATCCCAGTAAATTTAATATTTTCAAACCCGTAAGATCCCAAAACAACTTTTCCAGTAAAAAATCAATACATTTATTCCCCGTAAGAACAATAAAAACAAAACCCCGTAAGATAATACATCAATCCCAGTAAGATCAAACAAAAAACCCCGTAAGTCAATACATCAATCCCAGTAAGTCAATACATCAATCCCAAATAAAACAATTTCATCAATCCCCGTAAAAATCAATCCCTTTTAATCCCGTAAGATCAATACATCAATCCCATAAAATCAATACATCAAAACCAATAAGATCCAAAACATCAAACCCCGTAAGATCAATATATCAAACCCATAAAATCAATACTCAAACCCCGTAAGCAATACATCAATCCCAGTAAGAACAAAATATCAATTTTCCCTAGATCCAAAACATCAAACCCCGAAGATCAATACAACAATCCCTAAGGGTCCAAAAACTCAATCCCTTTTTTCAATATAAATCCCAGAAGATCAATACATCAATTCCCGTAAGTTTAAAACCAATCCCAATTTAAAATCAATACATCAACCCCGTAAGGGTCAAAACTTTAATCCCATAAGATCAATATTTCAATCCCCGTAAGATCAATCCCTCAATTTTCCCGTAAATCAATTTCCCCTAATTTCCCCGTTAAAAATCAATTCCCTCAATCCCCGAAGATCCAAAACCCCCAGGGATCCAAAAATCAAACCCCGTAAAACAAAAAATCAATCCCAGTAAAATCAATATATCAATCCCAGAAGAAATTTTAATACATCATCCCAGTAAGTAATCAAATCAATACAGTAAAATCAAAAAATCAATCCCCGTAAGATTTAATACATCAATCCCCAGTAATTTAATTCATCAAAACCCCGTAAAAATCAATAAAATCAAAATTTCCCCCTCAAAGGGCAAAACTTTAATCCCGTAAATTCAATACATCCCAAACCCAGTAAATCAATACATTTAATTCCCAGTAAAAATCAAAATCCAAAACCCCGTAAGAAACAACACCCCAATCCCATAAGATCAAAACCCTCAATCCCAGTAAGATCAATATTTTCAATCCCCGTAAAATCAATACATCAAACCCAGTAAGATTTAATATATCAATCCCCGTAAGATCAAAACATCCCAATTTTCCCGTAAAAAAAATCAAATAACAAAACCCAGTAAGACAAAACAACAATCCCCAAATAAATTCCCAAAACAACAATCCCCCGTTTAAGGGTCAATTTTTTTCAATCCCAGTAAGATCAAACAAACAATCCCCGTCGATCAATACATCAATCCCAGTAAGATCCCAAAACATTTAATCCCAGTAAGATCAATACATCCCAAAACCCCGTAAGATCAAAAACAAACAATCCCCAAAAAGATCAATACATCAATCCCAGTAAATTTAATATTTTTCAATTTTCCCCGAAAAATCCCAAAAACATAAACCCAAAAGATCAATATAACAATTTCCCGTAAGAACAATACATCAAACCCCCCAAGATCAATATACAATCCCTGTAAAATCCAAAAAATCAAACCCCGTAAGATCCAAAAATCAATCCCAGAAATTAAAACAATTTAATTTCCCAGTAAGATCAATACATCAACCCATAAGATCCCAAAAAAAATCAACCAGTAAGATCCCAAAACATCATTTCCCAGTAAGTTAATACCTCAATCCCCGTAAAAATCAAAACATCAAAACCCAGTAAATAAAAACATTAAAACCCCGTAAGAAAAATACAACAATCCCAGTAAGATTAATCTTTATCCCCGAAAATCAAAACATCAATCCCCAGTTAAAATCAAACATCAATCCCCGTAAGATCAATACATCAATCCCAAATAAATCAATACAATAAAAACCCCAAAAAGATCAATACACAAAACCAATAAGATCAATACATCAATCCCGTTTAAAATCAAAAACATCAATCCCAGTAAGATCAATTTCATCAAACCCCGTAAAATTAAATTCATTTAATCCCGTAAGAAACAATACATCAACCCAGTAAAATTTAATAAAATCAATCCCATTTAAAAATCCCAAAACATCAATTCCCCCATAAATAATACATCAATCCCCGTAAGATCAAACCCTCAATTTAAAAGAAACCCCAGTCCGTTTAAAATTGGAAGAAAATATAAAACAAGGGAGGGGGCCGAAGGGATTACCAACTTTTTTTTGTTTTTTTTGGCAGAGAAAATTGTTGTTTTACTTGTTGCTGTGTTTTTTGTAATTTTTTGCTGTTTTTGTTGTTTTTACTTGTTTCTGTTGTTGTTGTTGTACTTTTTGTGTTTTTTTGTTGTTTCTTTGTTTTTGTTGTTTTTTTTTGTACTTGTTGGGTTGTTGTTGTTGTTGTACTTGTTGTGTTTTGTTGTTGTTAAAAAGTTGCCCGTTTTTTGTTTTTTTGTACTTGTTGCTCGTTTTTGTTGTTGTTTGTTGTGTTTTGTTTTGTACTTGTTGCTGGGGTTTTTTGTTGTTGTACTTGTTGGGTGCTGTTGTTTTTTGTACTTTTTGTTGTTGTTGATTTTTTGGGTGTTGTTTTGTTTTTACTTGTTGTTGTTGTTGTACTTGTTGCTGTTTTGTTGATCTGTTGCTGTTGTTGTTGTTGTACTTGTTGATGTTTGTTGTTGTACTTTTTGCGCTGTTGTTGTTGTACTTGTTGCCTTTTTTGTTTGATTTTTTTTGTTTATGGGTTTCTGTTTTTTTGGGTTTTTTTGAAATTGTTGCTGTTGTTGTTGTTTTTTGTCATGTTTTTTGTTGTTTTTTTTTTGTTTTGTTTTCCCTTTTTGCTGTTGTTTTTTGTTGTACTTGTTGCTGTGTTTTTTGTACTTGTTGGTGCTTTGTTGTTGTACTTGTTGTGTTGTTTTTTGGGTTTTTGGAATTGTTGGGTGTTTTTGTTGTTTTTACCCTTTTTTGTTTTTGTTGGGGTTTTTGGGATTTTTTGCTGTTGTTTTTCTGTTCTTTTTTTTGCTTTTCTGTTGTTTTTGTACTTGTTCTGTTTTTGTTGTTTGTTCTTGTTGTGTTGTTTTTGTTGAACTTGTTTTCTGTTGTTTTTTGTATGTACTTTTTGATTGTTGTTTTTTTTGTCGTTTTTGTTTTTGTTTACTTTTTTTGATGATTTTTTTGTTTTACTTGTTTTTTGTTTTTTGTACCCTTTTTTGCGTTGTGGTTGTGGCTTCTTTTTTGTTTTTTTTTGGGTTTTTGTACTTGTTGCTGTTTTTGTTTGTCTTTTTATTTGTTTCTGTTGTTTTTGTTTTACTTGTTTTATTTTTGTTGTTTTTGTACCCTTTTTGCTGTTGTTGTTTTTTGTACTGTTGGTTGTTTGTTGTTGGGTTTTGGGGTTTTCCCGTTTGTTGTTGTTGTACTTTTTTTTTTGTTGTTGTATTGTTGCTGTTGTTTGTTACTTTTTTGCTGTTGTTGTTTTTGTATTTTTTGCTGTTGTTTTTTGTACTTGTTGTGTTGTTGTTTTTTTTACTTGTTTCTGTTTTTGTTGTTGTACTTGTTGCTGTGTTGTTGTTGTTTCTTTGTTTGCTGTTTGTTGTCTTGTTACTGCCCTTGTTTTGGGTTTTTCTTGTTGCTGTTTGGTGTTTTAATTGGTTTTGCTGTTGTTGTTGTACTTTTTTGCCTTGTTGGTTTTTTTATTTTACTTTTTGCTGTTTTTGTTGTTGGGACTTGTTGCTGTTGTTTTTGTTGTACTTGTTGCTGTTTGTTTGGATTGTTTCCCTATTTGCCCCTTTTTTTGGGTTTTTACTTGTTGCTGTTTTTTTGTTTTGTACTTTTTGCTGTGTTGTTGTTGTACTTTTTTGCTGCTGGTTTTTGGGTTTTACTTTTTGCTGTTGTTGTTTTTGTCTTGTTCCCGCTGTTTTTGTTTTTTACTTGTTGCGTTTTGTTGTTGTACTTGTTGCTTTCTGTTTTTTTGTACTTTTTGTGTTGTTTTTTTTACTTGTTGCTTTCTGTTGGTTTTTTGTATTTTTTATCTTTTTTTGTTGTTGAAAATTGTTGCTGTTTTTGTTGGGTTTTTCTTTTTCTGCGTTGTTGTTGAAATTGTTGGGTGTTTATTTTTTGTTGTACTTTTTTGCGTTTTTTGTTGTACTTGTTGCTTTCTGTTGTTTTTGTACTTTTTGCTGTTTTTTTTGTTGTTGTAACTTTTTTTGTTTTTGTTGTTGTACTTGTTTTTCCCGTTTTTTGTTTTGTTTCTTTTTGCTGTTGTTTTTTTGTTGTATTTGGTGTTTTTGTATTTGTTGCTGAACCCCTTTTGTCTTTGTTGTTGTTCTTGTTGCTGTTTTTGTTGTTTTTTTTGGGTTTTGTTTTTTGTTGTTGTACTTGTTTGGGGGGGGGGGGGGGGTTGTTTTGTGTTTGTTGCTTTTTGTTGTTGTACTTTTTGCTGTTTTTGTTGTTTTTGTTGGGTGTTGTTGTTGTTTCTTGTTGCCGTTTTTTGTTGTTGTACTTGTTGCTGTTGTTGTTGTTGTATTGTTGCTGCTGTTTTTTTGTACTTTTTTGCTTTCTGTTTTTGTTGTACTTGTGCGCTGTTGTTTTTTTTTTACTTGTTGCTGTGTTGGGTTTTTGTACTTTTGTGTTGTTTTGTTTGTTTTAATTGGGTTGGTGCTTTTTGTTGTATTGTTGCTGCTGTTTTGTACTTGTTGCTTTTTGTTTTTTGTATTTTTTTTGTTTTTTGTTGTTTGTTGTTGTGCTTGTTGTCTGTTGTTGTTGTACTTTTTGCCCGTTGTTGTTGTTGTACTATTTTTTGAGTTGTTGTTGTTGGTACTTGTTGTGTTTTTGGTTTTTTTGTTCTTGTTGCTGTTGTTTTGTTTTTGTAATTGTTGCTGTTTGTTGTTGTACTTTTTTGCTGTTGTTGTTGTTTTTAAATTGTTGCTGTTTTTTGGTTTTTTGTAAAATTTTTGTTTTTGTTGTTGTTTTTGTTGCTTTTTGGTTTTTTTTGTTTTATTGTTGCGTTTTTTTTGTTGTACTTGTTTCTGTTGTTTTGTTGTTTTTATTATTGTTGTTTTTGTACTTGTTGCGTTTTTTTTGTTGGGACTTGTTTGGGTGTTTTTTTGTTGTACTTGTTTGTTTTGTTGTTTTACTTGTTTGTTTTTTGTTGTTGTTGTACTTGTTGTGTTGTTGGGTTTACTTGTTGCGGTTTTTGTTTTTACTTGTTTTGTTGTTGTTTTTTACTTGTTGCTGTTGTTGTTGTTTTACTTGTTTGTTTTGTTGTTGTATTGTTTTTGCTGTTGTTGTTGTACTTGTTTCTGTTGTTGTTGTTCTCTGTTGCTGTTGTTGTTGTACATGTTTCTGTTGTTGTTGTTGTACTTGGGTTTCTGTTTGTTTCCGTTTGTTTTTTGTTGCTTTTTGGGTTGTTGTTGTTCCCCTTTTTGTTTTTGTTGTTGAAAAGGTTTTTGTTTTTGGGTTTTATTGTTGTGTTTTGTTGTTTTTCTTGTTGCTTTTTTATTTTTGTTTTTGGGTTTTTGTTGTACTTTTGCTTTTTGTTGTTTAGTTGTTTTTTTGTTGGTTTCTTGTTGTTTTTTGTTTTTTTTGTTTTTTGTTGTTGTATTTTTTGCTTTTTTGTTTGTTGTACTTTTGGGTTTTGTTGATTTTTGTTTTTTTTAAAAATTGTTTTTTTTTTTTCTTATTCACGGGAAAAAAAAAACGTTTTTAAAACAATTTTTGTTAAAAGGGGGAAATAAAAAAATCGTTTTCCAGCACAAAATTTAAAACACACCGAAGGGGCAACCCCCAAACCCCCAAAGGGGAAAAACAAATTTTCAATTTTTCTTCCCACAAAATCGCAAAAACTTTGGAAGGGAGGGTGTGATGGAATGCCACCCCTGGATGGAAAAAGGGTAATTTCCCCACAGAGGGAAGGCGAGCACCGGGGCCCTGGCCCCGCCTTTCAAGGGAAGGGCCCCCCTTTTATTTTAAAATTTTTAACTTTGGCCCCAAAAATGGCCGTCTATAAATACTTAGGGTTTAATTTGAATTAAAATGAAGTTCCCCAACCCCCTTTTTGTTTTTTTGTGTCCCCCCTAAATTTGGGTTCGGGGCCAAAACCACTTTCCCCCAGTTTTTTTAAAGTCGTTTTAGGGCCTCCCCTTTTCCTGGCCCCCATGTCTTAACCCGTTTTTTTAAAAAATTTTTGTAGGGTTTTTTGGCCCCCCTTTCATCATTTCAAAAATTTTACCCCTTTTTTCCCAAATTCTTTGAAATGAAGAAAATTTCCAAACCCCTCCCGGGGACGTCCCGGTCTTTCCCCGGTCCCTTCCTCGGAACCATTTTGGGTTTCGGCCACTTAAACTTTCCCCGCCGTATTTTTATGTGTTAATCTGTTTAAACCCCCTGCCCCCAAAATCTTTGGCCCGATAATTTTCCTTTTTCTGGGCTTACCTAGCCTAAAAACCTTTTGCCCTTCCTTTCCCCCCTAATTCTTGACGGGTTTACCCGGGGGGTTCCAAAAATTGCTGGCCCCTTCCAGCCCTGGTTCACGGGGTTCCGTGTTTGGAAAGTTCCTTTCGGTTGGTTGTGTTTTGTGGTTTTCGGGGAATGCCGGCGCCGTTTTTGGGGTTTTGGGGTGTTCCCCAGGCTTTTGGGGTTTTCCCACCCCAGATTTTTTCCCCCGGGGGGTTTGCTTTGGCTTTGTCCCCAAAATTATTGTTGGGGGTTCCTTTTGGCCCCCTTAGGTTCTTCTGATTTGAAATTTGGGGTGTTGTTGGGTTGTGGCCCGGGGGTTGTGTGTGTGTGTGTTTTGTGGTGACCCCGTTTTCCCTTAATGTTTTGTTTGGGGGGGTGGTGATGGCCCCCCCCTTTGGTGGAATTGGGTGGTTTTCCCCGCTTGCTGTTGGTTGGTTTTTTAAAAACTATTTCCCGCTGATAATCGTTTGGCTGGGCTTTTTCCTTCTCCCTTGTGTTTCCTTGTGTCTTGCGTAATGTGTTTGTTTGTGTTTTGGTTGTTTTGTTTTTTTTTTTTGGGGGAATTTAAATTTATTTACTCCCCGTACTCCCTGTTAGGTTCCGGGGGGTTGATTTTCCCAACCTCCCCCCTCTTCATTATCGCTTGGCAATTTTTTTGAAAAATTGACTTTTTATTTTTTAACCTCTTTTTTTTAAAATTTTTTAATGGTTTCCAGCCTCCAAAATACTTTCCCCCTACCAAAGGATCTCAAGGGGGCCCGGAAAAAAATTCCTTTTTAAAATGTGGGTTGCTGTTCTTAAGGTTTCCTGGCCCCTTTTTTCGATTGGGAATTCGTAAACCTTGTTTTATTGCCCAAAATTTTTCCTTAGTATTTTTTAGTCTTTTCTGGCCCCCTAATTCTCCGGGTTTTGGGTCTTTTTTGTTTTCCCCCCCAAAAACCCCTTTTCCCGGGTGGGGTAAAAACCTTTGCCTTGGGACCGGTTTGCAAAAATTTGGCCCTTTCTTATTTTCTTTCTGCCTTTGGCTTGGTGTGGTTTTCAAAACCCGGGGGCCGCAAAAAACCCCAATTAAAGGGGGGTAAAGTTACAAATGAAAAAGGGTCCCCAAGGGTTCCCCCCATTAAGGTGTCGGACACCCCGTTCCCAAGGTTTCCTTTAAGCGCCCCTTCCCGCAATTTTTTGGGGGGATTTTGCCTTCCCGGGAAACCCCGGGGTTTAATTTTCACCCCCAAATCATTTTTGAATGTGGTTTTTTTAGTCCTGCTGAGAAATACTTCCTAACATCCCTGTGATTCATCTGTGTCTTCAGCTTCCAACTGTGTCCCCTTGTTACTGTGTCCAATCTCTGGAACATCCTGTCTTTGTCCACCTTGTCAATTCCTCTCAGTATTTTGTATGTCGTTATCATGTCCCCCGTATCTCTCCTGTCCTCCAGTGTCGTCAGGTTGATTTCCCTTAACCTCTCCTCGTAGGACATACCTCTTAGCTCTGGACTAGTCTTGTTGCAAACCTTTGCACTTTCTCTAGTTTCTTTACGTGCTTGGCTAGGTGTGGGTTCCAAACTGGTGCCGCATACTCCAATATGGGCCTAACGTACACGGTGTACAGGGTCCTGAATGATTCCTTATTAAGATGTCGGAATGCTGTTCTGAGGTTTGCTAGGCGCCCATATGCTGCAGCAGTTATTTGGTTGATGTGCGCTTCAGGAGATGTGCCTGGTGTTATACTCACCCCAAGATCTTTTTCCTTGAGTGAGGTTTGTAGTCTCTGGCCCCCTAGACTGTACTCCGTCTGCGGTCTTCTTTGCCCTTCCCCAATCTTCATGACTTTGCACTTGGTGGGATTGAACTCCAGGAGCCAATTGCTGGACCAGGTCTGCAGCCTGTCCAGACCCCTTTGTAGTTCTGCCTGGTCTTCGATCGAGTGAATTCTTCTCATCAACTTCACGTCATCTGCAAACAGGGACACCTCAGAGTCTATTCCTTCCGTCATGTCGTTCACAAATACCAGAAACAGCACTGGTCCTAGGACTGACCCCTGCGGGACCCCGCTGGTCACAGGTGCCCACTCTGACACCTGCGCCACGTACCATACTCGCTGCTGTCTTCCTGACAAGTATTCCCTGATCCATTGTAGTGCCTTCCCTGTTATCCCTGCTTGGTCCTCCAGTTTTTGCACCAATCTCTTGTGTGGAACTGTGTCAAACGCCTTCTTGCAGTCCAAGAAAATGCAATCCACCCACCCCTCTCTCTCTTGTCTTACTGCTGTCACCATGTCATAGAACTCCAGTAGGTTTGTGACACAGGATTTCCCGTCCCTGAAACCATGTTGGCTGCTGTTGATGAGATCGTTCCTTTCTAGGTGTTCCACCACTCTTCTCCTGATAATCTTCTCCATGATTTTGCATACTATACATGTCAGTGACACTGGTCTGTAGTTTAATGCTTCATGTCTGTCTCCTTTTTTAAAGATTGGGACTACATTTGCTGTCTTCCATGCCTCAGGCAATCTCCCTGTTTCGATAGATGTATTGAATATTGTGTGTGTATGTATGTGTGTGTGTGTGTGTGTGTGTGTGTGTGTGTGTGTGTGTGTGTGTGTGTGTGTGTGTGTGTGTGTGTGCGTGTGCGTGTGTGTGTGTGTGTGAAGAGAGAGAGAGCGTGCGCGTGCGTGCACCTGTGTCTTACTAGGGTACACAGGCGACCTGAGGAGGAAAAGGAGGGAAAAAGAGAGAATGGGAGGGGATGGGGTAGGGGTGTCCTGGGGAATGGG
>NC_069462.1:20573289-20685789 GCF_026875155.1 Cherax quadricarinatus | reverse complement strand
TGGAGCAAATCAGGTGAACATCATATGACCAGTGGAGCTTTGTCTTGTTCCAGCATCCTTAAAATATACAGGATGCCCTGGAACAACTACCACACGGTACAGAAGACATCCACAGGAGAGACAGAAAAAAGAAACAATGGAAGATGTCCCAACTGCAGCAGCCCTCGGGTTTCGAAACCACGACCCCTGATGTGGTTTCCGAAACGGTCTTCCTTGAGGGTACGTATTCTTGTAGTCATCAGCACTGTCGATCCCGCCTCCTGACGACCACCACCTCCCAACTGCATCACTGTACCTCTTGTTTGTGTATCACGCATACAAACAACTGCATCAATGTACCTCTTGTTTGTGCATGATGAGCAAACAATTACACAAAAGTACCTCTTGTTTGTGTATCATGCATAAACATTGTTTTGCATTCCTTCTAGTAAGTAATTCATAGAAATTATCGACCCCCTTGTTTGTTCTACCGTCTCCTCCAGTATCGTAACCTCGGCGTCTCCAGCATCGTAATCATCGCTTCTCCAGTATCGTAACCACGGCGTCTCCAGTATCGTAACCACGGCGTCTCCAGCATCGTAACCACCGCGTCTCCAGTATCGTAATCACAGCGTCTCCAGTATCGTAACTACCACGTCTCCAGTATCATAACCACCGCGTCTCCAGTATCGTAACTACCACGTCTCCAGTATCATAACCACCGCGTCTCCAGTATCGTAACCACCGCGTCTCCAGTATCATAACCACCGCGTCTCCAGTATCGTAACCACCGCGTCTCCAGTATCGTAACCACGGCGTCTCCAGTATCGTAACCACGGCGTCTCCAGTATCGTAACCACGGCGTCTCCAGTATCGTAACCACCGCATCTCCAGCATCGTAACCACCGCGTCTCCAGCATCGTAACCACCGCGTCTCCAGCATCGTAACCACCGCGTACCCAGTATCGTAACCACCGCGTCTCCAGCATCGTAACCACGGCGTCTCCAGTATCGTAACCACGGCGTCTCCAGTATCGTAACCACCGCGTCTTCAGTATCGTAACCACCGCGTACCCAGTATCGTAACCACGGCGTCTCCAGTATCGTAACCACCGCGTCTCCAGTATCATAACCACCGCGTCCCCAGTATCGTAACCACCGCGTCTCCAGTTTCGTAACCACCGCGTCTTCAGTATCGTAACCACCGCGTACCCAGTATCGTAACCACCGCGTACCCAGTATCGTAACCACCGCGTCTGCAGTATCGTAACCCCCGCGTCTTCAGTATCGTAACCACCGCGTACCCAGTATCGTAACCACTTCGTCTTCAGTATCGTAACCACCGCGTCTCCAGTATCGTAACCACCGCGTTTCTAGTATCATAACCCCCGCGTCTCCAGTATCGTAACCACTGCGTCTTCAGTATCGTAACCACCACGTCTCCAGTATCGTAACCACCGCGTCTCCAGTATCATAACCACCGCGTCTCCAGTATCGTAACCACCGAGTCTCCAGCATCGTAACCACCGAGTCTCCAGTATCGTATCCACCGCTGTACTCTACGGAATACATAAACGCGTCCGTACAATTGTCTTACGAACGCGTACGAACAAGTGTCTTACGAACGTTTTCGTACACCTGGCTTGCTCTTCAACTTGTCTGTACACGCTTAGTAGTTACCTTAGACCACAAACATATTTGCTTTCATTTTACGCTGAGCTAGACAATTTTAAGATTGTGGATCAGACCAGCAACCAGGAGGCTTGATCTGGGACCGGGTTGCGGGGGCGCTGACCCCCGCCGCCGCGGCCCATCTATATTTGAGATTACTCCATCTATATCTGAAATTACTCCATCTATATTAGAAATTACTCCAGCTATATTAATATTTATATATATGTTCATCACATTTTTTCTTATTTGTTTTAGAATGTGTACTTACCTATTTGGGGCTGCAGGGGGTCGATTCACAGCTCCTGACTGTGTATGTGTGCGCGCGCGCATGTAAACGTCAGTCTATATAAGTATAATTATATAAGTATAATTATATAAGTATAATTAGACTCACGAGATCGTTCGTTTCCGGTCCGTCGCTCTCTCACTGGGCATCGGTGATAATTTTAACAGACAGGGACGGGGTGAGGGTGAGGGGAGGTGGTTGTGGGCACTATAATCTTTAATGACAGACGCCTGATGCCCAGTTATATAAAGGTAAATGAACTCGGCGCCGATAAAGAGATATATTGGGTATAATTCATCAGTGTGGGCGCTGAGTTTACCCGGCGCTTCCATAAAACAGAAGTGAGAGAGAAATTACCGAACATTCCTTCCCCCAGTTCATCACAAACTGGCTTTCATTATGTCATAAACTAGTCAACAGAGAGCTATTACGGGGCGGGATTCTTATGCAGCAGATGACGGCCTGGGACAGGTGTGTGGGAGAGAGAGAGAGAGAGAGAGAGAGAGAGAGAGAGAGAGAACATGCCAATAATCAACGGCAGGATAACAGAAGCACTAAGAGACATTAGCAACTTCAATAATCAAGAGAATAATAGACGACATTCAGAGTGCAAATCACCACCATCGCTGTCCTCGCCATAACCACCACCAATAACATGCACACAAAGGCGAAGAAAGAAAAAAAAAAAGAGGAAAAAAAAAAGGCCTGAACCCGGTCGCACCAAGAGAAGCACAAGAACACAACGCAATCATCCAATCTGTGTTAAGCCTATGTTTACCATCCGGACCACAATGGCGCCACAGAAAGCGTGAATGCTTCCCATTCCCAAACCTTTTCACACACACGAATCTGCTATCGATTCTTGCCTCTTCCCCTACCGACTTCCCTCCCTCCCTCTCTCTCTCTCTCTCTCTAGCTGCCTCAGGTAAATTCCCCGTGGTCCAGGACCACTCGGTGCGAGCAAGGAACGAGGACCACAAGGAAAATGGTCTCATTCACACATTAGAGGAAGTACTTAGGGTAGGAAGGCTTTACTAAACTCCCCTAATTTTGTGGGTTTCCACTAATGCATCTTATTTATAAAATAGTATATCTGTCTCTATTATTATTGTTATTATTATTATTAATTATTATTATTATTATTATTATTATTAAACACTTTTTTTGGTATTTCAATGGAAATAAATAATTTTGACTTTGTTTTGGATTATCCAAGGTAGTTTACAATATGTTAAGTAAAAGGAAACAAGTTCAGCTATATTAATTGTGGCAACGTTTCACTCTCCAGTAACTTTGTCAAGCGAAACGTTGCCACAAACGTCGCATTAGTTGCACTTGTGTCTTTAACATATCGTCGGTAATTCTAGCAACATTAACACAATTTACAATACGTATGATTAATTTTAGTTACGTGTACCTGTACTTAAATAAACTTACAGGCAGATGTGCATTAAGGTTTGTATAGAGGGGTTGAGTTATAGCTCCTGGTCCCGGAGTGGGAAAGGTGGTTATTCCTTTGAGGGGAGGGGAAGGGGGGAGGTAACACTAATGCCTATGGTGGGTTGCGCCTAAGCCTAAGGGAAATCAGACCAATGGGCTGAACGAGTGTCACCACCCAGACAATGGTTATTCACTCGCCCGAAAATTTGGTGATCAAATCATTGTTAATGAAATGCGATGCAAGCGTGGTACATTAGTGCTTCTCTCTCTCTCTCTCCCCTTGAGAGTACTTAACAACTGCCAAAGTTACTTTGAGGGCGTTTAACAAGCGTCAAAGTCTCTGCAATCATGTTACAAGTCTCAAAGTGACAAGTGTAAAAATGCCCTT
Source organism: Cherax quadricarinatus (assembly GCF_026875155.1). Taxonomy (NCBI): domain Eukaryota; kingdom Metazoa; phylum Arthropoda; class Malacostraca; order Decapoda; family Parastacidae; genus Cherax; species Cherax quadricarinatus. The sequence goes on along the minus strand of NC_069462.1, from coordinate 20,682,022 downwards.
GACAACGTTTTTACAAACGTCAAGGTGGTGTCTTTGACACTTGCAACCTGCCACTTCCACAAGCGGCAAGTTGCACTCCTAACACACCAACTGACAAGGAGGGCAAACCAAGAAAAATAAAAACCAGTAACTCACGCTACGGAAAAAAACACACAGGAGTGTGTGTGTGTGGGGGGGGGGGGGGGGGTGGACGCATGTTCACAGTGTCTGCCGTCACAGTGTCTGCCGTCACAGTGTCTACCGTCAGTGTCTGCCGTCAGTGCCTGCCGTCACAGTGTCTTCCGTCACAGTGTCTGCCGTCAGTATCTGCTGTCACAATGTCTGCCGTCACAATGTCTGAAAGCTACGTTCTTGAAAGTAATCACTGCGTTTGAAATAATTACCTAACTACCGATGCGTCGTGGTACCTATCGCTCCACTAGGTAACGTATTCTCCTTCGATCCGAGGAAAGGGATCAAGAGCCTCTGCGCCAGCATCGAGGGATCGTGGAGCCCGAGTCGTGATCACTGCAGGTGTGGCTAAGGGAGGGACTGTCAGCCACACCATCACCTACATACCGGAATCTAGCACCTACTCAGAGTGAAGGGTAGGTTATAAACTATCTGTGACCTAATACGCTCCTAATTACCTATCACTCGCTAATTATAAGCTAATTACTTAGCAATCGATGTGACCTAATTACCTATAACTCGCTAACTGACCTAATTACCTATAACTCGCTAACTGACCTAATTACCTATCACTCGCTAAATATAACCTAATTACCTATCACTCGCTAATTATATTGGTATTACCTATCACTCGCCAACTGTCAGATAATTACCTATCACTAACTAAATATAAGCAAATTACCTATCACTTGCTAATTATGCTCTCATAGGCTCCTAATCACCTAATCACTTACTAATTATACCCTCATAAGGTCCCAGTTATAATCTATAACTTCTAGTTTAGCGACTTACGATAACAGCCTGTGAATGACCACAATTATCGCGCACGCAGAGTGAGCAATTAACAAGAGTCCGCAATTATCACCAGCACATTATCTCCAGGTTAGAAAGTCTTCCAGTATACATTTGCGGGGAAGTGCTAAGCCCGTAGGTGCTCATAGGTCTCGAATAGGTAAAACTTGCGATTTTTGGCTTAAATAGCAACAGTTTTCTTGCCGAATAACGTAAACGAAAATTTGTGTATGCAATAATTTTGCAAAAAATCATTCTGAACCTAAAAGAAAAAAATTATATTATATTGTGTTTGTTTATTATTAAATTACTGTAAACTTATCTAAAATATATTTAGTTGGATTAGGCTAAATTAAACTGCGCTTGTTATAATAAGGTTAGGGAAGTTTTCTAAGGTTCTTTTGGTACAAAATTATTAATTTTTATATTAACATAAATTAAAAAAAAATATATCTTTAAACGAAAGAGAAAAAATTTTTAAAAGGACTTTTTTGAGAGAAAAAAAAGGGGGAAAAGAGAGGAGAGAGAGAGGAAGAGGGGGGGGAAAGAAAAGAGGGGAAAAGGAAGAGGGAGCTTGCCGTATTTAAAATTTTTCACAAAATAGACTGAACTGACATTTTTTCTCTATTTCTTTTATATACTGGATGAAAAAAATGAAATTGACATTGGGAAATTTTCATTTAATACAAGGCAAGGTTTGTATACGTTTATTTTGCCGTCCCCGTGTCGCCGTCACAGTGCTCTCCCCAGTGTCTCCGTCACAGTGTCTACCGCAGTGTCTCCCTCACAGTGTCACCCTCGGGCTGCCCTCCGGTCTCCTCATTCTGCCGTCACAGTCTACCGTCGGTCTGCCGCCCCAGTGTCACCCAGTGTCTGCCGTCACGGTCTACCCTCAGTTCCCGTCACAGGTCTACCGTCGTGTCTGCCGCACAGTGTCACCGTCAGTGTCTGCCGTCACAGTTCTCCCTCCCTGTCTGGCCGTCGTTCGCCGCACTGCCCACCCAGTGTCTGCCTCACAGTGTCTCCCTCAGTGTCTGCCCCACAGTGCTACCGTCAGGTCTCCGCACAGTTCTACCCCCAGTGTCTGCCCCTCACAGTTCTACCGCAGTGTTCCGTCCCCGGGTCTACCTCAGTGTCTTCCGTCACGTGTCACCGTCGTGTTGCCGTCACAGTGTCTCCGTCAGGTCTGCCCGTCCAGTGCACCGTCAGTGTCTCCGTCACAGGGGTTTCCTCAGGTCTGCGTCACAGTTCTACCGTCCCCGTGTCTGCCGTCCAGTGTCACCGTCCGTGTCTGCCGTACGTGTCTCCGTCCGGGCTGCGCAGGTCTACCGCAGTGTCGCCGTCACAGTGTTGCGTCCCATGTCTACCCTCAGTGCCGTCACAGGTCACCGTCAGTGTCTGCCGCCTGTCTACCGTCGTGTCTGCCGTCACGTGTCTACCGTCGTGTCCCGCTTTCCCGTGTCACCCTCGTGTTCCCTCACAGTTTACCGCAGTTCCCGCACAGTGTCTACCTAGGTCGCCGTCACAGTGCTCCCTCAGTGTCTCTACAGGTCTACCGTCATGTCTGCCCCTCACAGTTCTCCGCACAGTGCCCCAAACCCTCCCCCGTGTCACCGCAGTGTCTCCGTCACAGTGCACCGTCAGTGTCCCGTCCAGTGTCACCGTCAGTGCTGCCCTCACAAATGTCTACCGAGTGCTGCCCCTCACGGTCTACCCCACTGTCTCGTCCAAATTTTGCTTTCCATGTCTCCGTCAGGCGGTCACTGTCTCCCTCGTGTCCCGTTCACAAGGGCTCCGTAATGTCCCCGCCCTCACAATGTCTCGTCCATTCTGCCCACAATGTCTCGTCCAAAGTCTGCCGTCGGGTCCCCGCGTCACAAAGTTCCCCTCCCCTGTCGCCGTCACGTGCCGTCAAATGTCTCCCTCACAGGTCTTTCCGTCAGTTTCCCTCACTGTCTCCTCAGTGTTTTGCCGTCACAGTGTCCCCCCTGGTCTGCGTCCAGTCTTTCCGTCCCGTTTGGCGCACGTTCCTCCGTCGTGTGCTCAAATTTCCCCTTTTCCCGCACAGTTCTTCCTTTACGCTAATTCTACCCATTTTGCGACGGGGAAAAAAATCTCATATTTTTGGGGGCTATATGCCCCCCCCCCCCCCATTGCGGGCCGCCGCGGTTCTAACCCGATTTTTTACTTTTTTTCAATGTTAAAATAAAGGGGAATGTCTAATCTCCACAGCTGCAGCGATTTGATAGCATGAGTGTATATCGCTTGTATAATTCATGTATTATATATGCCGGGATTATCTCTTCAGCGTGGTTTAGAAAGACACGTAAGAAACACTATAACATATTTATTAGAAAACGTTTCGGTCCTGGGACCTGTCCTTCTAACATGATGTTAGATTGATCAAGTTTCAGGACCGAAACTTTTCTAATAAATATGTTATAGTGTTTGCCTTACGTGTACTTTCTAAACCAACTTGTCGGTATTTATTACCAAGGTTTATACCATCTCTCAGCGTGTATACGCCGTGGTAAATATCGCTCAATGTACGTATTTTGAGAGGTGTATATAGCCGTGTGTATATATTTCAGGTGTGTATCTCAGTGTATGCCGAGGTGAATATATCTCGGTGTATATGCTTGGAGAGGTATATATCATGTCAGTGTATATAACTTGAGAGGTTCATGTTACTCAGTGTATATAACTAGAGTGGTATATATATCTCTGTGTATATAACTTGAGAAGGGTTTATCTCTCGGTGTACATAGTAGGGTCACAGTTGGTAATGCTGATATAAACACGGCACCAGCTGTGCCAGCTGTAAAAATCATCCTTTTGTAAGTTCTGTTGGGCGAGTGGCTACGGCGCTGGGCCTGCTATAGTTCTCCACCACAGTTCGAGTCCCCATTCATTCTGATTTTTCACTGTCACTCATTCATTACGGAAAAACAAGCCACAGTGGAGGAATGTAGCAGCTCAAGGGATTCAGTTAAACCGATTAGCCGGACTTGAGTCCTGGAGGGAGCCGCGGAGGCTCGACCCTCCGTTTGTTAGTAGCGAGAGGCATCCTTCCCTCGCTACTAAAGTTCCTCTCTCTTCGATATTAAACTTGAAACTGAGCTTCTCTGATGACAATTAATAAACCCCGAAGCTCAAAAAAATCATTATAGATTAAATCACTTCTCAGATTATAATTATTATTACTGTTGTTTAGTGGTCTAGTATCCCATGATAATTGGTGCTAATTTAAAAACATTTAATAACGTTGCCAAGAGTACTTGCGATATCGTACGTAAGTCTGGACATCCTAAAGCTGTGAGAGGCGCCATTTTGAAGGTCATCCTCTGATCACGACCATTATGGGAGTTTTACCTGAGGATATTAACAACAGTTCAAAGGTATAACTAGGTGGTAGAACTACTGAACAACAGACCTGGGGAACGACTGGATGAAGTGGTCAGTGGAATGGTCAGGCGGAGAGAATGAAAAATGTTGTGAGATCGTGTGGGTAGAAGAGAAAGGATGGGGGAAGTTAGGGGGTAAAGAGGAAGGGGGGAGTTGGGGGTAAAGAGGAAGGGGAGAGAGGGGAGAGAGGAGAGAGAGAGGGGGGGTAGAGGGGGAGGAGGGAGGTAAGGGGGTTAAGTGAAATATTCTGCGATGAAACTCGTAAAAATCTTTCCTTTGTGTTTGTTAATTCCTTCGTTCACTTCCTTCATTTCCTTCCTTCACTGCCTTCAGTGTATGGTGGGAGAATGAGGGTACACAGCTCACAGACAAAATCTGTTAACGATTTGATAACAAGACAGCACGTGTTATCTGCAATGGATAACAAAATAACGTTCAAGTTGGTTCAGCATTTGTAATGAAGGCTGACGTCTCTCTCTCTCTCTCACAAACACACACACACACACACACACACACACACACACACACACACACAACAAGACTAGTCCTGGAGCTAAGAGGATTGCCCTACGAAGAAAGGTTAAGGGAAATCACCCCGACGACACTGGAGGACAGGAGGGTTAGGGGAGACATGATAACGACATAAAATACTGCAAGGAATGGACAAGGTGGACAAACACAGGATGTTCCAGAGATGGGACACAGAAACAAGAGGTCACAATTGGAAGCTGAAGACTCATCTGAGTCAAAGTGATGTTAGGAAGTATTTCTTCAGTCATAGAGTTGTCAGGAAGTGGAATAATCTGAAAAGTGACGTATTGGAGGCAGGATTTGATAAAGCTCATGGAGCAGGGAGAGTGTGACCTAGTAGCGATCAGTGAAGAGGCGGGACCAGGAGCTATGACACGACCCCTGCAACCACGAATAGGTGAATACACACACACACGCACATACACGCGCACACACACACACACACACACACACACACACACACACACACACACACACACACACACACACACACACCACGCCCAACACCCACACACAGCCCCCCCCCCCACTCAAAAAACACGCATACCTCATTTCCCTAACCCATCAAATTTTCAGCCAAATTTCAATTGCTATCCTACAGAGCTGGATATCCAATTTATATTCTCCAGTGACTCGCTATCATATTCATATCATGCCTGACCCACGAAGGCTTGCCTGATCTACCTTCCTTGCACCCCCACATACACACTCCTTAATCTCAATTACCATTCTTTATCAAGAGTTGCTGCTTCGTAATTACGGTAGAATGTGATCGAATTTTAATATTTAATAAGAGAATTCTTCTTGCCGGTGGTCAATTGTTATTTATTTCTGAACGCGAAGAGCTTGCTGTCGCGTAAATCTCGCTGGGGAGGGGGGGGGATAATGCTCGTTCGACATGGAAGAGATTTGGTTCTTCAATTTTTCAATGATAACCCAAGTGTGGGGAGAAAAAAAAGGAAACGGAGAAAAAAAAGGAAACGTGGGAGGTTTCTGTTGAGACACCGTGTCGCTCTGAGTGGAGTTTGATACTCTTGATAAAGCTCTACATATACTTTACTGATACTGTCTATGTACATTTGGTACTATCTGAACACTGCTCCTTCCGTGTGTGCACAAAGTACATGCTATGTGCATTATACGTGTGCATGTATGTGCGTGTTTATAATTACATACATCTGCGAACTCGCCCCCATGTATGTGTGCAGGTGTATGAGTGTATACTGTGTGTGTGCGGGGGTGGGGGGGGGCTGTTGTGATCTGTAAACAACTGCGTAAACTAAGACAGTGTAATGTTAATGTTAGTGTGCTGAACACATGGAGCTGACCTCTCTGGTACGGTAATGTTCAGTAACGCAGCTTAGCGCTGTCCACCTTATCTTGGGGAAATCCTACATTCATTGGTGTTGCTTAGCCAAGTCCAGCTTGTTGGTTGGTACAAGTAGAGTTTGTTCATGATGTTTAGGCTGGTTGCCGCTAGGCATGTAATCCAGCTTTAAAATGTCGATAGCCCATGGATTTAAGATATATATAGTCCCAGTTCTTTATTCCAATTCTTCTCTCTCCTATTTAAAATTTCTGCGGTCAGGGATGATGGAGATATCTTCATAAAAAAATTATTTCTCCTGTGAGTGGAACAAGACATTCTGAGAGATGGTAATTCCTACGTGATAGTAACTCCAGCGCTGCTGGAGGGAAACCTCCAAGGTCACTGTAGCTGATGAACCTTTAATGGAATCCTTGCTATCCTCATCGCCTTCCTGAAGTCTCCCAGCTCTAGCTGACAGGTTTCCAACATTCTGAACACCATGCTGTGTTGATGCACTACAACAAGGGAACTCAGCTAGCTTTTGTTCCCACTGTGTAACTAGCACATGGTGTGGCAGCACACTGCTCATGTGCTGTTCCCACTGTGTAACTAGCACATGGTGTGGCAGCACACTGCTCATGTGTTGTTCCCACTGTGTAACTAGCACATGGTGTGGCAGCACACTGCTCATGTGTTGTTCCCACTGTGTAACTAGCACATGGTGTGGCAGCACACTGCTCATGTGTTGTTCCCACTGTGTAACTAGCACATGGTGTGGCAGCACACTGCTCATGTGTTGTTCCCACTGTGTAACTAGCACATGGTGTGGCAGCACACTGCCTCATGTGTTGTTCCACTGTGTAACTAGCACATGGTGTGGCAGCACACTGCTCATGTGTTGTTCCACTGTGTAACTAGCACATGGTGTGGCAGCACACTGCTCATGTGTTGTTCCCACTGTGTAACTAGCACATGGTGTGGCAGCACACTGCTCATTGTGTTTTTCCCACTGTGTAACTAGCACATGGTGTGGCAGCACCCCTGCTCATGTGTTGTTCCCACTGTGTAACTAGCACATGGTGTGGCAGCACAATGCTCATGGTTGTTCCCACTGTGTAACTAGCACATGGTGGGCAGCACACTGCTCATTTGTTGTTCCCACTGTGTAACTAGCACATGGTGTGGCAGCACACTGCTCATGTTTGTTCCCACTGTGTAACTAGCACATGGTGTGGCAGCACACTGCTCATGTGTTGTTCCCACTGTGTAACTAGCACATGGTTTTGGCAGCACACTGCTCATGTGTTGTTCCCACTGTGTAACTAGCACATGGTGTGGCAGCACCTGCTCATGTGTTGTTCCCCTGTGTAACTAGCACATGGTGTGGCAGCACACTGCTCATGTGTTGTTCCCACTGTGTAACTAGCCAAAGGTGTGGCAGCACACTGCTCATGTGTTGTTCCCACTGTGTAACTAGCACATGGTGTGGCAGCACACTGCTCAAAGTGTTTTTTCCCCACTGTGTAACTAGCACATGGTTTTGGCAGCACACTGCTCATGTGTTGTTCCCACTGTGTAACTAGCACATGGTGTGGCAGCCACTGCTCATGTGTTGTTCCCACTGTGTAACTAGCACATGGTTTTGGCAGCACACTTTCTCATGTGTTGTTCCCACTGTGTAACTAAACCATGGTGTGGCAGCACACTGCTCATGTGTTGTTCCCACTGTGTAACTGCACATGGTGTGGCAGCACACTGCTCATGTGTTGTTCCCACTGTGTAACTAGCACATGGTGTGGCAGCACACTGCTCATGTGTTGTTCCCACTGTGTAACTAGCACATGGTGTGGCAGCACACTGCTCATGTGTTGTTCCGACTGTGTAACTAGCACATGGTGTGGCAGCACACTGCTCATGTGTTGTTCCCACTGTGTAATAGCACATGGTGTGGCAGCACACTGCCTCATGTGGGTTTTTCCCACTGTGTAACTAGCACATGGTGGGCAGCACACTGCTCATGTGTTCCCACTGTGTAACTAGCACATGGTGTGGCAGCACACTGCTCATGTGTTCCCACTGTGTAACTAGCACATGGTGTGGCAGCACACTGCTCATGTGTTCCCACTGTGTAACTAGCACATGGTGTGGCAGCACACTGCCATGTGTTTCCCACTGTGTAACTAGCACATGGTGTGGCGCACACTGCTCATGTGTTCCCACTGTGTAACTAGCACATGGTGTGGCAGAACACTGCTCATTTTGTCCCCTGTGTAACTAGCACATGGTGTGGCAGAACACTGCTCATGTGTTGTTCCCAGTGTGTAACTAGCACATGGTGTGGCAGCACACTGTCATGTGGTTTTTCCCAGTGTGTAACTAGCACATGGTGTGGCAGCACACTCTCTTTTGTTGTTCCCAGTGTGTAACTAGCACATGGTGTGGCAGCACACTGCTCATGTGTTGTTCCCCCTGTGTAACTAGCACATGGTGTGGCAGCACACTCTCATGTGTTGTTCCCAAATGTGTTAACTAGCACATGGTGTGGCAGCAACACTGCTCATGTGTTGTTCCCACTGTGTAACTAGCCATGGTGTGGGAGCACACTGCTCATGTGTTGTTCCCACTGTGTAACTAGCAATGGTGTGGCAGCACACTGCTCATGTGTTGTTCCATGTGTAACTAGCACATGGTTGTGGCAGCACATGCTCATTTTTTGTTCCCACTGTGTAACTAGCACTTGGGTGTGGCAGCACACTGCTCATGTGTTGTTCCCACTGTGTAACTAGCACATGGTGTGGGAGCACACTGCTCATGTGTTGTTCCCCCTGTGTAACTAGCACATGGTGTGGCGCACAAATGCTCATGTGTGTTCCCACTGTGTAACTAGCACATGGTGTGGCAGCACACTGCTCATGTGTTGTTCCCACTGTGTAACTAGCACATGGTGTGGCAGCACACTGCTCATGTGTTGTTCCCACTGTGTAACTAGCACATGGTGTGGCCCGCACACTGCTCATGTGTTGTTCCCACTGTGTAATAAACACATTTGGGGTGGCAGCACACTGCTCATTGTGTTGTTCCCACTGTGTAACTAGCACATGGGGTGGCAGCACACTGCTCATGTGTTGTTCCCACTGTGTAACTAGCACATGGTGTGGCAGCACATGCTCATGTGTTGTTCCCACTGTGTAACTAGCACATTTGGGGTGGCAGCACACTGCTCATGTGTTGTTCCCACTGTGTAACTAGCACATGGTGTGGCAGCACACTGCTCATGTGTTGTTCCCAAATGTGTAACTAGCACATGGTGTGGCAGCACAATGCTCTGTGTTCCCCCTGTGTAACTAGCACATGGTGTGGCAGCACACTGCTCATTGTGTTCCCCCCTGTGTAACTAGCACAAAGGTGTGGCAGCACACTGCTCATGTGTTCCCACTGTGGGAACTTTGCCATGGTGTGGGAGCACACTGCCCCATGTGTTCCCACTGTGTAACTAGCACATGGTGTGGCAGCACACTGCTCATGTGTTCCCACTGTGTAACTAGCAAAATGGTGTGGCAAACACAATGCTCATGTGTTCCCACTGTGTAACTAGCACATGGTGTGGCAGCACATGCTCATGGTTCCCACTGTGTAACTTTGCACATGGGGTGTGCAGCACACTGCTCATGTGTTCCCACTGTGTAACTAGCACATGGTGTGGCAGCACACTGCTCATGTGTTCCCTGTGTAACTAGCACATGGTGTGGCAGCACACTGGGTCATGTGTTCCCACTGTGTAACTAGCACATGGTGTGGCAGCACACTGCTCATGTGTTCCCACTGTGTAACTAGCACATGGTTTTGGGAGCACACTGCTCATGTGTTCCCCCTGTGTAACTAGAAAATGGTGTGGCAGCACACTGCTCATGTGTTCCCACTGTGTAACTAGCACATGGTGTGGCAGCACACTGCTCATGTGTTCCCACACTGTGTAACTAGCACATGGTGTGGCAGCACACTGCTCATGTGTTCCCACTGTGTAACTAGCACATGGTGTGGCAGCACACTGCTCATGTGTTCCCACTGTGTAACTAGCACATGGTGTGGCAGCACACTGCTCATGTGTTCCCACTGTGTAACTAGCACATGGTGTGGCAGCACACTGCTCATGTGTTCCCACTGTGTAACTAGCACATGGTGTGGCAGCACACTGCCTCAGTGTTCCCACTGTGTAACTAGCACATGGTGTGGCAGCACACTGCTCATGTGTTCCCACTGTGTAACTAGCACATGGTGTGGCAGCACACTGCTCATGTGTTCCCACTGTGTAACTAGCACATGGTGTGGCAGCACACTGCTCATGTGTTGTTCCCACTGTGTAACTAGCACATGGTGTGGCAGCACACTGCTCATGTGTTCCCACTGTGTAACTAGCACATGGTGTGGCAAGCCACACTGCCATGTGTTCCCACTGTTTTAACTAGCACATGGTGTGGCAGCACCTGCTCATGTGTTCCCACTGTGTAACTAGCACATGGTGGGGGCAGCACACTGCTCATGTGTTCCCACTGTGTAACTAGCACATGGTGTGGCAGCACACTGCTCATGTGTTCCCACTGTGTAACTAGCACATGGTGTGGCAGCACACTGCTCATGTGTTCCCACTGTGTAACTAGCACATGGTGTGGCAGCACACTGCTCATGTGTTCCCACTGTGTAACTAGCACATGGTGTGGCAGCACCCCTGCTCATGTGTTCCCCCCCTGTGTCTAGCACTGTGTGGGAGCACACTGCTCAGTGTTCCCACGTGTAAAATAGCACATGGTGTGGCAGCACACATGCTCATGTGTTTCCCACTGTGTAACTAGCACATGGTGTGGCAGCACACTGCTCATGTGTTCCCCCTGTGTAACTAGCACATGGTGTGGCAGCACACTGCTCATGTGTTCCCACTGTGTAACTAGCACATGGTGTGGCAGCACACTGCTCATGTGTTCCCACTGTGTAACTAGCACATGGTGTGGCAGCACACTGCTCATGTGTTCCCACTGTGTAACTAGCACATGGTGTGGCAGCACACTGCTCATGTGTTCCCACTGTGTAACTAGCACATGGTGTGGCAAACACACTGCTCATGTGTTCCCACTGTGTAATAAACACATGGTGTGGCAGCCACACTGCTCATGTGTTTTCCCACTGTGTAACTAGCACATGGTGTGGGCAGCACACTGCTCATGTGTTGTTCCCACTGTGTAACTAGCACATGGTGTGGCAGCACACTGCTCATGTGTTGTTCCCACTGTGTAACTAGCACATGGTGTGGCAGCACACTGCTCATGTGTTGTTCCCACTGTGTAACTAGCACATTGGGGTGGGAGCACACTGCTCATGTGTTGTTCCCACTGTGTAACTAGCACATGGTGTGGCAGCACACTGCTCATGTGTTGTTCCCACTGTGTAACTAGCACATGGTGTGGCAGCACACTGCTCATTTTGTTGTTCCCACTGTGTAACTAGCACATGGTGTGGGCAGCACACTGCTCATGTGTTTTTTCCCACTGTGTAACTAGCACATGGTGTGGCAGCACACTGCTCATGTGTTTGTTCCCCCCTGTGTAACTAGCACATGGTGTGGCAGCACCACTGCTCATGTGTTGTTCCCACTGTGTAACTAGCACATGGTGTGGCAGACACTGCTCATGTGGGTTTTTCCCACTGTGTAACTAGCACATGGTGTGGCAGCACACTGCTCATGTGTTGTTCCCACTGTGTAACTAGCACATGGTGTGGCAGCACACTGCTCATGTGTTGTTCCCACTGTGTAACTAGCACATGGTGTGGCAGCACACTGCTCATGTGTTGTTCCCACTGGGGTAACTAGCACTTTGGGGTGGCAGCCACTGCTCATGTGTTGTTCCCACTGTGTAACTAGCACATGGTGTGGCAGCACATGCCATGTGTTGTTCCCACTGTGTAACTAGCACATGGTGTGGCAGCACACTGTCATGTGTTGTTCCCCCTGTGTAACTAGCACATGGTGTGGCAGCACACTGCTCATGTGTTGTTCCCACTGTGTAACTAGCACATGGTGTGGCCCGCACAAATGCTCATGTGTTGTTCCCACTGTGTAACTAGCACATGGTGTGCAGCACACTGCTCATGTGTTTTTTCCCACTGTGTAACTAGCACATGGTGTGGCAGCCACACTGCTCATGTGTTGTTCCCACTGTGTAACTAGCACATGGTGTGGCAGCACACTGCTCATGTGTTGTTCCCACTGTGTAACTAGCACATGGTGTGGCAGCACACCTGCTCATGTGTTGTTCCCACTGTGTAACTAGCACAATGGTTGGCAGCACACTGCTCATGTGTTGTTCCCACTGTGGTAACTAGCACATGGTTTTGGCAGCACACTGCTCATGTGTTTGTTCCACTGTGTAACTAGCACATGGTGTGGCAGCACACTGCCATTTTGTTGTTCCCACTGTGTAACTAGCACATGGTGTGGCAGCACACTGCTCATGTGTTGTTCCCACTGTGTAACTAGCACATGGTGGGGGCAAGCACACTGCTCATGTGTTGTTCCCCACTGTGTAACTAGCACATGGTGTGGCAGCACACTGCTCATGTGCTGTTCCCACTGTGTAACTAGAATGGTGTGGCAGCACACTGCTCATGTGCTGTTCCCACTGTGTAACTAGCACATGGTGTGGCAGCACACTGCTCATGTGCTGTTCCCACTGTGTAAAATAGCACATGGTGTGGCAGCACACTGCTCATGTGCTGTTCCCCACTGTGTAACTAGCACATGGTGTGGCAGCACACTGCTCATGTGCTGTTCCCACTGTGTAACTAGCACATGGTGTGGCAGCACACTGCTCATGTGCTGTTCCCACTGTGTAACTAGCACATGGTGTGGCAGCACACTGCTCATGTGCTGTTCCCATGTGTAACTAGCACATGGGGTGGCAGCACATTTCTCATGTGCTGTTCCCCCTGTGTAACTAGCACATGGTTGGCAGCACACTGCCTCATGTGCTGTTCCCACTGTGTAACTAGCACATGGTGTGGCAGCACACTGCTCATGTGCTGTTCCCACCTGTGTAACTAGCACATGGTTTTGGCAGCACACTGCTCATGTGCTGTTCCCACTGTGTAACTAGCCATGGTGTGGCAGCACACTGCTCATGTGCTGTTCCCACTGTGTAAACTAGCACATGGTGTGGCAGCACACTGCTCATGTGCTGTTCCCACTGTGTAACTAGCACATGGTGTGGCAGCACACTGCTCATGTGCTGTTCCCACTGTGTAACTAGACATGGTGTGGCAGCACATGCTCATGTGCTGTTCCACTGTGTAACTAGCACATGGTGTGGCAGCACACTGCTCATGTGCTGTTCCCACTGTGTAACTAGCACATGGTGTGGCAGCACACTGCTCATGTGCTGTTCCCACTGTGTAACTAGCACATGGTGTGGCAGCACACTGCTCATGTGTTGTTCCCACTGTGTAACTAGCACATGGTGTGGCAGCACACTGCTCATGTGTTGTTCCCACTGTGTAACTAGCACATGGTGTGGCAGCACACTGCTCATGTGTTGTTCCCACTGTGTAACTAGCACATGGTGTGGCAGCACACTGCTCATGTGTTGTTCCCACTGTGTAACTAGCACATGGTGTGGCAGCACACTGCTCACTGTGTCCAATTTTACTAAATACGAAATAATTGATTTATATTCATAACTGGATGAAAAGTTATCACCATGACGGTATGATTTACACTGAGACAATGTGAGGTTTGTGTGACTGTATTACAAGACGTTTCGCCCACCAGGGCGGAAGAAATACATGAACATGAGTGGTGCAGCAGGCCTACTGGCCCATACTACACACGTCCTTCTCAAACTCAATTCCACTAACAAAAAAATCTGCCCATCGTGTGAGTTATGGCATCTCTCTCTCTCTCTCTCTCTCTCTCTCTCTCTCTCTCTCTCTCTCTCTCTCTCTCACTCGGGGTAATAATTGGACGAGTGAAGGGAGACGAGCCTATTGATCAAAGAGTCTCAGGTGAAGCATGACACTGAGACCCTTGAACTGTAAACTAGGGGAGCAAGTGCTACACCTGGGGTACACCATTCTCACCCACGGTACACCACTCTCACCCACGGTACACCACTCTCACCCACGGTACACCACTCTCACCCACGGTACACCACTCTCACCCCACGGTACATCACTCTCACCCACGGTACACCACTTTCACCCACGGTACATTACTCTCACCCACGGTACACCACCCTCACCCCATGGTACATCACACCTAAGGTACATCACTTTCACCCACGGTACATCACTCTCACCCACGGTACACCACACTCACCCCACGGTACACCACTCTCACCCCACGTTACATTACTCTCACCCACGGTACACCACCCTCACCCCATGGTACATCACACCCAAGGTACATCACTTTCACCCACGGTACATCACTCACCCACGGTACACCACTCTCACCCCACGGTACATCACACCCAAGGTACACCACTTTCACCCACGGTACACCACTCATCCATGGTACACCACTCACCCGCGGTACATCACTCACGCCCACGGTACACCACTCACACCCACGGTACATCGCTTCACCCACGGAACACCACTCTTACCCACGGTACACCGTTCTCACCCACGGTACATCAAACTTATTCACGGTACATCAGCCCACGGTACATCTTGCGGTACATCAACCAACGGTACATCACTCACTTACGGTACATCAATCCACGGTAAATCACTCTCACGGTACATGAACCCACGATACATCTTCCTACGTCTCTTGACGTACCTGTGGTGGTGTGCACCACAACCACCAGCTAAAGCGGATATAAGCAAATGACAGGTTTGCCAGAGGAAGTATTGTGACATCCTGCGTCACTGCGTGACTGCGTCATTATGTGACCCTGTGTTATGTGATACTGCGTCATTATATATCCTGCATCATTATGTGACACTTAGGCACATCACTCATCTGAGGTACATCACCTGCGGTACATCGCTCACCTGCGGTACAGCACATCACCTGTGGTACAGCACCTACGGTACGTCACTCACCTGAGGTACATCACTTGTGGTACACCACCTGCGGTACATCACTCACCTGAGGTACATCACCTGCAGTACATCACTCACCTGAGGTACAGCACCTACGGCACATCACTCACCTGAGGTATATCACCTGCGACACAGCACCTACGGTACATCACTCACCTGAGGTACATAACTTGCGGTACATCACTCACTTTGGGTACATCACCTGTGGTTCATCACCTGCGGTACATCACTCACCTGCGGTACAGCACATCACCTGTGGTACAGCACCTACGGTACATCACTCACCTGAGGTACATCACCTACGGTACAGCACCTGCGGTGCATCACTCACCTTCGGTACATCACTTACCTGAGGTACAGCACATCACCTGCTGTACATCACTCACCTGAGGTACATCACCTGCGGTACAGCACCTACGGTACATCACTCACCTGAAGTACATCACCTGCGGTACAGCACCTTCGATACATCACCTGCGGTACAGCACCTTCGATACATCACTCACCTGAAGTACATCACCTGCGGTACAGCACCTTCGATACATCACTCACCTGAGGTACATCACCTGCGGTACAGCACCTGCGATACATCACTCACCTGAGGTACATCACCTGCGGTACAGCACCTGCGATACATCACTCACCTGAGGTACATCACCTGCGGTACAGCACCTTCGATACATCACTCACCTGAGGTACATCACCTGCGGTACAGCACCTTCGATACATCACTCACCTGAGGTACATCACCTGCGGTACAGCACCTTCGATACATCACTCACCTGAGGTACATCACCTGCGGTACAGCACGTACGGTACAGCACACTTACCTGTACGTATAAAATAGCATCTATGTTACAGCGGTTTGGGAAATCACGATACAGTTAATAATCTTGATTTACTACAAGTACATGTACAAGGTATACAGTCCTAGCTGACATCAATGACATACTACTATATAGAAAGCCGCTTGTTATGCTGAGCATTTCGGGCAATTTAGGTCAGTTTTGTCCCCAGGATCCGAACCACACCAGTCGATTAACACCCAGGTATCTATTATACTGATGGGTGATAGGAAACAGGCCCAATGTTTTCACCCTTGCCGGGAATCAAACCCGAACCCTCAATGTGTGAAGCGAGAGCTTTGCCTACCGGGCCACGGGCCACCCTTGATGCTGTTTTATGCCTGTTTCATGCTGTTGTATGCCTGTTTCACAATAATTCCAATGTTTAAGTATCTATTAGCTCTACCTTCTTTCTTGCTGGCAACCAGCGCCCTAGTGTAACTCTCTCTCTCACCTCTCTCTCTCTCTCTCTCTCTCTCTCTCTCTCTCTCTCTCTCTCTCTCTCTCTCTCTCTCTATTTACTTCTGAATGGAAGGAGGTACTTTCATTGTAACACTTGGAAGATGTGAGAAGTTCAGTTTCTGAAGGACTCTGAAGAACAAAGACTTCAGTCTGCCGAAGTCAGTGTCTTCAGCAGACTTCCTGAAGTCCGATGTGTCTGTCTACTATTTTTCTTAAATAATTTTCCTGGAAATGATGATTAAGGTGATGATAATAACGAAAGTGAAAGTGGTCATGGCAGTGATGGTGAGAATGATAATAAAACAATCGGTGATGAGAAATACAGACATAACGAAATAATTCCATCTACAGTAATTTTTCCGATTGTCCTTGATGGCAATGGTAGGAGGTGTTGCAGTCATCCCTAGAGGGGGTGAAGGGAAGGAGTGAAGGGAAGGAGTGAAGGGAAGGGGTGAAGGGAAGGAGTGAAGGGAAGGAATGAAGGGAAGGAGTGAAGGGAAGGAGTGAAGGGAAGGAGTGAAGGGAAGGAGTGAAGGGAAGGAGTGAAGGGAAGGAGTGAAGGGAAGGAGTGAAGGGAAGGAGTGAAGGGAAGGAATGAAGGGAAGGAGTGAAGGGAAGGAGTGAAGGGAAGGAGTGAAGGGAAGGAATGAAGGGAAGGAGTGAAGGGAAGGAATGAAGGGAAGGAGTGAAGGGAAGGAATGAAGGGAAGGAATGAAGGGAAGGAGTGAAGGGAAGGGGTGAAGGGAAGGGGTTAAGGAAAGGGGTTAAGGAAAGGGGTGAAGGGAAGGGGTTAAGGAAAGGGGTAAAGAAGATTTTAAGTAGCAGGGGCTTGGGAGTGGAGACAAAGTGGTTTGTAGTAATTGAAGTGCTGTTGGAGTGCCAGGGGATTTAGGAGGGAAAATCCTATAGCTGGACTCGAGTCCTGGAGGTGGATGGTACAGTGTCTGCACTCTGAAGGAGAGGTGGGGGATGTTGCAGTCGAGATAGTCATCTGAGGCCCGCCAGGTCAGCACACTTCTGGTATGAGAGTTGTTGCGTCATCCAACTGATATCGACAACAACAACTATCACCAACTGCCACAACCACCACCAATCAAAAAATCCACCACCAACCACAACAACAACCACTATACCACAGCACCAGCCACCAGCACCACCAACCACAACAACCACTAACTATCACAACAACAGCCACCAGCACCACCAACCACAACAATAGCCACCAGCACCACCAACCACAACACCCACTACCTCAACAACAGGCACCAGCACCACCAACAACCACGCTAGTATGATATTAACCCACCAAAAGTGTTCCAGACTAGCATACATGACTCAGTAATAACTCACATGGAGACAGGAACACAGGGGGGTTGACTGACCTGTACATTTCGACCTCCCTTCTGGGATCCTCTTGGTCTGCTGAAGAGGACCCCAGTAGGGGGTCGAAATATACACATCAATAAACCTCCTTAGCTTTCTGTCTGAGCATTAACAAGAGTTCATCATTTATCATAAGTCGCACACATGATGGCCTCTTTCAGGGCCTTAACGACCCTAACAAACAAACAGTAAGGGACCTAAGAATTCTTTGTTTAGAAAGTTACGAATACAGCGGTGCACAACTTTGTCCCCCCGCGCCTTTGTTTCCTCTGTGTAGTGGCGTTGTTGGTGTTTTGTTCGTCAGGAAAAAAAATAAGAGGGGAAGCGAATTTTGCATTGGCTTCAATACTAAGTTGGTTCTGCCGTGAGGTTTGAAGCCTACCGACTGCACGAGGGTCGCTGAACTGATATTAACATCAAGACTAGTTTAGTTTCAAAACATGGTGTAAATAATAAATACACACGGTATATATGTATACAGGAATTATAAATAGGGTAAATACGCAGTATAATGTATAAATAAACTATAAGGAGTACACACAGTATATATACACACAGTATAAAGTATATACCTAATATGCATAGATATGTATGCTGTATAAATAAGGTATTTACACTATAAACAGGGTATATAAAATAGCTTTAATACATACTGTGTATAAACAAGGCGTATGAATTGGGTATATATATTATACACAGTATATATACAGGGCATATATAATTATTTCGGTAAGTACACGGTAATATAATTTGAACAAGGAACGCTGACACCGTCAGTTCCACTAACAACGCTGACACACCGTCAGTTCCACTAACAACGCTGACACCGTCAGTTCCACTAACAACGCTGACACAACCGTCAGTTCCACTAACAACGCTGACACAACCGTCAGTTCCACTAACAACGCTGACACACCGTCAGTTCCACTAACAACGCTGACACACCGTCAGTTCCACTAACAACGCTGACACACCGTCAGTTCCACTAACAACGCTGACACACCGTCAGTTCCACTAACAACGCTGACACACACCGTCAGTTCCACTAACAACGCTGACACACCGTCAGTTCCACTAACAACGCTGACACACCGTCAGTTCCACTAACAACGCTGACACACCGTCAGTTCCACTAACAACGCTGACACACACCGTCAGTTCCACTAACAACGCTGACACACCGTCAGTTCCACTAACAACGCTGACACACCGTCAGTTCCACTAACAACGCTGACACACCGTCAGTTCCACTAACAACGCTGACACACCGTCAGTTCCACTAACAACGCTGACACACCGTCAGTTCCACTAACAACGCTGACACACCGTCAGTTCCACTAACAACGCTGACACACCGTCAGTTTCACTAACAACGCTGACACACACCGTCAGTTCCACTAACAACGCTGACACACCGTCAGTTTCACTAACAACGCTGACACACACCGTCAGTTCCACTAACAACGCTGACACACACCGTCAGTTCAACTAACAACGCTGACACACACCGTTAGTTCCACTAACAACGCTGACACACCGTCAGTTTCACTAACAACGCTGACACACCGTCAGTTTCACTAACAACGCTGACACACACCGTCAGTTCCAGTAACAACGCTGACAGACACCGTCAGTTCCACTAACAACGCTGACAGACACCGTCAGTTCCACTAACAACGCTGACACACACCGTCAGTTCCATTAACAACGCTGACAGACACCGTCAGTTCCACTAACAACGCTGACACACACCGTCAGTTCAACTAACAACGCTGACACACACCGTCAGTTTCACTAACAACGCTGACACACCGTCAGTTTCACTAACAACGCTGACACACACCGTCAGTTTCACTAACAACACTGAGACTGTTATTTCCACTAACAACGCTGTCAGTTCTATTAACAACGCTGACAGTTCCACTAACAACGCTGACAGTTCCACTAACAACGCTGACAGTTCCACTAACAACGCTAACAGTTCCACTAACAACGCTAACAGTTCCACTAACAACGCTGACAGTTTCACTAACAGTTCCACTAACAACGCTAACAGTTCCACTAACAACGCTGACAGTTCCACTAACAACGCTGACAGTTCCACTAACAACGCTGACAGTTGTACTAACAACGCTGACAGTTCCACTAACAACGCTAACAGTTCCACTAACAACGCTGACATTTCCACTAACAGTTCCACTAACAACGCTGACAGTTCCACTAACAACGCTGACAGTTCCACTAACAACGCTGACAGTTTCATTAACAACGCTAACAGTTACACTAACAACGCTAACAGTTACACTAACAAAGCTAACAGTTCCACTAACAACGCTGACAGTTCCACTAACAACGCTGACAGTTCCACTAGCAACGCTGACAGTTCCACTAACAACGCTAACAGTTCCACTAACAACGCTGACAGTTCCTCTAACAGTTCCACTAACAACGCTAACAGTTCCACTAACAACGCTGACAGTTCCACTAACAACGCTAACAGTTCCATTAACAACGCTGACAGTTCCGCTAACAACGCTGACAGTTCCACTAACAACGCTGACAGTTCCGCTAACAGTTCCACTAACATCGCTGACAATTTCGCTAACAGTTCACTAACAACGCTGACAGTTCCACTAACAACGCTGACAGTTCCACTAGCAACGCTGACAGTTCCACTAACAACGGTAACAGTTCCACTAACAACGCTGACAGTTCCACTAACAACGCTGACAGTTCCACTAACAACACTAACAGTTCCACTAACAACGCTGACAGCTCCACTAACAACGCTGACAGTTCCTCTAACAGTTCCACTAACAACACTGACAGTTCCACTAACAACGCTAACAGTTCCACTAACAACGCTGACAGTTCCACTAACAACGCTGACAGTTCCGCTAACAGTTCCACTAACATCGCTGACAATTTCGCTAACAGTTCACTAACAACGCTGACAGTTCCACTAACAACGCTGACAGTTCCACTAGCAACGCTGACAGTTCCACTAACAACGCTAACAGTTCCACTAACAACGCTGACAGTTCCACTAACAACGCTGACAGTTCCACTAACAACGCTGACAGTTCCACTAGCAACGCTGACAGTTCCACTAACAACGCTAACAGTTCCACTAACAACGCTGACAGCTCCACTAACAGTTCCACTAACAACGCTGACAGTTCCTCTAACAGTTCCACTAACAACGCTAACAGTTCCACTAACAACACTGACAGTTCAACTAACAACGCTGACAGTTCCACTAACAACGCTGACAGTTCCACTAACAACGCTGACAGTTCCACTAACAACGCTGACAGTTCCACTAACAACGCTGACAGTTTCACTAACAGTTCCACTAACAACGCTGACAGTTCCACTAACAACGCTAACAGTTCCACTAACAACGCTAACAGTTCCACTAACAACGCTAACATTCCACTAACAACGCTGACAGTTCCACTATCAACGCTGACAGTTCCACTAACAACGCTAACAGTTCCACTAACAACGCTAACAGTTCCACTAACAACGCTAACATTCCACTAACAACGCTGACAGTTCCACTATCAACGCTGACAGTTCCACTAACAACGCTGACAGTTCCACTAACAGTTCCACTAACAACGCTGACAGTTTCACTAACAGTTCCACTAACAACGCTAACATTCCACTAACAACGCTGACAGTTCCACTATCAACGCTGACAGTTCCACTAACAACGCTAACAGTTCCACTAACAACGCTAACAGTTCCACTAACAACGCTAACATTCCACTAACAACGCTGACAGTTCCACTATCAACGCTGACAGTTCCACTAACAACACTGACAGTTCCACTAACAGTTCCACTAACAACGATGACAGTTTCACTAACAGTTCCACTAACAACGCTAACATTCCACTAACAACGCTGACAGTTCCACTATCAACGCTGACAGTTCCACTAACAACGCTGACAGTTCCACTAACAACGCTGACAGTTTCACTAACAGTTCCACTAACAACGCTAACATTCCACTAACAACGCTAACAGTTCCACTAACAACGCTAACAGTTCCACTAACAACGCTAACATTCCACTAACAACGCTGACAGTTCCACTATCAACGCTGACAGTTCCACTAACAACGCTGACAGTTCCACTAACAGTTCCACTAACAACGCTGACAGTTTCACTAACAGTTCCACTAACAACGCTAACATTCCACTAACAACGCTGACAGTTCCACTAACGCTAACAGTTCCACTAACAACGCTAACAGTTCCACTATTAACGCTATCATTCCACTAACAACACTGACAGTTCCACTATCAACGCTAACAGTTCCACTAACAACGCTGACAGTTCCACTAACAACGCTATCATTCCACTAACAACACTGACAGTTCCACTAACAACGCTGACAGTTCCACTATCAACGCTGACAGTTCCACTATCAACGCTGACAGTTCCACTAACAACGCTAACAGTTCCACTAACAACGCTAACATTCCACTAACAACGCTGACAGTTCCACTAACAACGCTAACATTCCACTAACAACGCTGACAGTTCCACTAACAACGCTGACAGTTCCACTAACAACGCTGACAGTTCCACTATCAACGCTGACAGTTCCACTATCAACGCTGACAGTTCCACTAACAACGCTGACAGTTCCACTATCAACGCTGACAGTTCCACTAACAACGCTGACAGTTCCACTATCAACGCTGACAGTTCCACTAACAACGCTGACAGTTCCACTATCAACGCTAACAGTTCCACTAACAACGCTAACAGTTCCACTAACATTCCACTAACAACGCCAACAGTTCCACTAACAACGCTGACAGTTCCACTAACAACGCTAACAGTTCCACTAACAACGCTGACAGTTCCACTAACAACGCTGACAGTTCCACTAACAACGCTAACAGTTCCACTAACAACGCTAACAGTTCCACTAACAACGCTGACAGTTCCACTAACAACGCTAACAGTTCCACTAACAACGCTAACAGTTCCACTAACAACGCTGACAGTTCCACTAACAACGCTAACAGTTCCACTAACGCTAACATTCCACTAACAACGCTGACAGTTCCACTAACAACGCTGACAGTTCCACTAACAACGCTGACAGTTCCACTAACAACGCTGACAGTTCCACTATCAACGCTGACAGTTCCACTAACAACGCTGACAGTTCCACTAACAACGCTAACAGTTCCACTAACAACGCTAACATTCCACTAACAACGCTGACAGTTCCACTAACAACGCTAACAGTTCCACTAACAACGCTAACAGTTCCACTACCGCTAACAGTTCCACTAACAACACTAACAGTTCCACTAACAACGCTAACATTCCACTAACAACGCTGACAGTTCCACTAACAACGCTAACAGTTCCACTAACAACACTAACAGTTCCACTAACAACGCTAACAGTTCCACTATCAACGCTGACAGTTCCACTAACAACGCTAACAGTTCCACTAACAACGCTAACAGTTCCACTAACGCTAACAGTTCCACTAACAACACTAACAGTTCCACTAACAACGCTGACAGTTCCACTAACAGTTCTACTAACAACGCTAACAGTTCCACTATCAACGCTGACAGTTCCACTAACAACGCTGACAGTTCCACTAACAACGCTAACAGTTCTACTAACAACGCTAACAGTTCCACTATCAACGCTGACAGTTCCACTAACAACGCTAACAGTTCCACTAACAACGCTGACAGTTCCACTAACAACGCTGACAGTTCCACTAACAACGCTGACAGTTCCACTAACAACGCTGACAGTTCCACTAACAACGCTAACAGTTCCAATAACAACGCTGACAGTTCCACTATCAACGCTGACAGTTCCACTAACAACGCTAACAGTTCCACTAACAACGCTGACAGTTCCACTAACAACACTAACAGTTCCACTAACAACGCTGACAGTTCCACTAACAACACTAACAGTTCCACTAACAACACTAACAGTTCCACTAACAACGCTGACAGTTCCACTAACAACACTAACAGTTCCACTAACAACACTAACAGTTCCACTAACAACGCTGACAGTTCCACTAACAACACTAACAGTTCCACTAACAACACTAACCGTTGCACTAACAACGCTGACAGTTCCACTAACAACGCTGACAGCTCCACTAACAACGCTCACACACTGTAAATACTGTCTGCCAATAATTTCTCTCTTGTATTCAACATTTTACAGATGAACGAGTTTCATTGAGGTGAAAATTTTGCTTCAAAATGCCAACTCACTTTCCTCTACCCTTTTTTTACTTTCATTTTTTCAGTCCCACTGCAAATTATCACATTGTTTGACTTAACTGTGTTAACCTTGGCTACGTCTGTACATGTGTTTAATGTATGAGGCAGTGTGTGTATAACACTGGAGTGTCTATAACACTTGTGTGTTTATAACACCTGTGTGTGTGTCTAATACCTGTGTTTATAAAAGCTGTGTAACACCTGTGTCTACATGTGTTTATATCACCTGTGTGTCTACATGTGTTTATAACACCTGTGTGTGTGTCTAATACCTGTGTTTATAAAAGCTGTGTAACACCTGTGTGTCTACATGTGTTTATATCACATGTGTGTCTACATGTGTTTATAACACCTGTGTCTAACACCTGTGTTTATAACAGCTGTGTATTTACAACACCTATGTGATTATGACACCTGTGTGTGTCTAACACGTGTGTGTGTTTATAACACCTGTGTGTGTGTGTGTCTAATACCTGTGTTTATAAAAGCTGTGTAACACCTGTGTGTTTACAACACCTGTGTGTCTACATGTGTTTATAACACCTGTGTGTGTGTGTGTCTAATACCTGTGTTTATAAAAGCTGTGTAACACCTGTGTGTTTACAACACCTGTGTGTCTACATGTGTTTATAACACCTGTGTGTGTGTGTGTCTAATACCTGTGTTTATAAAAGCTGTGTAACACCTGTGTGTCTACATGTGTTTATAACACCTATGTGTCTACAACACTTATGTGTTTATAACACCTGTGTCTAACACCTGTGTTTATAACAGCTGTGTATTTACAACACCTATGTGATTATGACACCTGTGTGTGTCTAACACGTGTGTGTGTTTATAACACCTGTGTGTGTACAACACCTGTGTCTATAACACTTGTGTCTCATCTGAACATCGTAGAAATTTTATTTTTATGTATAAACTTCACTTAATCAGTTGGGGCTTGAGCTCACAACTGAGGTACCGGGTTCAATCCTGGATGAGTCGAACGCTGACCCTTTTACCTAGCAGCCAGGAGGTACCAGGGTGTCAGTCGACTCTCGTGGGGTCGCATCCTGAAGGCGGGGGGTGGGGGGGGGAATGGTTGGTAGGATTAAAAAGTCACAATGGAACCAAGCCAGTCTGCTGACAGTGGCTTTGTTGGGTTACCCTGGGTTAATAATCCATATCAAAACATCTACCGCTCGGACGAGAAGTAATTAATGGAGTTTACCCTTAAAAATGGAAAGTTGAGGAACAAATCGCTCCAATTTCACCTTAAAATACCGCTGAAGGCTCTTCATCTGAGGAACTGGAGCTGCTCTCCCTCTCCTCAGATCATAATACCACGCACTCCCCAGCCCCTGTGTGATTCCCAAAAACATAATCGCTGTTACAACATTCGTCAGAAGACATGTAAGATTTGTCAGGAAACAAGACAAAGTGTTTCCTGACGCAGGTCTTAGTCATACAATGATTCGCCACTGGAGCTTTTGGTCATCTGACCGAGGCCTTCCGCTGGCTCACCCGTCCAAAGATAAAACACTTTACTAATATCTCTGTCATCTGAAAAGACGTGTTTACGCAAATTTATGTAAATACACATCAGGCACCTGCGACAAACAACCAGAATTTTGCGTATCACTAGAACGTATTTAAAAGCTAATTAATAAATATGAAAAAAAAATAGTCATAGGTTAACAACTATTTAATAGGGAGTAAAAAAAAAAACTGATTTTTGTGAGCGGAAACCATTTTATCTCTTTTACGGGGAAAGAAGGTTCATGAAAATGATATGGTGAGCAAGTGTCGTCTGGTGTGTTGTTTACCGCTGCTCCCGGCTCTTACCCGCCACATCATAAAAATTTCAATTTTCCGCTGAGCGGCGATATTCACACGGCAGCTGGCCACAAACTGGCCACAGGAACCGGTCACTGTGGCAACAGGAACCGGTCACTGTGGCAACAGGAACCGGTCACTGTGGCAACAGGACCTGGTCGCTGTGGCCACAGGGCCTGGTCACTGTGGCCACAGGAACTGGTCACTGTGGCAACAGGGCCTGGTCACTGTGGCCACAGGACCTGGTCACTGTGGCAACAGGACCTGGTCACTGTGGCCGCAGGAACCGGTCACTGTGGCAACAGGACCTGGTCACTGTGGCCGCAGGAACCGGTCACTGTGGCAACAGGACCTGGTCACTGTGGCCACAGGAACCGGTCACTGTGGCAACAGGACCTGTGTCAACTTGTGGCCACAGGAACCGGTCACTGTGGCAACAGGACCTGGTCACTGGCCACAGGAACCGGTCACTGTGGCAACAGGACCTGGTCACTGTGGCCACGGAGGGACCGGACACGGGTCCGGCACAGGAACCCGGTACTGTGGCAACAGGACCTGGTCACTGGCCACAGGAACCGGTCACTGTGGCAACAGGACCTGGTCACTGTGGCCACAGGACCTGGTCACTGTGGCCACAGGAACCGGTCACTGTGGCAACAGGACCTGGTCACTGTGGCCACAGGAACCGGTCACTGTGGCAACAGGACCTGGTCACTGTGGCAACAGAACCTGGTCACTGTGGCCACAGGAACCGGTCACTGTGGTAACAGGACCTGGTCACTGTTGCCACAGGAACCGGTTACTGTGGCAACAGGACCTGGTCACTGTGGCCGCAGAAACCGGTCACTGTGGCAACAGGAACCGGTCACTGTGGCCACAGGAATTGGTCACTGTGGCCACAGAAGCTAGTCACTGTGGCCACTGGAATTAGCTTTTGTGGCCACAGCAACTGGTTCACTATGGGCGGAGACACCACAAGAGGTGGCGTAACAGCTTGCTACAGAAGGTAACCACAAAGGGCTCACTACAAAGCTAGCACTTACATCACTGATGTCACTATTTTCAGTGTAGATGACAGAACAATGATCTGGAGAAGAGGTGAGAACAAGACAGGTACATGAACCACACTGATGTCATAAAATACACCAACAGTGTTATGAGTAGACCACCAGTGAAGCGAGTTGCGCCAGCAAGCATATCCAATAAAGGAAGTCTTCACTTAAAGTCGTTTCGTTCAACGTCGTTTCGCTATAACATTGATGAGAAAAAAGAAGTCAATTCCCGGCCAGAAATGGAAAATATGGAAAGGTTTTTAAATATCTGGATGGAGGAAATACATCGACGTAACTCTCCATGTTCGCTTACGTCAATTTCCTCTTTTACGGCTGTTTGTGTTTGGTTTTTATGATATGTACCGCGTTTCCTACATAATTCTGAAAAACATGTGATTCCTAAAATAATAAAGTCAATAATAGAGTAAATATACGACTTTATAGCGCCTCAGAGCGACATACTCCACAATCATGGCGTCTACAGTACTACTGCCCACCGTCTCAGCTCTACCTTGCCCTTGCAACTTAACTCTTATCTAAATCAATTAGTTTATGGTAAAACTGGTTTTGTTATACGTCGTTTCGCTTAAAGTCGCAGTTTCCAAGAACCTATCGACGACGTTCAGTGAGGACTTCCTGTACACAGCTTCACGAACACGTTATAATAGGCAATGAGAGGCTAGCAACAAGCCACAGAAGTCGAATGTAGGTTAAGAGGCAGGCCAGCAGCTGTAGCTCGACCCTCCAAGCACATACTTTACCGGTATACACCTAGCTATATATATTATATATTATATATATATATATATATATATATATATATATTATATATATATTATATATATATATATATATATATATTAATACAGAGCATGAAGAAAAGAAAGTGATCAAGCTTGATCTGATAGTGAGAGCTAATTCATAGGACCAAGAGCTCCTTCACCAGGATCAAGGGACCCTCCACCAGTATCAAGGGACCCTCCATCAAGATCAAGGTACTCTCCACCAGAATCAAGGGACCCTCCGCCAGGATCAAGGTACTCTCCACCAGGATCAAGGGACCCTCCACCAGGATCAAGGTACTCTCCACCAGGATCAAGGGACCCTCCACCAGGATCAAGGTACCCTCCACCAGGACCCCCCCCAAAAGGGCCCCCCACCCCCTCACCGGATAAAGGACCCCCACCGGGAAGGGGCCCTCCCCAATCAAGGTTTTTTCCCACCGGTCAAGGACCCCCCCCCCCCAGGTAAAGGTCCCAGGTTGGGGATCAGGATCAGGGGGGACCCCCACCGGTCAGGGACCCTCAAAATCGGGGGAAGGGTTGGACCCTTTTGGGGGATAAAAGGACTCTCCCCGGATAAAGGGCCCCCCCACCGGGGATAAAGGGGACCCCCCCGGAAAAGGACCCCCCCATTTTTGGTCCCTCCCCCAGGATAAAGGGCCTCCCCCCAGGATAAAAGGACTCCCCAAAAGGTCAAGGGACCCCCCCAGGTCAAGGGCCCCTCCACCGGATAAAGGGGACCCTCCCAGGATCAAGGACCTCCACCAGGATAAGGGGCCCCTCCCCCAAAAGGATAAAAGGCCCCTCCCCAAGGTAAAGGGGACCCTCCACCAGGATCAAGGACCCCCACCGGATCAAGGACCCTCCACCGGGATAAAAAGGACCTCCACAGGATCAGGGCCCCTCCACCAGGATAAAAGGAACCCCCTCCACCGGGTAAAGGGGGACCCACCGGACCAAGGGCCCCTCCCCCAGGCAGGGCCCCTCCACCGGGATAAAGGGACCCCCCACAGGATCAAGGACCCTCCCCCCAGGATCAAGGACCTCCACCAGGATAAAAGGGGTCCCCCCCCGGGATAAAAGGGGACCCCCCCGGATCAAGGTCCCCTCCACCAGGATCAAGGGCCCCCCCTAAAGCTTGGGGATAATTGTACAATCGGGAAAGGTCACATAACGCCCCAGGAGAGAGAAAGAAAAAGCATCCGCTGGGATAAATTCCCAATCCCTTCCTGACGTGACAACGTAATGGTAAAAAAAAATTACTTTGTACCAAAATGGAAATTGCAGTTGCTGTATGGAAAGAAAAAGCTATTAAATTTTAAAAATGTCAGAGTGTGGAAAAAAAATGACTGCCGGAGCGAAAAAATTATAACTCTAAAGGCATTTTAACAGGAAAATGGGCCCCGTTGGCAGACGGGGAAAGGGGAAAAAAAAGGAAAAAATGATAACCACTGCACCACAGGTGTAAAAAATGTACGACCTTCGCTGGTAAAAATGCAAAAATAATAAAAATTAATTCTAAAGTACATGATACAACTTATTCAGACCTAGTGAATCAACGAATGGGATTTTGAAAAACCCTTTTTGCTGAACATTTTTGGCCCCCTTAGGTTAATTTTGTCCCCCCGGTGTACCCACCTGTAAAAATAACACCCCGGTACCTTTTTAGTAAGTAAACAATAACAGCAAGTTTCTTAAGGAAACATGTCCCAAATGTTTCCACCCGTATCGAGGATCGAACCACGAACCTCAAGGTGTGAGCTGAATGCGCTACCAACCAAGCTACGGCGACAACCCGGTAATCTCAAGACACCAGGTTCGAATCATCCCCAGTCCCTCAACATGTTATATTCGTTTATTATTAATTTTCAGCATGCTATGATGACATAGAATATATAATGAAATATTTATGTAGGGTGTGTCAGCGCCATTAACTGGGAATGCAAGAAGACTCTAAGGAAGAGGACTCTGAGCAAGAGGACTGAGTAAGAGGACTCTGAGCAAGAGGACTCTGAACAAGTGGACTCTGGTAACTTAAGATGTGGAGCCAAATAGGCAGCAGAGACAATATATTGTAAATAAATGGGTAAGAATGGTAGAGGTGGAGACGGGAGGCCAGCGGAGGTAGTGGCAGTTTTATCACCGTCAACACTGAAGATGCTGCATCACTAGTTCCGCTCTGGAAATTTATTAGAAAAACAGTAAACTGGCAATCTTACTCTTACACACACACACACACACACACACACACACACCACACACACACACACACACACACACACACACACACACACACACACACACACACAGTCGAAAAAATCGAGCGAGTGAAAAAAAATCGGGTAATAAGAGAGTTGAAAGAAAAAGAGGGAATTTTCTTTTTTTTGGTCTAGAAATCCAGCGATCATTTTCAAAAGTTTCGGTAATTTGCAGACTTCTTGCCCCCTCCCTTCTCCCTCCCTCCCTCCCTTCTTACCCCTCCCTCCCTCCCTTCTTCCTCCCCTCCCTCCCTTCTTCCCTCCCTCCCTCCCTTCTTCCCTCCCTCCCTCCCTTCTTCCCTCCCTCCCTCCCTTCTTCCCTCCCCCCCCCACCCTTCCCCCTTTTCCCCCCTCCCCCCTTTCCCCAAAATTTCCTTTTTTTTTTGGGGGTTTTGGGGTTTTTTTAAAAAAGGGGGGTGGGGTTTGGGTTTTTTTGGGTTTTTTGTGGGTTTTGGGTTGTTGGTTTTTGGGGGTTTGGGGGTTTTGTTTTTTTTTTTTTTGTGTTTGTGTTTGGTTTTTTTTGGTTTTTTTTGTTTTTGTTTTTTTTTTTTGTTTTTTTTTTTTTTGTTTTTTTTTTTTGTTTTTTTGGTTTTTTTTGGTTTGGGTTTTTTTGTTTTTGTTTGGGTGGGTGGGTTTTTATGTTTTGGTGGTGTGTGTGTGTTGTGTTTTTGGGTGTTTTTGGTGGGTTGTGTGTGTTTTGTGGTTTTGGGGGTGGTTGGTTGTTGTTGGGTGGTTGTGGGTTTTTGGGTGTGTGTTTGTGGTTTTTTGGGGGTTTTGTGTGGGGGGGGGGGGGGTTGTGGTGGGTTTTGTTTGGTTGTGTGGTGGGGTTTTTGGGGTGTTTGGGGGTTTTTGGTGTGTGTGTTGTGGTGTGGGGGTGGTTTTGTGTGTTTTGTGGTGTTTTTGTGTTGTTGTGTGTTGTGTGTGGGTTTTGGTGTGGGGGTTTTGTGGGGTTTTGTGTGTGGTTGGGGGTTGTTTTGGGTGTGGGTGTTGTGTTGTGGTTGTGTGGTGTTGTGGGGGTTGTGTGTTTTGGGGTTTTGTGTGTTGTGTGGGTGTGGGTGTTGTGTTGTGTTGGGGTGTTGGTGGGGGGTGTTGTGTGTGTGTTGTGTGGTTGTGTGTGTTGGTGTGTGTTGGTTGGTTTGTGTGGGGGTGTTGGGGGTGGTGGGGGGGTTTTGGGGTTGTGGGTGTTTTTGGTTTTTTGTGTGTGTTTTGGTGTGTTTGGGTGTTGTGTTTTGGGGGGGTTGTTGTGTGTGTGGGTGGTTGTGTGTTGGTGGGTGTGTGGGGGGTTTTTGGGGGGTGGGGTGTGGGGGGGGGGGGGTTGGGGGGGGTTTTGGGGGGGTTTTGGGGGGGTTTTGTGGTTTGGTGTGTGTTGTGGTTGGGGGGGTGGGTTGGTTGGGGTGGTGGGGGTTGGGGGGGGTGGTGTGTGTGTTTATGTTGTGTTGTGTGTTGGGGGTTTGTTTGTGTGTGTTGGGTGTTATTTGGGTGTGTTGGGGTTGTGTGGGTGTGGGTGGGGTGTGTGTTGTTGTGTTGGGTGTGGGTGTGTGGGTTGGGGTGTGTTGGTGTGTGTGGGTTGGGGGGGGGTGGTTTTGTGGGTGTTTTTTGTTTTGGGGGGTGTTGTGGTGTGTGTGTGGGGGTTGTTTGGTGTGTGTGTGTTGGGTGGTGTGGGGGGGTGTTGTGTGGGTGGGGGGTGGGGTTTGTTGTGGGGGGGGGGGGGGGTGTTGTTGTGTTGTGGGGGGGTTTTGGGGGGGGGTGGGGGGGTGTGGGGTGTGGTGTGTTGGGTGGGTGGGGGGGGGTGGGGGGGGGGTGTGTGTGTGTGGGTTGGGTTTTGTGTGGGGGGGGGGGGGGGGTGGGGGGGTGTTGTTGGGTGGGGGGTGGGGGGGGTGTGGTGTGTGTGGGGGGTACCCCTATGAGGTTGGGGGGGGTCGATCCGACTCCTGGGCCCTTCACGATCGCTACTAGGTCACTCTCCCGAGCCGTGAGCTTTTTTTTCATACCTCTGCTTAAAGAAAATTTTTTGGATCCTGCCCCCTACATCGCTCCCAAATTTCATTACTGACTACTGGGCTGAAGAAATTTCCAACACCCCTTGATTCATCTGTATCTTCAGCTTCCAATTGCCCCCTTTTTTACTGTGTCCAATCTCTGGAACATCCTGCCTTTTCCCCTTTTGTAAAATCCTCTCATTTTTTGTATGTCGTTTCATTCCCCCCTACTCCCCGTCCTCCAGGCGTCAGTTGTTTCCCCTTCCTCCCTCGTAGGAAACCCTTAGTTGGGACTAGTCTTGGCAAACCTTTGACTTTTTAGTTTTTTTTTACGTCTTGGCAGGTGTGGGTTCCCAAAACGGGTGCCGCATACTCCAATATGGGCCTAAGTTGGGTGACGGGGTCCTAACGTTTCCCTTTAAATGTGGGAAATGCTGTTCTAGGTTTCTAGGGCCCCTATCTGCAGCAGTTATTTGGGTTGTGTGCGCTTCGGAAATGTGCCGGGTTTTATACTCCCCCCCAAGATTTTTTTCCCCTGAGTGAGGTTTTTTAGTCTCTGACCCCCAGACTGTACTCCGTCTGGGGCCCTTCTTTCCCTTCCCCAATCTTCATATTTTGCATTTGGGTGGGATTGAACTCCAGGACCCAAATTTGCTGGACCAGGTCTGCAGCCTGCCAGATCCCTTTGTGTTCTGCCGGGGTCTTTCGTCGATGATTCTTCTCTTTAACTTCACGTCATCTGAAACAGGACACCTCAGATCTATTCCTTCCATCATGTCGTTCACAAATACCAAAACGCCGGGTCCTAGGACTACCCCTGGGGGAAACCCCCCCGTGGTCACAGGTGCCCCTCTGACACCTCGCCCGTCCATGACTCCTCTGTTTTCCTGACAATTTTCCCTGTCCATTGTATGCCCCCCTGTTATCCCTGCTTGGTCCTCCAGTTTTTTGCACCAATCTCTTGTGGGGAAAACTGTGTCAACGCCTTCTTGCAGTCCAAAAAAGCAATCCACCCACCCCTCTCTCTCTTGTTTCGGCTGTCCCCAGCCATAGAACTCCATAGGTTTGTGACACAGGATTTCCCCGTCCCTGAAACCAGCGGGCCCGCTTTTTGGAGATCTTTCCCTTTCCAGGGTTCCACCACTCTTCTGATAATTTTTCCCATGATTTTGCATACTAACATTTAGGGAACTGGTCGTATTTAATGCCAGTCTGTCCCTTTTTTAAAGATGGGACACAAATTTTCTGTCTCCATGCCCAGCATCCCCCTGTTTCGATAGATTTTGAATTTTTTTTGTTGGGTACACTAGCGCCTCTGCTCCCTCTCTCAATACCCATGGGGAGATGGTTTTTGGCCCCTTTCCCCTTTTAGGTATCTACTCCTCAGAAGCCTCTTCACTTTTTCCTCGGTTTTGTCACGCGTCCAACTTGGGGTGGCCCCCCTCTCCGTTTTTGGGGTCCCTTCTGTCTCCTCTGTGAACATTCTTTGAACTCTTGTTGATTCTTCACATCTTTCCCGGGCATTTCCTGTTTCTCTCCCCTTCCTTTTTTAGCCTGTTAAAACCCGGTCCTTGACTGTTGTTTTTCCCCTGATGTGGGGTACAACGTTTCCGGGGCGATTTGGGTTTCGCTGCTATGTCATTTTCATATTGTCTTTGGGGCCCCCTTCTTTTTTTGCATATTCGTTTCTGGCTCACACTGTTTCCTTATTCTCCTGGGTCCTTTGCCTTCTATATTTTTTCCATTCCCTAGCACCTTGGTTTTTTTTTTTTTTTTTTTTTTTTTTTTTTTTTTTTTTTTTTTTTTTTTTTTGGGGGGGTGGGGTTTTTGGTGTGTGTGGGGTGTGTGGGGTTTGTTTTTGGGGTGGTGTGGTTTTGTGTATGTGTTGTGTGTGGTTTTGTGTGTGTGTTGGTGTGTGTGTGGTGTTGTGTGTGTGTGTGGTGTGTGTATGGTTGTGTATGTGTGGGGGGTGTGGTGTTGTTGGGGTGTGGGGGTTTTTGTTGTGTGTGTGTGTGGTGGGGTGGGGTGTGTGTGGGGGGGGGGGGGGGGTGGGGGGTGGTGTTTTGTTGTTGGTTGTGTTGTTGGGTGGGGGTGGTTTTGGGGTGGTTGGTGGGGGGGTGTGTGGGGGGGGGGGGGGGGGGGGGTGGGGTGGGGGGGGGTGGGGGGGGGGGGGGGGGGGGGTGGGGGGGTGGGGGTGTGGGTGGGGTGGGGTTGGGGGGGGGGTGGGTGGTTGGGGGTGGGGGGGGGTGTGTGTTGGGTGGGGGGGGGGGGGTGGGGGGGTTTTGGGGGGGGGGTGGGGTGGTGGTTTGGGGGTTTGGGGGGGGGGGGGGGGGGGGGGGGGGGGGGGGGGGGGGTGGGTGTGGGGGGGGGGGGGGGGGGGGTTTTTGGGTTGGGGGGGGGGGGGGGGGGGGGGGTGGTTTTGGGTGGGGGGGGGGGTGGTGGGGGTGTTTGGCTTTTCAAAGTATGTCCGCCCACAAGTGTGACACTTGTTTATTTTTTTAAATAATAAACTTATTTACTACAAGTAATGCAAGTATACAGTCCTAGGTTTCACAATGACATATACAATTAGAAAGCCGCTTGTTATACAAAAAATTTCAGGCAAATTAAGGCAGTTTTGTCACAGGTGCACCCCACCCGTCACTAACACCCAGGTATGGGGGAACTAGACAACCGGTTAAAGAAAAAAACCCCAATGTTTCTTTACCCCTTTGCCGGAGGAACCCGGACCCTCACCACGTGAAGTAAAGTTTTTCCACCTGCAAAACGTTTCTTTTAGTCAAATTTAAGATGGCAAAATTTCTGGGCGCTGGAAAGAACAGAGACGTTCAATCCCCATCTTTACAGAGGTATTTCTAGTTTCAATTTTTCTCACTCATTACTTTGTAGGTACGTTAGTGCACCCGCAGCGAACCCAAGTTTTAAAATAATTTCATGTCTTCCAAAATATCAAGATTTTCGGAAGCTCGAAGAGAACCAACACTGAGATGGTCCCACACGACTTCCCCAGGGGTTTTTCGAAGGGGATACGGAATAACAACTAATAAGGTTTTAAAAATGCACTCAAAATATAAAAAATGGGACATTATATTTTATAGAAAAAAACAACAATAGTGGTATACAAATAAATTTCCGGGCCAGGAACATATTCCCAGTTCCCAGGGGACGCCTGCCCTCACTATTCTCATCCTAAAAAGACAGATAAAAAAAACACCGTCCCAGCTTTTATAAACATTCGTGGGGGTTACTAAAACATAATGATGTGCATCGGGAAAAGACGTGGAAAAATTGCAAGTAAATATTAACAAACTTGCAGTGGGCACTGTATAATAACACATTTTTATGGTGACACATTCCAAGTATTTTAATATGGATAGAATGAAAGACTTAAAGGACCTCCCACACAAAAAACAGGAAGATCACGTATAGATGGGAAAGGAAAAATGAAAACACTTACTAGGCAAACCGACCCCTTTTATATTGACACTATTTTTAAAAACAATAATAAAAATAAAAATTGTACAAGGATACAGGCCAGTTGACACAATGACATACTATTTCATAGAAGGCCCCTTATTATGCAGAGAATTTCGGGGAAATTAGTCAATTTTGTCCCCAGGATGCGCACCACCACGCTAAACCCCAGGGACCTATTTTACTGATAGGTGAAAGGGGGGACTTTTTCATAAAAAACACGCCCAAGTTTTCACCCCTACCGGGATCGAAACCCCGGACTTCAAGGTTGGGCCTGGGGGCACTACAATTTGAGCTCGGGGCACTAGCACATAATTTAGAAAAAAAATGGTTGTAAAGAGAACTTTCAAAACAAAAAAAAAAAATATCGCCAAAAGGGTCATACAAATCACTTGTCTTCGCACTTTTAAAGGTTCGGTGTTTTAAAGGGTTTTGACAAGGCGAGAGAATAGAGATCGTAACTCTCAAGAGACCCGAAAAAAAATTTTAAAATACTTTTGGGGGAAAACCTCAAAATACCTTTTAAATGGAGTGAAGACATACCTGGGAATTTATACAATGTTTGGTAAATGGGGCACAGAAGCAACTAAAGTGACTTTTTTTTGGCAACGTTTTGCTCGCGGGAGCTGTTGCAGCCCGGGCCCGGGGGGGCCAAAAAAAAAAAAAAAAAATTTGGGGGGAAAACGGCACAGGTATACCATACTTGCGGGCGGGGGCCCCATCATCCCAATAAAGAAAAACGCACTGGTATAAGGGATTTTTTTTCGTCCTTTAGCTTTTCCCCTCCAAAACCCTAATTTTTTAAAAAGGGGGGGGAGGGGTAAGCCACGGAAGGCCTCGGTCGATGACCTAAAGCTCCAGTGGGGAGGGTCACATAACTAAAAACCCCCATTTAAAACATTTTTCCAGTTTTTCCCGACAAACCTTCCCTAACCTAACCCCTTCCTTTTAAAAACCCCCTTTCCCTTGGTGTTCCCTTCTCCCCCTAGAGCACCTCCTGCCTCCTAGAACCCCTTCCCCCTTCCTTCTCCACCTACCCCTCCACTAATAGCCTTATTACCAGGGCAAAATTGCCTGGTTGTAGACAGCGGCGTAGGGGGACACTGGCCAGTGGCGGACTTGTTACCACTGTGGCACAGAGGAAGGGAGGAGGAGCGGGTGGGGAGGTCATATAGGACTAAGCCCGATTCAGGAAACATTTTCCAAGTTTCGGTGACAACTTCCACACACTAACCTCACTTCCTATTTAAAAACTCTTACCCTATAGGTGTCATTATCCCCCTAGACACCTCCTGCCTCCTAAACCCTTCCCCCTTCCTTTTCACCTACCTCACTAATAGCCTTATTACCAGGGCAAATTGCCTGGTTGTAGACAGCGGCGTAGGGGACAATGGCCAGTGGCGGACTTGTTACCACTGTGCACAGAGGAAGGGAGGATGGATGGGGGAGATGGGAGGTGGATTGGAGGAACGTAGTCGATTGAGAATTCAAAGATGGGTGAAGATATATATACACAACACAACTATATATATATATATATATATATATATATATATATATATATATATATATATATATATATTGGATATATATAAAATTGGATATACCAGCAGTGAGCTGCTGCTCTCTTCTGTATGACTGTTACACAAGTGGGAACAAGAACTGCATTTTCCCCGTCAATGATTCAGGGAGTGGAGAGGAGGGAGGGAGGGAGGGAGGGAGGTTGGGACGGACGGACGGACGGAGTACAAAGGCGATGCAATAACGACTGTAGGAGACACTAGTTTTTCTTTTATCTAATATAGGCTAACCTCCCTCTCTCTCTCTGTCTGTCTGTCTCCCTCCTACCACATACGTAACTAATAAAACTAACTAAAGGTTTCTTCAGAGAACTTACTATTCCTTTATTTACAACTCTTATATTACACTTATAATAAATCTATAACAAGACATAATAATTTTACAAGTCGGTATTATATTTTATACAAACAACCCTGAAGGAGGAGGGAGGGGGGTTATATTACAGTGTTTCGAACTGCAGTATCTGCACTCCTCTGGCAAGACAGTGATGGAGTGATGATGAAAGTGGTTCTTCTTTTTTTTCGGGTCACCCTGCCTCGGTGGGAAATGGCAGTGTTAAAAAATTTTTGAGATGATTTAATTAGTCAAAGCACTGGTGGCTGCCCGTCGTGTGGTGTAAAAGATGTCTTATGGCCGTACGAAACTCTAGGTTATTATTATTATTTAATTTTTATTAATTTTATTTTTAGTAATTTATCATTATTATTTTATAAATTATTATTAATTATTAAAATGGAACCTTATCAGGTATGACTTATTTCAAAGAATGAAAGCTCCAATTGCGAGGATCAAGAACCTTACAAGCTTCCTCACCTTGTCCATTTGGAGATAGTAGAGGAAGGGGTGGGAAGGGGGGCTAGACCATCCGAGAGAATGGAGCATACTCCAGCTGAGAGCTAACTTATGGCTCTCTTTAATTTGTTCCATTATTTATCAGTAAACAAAGAGGGGCAAAGATGTATGTTGCGTTATTTCATTTAGGAAATTAGGACAACAAAAAAATGGAATATAAAGGTCTGTGTATAATTTATCTTTCGAATGGGAAGGGAGGAGAGAGAGAGAGAGAAAGAGAGAAAGAGAGAGAGAGAGAGAGAGAGAGAGAGAGAGAGAGAGAGAGAGAGAGAGAGAGAGAGAGAGAGAGAGAGAGAGAGAGAGAGAGAGAGAGAGAGTCCTCCTTGAATCTCTGGACCGAGAAATGGCTGTGGACCCAGATATTATGAGCGCAGGATTGCTGAGTAAATGTTCTGACCGTCTAGCATCACCTCTCACTCCTGTCTATCAATACACAAATAACCCGCACACAGAAAGTAGCTTACGACGGCGTTTCTGTCCGACTTTAGCCATTACAAAGTGACTTTGCAAATGGTCCAAGTCGGACCGAAACATCGTCGTATGCTTCTCTCTCCTACGTGCGGGTCATCTGTCTATTGTTCCATTCACGGTATTGTGTCTTTTCGTTCCTATCAATACAGCCTAACAATTGAAGTCTTTCTTCACAAAGAGAAGAGCCGTGCTATTGTCATCAACTACAGACCGATGTCAATCCTGTCAATCACTGGAAAAATTCTTGAGAGGAGATGCCAGCTGCTCTCAGGGACATCAATTACCAACTTGGACTTACATCAGAAGCGAAAAGCGATGGCAGGTTACATGCGCTTCTAAGAAAAGACAAATGATCTCTAGACAGCATGATGTTAATACCGGAGCAGTGGTAATGAATGAAAGAGTACTGGAACCCGGGGATGAGGTGCATATCAGAGGTGTAAAATGTGATCCCAAAATGTCTATTAGGAATTACGCAAGTAAAACTGTTAAGAGGTTAAGAGTTATTAAGGTGCATTTTATACCTCGACAACAGAGGCTGCACAACTCTGTATGGAGCACAAGTGAACCCTAACCTTGAGTATGCTCCACTTTCTTGGACTGGCTGCCCTCCGTCTCATCTACGACTTCTGGATAGACTAAAGAAGCCTGCAAGGCGACTCATCTCTCATCTAGACCCATTTGTCAATGAATCTGTCATTAGAACTGAGTCTTCGACATCGGGGGAGGTGTAGATGGCTTTACTGTTACGTCCTAAGCCAATATTATGTAAATACCACACTTGGCTCCAATTCGCGGTCAGCGAGAAGACAGCTTTTATTCCAAAAGACGGGCAGCAAACAGTACCCACACTCTGTACCTTACTCAAGAACATCACCTCATCTACGATCATTCCTAGAATGACTTGATTTTGGAACACATTCGAACAACTTTCAAACATTTAAAAAGTCAAGTGGATCAAATGATATCTTTCGCCCATAGCTGGTTACTACCCCATCCTGTTATGCATGCTTCACAGATTAGAAGACCTAAATAGGTTATATGCTGTATATAGTTGCGTCGATAAATCCCTTATGGTAGTGAGGAAGGTTGAAACTGCCTCGTTTTGGTACAAATTATCAACAACATATTTGCATCTAGATCCGCCTTGTTGCATTCACAATGCCGAAAACCATACATTCATTACAATAAGAATTTTTTTCAACTACGTAATATAAAAACTACTTCTAGATTATACAAAGAGCCACTTGGTAGATAATGTTAGGAAAGGCTTAGAAATAAACCGAAAGTAGTAACTGCAATTCTTATCCTGTAAAAGAAACTAGTTTTTATTTTAGTATACCATTGTAACGCTATTGTGTACAAAGAGGAGAGAAGGAAAACTAAGAGAGGAGAGAGATGAAAGGAGGGGAAGAGAGATCATGGAGGTGGAGGGAGGATAGGAAACAGACAGAAGAGGAGAATGAAAGAAGAGATACGGATGGAAGGGAATGAGATAAAGAATGGAGAGGACATATCGTCATTAACGACGTAACTACAGAGAGAAGAAAGACACATGTAGAACACGACAATAATGAAGACAACGTTTCGCCCTCCGCAGGCCGCCCTCCCACCCAAGCCTACGAAACTACATAAAAAAAAGGGAACAGGTGGAGTTTGAACCCATGACCTGGAATTCTACTACTTACTCACCATGGGTTCAAATCCCATCCGTTCAGTGGGTTGTTTACAATCGTGTTATTGACCGCTAAACTTAAAAAGGTCATACTGAGCTGCCTTGCTGTCGTATTACTACGAGACTCAGCAGCAGGAAGGAGAATAAACCCTAGGGAAAATAAACACCCAAATTCAAGTACTCGTGGTTTATCAAGAGTCCAAGTCTCAGCAGCAGGAACGTGGGGGTAAAACTCTATGGAAAAGAAACGCCCAAAGTCATGTACTCGTGGTTTATCAACCTTATTACCGTCTCTTTACTTCTTACGTCTCTTTATTTCACTGCGGATCCTAATTTATTTTCTTTTAGATTAAATAAAATATACGTCTTGAAGTCCACAATAAAGACATCAGTAAGGCTTTAAAGTGAGTTGAGAGAGGATAACTACTCTCTGTAAAATATATTCTGGAACGCTTAACATAACTCCTGTAGAAACAGTAAGTGTTAAAAAAGGAAAAGAAAAAACATAGAGAGAGAGAGAGAGGTGACGGAAAAAAGAAAGACGGGAGAGAGAAGAAATTGAATATCGTAGTGAAAAGGCTTGGACGTGTAGAATGAAGTGGAGGGGAGAGAGAGGAGAGAGAGAGGAGGAGAGAGAGAGAGAGAAGGGGAGAGAGGAGAGAGAGAGAGAGAGAGAGAGAGAGAGAGAGAGAGAGAGAGAGAGAGAGAGAGAGAGAGAATGCACTAGAAACATTTGTTAGCGAGGCAAGCTGAACTGATAATGAAGAGGGGAGTTAGAGAGAGAGAGGCAAATCCAGTGTAATTGGCGAGTGGGTGAAGTAACACAAGGTGCACCTTCCACTGGCCTTCATTAATGTCACCGTCTGCCTGGTAAATACCTCTTTGTTACCATACCGGCACTGCAGATATTCTTATTGAACAATACTGCTGATTCATGTTCTGGGAGAGAGAGAAAAATGTGTAATACTGCTATACGCCTCAGCAACTTCAGATATTGTATATGCATTATATATATATATATATATATATATATATATATATATATATATATATATATATATATTATATATATATATTATAATTAAATGGCCACTTTATTAGGTACAGCCTTCTAGTACTGGGTAGGATCCGTTTTTGTCTCCAAAACAGCCTGAATTCTTCGTGACATAGGTTCAATAAGGTGTTGGAATCATTCTTTAAGAGATCCTGATCCGTGTTGACAAGACAGAATCACACAGTTGCTGCAGATTTGTCAGTTGCACATTTGTGCTGCGAATCTAACGTTCCACCACATCCCGAAGGCTTAAGCCAAATTTTGACCCTACCATCTGGATGTCGCACCAGAAATCGCGATTCGTCAGACCAGGAAACGTTTTTCCAATTTTCACCCCTCCAGTTATGGTGAGCCTGTGTCCACTGTAGCCTCAGTTTCCTACTGTTGGCTGACACGAGTGGATCCCGTCCTCTCCATTCTGATGTTCAGGCTGAACAACAACTGAACCTCTGAATCATTTGTGTATTCTTTAAGGTGCTGCCACGTGACTGACTGATTAAATAGTTGCCTTAACGAGCAGGTGTACAAGTGATTTTGAAAACCCACAAGTTTTAGTATCAGGAACAGGTGTACCTAATAAAGAAACCACTGAGTGTATGATTTTATATATATATATATATATATATATATATATATATATATATATATATATAATATATATATATATATATATATATATACATTTATATATATTTCGTTAGGTTCAGTATGATTTTTGCAAAATTATTCCATACACAAGTTTTCGCTTGCCTTATTCGGCAAGAATAGCGTTGCTATTTAAGCCAGAATCGCAAGTTTTACCTATTCGGCACTATATATATATATATATATATATATATATATATATATATATATATATATATATATATATAATATATATTTTATATATATATATATATATATATATATATATATATTATATATATATATATATATATATATATATTATATATATATATATATATATATATATATATATATATATATATATATATTTATATTATATATATATATATTTTTTTTTTTTTTTTTTTTTTTTTTTTTTATCACACCGGCCGATTCCCACCAAGGCAGGGTGGCCCGAAAAAGAAAACTTTCACCATCATTCACTCCATCACTGTCTTGCCAGAAGGGTGCTTTACACTACAGTTTTTAAACTGCAACATTAACACCCCTCCTTCAGAGTGCAGGCACTGTACTTCCCATCTCCAGGACTCAAGTCCGGCCTGCCGGTTTCCCTGAATCCCTTCATAAATGTTACTTTGCTCACACTCCAACAGCACGTCAAGTATTAAAAACCATTTGTCTCCATTCACTCCTATCAAACACGCTCACGCATGCCTGCTGGAAGTCCAAGCCCCTCACACACAAAACCTCCTTTACCCCCTCCCTCCAACCCTTCCTAGGCCGACCCTACCCCGCCTTCCTTCCACTACAGACTGATACACTCTTGAAGTCATTCTGTTTCGCTCCATTCTCTCTACATGTCCGAACCACCTCAACAACCCTTCCTCAGCCCTCTGGACAACAGTTTTGGTAATCCCGCACCTCCTCCTAACTTCCAAACTACGAATTCTCTGCATTATATTCACACCACACATTGCCCTCAGACATGACATCTCCACTGCCTCCAGCCTTCTCCTCGCTGCAACATTCATCACCCACGCTTCACACCCATATAAGAGCGTTGGTAAAACTATACTCTCATACATTCCCCTCTTTGCCTCCAAGGACAAAGTTCTTTGTCTCCACAGACTCCTAAGTGCACCACTCACTCTTTTTCCCTCATCAATTCTATGATTCACCTCATCTTTCATAGACCCATCGCTGACACGTCCACTCCCAAATATCTGAATACGTTCACTCCTCCATACTCTCTCCCTCCAATCTGATATTCAATCTTTCATCACCTAATCTTTTTGTTATCCTCATAACCTTACTCTTTCCTGTATTCACCTTTAATTTTCTTCTTTTGCACACCCTACCAAATTCATCCACCAATCTCTGCAACTTCTCTTCAGAATCTCCCAAGAGCACAGTGTCATCAGCAAAGAGCAGCTGTGACAACTCCCACTTTGTGTGTGATTCTTTATCTTTTAACTCCACGCCTCTTGCCAAGACCCTCGCATTTACTTCTCTTACAACCCCATCTATAAATATATTAAACAACCACGGTGACATCACACATCCTTGTCTAAGGCCTACTTTTACTGGGAAAAAAATTCCCTCTTTCCTACATACTCTAACTTGAACCTCACTATCCTCGTAAAAACTCTTCACTGCTTTCAGTAACCTACCTCCTACACCATACACTTGCAACATCTGCCACATTACCCCCTATCCACCCTGTCATACGCCTTTTCCAAATCCATAAATGCCACAAAGACCTCTTTAGCCTTATCTAAATACTGTTCACTTATATGTTTCACTGTAAACACCTGGTCCACACACCCCCTACCTTTCCTAAAGCCTCCTTGTTCATCTGCTATCCTATTCTCCGTCTTACTCTTAATTCTTTCAATTATAACTCTACCATACACTTTACCAGGTACACTCAACAGACTTATCCCCCTATAATTTTTGCACTCTCTTTTATCCCCTTTGCCTTTATACAAAGGAACTATGCATGCTCTCTGCCAATCCCTAGGTACCTTACCCTCTTCCATACATTTATTAAATAATTGCACCAACCACTCCAAAACTACATCCCCACCTGCTTTTAACATTTCTATCTTTATCCCATCAATCCCGGCTGCCTTACCCCCTTTCATTTTACCTACTGCCTCACGAACTTCCCCCACACTCACAACTGGCTCTTCCTCACTCCTACAAGATGTTATTCCTCCTTGCCCTATACACGAAATCACAGCTTCCCTATCTTCATCAAACATTTAACAATTCCTCAAAATATTCCTTCCATCTTCCCAATACCTCTAACTCTCCATTTAATAACTCTCCTCTCCTATTTTTAACAGACAAATCCATTTGTTCTCTAGGCTTTCTTAACTTGTTAATCTCACTCCAAAACTTTTTCTTATTTTCAACAAAATTTGTTGATAACATCTCACATATATATATATATATATATATATATATATATATATATATATATATATATGTGTGTGTGTGTGTGTGTGTTGTGTGTGTGTGTGTGTGTGTGTGTGTGTGTGTGTGTGTGTGTGTGTGTGTGTGTGTGTGTAAAGGTAGAAAGTTGAAAGTGG
Organism: Cherax quadricarinatus; assembly: GCF_026875155.1. Taxonomy (NCBI): domain Eukaryota; kingdom Metazoa; phylum Arthropoda; class Malacostraca; order Decapoda; family Parastacidae; genus Cherax; species Cherax quadricarinatus. The sequence goes on along the minus strand of NC_069462.1, from coordinate 20,637,519 downwards.
ACATAGAAAAGAGTAAGGTGATGAGAATATCAAATGATTTAGATAAAGAAAAATTGGAAGAAGTGAATGTTTTCAGATATTTGGGAGTTGACGTGTCGGCGGATGGATTTATGAAGGATGAGGTTAACCATAGAATTGACGAGGGAAAAAAGGTGAGTGGGGCATTGAGGTATATGTGAAGACAAAAAAAGTTGTCTATGGAGGCAAAGAAGGGAATGTATGAAAGTATAGTAATACCAACACTCTTATATGGGTGTGAAGCTTGGGTGGTAAATGCAGCAGCGAGGAGGCAGCTGGAGGCAGTGAAGATGTCGTGTCAATAGCAATGTGTGGTGTAAATATTATGCAGAAAATTCGGAGTATGGAAATTAGGAGGTGTGGAGTTACTAAAAGTATTAGAGGGCTGAAGAGGGGTTGTTGAGATGGCTTGGTCATTTAGAGAGAATGGACCAAAGTAGAATGAAATGGAGTGCGTATAAATCTGTAGGGGAAGGAAGGCGGGGTAGGGGTCGTCCTCGAAAAGGGTGGAGGGAGGGGGTAAAGGAGGTTTTGTGGGCGAGGGGCTTGGACTTCCAGCAAGCGTACGTGAGCGTGTTTGATAGGAGTGAATGGAGACGAATGGTATTTGGGACCTGACGAGCTGTTGGAGTGTGAGCAGGGAAATATTTAGAGAAGGGATTCGGGGAAACCGGTTATTTTTATATAGCCGGACTTGAGTCCTGCACTTTAAAGGAGGGGTTTGGGATATTGGCAGTTTGGAGGGATATGTTGTGTATCTTCATACGTATATGCTTCTAAACTTGTATTCTGAGCACCTCTGGAAAAAAAGTGATTATGTGTGAGTGAGGTGAAAGTGTTGAATGATGATGAAAGTATTTTCTTTTTGTGGATTTTCTTCTTTCTTTTTAGGTCACCCTGCCTCGGTGGGAGACTGCCGACTTTATATATATATATATATAAAATATATATATAATATTTAATAAAATATATATATATATAATATATATTATATATATATATATATATATATAGTCGTGCCGAATATGTAAAACTGGTCAATTAGCAAGAACTCATTTTAAAATTAAGTCCTTTCTGAAATTTTCTATTATACGTTTAAAGATATATTTTTTTCATCAATGTTAATGGAAAAATTTATAATTTTGGACCAAAAGAATCTTAGAAAACATACCTAACCTTATTATAACAAGTGTAATTTATTTTAGCCTAACCCAACTAAATATATTTTAAATACGTTTACAATAATTTAATACTAAACAAACACAATCAAATATATTTTTTTCGTTAGGTTCAGAATGATTTTGGCGAAATTATTGCATACACAAATTTTCACTTGTCCTATATGGCAAGATGAACGTTGCTACTTTAAGCCAAGATCGCAAGTTCTGCCTATTCGGCACGACATATATATATATATATATATATATATATAATATATATATATATATATATATATATATATATATATATATATACAGCTGATAGCACAATAGCACACTGATAGACAGCAATATAACAGCACTATAATACAATGATAGCACTACAGAACACTGATAGACAGCACTACAGAACACTGACAGCACTACAGAATACTGACAGACAGCACTACAGGACACTGACAGACAGCACTATAGAACACTGACAGACAGCACTATAGAATACTGATAGACAGCAATACAGAACACTGATAGATAGCACTAAAGAATACTGAAAGACAGCAATACAGAACACTGACAGACAGCACTACAGAACACTGATAGACAGCACTACAGAACACTGATAGACAGCACTACAGAACACTGATAGACAGCACTACAGAACACTGATAGATAGCACAACAGAATACTGACAGACAGCACTACAGTACACTGATAGACAGCGCTACAGAACACTGATAGACAGAACTACAGAATACTGATAGACAGCACTACAGAACACTGATAGACAGCACTACAGAACACGGATAGACAGCACTACATAACACTGATAGACAGCACTACAGAACACTGATAGACAGCACTACAGAACACTGATAGACAGCACTACAGAACACTGATAGAAAGCACTACAGAACACTGATAGACAGCGCTCCAGAACACTGATAGACAGAACTACAGAATACTGATAGACAGCACTACAGAACACTGATAGACAGCACTACAGAACACTGATAGACAGCACTACAGAACACTGATAGACAGCACTACAGAACACTGATAGAAAGCACTACAGAACACTGATAGACAGCACTACAGTACACTGATAGACAGCACTACAGAACACTGATAGACAGCACTACAGAACACTGATAGACAGCACTACAGAACACTGATAGACAGCACTACAGTACACTGATAGACAGCACTACAGAACACTGATAGACAGCACTACAGAACACTGATAGACAGTACTACAGAACACTGATAGACAGCACTACAGAACAGTGATAGACAGCACTACAGAACATTGATAGACAACACTACAGAACACTGATAGACAGCACTACAGAACAGTGATAGACAGCACTACAGAACATTGATAGACAACACTACAGAACACTGATAGACAGCACTACAGAACACTGATAGACAGCACTACAGAACACTGATAGACAGCACTACAGAACATTGATAGACAGCACTACAGAACACTGATAGACAGCACTACAGAACACTGATAGACAGCACTACAGAACATTGATAGACAGCACTACAGAACACTGATAGACAGCACTACAGAACATTGATAAACAGCACTACAGAACACTGATAGACAGCACTACAGAACACTGATAGACAGCACTACAGTACACTGATAGACAGCACTACAGAACATTGATAGACAGCACTACAGAACACTGATAGACAGCACTACAGAACACTGATAGACAGCACTACAGAACACTGATAGACAGCACTACAGAACACTGATAGACAGCACTACAGAACACTGATAGACAGCACTACAGAACACTGATAGACAGCACTACAGAACACTGATAGACAGCACTACAGAACACTGATAGACAGCACTACAGAACACTGATAGACAGCACTACAGAACACTGATAGACAGCACTACAGAAGACTGACAGACAGCACTACAGAACACTGATAGACAGCACTACAGAACAGTGATAGACAGCACTACAGAACACTGATAGACAGCACTACAAAACACTGATAGACAGCACTACAGAACAGTGATAGACAGCACTACAGAACACTGATAGACAGCACTACAGAACACTGATAGACAGCACTACAGTAAGCTCATAGCAATACAGATCCTTGATAATGTATGCTTATGAATGCCAGTGATGTCCAGCTCATATAAACTAAAGAACTGTGGCACTGTGTGGCACTCCGAGCAGTGTGTGGCACTCCGAGCAGTGTGTGGCACTTTGAACAGTGTGTGGCACTCTGAACAGTGTGTGGTACTTTGAATACTGTGTGGTACTTTGAATACTGTGTGGTACTCTTAACGGTGTGTGGTACTCTGAACGGTGTGTGGTACTCTGAACGGTGTGTGGTACTCTGAACGGTGTGTGGTACTCTGAACGGTGTTTGGTACTTTGAATACTGTGTGGTACTCTTAACGGTGTGTAGTACCCTGAACAGTGTGTGGCACTCTGAACAGTGTGGGGTACTCTGAACAGTGTGGGGTACCCTGAACAGTGTGTGGCACTCTGAACAGTGTGGGGTACCCTGAACAGTGTGTGGCACTCTGAACAGTGTGGGGTACCCTGAACAGTGTGTGGCACTCTGAACAGTGTGGGGTACCCTGAACAGTGTGTGGCACTCTGAACAGTGTGGGGTACCCTGAACAGTGTGTGGCACTCTGAACAGTGTGGGGTACCCTGAACAGTGTGTGGCACTCTGAACAGTGTGGGGTACCCTGAACAGTGTGTGGCACTCTGAACAGTGTGGGGTACCCTGAACAGTGTGTGGCACTCTGAACAGTGTGGGGTACCCTGAACAGTGTGTGGCACTCTGAACAGTGTGGGGTACCCTGAACAGTGTGTGGTACTCTGAACAGTGTGGGGTACCCTGAACAGTGTGTGGCACTCTGAACAGTGTGGGGTACCCTGAACAGTGTGTGGCACTCTGAACAGTGTGGGGTACCTGAACAGTGTGTGGCACTCTGAACAGTGTGGGGTAGCCTGAACAGTGTGTGGCACTCTGAACAGTGTGGGGTACCCTGAACAGTGTGTGGCACTCTGAACAGTGTGGGGTAGCCTGAACAGTGTGTGGCACTCTGAACAGTGTGGGGTAGCCTGAACAGTGTGTGGCACTCTGAACAGTGTGGGGTACCCTGAACAGTGTGTGGTACCCTGAACAGTGTTGGTGTGGGTACCCTGAACAGTGTGTGGCACTCTGAACAGTGTGGGGTACCCTGAACGGTGTGTGGTACTCTGAACGGTGTGTGGTACTATGAATAGTGTGGCACTATTCTGAACGTTCTTTGGCACTCTGAATGGTGTGTGGCACTCTGAACGTTGAGAAAATTTGTGGCACTTAAAATACAGCAACAATCAAGAATAAAGATTGTTGTAATAATCTCAAGATTGTGAAAAAAAAATATAATTCACAGCGATTATCTGTAGTAGTATTATTGTACCGTGTTCTACACTGTTTTACACTGTTCTACACTGTTTTACACTGTTACACTGTTTTACACTGTTCTACACTGCTTTACACTGTTCTACACTGTTCTACACTGTTCTACACTGTTTTACACTGTTTTACACTGTTTTACACTGTTCTACACTGTTATACATTGTTCTACACTGTTTTACAGTTTTACACTGTTCTACACTATTTTACACTGTTCTACACTGTTCTACACTGTTATACATTGTTCTACACTGTTTTACAGTTTTACACTGTTCTACACTATTTTACACTGTTCTACACTGTTTTACACTGTTCTACACTGTTTTACACTGTTCTACACTGTTTTACACTGTTCTACACTGTTTTACACTGTTCTACAGTTTACATGTTTTACAACATGTTCTACAGTCACTGTTCTACACTGTTTACACATTGTTTACATAGTTCTACACTGTTCTACATTGTTCTACACTGTTATACATTGTTCTACACTGTTTTACATTGTTCTACACTGTTATACATTGTTCTACACTGTTTTACATTGTTCTACACTGTTATACATTGTTCTACACTGTTTTACATTGTTCTACACTGTTATACACTGTTTTACATTGTTCTACACTGTTTTACACTGTTCTACACTGTTTTACACTGTTCTACACTGTTTTACATTGTTCTACACTGTTATACATTGTTCTGTACTGTTTTAATGCGTCCTACATTGTTTTGGTTCGTCAAATTCATTAGGCAGAATAGTCAGATCACTTATAAATCTCTCTAACATAGAGCAATTTTCCGCACGCATATACGATTGAAAAAATTCCATCGGAAATTGAATACAGCACCTACTAGGAAGGCCTTTTCATGTGCTATATTAAGACGAGGTTTATTAGAGAGAGAGAGAGAGAGAAGAGAGAGAGAGAGAGAGAGTAGAGAAACGAGAATGAGAACGAAAGGGAGGAGTTAGACAACAGAATCGCTTTGACTAGGGGAGTTCAAACTGACTAGTAATGAGGTATACCTCCCAATGTCATTTAATATTTCGTGCCCGTCAGAGGCAATTAACAAAGGTGTACCCTTCGCCCCCCCACCACCCTCCCTCCCCAAACACACACACACACACACACAACACACACACACACACACACACACACACACACACACACACACACACACACAACACACACACAACACACATACACACACACACACACACACACACACACACACACACAAGGCTAGTCCCAGAGCTACAGGGATTGTCCTACGAAGAAAGGTTGAGGGAAATCGGCCTGACGACACTAGAGGACAGGAGGGTCAGGGGAGACATGATAACGACATATAAAATACTGCGCGGAATAGACAAGGTGGACAAAGACGGGATGTTCCAGAGAGGGGACACAGACACAAAAGACACAATTGGAAGTTGAAGACTCAGATGAATCAAAGGGATGTTAGGAAGTATTTCTTCAGTCATAGAGTAGTCAGACCGTGGAATAGCCTAGAAAGTGACGTAGTGGAGGCGGAAACCATACATAGTTTTAAGGCGAGGTATGATAAAGCTCATGGGGCAGGGAGAGAGAGGACCTAGTTGCAATCAGCGAAGAGGCGGGGCCAGGAGCTATGACTCGACCCCTGCAACCACAAATAGATGAGTACAAATAGGTGAGTACACACACCCACACACACACACACAACACGCACAACTGGAAAATCAGAGACAAGCTAGAAACAGGCCGCTAAGAATAACATTTCGGAAGAATTTCTAGAGCTAGGAATGTACAGATATGTGAAGGCTATGAGGAGACGCATGCTAGACTACTAACTTTTCACCAGGCGGATTAATAGGGTGAGAAAAACAATACTGCTAGGAGGTAAGATCTGTCTGGAAACAAAATAAGTGTTTCCTGACGCGGGTCTTAGTCATATATGACCCGCAGTTAGAGTTTCTGGTCATCTGACCGAGGCCTTCCGCTGGCTTTTCCCTCCACCTCTTTTAAAATTATGGCTATGATTATAACTATTTTTACTGCTAGAAGGACCAATGAAGTGTTTGTGAGGACAAGAAAGAGGTGTTTTTTTTTTGTGTGTGTGTAGCAGAGTTGTGCTGGGTTATCACTTGCTTTCTCGAAGACACGACACCAAGATATACTAACTGAAAGAGACCGAGCTTGTCGACACGGCTTGTTTTGTCGAGCTTGTAGACACGGTTTGTTTTGTCGAGCTTGTCGACACGGCCTGATTTACCAAGCTTGTCGACGCGGCCTGTTTTACTAAACTTGTCACCGGAGCTTGTCGACACGGCCTGATTTACCGAGCTTGTCGACACGGCCTGATTTACCGAGTTCGTCGTATATGATAATGTTTACAAATATTTTTAATTGAAATTCCTCTTTGTGTTATTTATGGCACGGTTGCCATTTTTCGTAACATTTTATTTTATTTTTTGAAGTCAGACTTTAGGATGATTACAGATGAGGCCTAATTGGCGCGCCTTTTACCAGGTCTTTGGGCTGTCTAAATGGCTATTTTTTGTTGGTATTTAATTTAAAAAGCCTAGATACAACCTCACAGAGCCGCCACACAATTGTATGTTATACCGGGGATGACAACTGATGTTTACCGTCATATTCCATCACACAGTACGAAATTTTAACCCTTGTAATAAGATCTGTCAACCTGAGTCGAAAGCAGCAATATAGAACGCTGATAGACAACACTGATAGATAGCAATACAGAACGCTGATAAATAGTACTACAGCAGTGATAGACAGCACTATAGCACACTGATAGATAGCAATACAGAACGCTGATAAACAGTACTACAGCACAATGATAGACAGCAATGCAAAACACTGATAGACAACACTATAACACACTGATAGACAATACAGAACGCTGACAGATAGCACTATAGCACACTGATAGACAGCAATACAGACACTGATAGATAGAACTTTAGCACACCAAGGATTCCACTACAGATTCAGTAGCTATGAGAGCCTTAAATTCTCCATAATTTTTAAAGAAATGTACCGGTAAGCCAGCGGAAGGCCTCTATCAGATGACCAAAAGCTCCAGCGGCGGGCCATCGCACGATTAAAACCCACATCAGGAAATACTTGTCCTGTTTCCGACCAACGTTACCTAACTTAACCTGCCTTCCAGAAGGGCACACTTGCCCAGTTTCCTGACCAACCCTGCCTAACCTAACCAGCAGGCCGAGATTATTATATTCACGGAAGAGCATTGAATCGGTGGAGGTCACAAAGCGCCTGGGGAGTGGGAGGTAATCAGGTTGGAAGGAGAGGGTAGCTTCAATTTCTATTACACTGGAGACTTTCATGCTTGTTCCAGTGGTATACTGAGGCCACCACGGCTCCAATGGTATACTGAGGCCACCACGACTCCAGTGGAATACTGAGGCCACCACGGCTCCGCTGGTATACTGACTGAGACCACCACGGATTGGTCTGTAGCCGTGCTCGTGCTGTGTGTCCGTCAGGATGCAGTGTAAGTGTACCCTGACATGGGTCGCGACACAGTATAAGTGTCTATTGACACGGAGTAGGACACAGTACAAGTATCTACTGATAAGGGGTAGGACAGTACAAGTATCTACTGCCACGGGGTAGGACATAGTACAAGTGTCTCTTGACATGGGTATTAGTCAAATACCCCGTGACTGATGAAGTATCCACCGCCTTTTCCAACCAAAGTTTCAAACCATTTAAAAACCAGTAGAACCCTGGGTTACTGATACCCTCAAGGGTATCTAAAATATATATACTTGCAGCGGGCGGGTCGACCTCTGGGGAAATATAAAGCAATAACAAGCACTTACTCAGTGGGAACACAAGTGAGAGTCGGTATAATAAGGGATTGGACAGATATACGAGTGCGAAGGGCTGGGTGTGATTGGTGTTTGGGACACGGGAGTAAATTCTTGGGTAGCCTTGGGAAAAGACTGGACAAATACATGGGTGGTTTTGATAAGGGCCTGTTTTGCATAGGTCAGTAAGCCTTTTGCAGTGTTCCCCCATTATATTCAGGTTAAGAAGTGTGAGTCAGTGTCAGAAGTGGCGGAGGCTCGATACTACTTTCGTTAAGCTGGGAGTGCGCACTCTGATCAATCAGGCTGTTGATGATCAACCCTGTGGAAGATTTGCAAGATAAGGGAGGAGCTGCTCTGGTCTGAAACCAAATCAACCAATACCTGGTCTCAACACCTGGTATCAACCAACACCTGGTGTCACTGCACCGAGTCCATCCTGACTTTAATTACAACACAGGAGATTACTCTGAACTGTAGTCGGGTGTAACGTCTATCTGTACATTAACTGATATTCGTTTGTTGTTAAAAGAGTAACGTGTACCAACAGTGTCACTAACTGAAATAATCTCCAGGACCTTTGTTGTAATAAGTTAAGACCATAAGAAAGGAGGAATACTAGAACAGGCCCACTGGCCCATACTGGGCCAATTTAATATTGTATCACAGGTTTGATATTGAGTCGGGGGATGTGATATTTGGAGCACTTGGCGCCACCTCGCTCTAACAGCATGCATAACGAGCAGTGAGTGCGGATACAATCTGATACGCTGCCAGGTGCTTCCTTCCACCCCTCGCATTATTAAAATCATGGGGAGCGCTAAACCCGTAGGATTATACAGCGCATATGGGGGGATGGAAGGTATTCTGGATCAATTCAGGGAACCGGAGTACAGATCCAATTCCCTAGAACAAGGGCCCCTCACCAGCATCAAGGAACCTCCCTTGAGGGGCTCACCCCTCACATTTTATTGCCGTCCGAGGACGGGCAATTGTTGCTCTGTCTTCATTAACATAGCCTCTAAGACAAACACCTTATTATGTAATGTAATTCTTAGAATATGTGAACAATGTCTTGTGTTTACAGCCTATATTCACTGTGGGCACTCTGTCGTTTTGTCTGCACTGTTGAACAGCCTCTGAAAGGAGACTAAATTCATTAATGTTTTATGGATATCCTCTCTGAACTTCGTTCACTGTATCCACAATACACTACTACTCTTTAACACATACCTTACATTGTCACTGTGAGGGCCGTGTGAGAGAGGTGTGTGAATTTTGTGTTCTACTGGGAACAAAGCCAGTGTGGAGGAGTCTGAGACTCAGCGATAACCGAATATGCTCACACCGAACTGGTTTACGGCACTCAGATCAGCGTTTACTTTATTTTGTTTACATTAAAAGGTTGTTAAAAATGGTATAAAATACCGATAAGGTGGACATCTTTACTGATGAAATGTTTTACCTACACAGTAGGCTTCTTTAGTCTGATGGAGCTGAACTCTTCTCCAAGGTTGATGGACTGATTACATCTTTATTTCATTACTACTGTTACCTCTGTATTTGACTGAAGAAGCCTACTGTGTAGGCGAAACGTTTCATCAATAAAGATACCCAACTGTTGCACATGTGTCTTAACATTAAAAGGTATTTCCCCCTCTCCTCCCTGCATCTAGTAATTACTGTCTCATACTCTTCTTGTTCGTACTGCTCTTCTCTTGTACACCTGGTTGTCTTTTATGTACAGACTGTGCTGAAGTGGAGGTTATCTTAATGGGCTACGTTAATTAACTCGTTTCGTTGATAAACGAGACACCTGTGCAACATTTGGGTATCTTTATTCTGGAAACGTTTCGCCACGCAGTGGCTTCTTCAGTCCAGCGTGAAAAAAGGTGAACATTAAAATGGTATAAAATACCGACAGATTGTTAGGTAAGACACATATGCAACAGTTAGGTATCTTTATTTCGAAACGTTTCGCCTACACAGTAGGCTTCTTCAGTCGAGTACAGAAAAGTTGATAGTGATGGACTGATTACATCGTCTTCAAGTATCTTCTGCTTCTATCAACTTTTCTGTACTCGACTGAAGAAGCCTACTGTGTAGGCGAAACGTTTCGAAATAAAGATACCTAACTGTTGCATATGTGTCTTACCGTGAAAAAAGGTGGAAGATGAGGAGGAGTTTGAGGTAATCAGTCCCTCAGCCTGGAGTTGATGTGTTCAGTCCATCAGTCTTGATGGACTGATGTGCCACGTTTCAGTGACGTACTGACGACAGACAGTGTTGGAGTGGAACTGACATGCGTTACACAACACGATTTCACTGAGGCAACATTTCTGCTTGCGTAGAACTGTCATGTCATGACTTGCTAAAGCTGTACACAGAGCGAAACGTTGTCCAAATAAAAATGTGTTCAGTAGCATTTCCTTTCATCAAGGGAAGAGCAGAAATGAATCATTGTGGAACGTGAGCAATAACTAGGATGACAGAGTACTGAGTGCAGTACACTTCGTTCACTCCCTAAAAATAGTGAATAAAAATTTAAATCAAAATGAGTGGCTGTGAGTGAGAGGCTACTCACTGCATATCAAATAAGTAGTCTCGAAAAAATTATATATGTGTGTACTCACCTATTTGTGGCTAGAAGGGATCGAGTTACAGCACTCTCTTCCTGCTCCATGAGCTTTATCGTATCTCTTCTTAAAGCTATGTATGGATCCTGCCTCTATTACATCACTCTCCAGACTGTTCCACTTCCTAACAACTCTATGACTGAAGAAATACTTACTAACATCCCTGTGACTTCTGAGCTTTCAATTTCCAGTTGTGACCCCTCGTTGCTGTGTCTCATCTCTGAAACATTGTCCTTATCCACCTTGTGTGTGTGTGTGTGTGTGTGTGTGTGTGTGTGTGTGTGTGTGTGTGTGTGTGTGTGTGTGTGTGTGTGGTGTTGTGTGTGTGTGTGTCTGTGTGTGTGTGTGTGTGTGTGTGTTAGTTACCATTTTGTCCTAGGCACATGTCGATTAGACACTAGGCCTGTTGTATATGAGCACGTGTGTGCGTGCGTGTGGTGTGTGTGTGTGTGTGTGTGTGTGTGTGTGTGTGTGTGTGTGTGTGTGTGTGTGTGTGTGTGTGTGTGTGTGTTAGTTACCATTTTGTCCTAGGCACATGTCGATTAGACACTAGGCCTGTTGTATATGATGCTACGTGTGGTGTGTGTGTGTGTGTGTGTGTGTGTTGTGTGTGTGTGTGTGTGTGTGTGTGTGTGTGTGTGTTGTGTGTGTGTTGTGTGTGTGTAGTGTGTGTGGTAGTGTGTGTGGTAGTGTGTGTGGTAGTGTGTGTGGTAGTGTGTGTGGTAGTGTGTGTGGTAGTGTGTGTGGTAGTGTGTGTGGTAGTGTGTGTGGTAGTGTGTGTGGTAGTGTGTGTGTGTGTGTGTGTGTGTACTCACCTAGTTGTACTCACCTAGTTGAGGTTGCAGGGGTCGAGTCCGAGCTCCTGGCCCCGCCTCTTCACTGATCGCTACTAGGTCATTCTCCCTGAGCCGTGAGCTTTATCATACCTCTGCTTAAAGCTATGTATGGATGTTGCCTCCATTACATCGCTTCCCAAACTATTCCACTTACTGACTACTCTGTGGCTGAAGAAATACTTCCTAACATCCCTGTGATTCATCTGTATCTTCAGCTTCCAACTGTGTCCCCTTGTTACTGTGTCCAATCTCTGGAACATCCTGTCTTTGTCCACCTTGTCAATTCCTCTCAGTATTTTGTATGTCGTTATCATGTCCCCCCTATCTCTCCTGTCCTCCAGTGTCGTCAGGTTGATTTCCCTTAACCTCTCCTCGTAGGACATACCTCTTAGCTCTGGGACTAGTCTTGTTGCAAACCTTTGCACTTTCTCTAGTTTCTTCACGTGCTTGGCTAGGTGTGGGTTCCAAACTGGTGCCGCATACTCCAATATGGGCCTAACGTACACGGTGTACAGGGTCCTGAATGATTCCTTATTAAGATGTCGGAATGCTGTTCTGAGGTTTGCCAGGCGCCCATATGCTGCAGCAGTTATTTGGTTGATGTGCGCTTCAGATGTGCCTGGTGTTATACTCACCCCAAGTGTGTGTGTGTGTGTGTGTGTGTGTATGTGTGTGTGTGTGTGTGTGTGTGTGTGTGTGTGTGTGTGTGTGTGTGTGTGTGTGTGTGTGTGTGTGTGTGTGTGTGTGTGTTTGTGTATGTGTGTGTGTGTGTGTGTGTGTGTGTTTGTGTATGAGTGTGAGTGTGTGTGTGTGTGTGTGTGTGTGTGTGTGTGTGTGTGTGTGTGTGGTGTGTGTGTGTGTGTACTGAAAAAAGGTAAACTCAAAATTAAAAATATATATATTTAGGGATAGAAACCCAAAATATTCACGGGAGAAGCTCTAAACCTGTAGGGAGTCAGTGCCTCTGGAATGGGAGGCAATAGGTTTGAGGGGCATGGAGAGCAGGGCCTCCAACAGAAATTTTGCAAGGCGGAAAAGACTGCTTTGGGGCTCCTGGGGGCAGGCTGGGGCCCCTGGGGGCAGGCTGGGGCTCCTGGGGGCAGGCTGGGGCCCCTGGGGGCAGGCTGGGGCCCCCAGTCTTTGTGAATTTTACATATTTTTTTTTCTAAATAAACTAAAATAGTTGAAATTACCAAAAAAAAAAAATCTAACGAAAAAATCAGAAAACGTCTATGGCTATAGGGTCCCTTCAGAGATTCACAACCGGGTCCCGGCTGTGAATCTCTGAAGGGCCTATGAGTCATAGGCCCTGGTGGGAAGAAACATGAGCATCAGCTGGGAAAAGGAGAGACGAGGGATCATGTAGCAGGTCACTGGATGGTTACCTGGAGGTTACCTGGAGGTTATTCCGGGGATCAACGCCCCCGCGGCCCGGTCCATGACCAGGCCTCCCGATGGATCAGGGCCTGATCAACTAGGCTGTTACTGCTGGCCGCACGCAGTCCGACGTACGAGCCACAGCCCGGCTGATCCGGCACTGACTTTAGGTATCTGTCCAGCTCTCTCTTGAAGGCAGCCAGGGGTTTATTGGCAATTCCCCTAATGCTTGATGGGAGGCTGTTGAACAGTTTTGGGCCCTGGACACTTATGGTGTCCTGGTTAGCCAGGTTATTCGTGCTCCCTACATGCTGTCCATCGAAGGCTCTGCCACAACGTTCCCCGCCATTACGCCTCGCTAAATAGACAGAGCAACCACATATTTGTGGTCACATGCTGTTGAAGCACCAAATCAGTAAAAACCGCTGTGGCTGCAGCAACTGCCTCAGCCACAGCAGGTGTCACAGTAGGTACCACAGCAGGTGTCACAGCAGGTACCACAGCAGGTGCTACAGCAGCTGTCAAAGCTGCCTTCACTGCTCCTTATACAATGAAGCGAACATATCATAAACCATAGCGGCATGAAAGAGTCAGCTAATCTCTACCCTACAGACTTGTTATTAATAGGATGTTAGTGGGAGGGGAGGAAACGTTGATAAATGAGACACTTGCTCAACATTTGGGTATTTTTATTCAGGAAACGTTTCGCTAGTCAGTGGCTTCTTCAGAGAAAGGTGGAAGATGAGGAGTCTGAGGTAATCAGTCCCTCAACCTGGAGTCGATGTGTTCAGTCCATCAAGAGGGAACAACGTTATCCCAGTGGTTCTCAAACAGGGATCCAGGGACCCCAAGGAGACTCCTAACAATATAATAACAGAGGTTCCATAGCGGGCTATGAAAATATAGCCAATGTGGGAGGAAGTTAAGGCATTCACTGCATCATCCATCGTTCTGAGCCGGCGTTAAAAAATAAAACTTCCTAATGTACTTTGCAAGATGTAGGTAGGAGTGATCCAGTGCATCAACTTGTACTCACCTAGTTGAGGTTGCGGGGGTCGAGTCCGAGCTCCTGGCGTGAGTGTGTGAGTGTGTGTGTGTTAAATGGTTTAGAAAACCGACAAGTTGAAAAATGGGACACTTGTGCAGAGGTTTCTTCAGTGTTCGTGCAAGTAGGGATACCTGGAGAGGGTTTCAGGGGTCGACGCCCCCGCGGCTGGGTCCGTGACCAGGCCGCGGTGCTCACAACTCTAGCATCTTACAAAGACGTGTATTCAGACTCGCTTACTCTCCTTATATGTTTACTTTTAAGCTACGATTTAAAAACCTTGCGTTTTAAATCGTAGCTCGGTTGGTAGAGCACTCATCTCACACACTATCTCTCCGTGGTTCGATCCCCAGTACGAAACATTGGGGACATGTTTCCGTAAGACACCTGCTGCCCCTTTTCACCTAGCAGCAAGTAAGTACCTGGGTGTTAGTCGACTGGTGTGGGTCGCATTCTGGAGGGCAAAATTAACCTAAGTTGCCCGAAATGCTCTGTATAACCAGGGGCTTTCTATATAGTATGTCACCGATGTCAGATATGGTCTGTATAAGTTGTATAATTTACTTGTAGAAATAAAGATTATATATTATTATTATTATTTTTATTATTATTATAACCACAGGTCAAATTGGTCGTGGAAATGTCATTTTAGGACGATCTGGAGAATTAACATCACTGATGAACTGTGGGAGGATCCACGCCGCCTCGCAAGCGCCAATTCTATAAATTCAAAGACCTGGGGAATCCAATTCCTTCAAGAAGCCTATGAACCTTACTCACTCTACCCAATTAAGAAGCCTTGCACCAGTTACCAGACTCCTGCAAAAACAGGGCCAGATGTAGCTCAACACCAAGAGGCCTCCATGAAATAATTTTATGCTAAAAATTTCAATACGTGTGTCAGAGGACGCCTCAAACCTCTCTCGGAAGCGTCGAAATCTACAACGAAAACAACGTATGCTATTTCTTAAACACGTTCTACACTAGTTTTTTTTCTTACGAGTCTCAAGGCGTCACTGACTTATGTGCTGGTCGTCAGGAGTCAGATTTTTTTTTAGATTTAGATTTTGCCACCGAAGTGGCTAGTTTATTGTGCATCCCATATCCATCCTGTGGACATTAGCGCGAGAGTACTTGCATACACAAAAGGCCTAGGAACCAGGCCTCCCAAAAATGGGGTTAACAGGAGTACATGCGGATTTATATGTACAGTTCACTTATCTGTCACAAGCAAATTTAGGAAATTTGCTTAATATATCTGGTATCTTATTTTCATTAATATCTTGACATGTCACACAGGTTATCATACTATCTTTATATTCCTCAATAAGTGGACAATTAACGACATTGTTCAAGATAGTGATCATAGTGACCACATTGTTCAAGATAGTGACCACAGTGTTCAAGATAGTGACCACAGTGTTCAAGATAGTGACCACAGTGTTCAAGATAGTGACCACAGTGTTCAAGATAGTGACCACAGTGTTCAAGATAGTGACCACAGTGTTCAAGATAGTGACCACAGTGTTCAAGATAGTGACCACATTGTTCAAGATAGTGACCACAGTGTTCAAGATAGTGACCACAGTGTTCAAGATAGTGACCACATTGTTCAAGATAGTGACCACATTGTTCAAGATAGTGACCACATTGTTCAAGATAGTGACCACAGTGTTCAAGATAGTGACCACATTGTTCAAGACAGTGACCACATTGTTCAAGATAGTGACCACATTGTTCAAGATAGTGACCACAGTGTTCAAGATAGTGACCACAGTGTTCAAGATAGTGACCATAGTGTTCAAGATAGTGACCACAGTGTTCAAGATAGTGACCATAGTGTTCAAGACATTGACCACATTGTTCAAGATAGTGACCACAGTGTTCAAGATAGCGACCATAGTGTTCAAGATTGAGACCATAGTGTTCAAGATAGTGACCGTAGTGTTCAAGATAGTGACCATAGTGTTCAAGATAGTGACCAGTGTTCGATAGTGACCACAGTGTTCAAGATAGTGACCATAGTGTTCAAGATAGTGAACATAGTGTTCAAGATTGAGACCATAGTGTTCAAGATATTGATCATAGTGTTCAGATAGTGACAATAGTGTTCAAGATAATGACCATAGTGTTCAAGATAGCGACCACAGTGTTCAAGATAGTGACCACAGTGTTCAAGATAGTGACCACATTGTTCAAGATAGGGACCACAGTGTTCAAGATAATGACGACAGTGTTCAAGATAGTGACCATAGTGTTCAAGATAGTGACAATAGTGTTCAAGATAATGACCATAGTGTTCAAGATAGTGACCACAGTGTTCAAGATAATGACGACAGTGTTCAAGATAGTGACCATAGTGTTCAAGATAGTGACAATAGTGTTCAAGATAATGACCATAGTGTTCAAGATAGTGACAACAGTGTTCAAGACAGAGACCACAGTGTTCAAGATAGTGACGACAGTGTTCAAGATAGTGACCATAGGGTTGGCCACACTTTGCTCTCAAGAGCCAGAGGTTGAACTAAGTGTTTTTGCCATGACTCTCTGAAACACGTTTATTATAGAGTCTAGCTTTTTTTTCCAGTGTCGATGGAGAACAGAAATGGGAACTGATTAGATGCCAACCTGGATATAATGTGCGACTTATCCGTAAAACAACATGGCTTTATCCGTACACAATCTCGCTTATCTGTACACAACTTGGCTTTATCCGTACACAACCTGGCTTCATCCGTACACAACCTGGCTTCATCCGTACACAACCTGGCTTCATCCGTACACAACCTGGCTTTATCCGTACACAACCTGGCTTCATCCGTAACACAACCTGGCTTTATCCGTACACAACCTGGCTTCATCCGTAACACAACCTGGCTTTATCCGTACACAACCTGGCTTCATCCGTACACAACCTGGCTTTATCCGTACACAACCTGGCTTTATCCGTACACAACCTGGCTTCATCCGTAACACAACCTGGCTTTATCCGTACACAACCTGGCTTTATCCGTACACAACCTGGCTTCATCCGTAACACAACCTGGCTTTATCCGTACACAACCTGGCTTCATCCGTAACACAACCTGGCTTTATCCGTACACAACCTGGCTTCATCCGTACACAACCTGGCTTCATCCGTACACAACCTGGCTTTATCCGTACACAACCTGGCTTTATCCGTACACAACCTGGCTTCATCCGTAACACAACCTGGCTTTATCCATACACAACCTGGCTTCATCCGTAACACAACCTGGCTTTATCCGTACACAACCTGGCTTTATCCGTACACAACCTGGCTTCATCCGTAACACAACCTGGCTTTATCCGTACACAACCTGGCTTCATCCGTAACACAACCTGGCTTTATCCGTACACAACCTGGCTTCATCCGTACACAACCTGGCTTCATCCGTACACAACCTGGCTTTATCCGTACACAACCTGGCTTTATCCGTACACAACCTGGCTTCATCCGTAACACAACCTGGCTTTATCCATACACAACCTGGCTTCATCCGTAACACAACCTCTCGTCACCCGTAACACAACCTAACATTAAGCAACTAGTTGACAGGAAACACTGCCCTCCTTCCCATTGCAATGTTCTTCCCAATGGTTGATTAATGGGACTTGAAGCGTATCGACTATCCTAAGGGGTATTAAGACTGCTTACACTAAGTGTACCGACTACCCGAAGGGGCATTAAGACTGCTTACACTAAGTGTACCGACTACCCGAAGGGGCATTAAGACTGCAGTGTTAGCTACTCACCACCATTCAAGAATACTTTAATCTCTAAAATAGTGTTAGGGTCAAACTAAGTGAAAAATATATTAATTTTGAGATGATAAGAGTAATCAAATAGCAAGCGATAACTGTGTAATAATAATAATAATAATAATAATAATAATAATAATAATAATAATAATAATATAGTAATAATTAGTAATAATATTAGTATTAATAACAAATGGTAAAAAATAAATGAATTATTTTTTTGCACGTCCAGGTCTGAATTAGTTATGTTTATTTTAATGATAAAAAAATGGGGTTTAATGGAATTTTTAAGAATCCCTCAAAGGGAAAACTGAATTATTTTTTTTGTGACCTATTTCATTAACCTGGTGGACGATTAAAAATAAGAACTGAACTGCCATGATTTTGAAACGTTTTAAATTCTCTTTCTCTCTCCCTTTCTCGTTTTGCTTCGACGATTTTTTTTGTGAGTGAGGAAATATTCGCAGGCTGGGGAAAGGCCTTGGAGTAGGCAGCAAATATTAACAATTTAGGTTTTTTTTCGAATATTTTGGTAGTGTGACGACTGCCGTTTAGAAAAGAAGAGACACAGGGGAGGGAGGAGGAGGAGAGAGGGAGAGGGAGAGAGAGAGAGAGAGAGAGAGAGAGAGAGAGAGAGAGAGAGAGAGAGAGAGAGAGAGAGAGAGAGAGAGAGAGAGAGAGAGAGAGAGAGAGAGAGAATTTAAATTCAGTGTGCAGTAGGCAACAGAGAACAGCACCGCCATTTACTAAACACAGAGACTGCAAGACTCGGAAAGTAATGTTTGCCTTCAAACACACAAACACACACACACACACACACACACACACACACACACACACACACACACACACACACACACACACACACACACAGTATGGACCTCAGCAGCTAGCCCTGGTTAATTGGGTTAAAAACCTATCGACTACACCAAGCGTCATTAAGGCTGCATGTAACCTATTCACCACCAGACAAGATTAGTCCCTAGAATAAAGACTGAAGTAATCTCAGTGTATATAAACTGAGAAACACACACACACACACACACACACACACACACACACACATATATATATATATAATATATATATATATATATATATATATAATGTCGTGCCGAATAGGCAGAACTTGCGATCTTGGCTTAAATAGCAACGCTCATCTTGCCATATAGGACAAGTGAAAATTTGTGTATGCAATAATGTCGCCAAAATTATTCTGAACCTAACGAAAAAAATATATTTCACTGTGTTTGTTTATATTAAATTATTGTAAAACAAATCTAAAATATATTTAGTTTGGCTAGGCTAAAATAAATTGCTTTTGTTATAATAAGGTTAGGTAGTTTTCTAAGATTCTTTTGGTGCAAAATTAAAATTTTTTACATTAACATTAATGAAAAAAATATATCATTAAAGGTATAAGAGAAAATTTTAGAAAGGACTTAATTTTAAATGAGTTCTTGCTAATTGACCAGTTTTACATATTCGGCACGACATAATATATATAATATATATATATAATATTATATATATATATATAATATATATATATATATATATATATATAAATTATATATAATATATATATATATATATAATATATATATAATATATATATAATATATATATATATATATATATATATATATGAGAACCTCGTAAAGTTAAAGCCATAAGACAGATATTTAAAAAACAAAATTGCAGATTTAAAAAAAGATTAAAAACACGACAGACCTTGTTTAAATTACCACAGTTTTTAAGAAAAATATGAAGAAAGCCATTTTAAAAAACAACATATACTTAAAGAACACACCGTAGCTTTTATTTGTAGAATGTTCTCAACACACTAGTTTTTTTTCCAAAATACAGGCATTTTTAAAACTCCATAGGCCTATTCCAAACATCGCAGATTTTTCAAACGTCAGACCACAGTAATACACTCCGTAACATCAACTACATAACATCAACACATCATAAGATCAGTGACACATCATAACAACACATAACATCAACAACACTAGATAACATCATTAACATCATAACATTAAGGACACAACATCAACACATATCATCAACACATCATCACATCAACACTAGAAAACACCACTAACATCATAACATCAAGGACACATCAACACATATCAACACATCATCACTAGATAACACCACTAACATCATAACATCAAGGACACAACATCAACACATCATAACATCAACACTAGATAACACCACTAACATCATAACATCAAGGACACAACATCAACACATCATCACTAGATAACACCACTAACATCATAACATCAAGGACACAACATCAACACATCACTAACATCCATCCCTCCACGCCCCTCAAGCCTAACAAAGAAACAACAGCACAAGAGGAACATAAAAAGAGTTGTGGAAGACACAAAAGTCAAGCGTAGCTTTGTACTTGTTTTTTTCCATCTTCAAGGAACCTGGACAGTACTTGATGAAAATTACAATTCTTATGCAAAAAGGATATACAGTATTTAAATACATTTTCTCTTTCTGACCGAGGTTGGTACTGCATACCATCTGTGTTATGTGTACCATGGTGAGTGTTGTGTGTACCATGGCGAGTGTTGTGTGTACCATGGCGAGTGTTATGTGTACCATGGCGAGTGTTATGTGTACCATGGCGAGTGTTGTGTGTACCATGGCGAGTGTTGTGTGTACCATGGTGAGTGTTGTGTGTACCATGGCGAGTGTTGTGTGTACCATGGCGAGTGTTGTGTGTACCATGGCGAGTGTTATGTGTACCATGGCGAGTGTTATGTGTACCATGGCGAGTGTTATGTGTACCATGGCGAGTGTTATGTGTACCATGGCGAGTGTTATGTGTACCATGGCGAGTGTTATGTGTACCATGGCGAGTGTTATGTGTACCATGGCGAGTGTTATGTGTACCATGGCGAGTGTTATGTGTACCATGGCGAGTGTTATGTGTACCATGGCGAGTGTTATGTGTACCATGGCGAGTGTTATGTGTACCATGGTGAGTGTTGTGTGTACCATGGTGAGTGTTGTGTGTACCATGGTGAGTGTTGGGTGTACCATGGTGAGTGTTGTGTGTACCATGGTGAGTGTTGTATGTACCATGGTGAGTGTTGTGTGTACCATGGTGAGTGTTGTGTGTACCATGGTGAGTGTTGTGTGTACCATGGTGAGTGTTGTGTGTACCATGGCGAGTGTTGTGTGTACCATGGTGAGTGTTGTGTGTACCATGGCGAGTGTTGTGTGTACCATGGTGAGTGTTGTGTGTACCATGGTGAGTGTTGTGTGTACCATGGTGAGTGTTGTGTGTACCATGGTGAGTGTTGTGTGTACCATGGCGAGTGTTGTGTGTACCATGGCGAGTGTTGTGTGTACCATGGCGAGTATTGTGTGTACCATGGCGAGTATTGTGTGTACCATGGCGAGTGTTGTGTGTACCATGGCGAGTATTGTGTGTACCATGGCGAGTATTGTGTGTACCATGGCGAGTGTTGTGTGTACCATAGCGAGTATTGTGTGTACCATGGCGAGTATTGTGTGTACCATGGCGAGTGTTGTGTGTACCATGGCGAGTATTGTGTGTACCATGGCGAGTATTGTGTGTACCATGGCGAATGTTGTGTGTACCATAGCGAGTGTTGTGTGTACCATGGCGAGTATTGTGTGTACCATGGCGAGTGTTGTGTGTACCATAGCGAGTGTTGGGTGTACCATGGCGAGTGTTGTGTGTACCATGGCGAGTGTTGTGTGTATCATGGCGAGTGTTGTGTGTACCATGGCGAGTGTTGTGTGTACCATGGCGAGTGTTGTGTGTACCATGGTGAGTGTTGTGTGTACCATGGCGAGTGTTGTGTGTACCATGGCGAGTATTGTGTGTACCATGGCGAGTGTTGTGTGTACCATAGCGAGTGTTGGGTGTACCATGGCGAGTGTTGTGTGTACCATG
The DNA here is from genome assembly GCF_026875155.1 of Cherax quadricarinatus. Taxonomy (NCBI): domain Eukaryota; kingdom Metazoa; phylum Arthropoda; class Malacostraca; order Decapoda; family Parastacidae; genus Cherax; species Cherax quadricarinatus. The sequence goes on along the minus strand of NC_069462.1, from coordinate 20,615,415 downwards.
GCGAGTGTTGTGTGTACCATGGCGAGTGTTGTGTGTATCATGGCGAGTGTTGTGTGCACCATGGCGAGTGTTGTGTGTACCATGGCGAGTGTTGTGTGTACCATGGCGAGTGTTGTGTGTACCATGGCGAGTGTTGGGTGTACCATGACGAGTGTTGTGTGTGTACCATGGCGAGTGTTGTGTGTATCATGGCGAGTGTTGTGTTGATGCTGGAGTGCTCCTGATGCTGCTGGAGTGCCCTTGATGCTGCTGGAGTGCCCTTGATGCTGGAGTGCTCCTGATGCTGCTGGAGTGCCCTTGATGCTGCTGGAGTGCTCATAATGCTGGTGGAGTGCTCTTGATGCTAGTGGAGTGCTCCTGATGCTGCTGGAGTGCCCTTGATGTTGGAGTGCTCTTGATGCTGCTGGAGTGCTCCTGATGCTGCTGGAGTGCTCCTGATGCTGCTGGAGTGCCCTTATTGCTGGTAGAGTGCTCTTGATGCTGGTAAAGTGCCCTTGATGCTGGTAGAGTGCCCTTGATGCTGGAGTGCCCTTGATACTGGAGTGCTCCTGATGCTGCTGGAGTGCCCTTGATGCTGGAGTGCTCTTGATGCTGGGAGTGCTCCGAATGCTGGAGTGCTCCTGATGCTGGAGTGCCCTTGATGCTGCTGGAGTGCTCCTGATGCTGGAGTTCCCTTGATGCTGCTGGAGTGCTCCTGATGCTGGAGTTCCCTTGATGCTGCTGGAGTGCCCTTGATGCTGCAGGAGTGCTCTTGATGCTGGTGGAGTGCTCCGGATGCTGGTGGAGTGCTCCGGATGCTGCTGGAGTGCTCCTGATGCGGCTGGAGTGCTCCTGATGCTGCTGGAGTGCCCTTGATGCTGCTGGAGTGCTCCTGATGCTGCTGGAGTGCCCTTGATGCTGCTGGAGTGCTCCTAATGCTGCTAGAGTGCCCTTGATGCTGGTGGAGTGCTCTTGATGCTGGTGGAGTGCTCCGGATGCTGCTGGAGTGCTCCTGGAGTGTTCCTGATGCTGCTGAGTGCCCTTGATGCTGGTGGAGTACTCTTGATGCTGGAGTGATCTTGATTCTGAAGTGCCCTTAATACTGCTGGAGTGCTCCTGATGCTGGAGTGCTCTTGATTCTGGTGGAGTGCTCTTTATGCTGGAGTGCCCTTGATGCTGCTGTAGTGCTCTTGATGCTGGTGGAGTTCTCTTTATGCTGCTGGAGTGGTCCTGATGCTGCTGGAGTGCTCTTGATGCTGGTACAGTGTTCTTAATGCTGATACAGTGTTCTTAATGCTGGTACAGTGTTCTTAATGCTGGTACAGTGTTCCTAATGCTGGTACAGTGTTCTTAATCCTGGTACAGTATTCTTAATGCTGGTACAGTGTTCTTAATGCTGGTACAGTGTTCTTAATGCTGGTACAGTGTTCTTAATGCTGGTACAGAGGAAGAATTTCTTGAACAAACTCCATGGGGAGGACCGTGACGCCTGCAGGCGACTTCACTTATAACAAAAAAAGGAAAGATAACATAAGAAGGTTCGAACACCGCAGAAGGCCTACTGGCTCATACTAGGCAGGTCTTTCTCAAACCCAAACGCACTAACAAAAATATCTGACCAACCCATTTTCAATGGTACCCAAAGAATAAGCTTTGATAATGTTAAAAATGGTATAAAATACCGACAACTTGATGATTAAGACACCTGTGCAACAGTTGGATATCTTTAATAATGAAACGTTTCGCCTACATAGTAGGCTTCTAAATCTAAACTTGTCCAATTTGAATCCATTGTTTCGTGTTCTTGGAGGGATATATCCTTAGGAACTTATTTATATCTCCTTTGTTAATGCCCATCTTCCACTTATACACTTCAATCATGTCTTCCCTCATTCTTCGACTATATTTGAAGCTACCCAAGGTTTTAGCTTCATTGTCCTTACTAGGCAGACAAGATATATCTTGTGTGCCCCTCCCCTTGACCCCTTTATCCCTCCTGCCCTTTCCCTCCTAGCTACTTTCCCTTCTCCCGCTCTCGTCTTTCTGAAATAAAATGTGAATGTAGCTTAGTGGTCACCGTTGTTGATAGTGTTGTTGATAGTGTTGTTGATAGTGTTGTTGACAGTGTTGTTGATAGTGTTGTTGATAGTGTTGTTAATAGTGTTGTTGACAGTGTTGTTGATAGTGTTGTTGACAGTGTTGTTGACAGTGTTGTTGATAGTGTTGTTGATAGTGTTGTTGATAGTGTTGTTGATAGTGTTGTTGATAGTGTTGTTGATAGTGTTGTTGATAGTGTTGTTGATAGTGTTGTTGACAGTGTTGTTGATAGTGTTGTTGACAGTGTTGTTGATAGTGTTGTTGATAGTGTTGTTGATAGTGTTGTTGATAATGTTGTTGATAGTGTTGTTGACAGTGTTGTTGATAGTGTTGTTGACAGTGTTGTTGACAGTGTTGTTGATAGTGTTGTTGAAGTGTTGTTGATAGTGTTGTTGATAGTGTTGTTGATAGTGTTGTTGATAGTGTTGTTGATATGTTGTTGATAGTGTTGTTGACAGTGTTGTTGACAGTGTTGTTGACAGTGTTGTTGACAGTGTTGTTGATAGTGTTGTTGATAGTGTTGTTGATAGTGTTGTTGATAGTGTTGTTGACAGTGTTGTTGACAGTGTTGTTGACAGTGTTGTTGATAGTGTTGTTGATAGTGTTGTTGACAGTGTTGTTGACAGTGTTGTTGATAATGTTGTTGATAGTGTTGTTGACAGTGTTGTTGACAGTGTTGTTGACAGTGTTGTTGATAGTGTTGTTGACAGTGTTGTTGATAGTGTTGTTGACAGCGTTGTTGATAGTGTTGTTGACAGTGTTGTTGACAGTGTTGTTGACAGTGTTGTTCATAGTGTTGTTGACAGTGTTGTTGGCAGTGTTGTTGACAGTGTTGTTGACAGTGTTGTTGACAGTGTTGTTGACAGTGTTGCTGAACAGTGATAATGAAGAAACCGGAGATACTGACCACTTTCAACGAGGCCAGAGATAAAGACCACCGTCAACGAGGCCAGAGATACTGATCACCATCAACGAGGCCAGAGATATTGATTACTTTCAAAGATAAATATCATTATCTTCTATGACCCATTAGGGTTTTATTCACAATCAATCATTCAGCAGCAAAAAAGAAAAACTCTGACCTATGTGTACCGGCGTCCTACGAGCCTATTTAAAAGAAAATCAGAGTTAAAAAAAAAATCAGAATGAAATATTGCGATTTAGGGGTATTAAACCAATATTTAGAGTGAATTTAATGAATTGTTCCGCATATTTCACGAATTTTAGCGAAATAAGGTTACATTCTGTATACTTACACCAGATGCGTCAACACTATAAACCCATATGTTGCATAAGTGTCTCAATCTTCAACTTGTCAGTTCTTTAAACCATTTATCACATACTATAAACCCTGATGATGAGAATTAAACACACGTGCAACATCTGGGTATCTTTATTGCAGACATTTCGCCATCCAGTGGTTTTTATCAATACAAATTAAAAAACATAATTGGAAGACAGTAGAATTATATATAAGAAAGATGAGGTAATTTGTCCCCTCAGGGTTGGAGTTGAAGAACACCGTCAAGAACACGTTTATTTCGAGCCAATGGAGGGCATTTGCAGTTTCTGGAATCAAGAGCCCATCACCAGCATGAACTCGTCCCCCCCCCCTTCCCCCTTCCTTCTGAAAAGTATGAATAGGAAAAAAAAGTGAATAAACCTTGATAATAGATAACCTCTGTATGTTAGAAGTGATCAAGGTCTCAGGGCCGAAACGTTTTCTCATAAATGTTCTAGTGTTTACTCACGTGTCTTTCTAAACCAGAGAAAAAGGCAATGGGGAAGAATTATTTTTCTCCTAGATTTGCTTGGAATTTAAGTTCTTTTCCCCAAGAGCCTGGCAGTGAACGTAGGTTCAGATATTAATGAACCTGCTCTTCACTTGTGCTCCTGTGAACTAACTTTCTACGCTTTGAGAGAGTGAGGCGAGATAGCGAGAGAGAAGAGAATGAAAGAGAATGAGAGAGGCAGAGAGAGATAAAGAGAATGAGAAAGAGAAACAGAGATTGAAAGAAACAGAATGAGACGGAGAGAGATAAAGAGAGAAACAGAGAATGAGAGAGAGAGAGAGAGACTTTCACAGCTTTTGAATTAGTGAAAAACGTTTCTACGAACATTCTGAAGTGACGGTATATTTGGAAAAGAAATTACTGGCGGGTGGGTCACTGCCTCTTAAACCTAAATTTGTAATAACGAATGGTTGTAATAACCCGAATTTTTAAAGAGGTGGAGCGGTAAGCCAGCGGAAGGCCTCGGTCAGATGACCAAAAGCTCTAGCTGTTGGTCATCATATGACTAAGACCCGAGTCTGACGAACTTTACCTACCTACCTCTAAATTTGTGTTTATATTGCTATCTTAGGTCTTTCAGACCACCTTACGGTCAGCCCTGGACCGAAACGTAGTGTGAAGATTACTAGTTCAATTTCGGTGTTGCAATCACGGTGTTGCGGGTTAGTTGTGAGGTGTTACAACCACAGGTGTTGTGTCTTAGCTGTGAAGTGTTGCAGTCACAGGTGTTGTCTTAGGTGTGAAGTGTTGCAGCCACAGGTGTTGTGTCTTAGCTGTGAAGTGTTGCAGTCACAGGTGTTGTCTTAGGTGTGAAGTGTTGCAGCCACAGGTGTTGTGTCTTAGCTGTGAAGTGTTGCAGTCACAGGTGTTGTCTTAGGTGTGAAGTGTTGCAGTCACAGGTGTTGTGTCTTAGCTGTGAAGTATTGCAGCCACAGGTGTTGTGTCTTAGGTGTGAAGTGTTGCAGTCACAGGTGTTGTGTCTTAACTTTGAAGTGAGTGTTGCAGTCACAGGTGTTGTGTCTTAGGTGTGAAGTGTTGCAGTCACAGGTGTTGTGTCTTAGGTGTGAAGTGTTGCAGTCACAGGTGTTGTGTCCATTCTTAAACGATTCCTGACTTTAATATTTATCAACGCAAAACTGCATGAGAATTAGATTTAGAAAATCACAGTCTGGAACCATTCCTAACGTTCGGTTTATTATTATTACTATTGTTATGAGCCTCAGCTAAGAGCAGAAACGCTAAACCCGTGTGGGCCACACACCTCTTGGCATTCAAGATTTCATTCAAAGTTGTTTTCTGGAGGGTTCGATTCCTTGTTCAGCCTTGTGTACAGAGAATGCTCTTCAAGTATGAACACGTACAAGGTCACCCTTTCCGTGACCTTTGACCTTGCCTGACCCCGTGACTTTTCTCACTCGAGGTCATGTGAATCTGGTACTGCGAGCACACATATGCACCTACACTCTCACACACACACAAGGTGGAGTGGTGGATGCAAGATCTATACACAGCTTTAAATAGAGGTACGATAAGGCATACCAGGCCAGGAGGGAACCCAGTAGCGGCTAGAGAAAGTGTGGGGCAAACGAACTGAGTATCGACCCCTTCAAGCACACACAGGCGAGTACACCGGTCCTGCAACTGAGAGGTTGACCCACAAGACTAACAGAAATCAGTATGACCATTGCAGAACAGGGGGGTCTTAACACCCCTTTACTTCATTCTTTTGTTTCACCTCTTTGCTTCTACTCTTTGCTGCACCACTTTGCTTCACCCCTTTGCTTTTTCCATCTCTGCTTCCCAGCTTTTGATTGACCCCTTTGTTTTACCCCTTTGCTTCCCTTTACTTCCCCCTTTGCTTCTCAGAATATTACCTGCCCCCTCGTCTAAAACCACTAACATTACATTTTAACAAGTTACAACTCGTAAGGGAAAAATAACTGGATAGGGGGGAACAAATCTAACTTCACTAACTTGGTAATTGAAGCAGCTGGTATTGTTCGCTCCCCAACAATACTTGAAATGAAGACCAAAAGTTTTCGAAGAAACGCTGAAGGAACTTGAGTTCATATCTCTTGGATAAGTTGAAAAACATGAGGAGACACAATCGTGATATACAAAATACTCCAGGGTATCGATAATGTGCCTGAAGACTCTTGACTATGCAGCAAGGTAACACAGATCGCTGAGGGACATAGATGAGTTTTGTGTGTGTGTGTATGTGTGTGTGTGTGTGTGTGTGTGTGTGTGTGGGTGTGTGTGGTGTGTGTGTGTGTGTGTGTGTGTGTGTGTGTGTGTGTGTGTGTGTGTGTGTGTGTGTGTGTGTGTGTGCGTGGGTGTGGGTGGGTGTGTGTTGTTTTGTTGTTGGTTGTGTTGTGTGTGTTTTTTTGTGTGTGTGTTGTGTGTGTTTTGGTGTTTGTGTGGTTTGTGGTGTGTTTTTTGTTTTTTGGGGTGTGTGTGTGTTTGTGGTGTTTTGGGGTGTTTTGTGTGGGGGTGTTGTTTTTGGGGTTTGTGTTTGTGTGTGTTGGGTGTGTGTGTGTGTTTTTTTTTTTGTGTTTTGGGGTTTTTGTGTGTGGTGTGTGTGTTTGGGTGTTTGTGGTTTGGGGGTTTTGGGTGTGTGTGTGTGTGTGTGTTGGGTGTGTGTTGGGTGTTGGTGTTTGTTTTGTGTTTGTGTGTTGTGTGTGTTTTTGGGTTTTGGGGGTGTTTTGGGTTGTTGTGTTTGTGTGTTGTGGGTGTGTGTGTGTTGTGTGTGTTGTGTGTGTTGGTGTGGTGTGTGTGTGTTGTGTGTGGTGTTGTTGTGTTGGTTGTTTTGTGTGTTGTGTGTGTAGTGTGTGTGGTTTGTGTTGTGTTTTTGTGTGTGTGTGTGGTGTGTGTGTTGTTGTGTTGTGTGTGTGTGTGTGTGTGTGTGTTGGTTTAGTGTTTTTGTGTGTGTGTGTGTTGTGTGTGTGTGTGTGTTGTGTGTGTGGTGTAGTGTGTGTGTTGTGTGTGTGTGTTGTGTGTGTTGTGTGTTGTGTGTGTTGTGTGTGTTGTTGTGTTGTGGTGTTTTGTGTGTGTTGTGTTGTTGTGTGTGTTGTGTGTGTTTGTGTGTGTGTGTTGTGTGTGTGTGTTGTGTGTGTGTGTTGTGTGTGTTTTGTGTGTTGTGTGTGTGTTTGTGTTGTGTTGTGTGTGTTGTGTGTGTTGTGTGTGTTGTGTGTGTTGTGGTGTTTTTGTGTGTGTTTGTGTTGTGTTTTGTGGGGTTGTGTGTGTTGTGTGTGTGTGTGTGTTGTGTGTTTGTGTGTGTTGTGTGGTTGTTTGGGGTTGTGTGTGGTTTTGTGTGTGTTTGTGTTTTGTTGGGGTGTGTTGTGTGTGTTGTGTGGTTTTGTGTGTGTTGTGTGGGGTGTGTGTTTTGTTGTTTTGTGTGTTTTGTGTGTGTTGGTGTGTTGTGTGTGTTGGGGGGTTGGTGTTTGTGTGTTGGGGTTTGTTTGTTGTTGTGTGTGTTGTGTTGTGTGTGTGTTTTGTGTTTTTGGTGTGTTTGTGTGTTTGTGTGTGTTTGTGTGTGTTGTGTTGTGTTTTTTTGGTGTGTTGTGTGTGTTGTGTGTGTTGGGGTGTGTTGTGTGTGTTGTGTGTGTTGTGTGTGTTTGGGGTGTTGTGTTGTTGGGGTGTAGTGTGTGTGTTTGTGGGGGTTGTGTGTTGTTGGTGTGTGTTGTGTGGGTTGTGTGTGTTGTGTGTGTTGTGTGTGTTGTGGGGGGTTTTTGTGTGTTGTTGGGGGTTTTGTGTGTGTTGTGTGTTTTGTGTGTGTGTTGTGTGTGTTGTGTGTGTTGTTTTTGTGTGGTGTTGTTGTGTGTTGTGGGGTTTTTGTGTGTGTTGTGTGTGTTGTGTGTGTTGTGTGTGTTGTGTGTGTTTGTGTGGGGTTGTGTGTGTTGTGTGTGTGGTGTGTTTGTGTGTTGTGTGTGTTTGTGTGTGTGTTTGTGTGTGTTGTGTGTGTTGTGTGTGTGTTGGTTTTGTTGTGTGTGTGTTGTGTGTTGTTGGTGTGTGTTGTGTGTGTTTGGTTTTGTTGTGTGTGTTTGTGTGTGTTTTTTGTGTGTTGGGGTGTGTGTTTGTGTGTTTGTGTTGTGTGTGTTGTGTGTCTACAACACCAAAATAGTGTTCATGCTGTGTAAGAATGGTATATAATACCGACAAGATGAAATTAAGACACGTGCAAATCTGGGTATCTTTATTGTAGACGTTTCGCCATCCAGTGGCTTTATCAATACAAATTCTAGGAAAATAACTTAAAGAACAGTAGAAATATACAGAAGAGGGAGGTAATCAGTCCCCAACCTAGGAGTAGGTGCGAAGAGCACCATAGTCGTGGAGATTCTGAAGCAGAAGCAAGGATCCTGGCGCTTATATAGTAACGTCAGGTGTAGCAGACGAGGGCATAGTCACTGGTAGGCGGGATTCCCCAGTGGAAGTAGGTCCTTCCCAAAGAGATGGGTTAGTTGTAGTAGTTGGGAAGGACCTACTTCCACTGGGGAATCCCGCCTACCAGTGACTATGCCCTCGTCTGCTACACCTGACGTTACTATATAAGCGCCAGGATCCTTGCTTCTGCTTCAGAATCTCCACGACTATGGTGCTCTTCGCACCTACTCCTAAGTTGAGGAACTGATTACCTCATCTTCTGTATATAGTTCTACTGTCTTCAAGTTATGTCCTAGAATTTGTATTGATAAAGCCACTGGATGGCGAAACGTCTACAATAAAGATACCCAGATTTGCACACGTGTCTAGTGTTCATGCTATTCTGACATCATTCTTATTCCTCTTTACCATATTTTTTTATTTCCTTCTCCAAGAATGCAGCGAAATCGACAGACTAACAAAAATGAGCCCAACACCTGGCATGTAAACAGTAGCATCGGGTGCAAGAAACACTGGCACCTAGATCCTGGCCTGCTGCGAGACCCACCTAACAAAAGCCTGCACTTAGGTCCTGACCTGCTCGGGGACTCGCCTAACAAAAGCCTGCACCTAGATCCTGACCTGCACCCACGTTTGAGGTAACTTTTCTAACAAAAAGCCAGATAACGATGTAAAGTCGAATTCAGATGGGCACAAAAAGTCAAAGGTCATTAAGCCTTTGGAGTGACCTTTCATATGTTGATACTTCGGCAAAATTGTGAAAACACGACTCGATTAGGCACAGAAAAGGTCGAATAACAAGAAAAGTTAGCGCATAAGGTTCGAAAAGTTCTCATATACCAATTAGTCCTGACCTTCGACCTACCAGCTGACCATTTGACCTATTACTTATATGTGTGTATATATATATATATATATATAATATATATATATATATATATATATATATATATATATATATATATATATATATATATATATATATATATATATGAATGCGTCGATTTGATATCGGCAGCGATCACGATGTATCTTGTGCCGTGAAGTGATATAATTCATTTTGCGAGCGTTCATCTCAGGGGTTGTTAGAAAAAGTGTCTCTCAGAGGAGGGTGGGCGAGGATGCTCGTCTCAGAGAAGACGAGATCAAAGGATCATTTAATAACCTCAAAATTGACACCCAAGTCTGAGGAGGACGACACTCTCATCTCCCAACTATTTAAAAAAAAAGGCTTTTACATCAATTATTATTATCACAGCTCATATTATCATTATTATTATTATTATTATTAGAGTTCAGATTATTATTATTATTATATTCGTGAGGGGCAAGCGGTAAACCAGTAGGGATTTTAAAGGCGCTGGGGAACGGGAAATAATCAGATTAGGCCTCACACCACGTGCGAATTTACACGCTGGTAATAATCACCAACACAACCCCGCTGCCAGATGCATCTTATATATATATATATATATATATATAAAATATATATATATATATATATATATATATATATATATATATATATATATATATGTATGTATGTATGTATGCAAAACAACCACTCTGAAAGAATAGAGAAATTCCAAGCGCTTTCGTGACTACTCACATTATCAAGGAACTATGAAAGTAAAGCATCCAAGGTATATATATATATATATATATATATATATATATATATATATATATATATATATATATATATATATATATATATATATGCGCAATAAGATCACAGTAAACAGGCGATTTTAAAATATGCAAAACAACCACTGTGAAATAGTGAAATTCCAAGCGCTTTCGTGACTACTCATATTGTCATAGTTTCCTTGACAATGTGAGTAGTCACGAAAGCGCTTGGAATTTCTCTATTCTTTCAGAGTGGTTGTTTTGCATATATATATATATATATATATATATATATATATATATATATATATATATATATATATATATATATATATATATATATATAACGTTAAGTGATATAACTCCAAGATTATTGTTGTTGTTGGTAGTGGTGACAATGATAGTAGTTGGTTATAGATAGCCATGGTAGTCGTAGTGCCAATATTGCTAACATAGTGACTCAACGCGTGCATGAGTGACCAAGAGTGCGTGCGTGCCCGCACACGGTGGCGTATAGAGTGACGCTGCTTGGCTCAATAAAAAGCCATCTTGTTCTTTAAAAGCCTTCTTGTTTTTGAAAGAGCGGTCCTGCTCTTTAAAGAGCGGTCCTGCTCTTTAAAGAGCCGTCCTGCTCTTTAAAGAGCCGTCCTGCTCTTTAAAGAGCCGTCCTGCTCTTTAAAGAGCCGTCCTGCTCTTTAAAGAAGCGTCTTGCTCTCTAAAAAGCCGTCCTGCTCTTTAAAGAGCTGTCTTGTAGTTTATATTCCAGCTGCCTCGCCTCTCCTCCACAGTCCAGGTTAATTGTCCACTTCAATGCTTTCGCTTCAGAAATGTCGCATTTCCCCTCGTTTCGCCCTCATTTTTCACCCCCATTTTCTAAAGATGCTTATCGGTATTCTCTTCCCCATTTTCTCCTCTTTTATACTTGACATTATTTAAGTTTCTCTTTTCTTCTCATTCTACTCCAGCTCCTCTCTCTCTCTCTCTCTCTCTCTCTCTCTCTCCCTCTCTCTCTCTCTCTAGCTTCTGCTTCACCTGTTTGTCTATCTCTTCTATCTCCTCTTCTTCGTCTCTGTTATCACCCTTTATCATTTTTATCTCTCGTTTCTTTTTTAAATTAATAATTTGTTATTGTTTTGCGTCTTTCAGCAGTCGACACTTGTGATGATTCTTCTATAATTATCATTCATAATCATTATCAATCATAATAATTATTATCAATCAGATCCTAGCTTCTGATACCTCAGTCACTCAAGCAACGAGAGAGAGAGAGAGAGAGAGGAAAATGCTATTAGTATCCCCTGTTTGGGTATTCCCAGATTGGAGGGAGGGGGAGAGGATACCCCCATCATCGTCACCATCACCATCAACTGAGACTGCCGTATAAACGTATAATGAAGGTATAATGACGCAGCAGAAGCAAAAAAAAATTCCCCCAATGAAAAATAAAAAAAATAGAAAATACTTTTCGAGTAAGTCTCTGCTGCTTCACATACATACACACACACACACACACACACACACACACACACACACAAAACACACACACACACACACACACACACACACACACACACACACACACACACACACACACATACACACACACACACACACACACACCACACACACACACACACACGCACACACGCACGCACGCACGCGCGCACACACACGCACACACTGCAAGAAGGCCTTCGACACAGTTCCTCAAAATAATTAGTGCAGCAGCTAGAGGATCAGGCGCGTATAACAGGAAGGACACTGCAATGGATCAGGGAAGCAACGAGTCATGGTATGTGATGAGGTATCACAGTGGGCGCCTGTGATGAGCGGTGTCCCACAGGGGTCAGTCCTAGAACCAGTGCTATTTTTGGTATATGTGAAAGTTATGATGGAAGGGATAGTCTCAGAAGTGTCCCTGTTCGCAGATGATGTGAAATTAATGAGGAGAATTAAATCAGATGAGGATCAGGCAGGACTACAATGAGACCTGGACAGGCTGGACACCTGGTCCAGCAACTGGTTCTTCGAATTTAACTCAGCCAAATGCAAAGTCATGAAGATCGGGGAAGGGAAAAGAAGACCTCAGACAGAGTATATGCTAGGTGGCCAAAGACTGCAAACCTCGCTCAATGAGAAAGATCTTGGGGTGAGTATAACACCGAGCACGTCTCCGGAAGCACACATCAACCAGATAACTGCTGCAGCATATGGGCGCCTGGCAAACCTGAGAATAGCGTTCCGATACCTTAGTACGAAATCTTTCATGACACTGTACACCGTGTACGTCAGGCCCATACTGGAGTACGCAGCACTAGTTTGGAACTCACACTTGGTCAAGCACGTCAAGAAATTAGAAAAAGTGCACAGATTTGCAACAAGGCTGGTTCCAGAGCTAAGTGAAATCGGCCTGACAACACTAGAGGCAGGAGGATTAGGGGAGACATGATAATGACATTCAAAATACTGTGTGAAATAGATAAGGTGGACAGAGACAGGATGTTCCAGAGAGGGGACACAGAAACAAGGGGTCACAATTGAAAGTTGAAGAATCAGACGAATAACAGGGATGTTAGGAAGTATTTCTTCAGTCATAGAGTCGTCAGAAAGTGGAATAGTCTAGCAAGTGATGTAGTGGAGGCAGGACCCAGTAGCGATCAGCGAAGAGGCGGAGCCAGGAGCTGAGTCTCGACCCCTGCAACCATAATTAGGCGAGTACAATTAGGTGAGTACACACACACAAACACACACACAAGAATAATGAAGTACCCTTGCTATTGGGGACACACTAATAAACATATCTCACGGTGCACTACTCTTGTCCACGAACGTGAAGATTTACACGATCATCAGCTTGATGGGGAGAGAGCGAGAGCGAGAGAGAGAAGAGAGAGAGAGAGAGAGAGAGAGAGAGAGAGAGAGAGAGAGAGAGAGAGAGAGAGAGAGAGAGAGAACTGATGTAGGTAACAGTTCTTAGCTTGTAAATAAAGTTAGGGATCTTAAACATTGCGAAAGATTGCGTAAAAGATATATATATATATATATATATATATATATATATATATATATATATATATATATATATATATATATATATATATATATATAGACAGATATATAGACAGAGAAAGAGAGAGAGATTGAGAGTGAGAGAGAGATCTGCAGGGGATACTAAGTTGCAAACATTCACTTGCAATCTCCAGTGTTGATAACTCTACAGATTATCAAGCAGCTGTGAGGATTGTTATTTAAAGGGGAAGCTGCAGTCTTAAGCACATTACTAAGTGCAACTTCTCTCTGCTCAGTAGCAATGTTGCAAGGTGATTGGCGCTGCAAGGTGACTAGCGTTGCAAGGTGATTAATGTTGGCGGTGACTAGTGTTGGAGGTGACTAGGGTTGCAAGGTGACTAGCGTTGCAAGGTGACTAGTGTTGGAGGTGGGGTGACTGTCTCCCGCATTCTTCCTCATTCATATAGTGCTTCATGAAAGACACTCCTCCCCCCCCCCATCACCAGCAACACTTCCCCTCACCACAGCCTCCCCTTCTACACTCCTGTCCTCTCCTCCCCAACCATTTTCACAGCTTCCCCAACGCCACGTCGAATCACTCTCCCCACTGCACACACACACACACACATTAAATCAACACCTGCACAAGTCACACTCATTATCACCCCAGAACTCACTGATCGATGTGTGCTTCCAACCCACTTTTAAACTTCCAGACATAATCTTTTTCACTCACCACAAATACACCCTCCACGAAATTTCCCAGGCATGGACAGAGGGAGATGGGTCTAATCTAGACACATGTCATGGCAATTAAGCTAGAGAAAGCTCAAACACTGCAGGACTACAATGATGACACTGAGCCGGTGGACGCTGAGAGGACACGGGAAAGGACTTCACACCATCAGTAGGTCACGCAGACGAAACTGCATGAATCTCAAGGTCTGTGCTGCCTGACTACGAGATATATTTCGGTCATGCATGGACGGGGAAATGATAAGAGAATGATCATTAAATTCGTGAGACCAGAATGTTCTACAGCAGAAGTGGGGTCAGTATAACTTATGTGACCATACCGCTTGTTTTATACCACTACTGCTGCTGCTGCTAATAATAATAATAATAATAATAATAATAATAACAAATAATAATAACAAATAATATAATAACAAATAATAATAACAAATAATAATAATAACAATAATTATAATAATAAACATTAATAATAATAAAAGAACTGAGGTGCATCAAGCAAAAACGAATGATTTTTCCCAAATATATTACAAAACACGGAAAGATACGCCCCCCCCCCTCCGTGGCTAACGAAAGGATGCCACAAAGACCGAAAAACACTTAAGACCGCCTCGTTGCTAAACATAATCACCTAAACAAGAGTATGTCATAAAATTTATGCAGGGTTATGTGTTAGTTAAGTTCTCCTGTCGTTCAGAGCCGAGCCTCTTGCTCGCGTAAGGAGCAATTTCTGAGCGCAGATTTGGTACCAATCCCTCCAGAACTTTCTGGGTATAAATAATTATTCTCTCTCATCTCTCTCTCTCTCTCTCTCTCGCGTACCTAACATGGTAAACCTTTCAAGATGGTTCGTGAGCTTCCAGTAATGTAGGTGCTTGGTACGGCCTAGTCAGTGAAGGTTCTATGTGTATTCTTCAGTTCCGCGATTTCGCCCGCCTTAAACATGGCTAGTGAGTGTGCAGCCATATTACAGCGTGTGTTACAATGTTGCAGCGTGTGTAACAATACTGCACCGTAACAATGTTGCAGTGTAGCAATACTGTAGCGTGTGTAACAATACTGTTTCGTGTGTAGCAATATTACAGCATGGGAAACAATACTGCAGCGTGTGCCGCAATACTGTAGCCTGTGCCGCAATACTGCAGCGTGTGCAACAATACTGCAGCGTGTGCAAGCAATACTGCAGCGTGTGCAACAATATTACAGGGTGTGAGACAATATTGCAGCGTGTGTAGCAATACTGCATCACCAGTGAAACAAATTCTTCAGGTGTTGCAGTGATCTCAGATGTTGCAGGTGACCCCAGGTGTTGCAGGTACCCCTAAGTGTTCCAGATAACCTCAGGTGTTGTAGGTACCCTCAGGTGATGCAAGTACCCTCAGGTGTTGCACGTACCCTCAAGTGTTGCAAGTACCCTCAGGTGTTGCAGGTGCCCTCAGGTATTCCAGGTGTCCCCAGTTGACCTCAACAACTCACGTACATCACCATAAACAAAAATACGTCATCATACACATAGCTGCCGCTGACATATGTTACATACCTTCCTCCCATAACATAAGTCCAACAACAGCACTACACTGGGAAGATTTATTGTTTCACGTACTGTCCTCACTGAATTATGTCAATTCCTGTGACAGGTACAATAATTCTCAAAATTGAATGTATTTACGATGATTACATCCTCTTTAGTTATTAATTATATATTTTTTTTTTTTTTGGGGGGGGGGGGAGAATTATTTGAAGAGTGGAAAGTGTGTTGGAACACACACCTTGAAGTGGAAAACTGGTGTTGTGAAGAGTGCGTGTTGGAACACACACCTTGAAGTGGAAAACTGGTGTTATGGAGAGAGAGAGAGAGAGAGAGAGAGAGAGAGAGAGAGAGAGAGAGAGAGAGAGAGAGAGAGAGAGAGAGAGAGAGAGAGAGAGAGAGAGAGAGAGAGAGGGGTGTACTATTACAGAGCATAAACACTGAACTGCAAAACTAACTCATTCGTAGTAAAAGGTAACGACAGAGACACGGTATACATTACCAACACGATAGTAAAAGAGACAATAATGCAGTATAACGCGATCCTTCACTGACAATAAAAGGATCGCATCTGACTGCGCTTGTGATTCCTTTCTACCTAAAACTGACAACATCACGGCATCAGAAACTGAAAACGTTAAATGAATACCAATACCAGAGACATCGTCTCCATCTCAGTAGCATCCGCTTCATGGTATGGATTCAATGATGTTGGCGCTTAGCAAGTTCCCGACAATGACGTGGATTTAGAGATTGATTTGCCAATTTATAAAACGAAATTGGCAAACTGGGAATTATGCCGTCGAATAGGAACGTGAACCTTGCCTTCTGGAAAGCACATCAGTGTTAAATCTGACTCTGATCCAGAGATGAATCTGATCAGGATGAGATTCATGGTATACCCTTCCATGTTAGGAAGAAAATACCTTGTGTATCACTGCTCCTAATCTCCAAGTTACTGAGTAAACCATGTATATCACTGCTCCTTATCTCCGAAACAATGAATACTCAGTATACCTCTACTTCTGATCTCCAGGAGGTGAAACTACGACTCCTGATCTCCAAGTTAAGGTCTCGGAGACCAGAGTATTGCATGTTCAACAATTTGGTCTAAGACTGAGTGAGCGCTTCCAATAATGCCAAGCGTCATTTTAAAAACCTCTTCTGCGATGGAAAAAGAATTTGTATTTTTCAGGGGCATGAAATAAAAAAAAAAAGTGCATCTCGGAGCATTTTGCAAATATATGACTTTTGACGACCCAAATTTTCAGACGAAATGAAAACAAGAGACAGAAAAAAATATGAAAAAGTACTAAAACTGATGGATTATATATCCATAGCGCAATTCAACACAGGATATATACACTGGATACAGGATATATACACTGAGAGGTGTATGTCTCTCAGTGTATATACGCTGAGACTATATTTTGGGGATTTAAGTCTTATTGTTCATGGTGTAGTCGACAAGCTTTAAACCCCATTAACCAATTTCTACGAGGGGGAAATTTCAAGTAACTTGAGTGGACATAAATAACCAAACCAGTAATAACAGCAATAACAACCATAACAGCAACAAGGGTAACAATAATAACCACAACAATAATAACCACCACATCAACCACAATATCAATAACACCAACAAAATCACAAACACTAGCAATCACAGCCACATTGACAACAACCACAATAGCAACAATCACAATAACACTAATAATAATAACCACATCAGTAACACCAACAAACACAACATTAACAACAAAAACACTCACAAAAACAACAGCCATCACAACATCAACAACCACAACAAAAATTATATTACCCCCGTGTAAACATACAAAACGTAATCCGTGGCATCAAAGAGCCAATTTATATAGATAAAGTCGGGTTGAGAGCCTCTATCGTGGCACTCCAATCATTCTGTGATCTCTGCATGATATCCCTTGCAAGATGATAGCACAGTCTTGTGTGTTGCACTTCCTCTGGCCGGGGGACATGTCGAGAGAGATTATACACAAATTATAGAAGGCCACTCCCTTGAACTGTCTTCCGCTGTCACACTGACATGGCTTACCTTTCCAATATTTATTGTTTAAACAAGAGAGAGAGAGAGAGAGAGAGAGAGAACAGAGAGAGAGAGAGAATTATAATCACATTATCAGCAAATATTGACAGAGAGGTTTCTTTGAGAGTTGAAATGGTCGACAGAATTTTTTTTTCAAGGTTTTCGTTCTTGAAAACGGCTCATCCGATCGGCTTCAAATTTTCCTACCATGGAGAATTATATAACTACTGGGAGAGATAAGGTGCCTTTTTGACAGTTTTATTAAAATCATTCCTGATACTTCGTTTGCGTGCGATAACTTACTAATACCTCTTCTGCTCGGCTTCAAACTTCCAACACTGGAATATAGTACTTAGACTAAAGTTCAGATTGTTATTAGAGTATGTAAGGGCCAATTTGCTTGCTTAATTTTGAATGGCTTCAAGCGTTAAAGGCATCAAAGGGATGACAGATACCATTGTTGGCTTACACTATGTACATGTTCAGCGGCCGAAGCAAATCTAGTTTCAATACATTGATGCTTGTCGTAGTTATGTAAACAACTGAGCACCTCAGACACCACCACCACCGCCGCTGCCGCTGCCGCTGCCGCTGCCGCTGCCGCTGCCGCTGCCGCTGCCGCTGCTGCCGCTGGTGCTGCTGCTGCTGCTGCTGCTGCTACTAGTTAATAATAATAAATAAATTATGATAAGAGTAATGTAAACGACTGAACACCTCAAATACTACTACAACTATTACTGTTACTGCTGCTACTATTATTGTTGTTGTTCTTGTTGCTGCTTCTGCTGCTACTACCACTACCACTACTGTTGTTGTTGATGTTGCTGTTACTGTTGCTACTACTACTACTGTTGTTGCTGCTGCTCTACTGCTGCTGCTACTACTACTGCTGTTGCTGCTGCTGCTACTACTACTGTTGCTGCTCTGCTGCTACTACTACTACTACTGTTGTTGCTGCTGCTCTACTGCTGCTGCTACTACTACTACTGTTGCTGCTCTTCTGCTACTACTACGATTACTACTACTACTGTTGTTGCTGCTGCTGCTGCTGCTACTACTACTACTACTGTTGCTGCTCTGCTGCTACTACTACTACTACTGTTGTTGCTGCTGCTCTACTGCTGCTGCTACTACTACTGTTGCTGCTCTGCTGCTACTACTACTACTACTGTTGTTGCTGCTGCTGCTACTGCTGCTGCTGCTACTTCTGCTGCTCCTACTGCTGCTGCTACTGCTGCTGTTACTGCTGCTGCTACTACTGTTGCTGCTGCTGCTACTGCTGCTGCTACTACTGTTGCTGCTGCTACTACTGTTGCTGCTACTGCTGTTGCTACTACTACTGTTGCTGCTGCTGCTCTGCTACTACTACTACTACTGTTGTTGCTGCTGCTGCTACTGCTGCTGCTGCTACTACTGTTGCTGCTACTACTGTTGCTGCTTCTGCTCTGCTGCTGCTGCTGCTACTACTACTACTGTTGTTGCTGCTGCTGCTACTACTGTTGTTGTTGCTGCTGCTGCTACTACTACTGTTGTTGTTGCTGCTGCTGCTCTGCTGCTGCTACTATACTACTGTTTTTGCTGACTATACTGTTGTTGCTGCTGCTGCTACTACTACTTGTTGTTGCTGCTGCTGCTGCTACTACTACTACTGTTGTGCTGTCTATGTTGTGTTCTTGCTGCTGCTACTACTACTGTTCTGTTGTTGTGCTGCTGCTACTACTGTTGTTGTTGTTGCTGCTGCTGCTGCTGCTACTACTACTACTACTGTTGCTGCTGCTGCTACTACTACTGTTGTTGTTGTTGCTGCTGCTGACTACTACTGTTGTTGTTGCTGCTGGCTGCTACTACGTGTTGTGCTGCTGTGCTTTTACTGTTGTTGTTGCTGCTGCTGCTACTACTACTACTGTTGTTGTTGCTGCTGCTGCTACTACTACTACTGTTGTTGTTGTTGTGCTGCTGCTGCTACTTACTACTGTTGTTGTGCTGCTGCTATTTGTTGTTGTTGCTGCTGGCTGCTGCTACTACTACTACTGTTGTTGTGCTGCTGCTGCTACAACTTCTGTTGTTGCTGCTGCTGCTATACTACTACTGTTGTTGTTGCTGCTGCTACAATGTTTGTTGTTGCTGCTGCTGCTATACTACTGTTGTTGTTGCTGCTGCTGCTACTACTGTTGTTGTTTTTGTTTGTTGTGTGCTTGCTGCTGCTATCTACTACTTATCTACTGTTGTTGCTGCTGCTGCTGCTACTACTTTGTTGTTGTTTTGCTGCTGCTGCTCTACTATACTGTTGTTGTTGTTGCTGCTGTCTACTAACTGTTGTTGTTGTTGTTGCTGCTGCTCTTATACTACTGTTGTTGTTGTTTGCTGCTGCTGCTACTATACTTTGTTGTTGTGTGTGTTATATGTTGTTGTTGTTGTTGTGCTGCTGCTGCTGCTACTACTACTACTACTATGTTGTTGCTGATGCTGCTGACTACTTATGTGGTTGTCTGTTGTGTGCTGCTACTACTATATGTTGTTGTTGCTTGCTGCTGCTACTTACTGTTGTTGTTGTTGCTGCTGCTACTACTACTACTGTTGTTGTTGCTGCTGCTGTACTACTTTGTTGTTGTTGTTGCTGCTGCTGCTTACTACTACTACTATTGTTGTGCTTTGCTGCTGCTCTACTGTCTACTGTTGTTGTTTGCTGCTGTGCTACTACTATACTATGTTGTTGTTGCTGCTGCTGCATACTATACTACTATGTTGTTGCTGCTGTGGCTACTACTCACTATTGTTGTTTTGCTGACTACTACTACTGTTGCTTGCTGCTGGCTGCTTGCTACTACTACACTAGTTGTTGTTGCTGCTGCACTACTACTACTGTTGTTGTCTGCTGGTACTACTGATGTTGTATGCTGACTGATGACTATACTACTATGTGTGCACATGGGCAATCTCATACACTGGTTGCTTCAGTTAGCGCATGCATAGAAGTCTACATGGGAATGCTGTTAGATGGTTCACCATGTTTACGACTGGAGTGTGCATACAGACACCTGGAGTATACGGTGTCAGCACTGGGATTGTCATGCAGCACTGGTGTGTCATGCACACTGGAGTCATACACTGGATGTGTCATGCAGACCTGGGATGTGTCATGCACACCTAATGTTGTATGCAGCCTGGGGTGTGCATCACACCTGGGATGTGTCATGCACTGGTTGTTGTCATGCAGCACCTGGAGTGTGTCATGCAGCACCTGGGATGTGTCATGCAGCACCTGGGAGTGTTCATGCAGCACCTGGAGTGTGTCATGCAAGCACCTGGGATGTGTCATGCAGCACCTGGGATGTGTCATGCACACCTGGGAGTAACGGTGTGCATTGACAGCACCTGAGGATGTGGATGCATGCAGCACCTGGGAGTGTGTCATGCAGCACCTGGGTGTGTCATGCAGCACCTGGGAATTGTGTCATGCAGCACCTGGAATGTGTCAGTGCAGCACCTGGGAATGTGTCATGCAGCACCTGGGAATGTCATGCAGCACCTGGGAATGTGTCATGCAGCACCTGGGAATGTGTCATGCAGCACCTGGGAGTGTGTCATGCAGCACCTGGGAGTGTGTCATGCAGCACCTGGGAGTGTGTCATGCAGCACCTGGGAGTGTGTCATGCAGCACCTGGGAGTGTGTCATGCAGCACCTGGGAGTGTGTCATGCAGCACCTGGGAATGTGTCATGCAGCACCTGGGAATGTGTCATTGCAGCAACCTGGGATGTGTCATGCAGCACCTGGGAATGTGTCATGCAGCACCTGGGAATGTGTCATGCAGCACCTGGGAGTGTGTCATGCAGCACCTGGGAATGTGTCATGCAGCACCTGGGAATGTGTCATGCAGCACCTGGGAATGTGTCATGCAGCACCTGGGAGTGTGTCATGCAGCACCTGGGAATGTGTCATGCAGCACCTGGGAGTGTGTCATGCAGCACCTGGGATGTGTCATGCAGCACCTGGGAGTGTCATGCAGCACCTGGGAATGTGTCATGCAGCACCTGGGAATGTGTCATGCAGCACCTGGGAATGTGTCATGCAGCACCTGGGAGTGTGTCATGCAGCACCTGGGAATGTCATGCAGCACCTGGGAGTGTGTCATGCAGCACCTGGGAATGTGTCATGCAGCCCTGGAAGTGTCATGCAGCACCTGGGAGTGTGTCATGCAGCACCTGGGAATGTGTCATGCAGCACCTGGGATGTGTCATGCAGCACCCGGAGTGTGTCATGCAGCACCTGGGAATGTCATGCAGCACCTGGGAGTGTGTCATGCAGCACCTGGGAATGTGTCATGCAGCACCTGGGAATGTGTCATGCAGCACCTGGGAATGTGTCATGCAGCACCTGGGAATGTGTCATGCAGCACCTGGGAATGTGTCATGCATCACCTGGGAATGTATCATGCAGCACCTGGGAATGTGCCATGCAGCACCTAGGAATGTCATGCAGCACCTGGGAGTGTGTCATGCAGCACCTGGGAATGTGTCATGCAGCACCTGGGAGTGTGTCATGCAGCACCTGGGAATGCGTCATGTAGCACCTGGGAATGTGTCATGCAGCACCTGGGAATGCGTCATGCAGCACCTGGGAATGTGTTATGCAGCACCTGGGAATGTGTCATGCATCACCTGGGAATGTGTCATGCAGCACCTGGGAATGGGTCATGCAGCTCCTGGGAATGGGTCATGCAGCACCTGGGAATGGGTCATGCAGCACCTGGGAATGGGTCATGCAGCACCTGGGTAGGGTGGTGCTTATACTGTGTATGTGTGTTTGTACTCACCTACTCGTGGTTGCAGGGGTTGGCCCACAGCTCCTGGCCCCGCCACATCGCTGATCGCTACTAGGTCTATTCTCCCCCTTTCCCAAGACCCTTATCGTACCTCTTTTCAAAGCTACGTATGTATCCTGTGTGGGGGGGGGGGTTGCAAGGGTTGAGTCGTAACTCCCGGCCTCCCCGTGTGTGTATTTGTGTGAACCACCTATTACTAGCTATGTTTGTGGAGTCCTGACTTAACTTTTCTCTCTGGAATATACTGAGCAGCTGTAAACAGGTTGTGTGGCCGCTGACATCTGCTCCGAACGCATGAATTATTTCCCTATGTTACACTGTATGAACACCAGCAACTCTCTCTCTCTCTCTCTCTCTCTCTCTCTCTCTCTCTCTCTCTCTCTCTCTCTCTCTGCTGATCTATTTCTACGCTCCTTCCGGTTTCAGTATCAGTCAGTGTAACAGCTAGACCCTCTCCGGCACAATCATGCAAGGTGATATATTCATTGATGTTTGACGTTCTTTCTGACGCACTCAGTTATCTTACTGACGCAGTGAAGTGCACTGGTGGAGTGCTGAGTCTTACTGACGCAGTGAACTGCACTGGTGCAGTGCTGAGTTTTACTGACGCAGTGTACTACACTGGTGCAGTGCTGAGTCTTACTGACGCAGTGTACTACACTGGTGCAGTGCTGAGTCTTACTGACGCAGTGTACTACACTGGTGCAGTGCTGAGTTTTACTGACGCAGTGAACTGCACTAGTGCAGTGCTGTTTTACTGCTTGCTTGCTCAATCAAGTTTAAAGCTTATCTTGCACTACTCAAGACGTCATTAAACCTACATATCATCTATTCAACACCAGTCAACAATACTGTAATTTCTGCAACAGGGGTTTAAACTGTCAGTATATATATACTGACAGTTACACACCTCTCGGTGTAAATATTCTTGAGGATTTATCATATGATTTGTCCTTACGTTTACTGTTTTTTTTGTGTTCGTGAAATACACACACTGACTGCTTTACGAATAAATCATTTCAACAGTCGTAACGTTAAATTCGGGAAATTCAGCGTCAGCAATAACACAAAAACAGATACGGGGCCGTAAGTACTTGTTTATCTGCGAAGACAGAAATTCCATCAGGGCTGCAGCTTCACCTCGCTCCCTCACTTTGTAACAGTGTTCTCTGGATATCTTTGTGACAGCTACTAAGTGACAGCTACTAAGTAAACATTACTGTTTCCATGACTATCTGTGACCCGCTATGTGGCTATCACGTCTCCCATTTTCTTCCTGTCAGGCTGAGGGACTGACCACTCAAATACCATATTTCCAAGGTGACTGATTACATCACTTTCATTTCACTACTACACCTTCTGCCTTTCTAACTGAAGAAGCCTATGTAGGCGAAACGTTTCTTACTCTTATTCCTATCAACCAATATGAATATCCATGGTATTTACACCTTTCATCAACCTTTCTTCAACTCTCTCAGCCATTTTCTAGCTGCTCTTCGGGCCTTATACTAAGTTATCCACCTTGAAGTGTGACTCCCACATAATCGCTGTTTATTCTAATTTCGGCCAAACATATGTTGCAGACAACATTTTTTTCTATTTCTCCCTCCATATATTTGATAATTATTTTATAATTCATCAATTTAACTTATTGTGAGTTTATCACAATTTAATTTACACAAACTTCTGCGACAGTTTTTGTTAATACCAGGATCATCACTGTGTGTGGTTGCAGGGGTCGAGTTTCAGCTCCTGGTCCTGCATCTTTACTGGGCGCTTCCGGGTTCGCTCTCTCCTGACTGCCCGAGCCCTGTCATACCTATTCTTCAAGCTATGTATGGTTTCTGCCTCTACCACTTCGCTGTCTAGGGCGTTTAGCTTTCTAATGACTCTAAGGCTAAAGAAATATTTCCTAACATCCCTGTGACTCACCTGTGCTTTTAACTTACAGCTGTGTCCTCGTGTACCTGATACCCGCCTCTCACACTACCCCTGTCCACCCTTTCCATTCATCTGAGTATTTTGTACATCGTAATCATGTCACCTCTCATCTCCTCACAGCTCATACCTCTCAGCTCCGGGACTAGTTTCATTCCTAACTTTTGCATTTTTTCCAGCTTCTTTACATGCTTTATCAGATGCGGGTTCCACACTGGTGCTGCATACTCCGTGTTAATGTTCCTGAAAGCCGCTCTTAACTTCGCCAGTCTCGCATATATTACAGCGGTTATTCGCCTGATGTGTGCCGCAGGTGATATGCTAGTAAGTATGCTTACCCCAAGGTCTTTCTCTTTCACGGAGGTTTGCAGCCTCGGTCCCCTGAGACAGTACTCTTGTTTCCAGTAGTCTTTTACCTTTCCCCGGTTCTCATGACTTTGCATTTGCTGGAGTGCTTGTGACCTGTTTGTGAGTGTTTGTGACCTGTGAGTGCTTGCAAACTAGTGACCTGTGTGTGCTTGTATGCTTGTGGCCTGCGTGTGTCTGTATGCTTGTGACTTGTGAGGTGCTGCGACCTGTGTGTGCTTGTGACGTGTGTGTGTGTCTGTATGCTTGTGACTTGTGAGTGAGGTGTTGTGAACAGTGTGTGCTTGTGACCAGTGTGTGCTTGTGACCTGTGTGTGCTTGCGACCTGTGTGTGTATGTTTGTATGCCTGTGACCTGTGAGTGAGGTGTTGTGACCTCGTGGACACCAGTGTAAGCCACCAGGATACATCTCGCTCCTCGTACATTAACCAGCGCGACACTAGAAACATGACTGAGGCTATATAAAGGCCAGACCTCAGCCTAGGTCAAGCAGGTCACCTCTGAGGTCACTCATGTGGCAGTGTGGGAGGTCGAGACCACTGATCCCAACCTGACCTAACAAAACCTAAGCTGGGATCCAATCAATATTGATCCAATGAAGTTTAGGAAGCCTTAATTCACACACACACACGATATATATATATATATATATTATATATATATATATATATATATATATATATATATATATATATATATATATATATATATATATATTATTATATTATATATATATATATATTTTATATATATATATATATATATATATATATATATATTATATATATATATATATATATATATATATATATATATAAAACGAGTCAACACTGCACATGTTGACTTCTGGAAAAAGTCGACAGATGTTTGAGGAAGATGAGCCGGTTTGGTCAACACAGGAAAGCAATCACTCACTTCAAAACCTCAAACACTGACTCGTGTCAGGTGAGACTCGTGTCAGGAGAGAGTAGTGTCAAAAGACGCTAGTGTCAGCAGACACTCCTTTGGAGAAAGGTGAGTAGTACTGGAGGGCAGTGGTGGAGAGCAGTACTGGAGGAGTGCAGTGTTGGAGGAGAGCAGTGTTGGAGAGGTGTTTTGGAGGAGAGGAGTGTTGGAAGAGAGCAGTGTTTCTGAGCAGTGTTGAAGAGGAGTGCTGGAGGAAAGCAGTGTTGGAGAAGAGTGTTGGAGGACAGCAGTTCTAGGAAAAGCAGTATTGAAGAGAAGCGTTCGGAAAAGCAGTGTTGGAGAACAGTGTTGAAGAGAGCAGTGTTGGAGAAGTGCAGTGCTCGAGAAGAGCAGTGCTGAAAAAGAGCAGTGATGGAGAAGAGTAATGTTGGAGATGAGCAGTGTTGGAGAAGGGCAGTGTTGGAGAAGAGCAATGAAGAAGAATAGTGTTTGAGAAGAGCAGTGTTGGAGAAGAGTAATGCTGGAGCAGTGTTGGAGAGAAGAGCAGTGTTGAAGAAAAGTGTTGGAGAAGAGCAGTGCTGGAGAATAGTGCTGGAAAGAGCAGTTTTGGAGAAGAGTAGTGCTGAAGTGAGCAATGTTGGAGAGAGCAGTGGAGAAGAGCAGTGTTGGAGAGAAAAGCAGTGTTGGAAAAGAGCAGTGCTGGAGAGAGCAGTGCTGAAGAAGAGCAGTGTTGGAGGGAGAGAAGAGCAGTGTTGGAGAAGAGCAGTGTTGGAGAAAGAAGTGTTGGATAAGAGCAGTGTTGGATAAGAGCAGTGTTGGAGAAAAGCATTGCTGGAGAAGAGCAGTGCTGGATAAGAGCAGTGTTGGATAAGAGCAGTGTTGGATAAGAGCAGTGTTGGAGAGAGCAGTGTTGGAGAAAATTAGTGTGGAAGATGAGGGAGGGAGGAGGCCGCCTGGACGTGAGTGTGTTAACAAGGCTGCTTGCAAACCTTCTCTTGTTCCTGAGAGAGAGAGAGAGAGAGAGAGAGAGAGAGAGAGAGAGAGAGAGAGAGAGAGAGAGAGAGAGAGAGAGAGGAGAGAGAGAGAGAGAGAGAGAGAGAGAGGGAGGGCTCCACTCCGAGGAAAGAGTGAGGTGAGCTTCTACACAACAAGACGGACAACAAGCAGCAACTACACTTTCCAGAACATAGCTACATCTGAGATCATTTATTCCCAGAATGACTCGTGTCTGGAACATGTTCTTACAGTACAGTGATATCAACAAAATAAAGCCAGTTGATTAAATGAAAATACTTGTCCACAGATGGCTCCAACGTCATCCTGTTCCCTACTTGTATGTCTCATAACAAGAAAAAGGCTTTTAAATGAGCTGATGTAGGTAACATTTTTTAGCTTGAAAATAAAGCTGAGAGAGAAAGAAACGAGAGAGAGGAGAGAGAGAGAGAGAGAGAGAGAGAGAGAGAGAGAGAGAGAGAGAGAGAGAGAGAGAGAGAGAGAGAGAGAGAGAGAGAGAGAGAGAAGCGCTAAAGCTCTAGTAAACAGGTCGATCTCCAGGATATTATTCCCGTGGGTCCAGACTCAAGGTCTCTCTCTCTCTCTCTCTCTCTCTCTCTCTCTCTCTCTCTCTCTCTCTCTCTGTCACCTAGAGTATACACCACTCTCTAGGACGGCTTCTCCCATTCCCAGCTCTTAACCCCCACACCTCCTTCCCTCATCTCACAACTGCCACTCATCTCCCACTGTGAATATACAAAACCAAAACGCTGCCTTCCTCACACAACTTCTCAGCAAGCCAATAGACAGCACTTATACCACAAGACGGGCAGTCATAGCCAGCTTAGCTCTGCAAGCACCTTATTTACCAGCAACGCTTCCCACAGATAATTTTTTTTACCAGACTAAAATGCATTCAGGACATATTTTGACATTATATATATATATATATATTGTAGTGTAAAGCACCCTTCTGGCAAGACAGTGATGGAGTGAATGATGGTGAAAGTTTTTTTTTTCGGCCACCCTGCCTTGGTGGGAATCGGCCAGTGTGATAATAAAGAAAAGAAAATAATATATATACAATTAAGAAATAAATTCACGTGACAGAGAGAGGAGGAAAGGGGAAGGGGAGACGGGAAGGGGAGGGGGAAGAGGAGGGGGGAGGGGGAGAGGGGATATTTTTAACAGGATAAACTAGAAGAAATATTTTCTTAACACACACAACTTGTCATGCGTCTCAGTGGCAGGAAAACTGATATTTACAATTTTCAGAGGTTTTTAAGTTCAAAGATTTACAATTTACAAAATCTTAAGCTGTAAGGTTTACAAAGACCTTTGATAAACAAGGTCACTCGAAAGGCTCTTTCTGACTAATTTTTTAAATACAACCATGCATGTTCTTACCCAAAATTAATGTTAGTAAAAAAAAAAATCCAAAACACACACACAGGGATGTTAGGAAGTATTTCTTCAGTCATAGAGTTGTCAGAAAGTGCAAAAATCTGGACAGTGATGTAGCGGAGGCAGGAGCCATACATAGCTTTATGAAGAGGTGTGATAAAGCCCTTGGAGCAGGGAGAGAGTGGACCTAGTAGCGACCAGCGAAGAAGCGGGGACAGGAGCTAAGATTCGACCCCTGCAACCACAAATAGGTGAGCATACACACACACATACACAAAACATCCCAAGTGTCTACAGACAAATATCTTTGATAACTGGTAACTGACAAAAACCTGCTCGAACACTGGTAGTTTTTGGTCACATGAGCAAGTCATTTCGCCGGCTCACCCGCCCACTTCCTCAAAAAAATGGACTCCCCCCCAACACGAAACATTATGAAACGCCTTGATAATTAATAAGAAATTCTCTCCCCCCACGTGATCTACACTACATGACACAGCACATTTTATATAAATTTACGATACAGATATTGCAAGAAGTATATGTCTCTCAGTGTATATACTCTCTCAGTGTATATACTGTCTCTCAGTGTATATACTGTCTCTCAGTGTATATACTGTCTCTCAGTGTATATACTCTCTCAGTGTATATACTGTCTCTCAGTGTATATACTGTCTCTCAGTGTATATACTCTCTCAGTGTATATACTGTCTCTCAGTGTATATACTCTCTCAGTGTATATACTCTCTCAGTGTATATACTGTCTCTCAGTGTATATACTGTCTCTCAGTGTATATACTGTCTCTCAGTGTATATACTGTCTCTCAGTGTATATACTGTCTCTCAGTGTATATACTCTCTCAGTGTATTATACTGTCTCTCAGTGTATATACTGTCTCTCAGTGTATATACTCTCTCAGTGTATATACGTCTCTCAGTGTATATACTGTCTCTCAGTGTATATACGTCTCTCAGTGTATATACTCTCTCAGTGTATATACTCTATCGTGTATATACTCTCTCAGTGTATATACTCTCTCAGTGTATATACTGTCTCTCAGTGTATATACTCTCTCAGTGTATATACTGTCTCTCAGTGTATATACTCTCTCAGTGTATATACTCTCTCAGTGTATATACTCTCTCAGTGTATATACTGTCTCTCAGTGTATATACTGTCTCTCAGTGTATATACTCTCTCAGTGTATATACTCTCTCAGTGTATATACTGTCTCTCAGTGTATATACTGTCTCTCAGTGTATATACTGTCTCTCAGTGTATATACTGTCTCTCAGTGTATATACTGTCTCTCAGTGTATATACTGTCTCTCAGTGTATATACTCTCTCAGTGTATATACTGTCTCTCAGTGTATATACTGTCTCTCAGTGTATATACTCTCTCAGTGTATATACTGTCTCTCAGTGTATATACTCTCTCAGTGTATATACTGTCTCTCAGTGTATATACTCTCTCAGTGTATATACTGTCTCTCAGTGTATATACTGTCTCTCAGTGTATATACTCTCTCAGTGTATATACTGTCTCTCAGTGTATATACTCTCTCAGTGTATATACTCTCTCAGTGTATATACTGTCTCTCAGTGTATATATTCTCTCAGTGTATTACTCTCTCAGTGTATATACTCTCTCAGTGTATATATTCTCTCAGTGTATATACTCTCTCAGTGTATATACTCTCTCAGTGTATATACTCTCTCAGTGTATATACTGTCTCTCAGTGTATATATTCTCTCAGTGTATATACTCTCTCAGTGTATATACTCTCTCAGTGTATATACTCTCTCAGTGTATATACTGTCTCTCAGTGTATATACTCTCTCAGTGTATATACTCTCTCAGTGTATATACTGTCTCTCAGTGTATATACTCTCTCAGTGTATATACTCTCTCAGTGTATATACTCTCTCAGTGTATATACTGTCTCTCAGTGTATATACTGTCTCTCAGTGTATATACTCTCTCAGTGTATATACTGTCTCTCAGTGTATATACTCTCTCAGTGTATATACTCTCTCAGTGTATATATTGTCTCTCAGTGTATATACTGTCTCTCAGTGTATATACTCTCTCAGTGTATATACTCTCTCAGTGTATATATTGTCTCTCAGTGTATATACTGTCTCTCAGTGTATATACTGTCTCTAAGTGTATATACTCTCTCAGTGTATATACTGTCTCTCAGTGTATATACTCTCTCAGTGTATATACTGTCTCTCAGTGTATATACTCAGTGTATATACTCTCTCAGTGTATATATTGTCTCTCAGTGTATATACTGTCTCTCAGTGTATATACTCTCTCAGTGTATATACTGTCTCTCAGTGTATATATTGTCTCTCAGTGTATATACTGTCTCTCAGTGTATATACTCAGTGTATATACTCTCAGTGTATTATTGTCTCTCAGTGTATTACTGTCTCTCAGTGTATATACTCTCTCAGTGTATATACTGTCTCTCAGTGTATATATTGTCTCTCAGTGTATATACTCTCTCAGTGTATATACTGTCTCTCAGTGTATATACTGTCTCTCAATGTATATACTCTCTCAGTGTATATACTGTCTCCCCAGTGTATATATCTGTCTCTCAGTTGTATATACTCTCTCAGTGTATATACTGTCTCTCAGTGTATATACTGTCTCTCAGTGTATATACTGTCTCTCAGTGTATATACTCTCTCAGTGTATATACTGTCTCTCATGTGTATATACTGTCTCTCAGTGTATATACTGTCTCTCAGTGTATATACTGTCTCTCAGTGTTATATACTCTCTCAGTGTATATACTCTCTCAGTGTATATACTGTCTCTCAGTGTATATACTGTCTCTCAGTGTATATACTGTCTCTCAGTGTATATACTCTCTCAGTGTATATACTGTCTCTCAGTGTGTATATACTGTCTCTCAGTGTATATACTCTCTCAGTGTATATACTGTCTCTCAGTGTATATACTGTCTCTCAGTGTATATACTCTCTCAGTGTATATATTGTCTCTCAGTGTATATACTGTCTCTCAGTGTAATTATACTGTCTCTCAGTGTATATACTCTCTCAGTGTATATATTGTCTCTCAGTGTATATATTGTCTCTCAGTGTATATACTGTCTCTCAGTGTATATACTCTCTCAGTGTATATACTGTCTCTCAGTGTATATACTCTCTCAGTGTATATATTGTCTCTCAGTGTATATACTCTCTCAGTGTATATACTGTCTCTCAGTGTATATACTCTCTCAGTGTATATACTGTCTCTCAGTGTATATACTCTCTCAGTGTATATACTCTCTCAGTGTATATACTCTCTCAGTGTATATACTGTCTCTCAGTGTATATATTGTCTCTCAGTGTATATATTCTCTCAGTGTATATACTCTCTGTGTATATACTGTCAGTGTATATACTGTCTCTCAGTGTATATACTGTCTCTCAGTGTATATACTGTATCTAAGTGTATAGACTGTCACTGTATAAGCTGTCTCCCAGTGTATATATATTCTCTCAGAGTATATACTGTCTCTAAGTGTATAGACTGTCTCTCAGTGTATATGTCTCTGTATATATACTCTCAGTGTATATACTGTCTCTCAGTGCATATGTCTCTGTGTATATACTCTCAGTGTATATACTATCCCTCAGTGTATATGTCTGTGTATATAATCTCAGTGTATATAGTCTCAGTGTATATACTCTGTGTATATACTGTTTCAGTGTATATACTCTGTGTATATACTGGCAGTGTTTATATACTGAGACAATATTTTAAAGTATTTTAAAGATTAGAGTATTTTTTAGGGATTAAAGTATTTAGGGGTTATTTTAAGGATTAAATTATTTTAGGGATTTAAGTATTCCTGACTGGTGGTGAACAGTTTACAACAACTGTCGTGTAGTGGATAGGCTTTAAACCCCATTAACCAACCATTAAGTGGATTTACCGTATTTTCCGGCATATAAGGCGCACTTTTTTCCTCCGCCTTATATGCTTAGGGTCAGGGTCAAGGGTTAGTTGTGGGTTACGCTTGAGCAGTTGTTTACTAACGTTACAACTGTTTGCATACATCGTCTTATATAGTCGTGCGCCTTATATGCCTGAAAATACGGTAGGATTCAACCTATTTTTGTTAGTCAGCAAATATAGTGGATAGTAATGTAACCTTTATGGATCCCTTAATTGTGTGAAAAAAGAAAATGAACTTAAAAAGTGAAAGAGAAAATGTAGGATAGAATATGAAAGAAAGCTACAGAAACTGAATGAGAAAGCTAAAGAGAAAACGCAAGAAATAGCTAGAAAAAAGAAAGCTAAGAGAAAACGAAAAAGGCTACAGAGACAATGAAAAAGCTAAAAAGCAATGAAAGCTAAAAAAAAATTAGAGAAAATAAAAGAGAAAGCTAGGGAAAGCTTGAGAAAATTTAAAGAGAAAGCAAGAGAGAAAATGTAAGAGAAAACTAAAGCAAAATTGAAAAAAAAGCTAAAGCGAAAATGAAAGAGAAAGCTAAAGAGAAAATAAAGCAAGGTCGAATACAAATAAGAGAAAGCAAAGACGAAAAGATGAAGAAATTGAAAACAAAAGAGAAAGCTAAAAAAGAAAAAGACGAAAATAAAAGAAAATGGAAAGCAAAAGAGAAAGTGAAAGAGAAACATGTAGAGAAAGCGAAAAATTGAGCAATAGAGAAAAATACATATAGCGGCTTTCATTAATAATTGTGTTAAAATCTTGAAGAATAAACAGAAAAACATGACTACCTGACGTGCAAACGTGACATGCAGACAGACCAGCGTCTAGACATGACTTGTAGAATGACATGCAGGTATGACATGTAGACAGACCAGCAGACATGGCATGTAGACAGATCAGCAGACATGACATGTAGACAGACCAGCAAACATGACATAGACAGATCAGCAGACGTGAGATGTAGACAGATCAGCAGACATGACATGTAGACAGACCAGCAGATATGCCATGTAGACAGACCAGCAGATATGTCATGCAGACCCATAAACATGTAGACAGACTTTCAGACATGTAGACAGACCAGCAGACAAAAATACAAAACATACAAACTAGCAGACAAGACATGCAGACAGACCAGCAGACAAGACATGCAGACAGACCAGCAGACAAGACATACAAACTGAATACAAAACCCGACCAAAAGAGAGTATTTCGAAGGACCATTACGTCGTTTTTGAAGACGCCGCCTGACGCAAGATCACCATCTTCCCAAAGACTCTTCTTACTTCTTCCTTCTTCACCGTCTTCCAAGAAAAAGCTCCCCCCCCCAACCAAAAAAAACAGATGTCATGGCCTTTTCAAAAGGTCTTCAAGTGCACTGAATATTCCAAATACACTAACTCCAAAACGGGGGTAGCCACTTATGCCTAATGCTGTCATGTGTGACTTCTGAGCCTTTTACTACTTAGTGGGGAGCGTAGGGATGGGGGAGCTGTTATATCTCAAGACGGGCAATCGGTGGCACTCTGGCCTCTGCAAGTAGCTTTAAGTAATTCCATCGGCATTCATCACTTTCTTAGCTGACTCGGATGTGGAGATTCCACCAGCTGTGTCCAGCTCTACCGTAAGGCTGAAACCAGCTGTGTCCAGCTCTACCGTGAGGATGAGACCAGCTGTGTCCAGCTCTGCCGTGAGGCTGAGACCAGCTGTGTCCAGCTCTACTATGAGGATGAGACAAGCTGTCTCCAGCTCTACCGTGAGGCTGAGACCAGCTGTCTCCATTTCTACCATGAAGCAGAGACCATTTATGCCCAGCTCTACCATGAAGCTTAGACCAGTTGTGTCCAGCTCTACCATGAAGCAGAGACCAACTGTGTCCAGCTCCACCACGAATGACCCTTCCACCATCTGCTGTCAAAAGCTCTCTCACACGTGAAGCATCGACCGCCCCCACAACACCATTAAGCTGACAACAAGCCAGCTTACTTGCTAGTCCGCTCACTGACACACACTTTCCTCCGGGCCTTGGTTATTCACGAATACGAAAGGTTTCCAAGAGAGAGAGAGAAGACAGAGGAGAGAAGAGAGAGGAAGAAAGATGGGGAGAAACGAAGTTTAAGAGAGAGAGAGAGAGAGAGAGAGAGAGAGAGAGAGAGAGAGAGAGAGAGAGAGAGAGAGAGTTAGCTTCGTTAGTCACAAGCAGCCAATATCGTAAATCAATAGCACCTTGAAAAATTATATCTCAAGTCACACTCCAGTGTTCCTATAGTTTATGCTCGTAACACGTGTACGTACACCAGTGTGCGCGCACACTTGCAACCGTAGTGTGTACATACGTATCCATAATGTTCACACACATCTGTGTAAATAATGAGCATATATACTTGTACCTATACCTCGTACATACATTTGTATCACTGTGTACACACATACCCAATTATATAATATATATTATATATATATATATATATATAATATATATATATATATATATATATATATATATATATATATATATATATATATATATATATATACTGTAACGCAAAAGAAAGAATATATAGTGTCGTTTCATGGTCGAACAGATCATAACGCAGAAGATAGCATCATTCTGGAGCATAAAGGCTAGGCTGCGTGAAGTACCGTAATGGAGTAGAGAGTAGCGGGCCCTCACGCCTGTTGTTCAACAGGAGCTGTTAGTGAAAGCCCTGGGTGGAGCAGGAGGAGAAGGAAGAAGAGAGCCTCATTTAAACCCCCTCCCTCCCACCCTCCTCTCTCAGTGCCTCCAAGCTCTTTTGTAGTCCTGTAAGAATGCAGCTGGAACACAAAGTGCAGCTGAGGGAGGCGCGGTGTTTGTGCAGCTTCGTCGGTACACACAAACTAGGCGGTATTACTGCGTGGTAGTCGCGAGAGGATGAGAGGGGACACTGGAGCCTTCCAGGGATTGTCTAAGCAGGGAGCTTGGAGCTCCGGAGGAGCCCTGCACAACTCACACAGCACTTCCCAAGGTAATGTCTGGGAATACTTTTGAAGCTCAGTCCTGCTTAGAACAGAGACAACCTAGGTTTTGTCCACAGATTTCTCTCTAAGAGTTTTTTTTTTCTCTCTCTCTCTCTTGTCTCTGCAATAATGCAAAGAGAGAAGAGAGAGGGGAGAACAGTACTAATAAACTATAGCGAGGCCTGGTCACAGACCGGGCAGCGGGGGCGTTCACCCCCGACACCATCTCCAGGTACAATATGTTACACTCGCTAGGTACACTACACTCACCAGGTACACTATTCACCAGGTACACTATTCACTAGGTACACTACACTCACCAGGTACACTATTCACTAGGTACACTACATTCACCAGGTACACTATTCACTAGGTACACTACACTCAACAGGTACACTATTCACTAGGTACACTACACTCACCAGGTACACTATTCACTAGGTATACTACACTCACCAGGTACACTATTCACTAGGTACACTACACTCACCAGGAACACTACATTTACCCCGCAACACTTACCTGATTCACTACACCCAACACACTACACCCAACATCACGGACCTGAGATGTACCATCGTTCCCCAGCTCCATCATTCCCTCATCACTAACCACTACAAAATCTTATAAAACCAGACACAATGGCCAGGAAATAATAAACATACATGAAACATCAAATACAACTCGGTTTGAAAACAGAGTAAAAGAAACAATCCAGGTATCATTGCAATTACTGAAACTAAACTGATGCGATTACAGATGCAAGTTTCCCACTGGGATACTGCATGAAGAGACAGAAGAGATGGAGAGACGCAATACAACTTTTATTTCCTCTCTGCATTATACATGTAATAACATTCTGTTAAACACAAAAGATTAGGTTAGGTAATATTTGTCAGGAAACAGGACAAGTGCTTCCTGATGCGGGTCTTAGATGATGACCCGCCATTGAAGCTTTTAGTCATCTGACTGAGGCCTTCCACTGGCTTACTGGTCCACCCGTTTAAAAAGTGTGGTTATTACAATCATTTTTAATTATTCCAAGCACAAAAGAAAGCCACTAGTATGTGGTGCATTTCGGGAACGCCTGATAAAAAATACTGAAAGTGGAAGAAATGCCCAACTGTAGAGAGTTTACAACGTAACTGGAACTACGACTGCAAAGTGGGATGCAATACCAGCATCCCAGGTCACAGGCAAGAAGCGCTGATCTACATTATTATTATTATTAATAATTGGGGAGCTCTAAACCCGTAGGATTATACAGCGCATGTGGGGGGAGGCATTCAGGCTCAATTCAAGGAACTGGAGCACAGATCCCATTCCCTAGATCAAGACCCCTCACCAGCGTCAAGGAACCTCCTTTGAGGGGGCGCTGATCTACAGACTGGTGTTCCTTACAAAATGTTACATGCACAATATTATATTAATGAAACTTATTGAAGATCTTGAGATTACTAAATTTCTGACCACCAACAAAGACTTAGAATTAAAGATTCTGTGCCAAATACGAGCAATGAAAAAGTGTGGGACAGGAGAGTGACGAGTGGACAGTAAATTCCATGAGTAAGAAAGGATTCAACTAGGAGCTACAAAGAAAATTACTTGTTAAACTGGAGAAGCAAGTGAGGGTAAAAGGAAAGTCATTAATATAGGTAAAGGAATATTTGAATGGAAAAAAAATATAACTGGTGTTCCACAAGGATCAGTGTTGGGTTCCATATTATTCCTGGCGTATACTAATCAGCTCATTACATGAGTGAGATGAGACATATCTTTGTCTACGGATAATATGAAGTTAATGAGGACACTAAAAACTAGAGAGACGGAAAGAAGACCACAGCAAGACTTGACATTACAAACTAGAGAGAAGGAGAGAGACGGAAAGAAGACTACAGCAAGACTTGACATTACAAACTAGAGAGACGGAAAGAAGACTACAGCAAGATTTGACATTACAAACTAGAGAGACGGAAAGAAGACTACAGCAAGACTCCAGGACACTACAAGCTGGAGACTGAGAGAAAACTACAGCAAGACTTGCACTATAAGAAAATCGAATAAATGCTTATCGGAATTTAGTCCTAGCAAAACTGTGACTTTAAATGAAGAGAAACGAAACTAGAAAATGCAATCGCTTCAGGACATGTTCAATGGAAACAAAATGGTCCTGAGACCAATCAGCTTACATAGGAAGCCTCCTGAGACAAGAGGTCTGGAAGCACTCGCTAGTCTGCTAAGAGGAAATATCAAAAAAGCATCTGTAAGCTTAGTTCCAGTTCTAGGAAGATGACTTAGTCTTGTCTTGTCTAGTGTGTGTGTGTGTATACTCACCTAGTTGTGGGTGCAGGAGTCGATTCATAGCTCATGGCCCCTCCTCTTCGCTTTTCGCTACTATGTGCACTCTATCCCTGCTCCATGAGACTTGTCGTACCTTATCTTAAAGCTATGTATGGATCTTGCCTCTACTTCACTGTCCATATTGTTCCACTTCTTAATAAATCTAAAGCTGAAGAAATATTTCCTAACATCCCTATGGTGTTAACTTCTAGTTGTGTCCCTTGTTCCCGTATCACATCTCTGAAACATTCTGCACCTGTCCACCTCTCATCATTTTATACACCGTTATCATGTCCCCCCCCCCTATCGTCCAGTGTCGTCAGGTTGAGTTCCCTTAACCTCTCCTCGTAGGACATACCCCTTAGCTCCGGGACTAGTCTTGTCGCAAACTTTTGCACTTTTCGAATTTCAGGACGTGTTGGACCAGGTGTGGGTTCCATACTAGTGTGTGTATTTGTGTGTGAGAGAGAGAGAGAGAGAGAGAGAGAGAGAGAGAGAGAGAGAGAGAGAGAGAGAGAGAGAGAGAGAGAGTGAGTTAAGCCAAGGTAAACCTTTATCCTACCACATTTGACATGACCACACACAAAAAAGAGGTAAACTTCCCTCTGGCATGTGCGATTATCATTTAAATAATTCCCTTATAAAACTTATAATTAAATTAGGCCCGGGGTTATCTCTGCTCATTATGAATAATTCACCCTTTAAATATTTCAAAAGAAACTCCTTTATTATAAATGAAAACCAAATAAATTGCGTTCCTTGTAATACATAAGAGAATATTTCAGGGAAAGATATAATATATATATATATATATATATATATATATATATATATATATATATATATATATATAAAGTGTGAACGGAAACATATACACCACAAGACAAGGACAGATTTACTACTAAAATTAAAATATTTTAAATCTAACAGATTTTTATTCGAACATCGTTTAATTTTAATGGTAAACAGTAAACAGTCCGAAAAAAAATAATCAGTTTCTATTAAAAGTACAATTAACTACATATTTTAGCCAAAAAAAAAAATGAAGTCTATCGATACTGGGACGACCATATAAACCCGACCAGCAATAACCTTATTGTGGGGTGATGTCAGTAAGGTTACTGA
Source organism: Cherax quadricarinatus (assembly GCF_026875155.1). Taxonomy (NCBI): domain Eukaryota; kingdom Metazoa; phylum Arthropoda; class Malacostraca; order Decapoda; family Parastacidae; genus Cherax; species Cherax quadricarinatus. The sequence continues at coordinate 20,577,298 of NC_069462.1, read as the reverse complement.
ATTCCTAATGTAATATACTTGTGTTATATATCGTAAGTTGTATCACCCATATTATATATACTTAGGATCCCTTCAGCTAGGCTCAGAGGCTAGTTTGTGACATCATCATGTGAGCAGGGTATTTTATAACATGTAAACCACACAATACCCAAAACCTGTAAACCCCACATTGTAACCCTTATAGAGAATAAACTTGAATTGAACTGAATTGAGTGGTCTCGCTCACTTCGTCCTCAGACACAGACTCGACAGGTAGGCTGGGCTATCTCCCCTCACACGACTCTGCCAATATATGTGTTACCACCCAACCAAGTGTGTTACTTCAACCGTCGTATCTCCAAGGTATCCCACTCAATACTGAATTACATCATCAAACTTTTAATGGAAACTACGACTGTCCCTGTGGTTGTTTCTCTCCACCGGGGGACTGTCCCTGTGGTTCTTGCTCTGGGACTGTCCCTGTGGTTCTTGCTCGGGACTGTCCCTGTGGTTCTTGCTCGGGACTGTCCCTGTGGTTCTCGCTCTACCTGGGACTGTCCCTGTGGTTCTCGCTCTACCTGGGACTGTCCCTGTGGTTCTTGCTCTACCTGGGACTGTCCCTGTGGCTCTTGCTCTACCTGGGACTGTCCCTGTGGCTCTTGCTCTACCTGGGACTGTCCCTGTGGTTCTTCCTCTACCTGGGACTGTCCCTGTGGTTCTTGCTCTACCTGGACTGGGCCCTATGGTTCTTGCTCTACCTGTGACTGTCCCTGTGGTTCTTCCTCTACCTGGGACTGTCCCTGTGGTTCTTGCTCTACCTAGGACTGTCCCTGTGGTTCTTCCACTACCTGGGACTGTCCCTGTGGTTCTTCCTCTACCTGGGACTGTCCCTGTGGTTCTTGCTCTACCTGGGACTGTCCCTGTGGTTCTTCCTCTACCTGGGACTGTCCCTGTGGTTCTTGATCTACCTAGGACTGTCCCTGTGGTTCTTCCTCTACCTGGGACTGTCCCTGTGGTTCTTGCTCTACCTAGGACTGTCCCTGTGGTTCTTCCACTACCTGGGACTGTCCCTGTGGTTCTTCCTCTACCTGGGACTGTCCCTGTGGTTCTTGCTCTACCTGGGACTGTCCCTGCGGTTTTTCGTCTCCCTCTTGGTATACACATATTGACAGATACTATATACACCTCTGGGTGTATATTCACTAAATATACACACGTCTGTGTGTATATTTCCCAAGATATACACACTTCTGGGTGTATATTCACTAAGATACATTTCGCGATGTCTTGTGATCCAGTGTGATAACACCTTTGGTGGAGATTTTGGTGATACTTCTGGTAGTGAAAATGTGTATGGTAGTGTAGTTTTGTGTGATGGTGGTGTAAGTAGTTTTGTGTGGTGGTGTAAGCTTTATGTGGTGATGTATGTAGTTTTGTTTGGTGGTGTAAGTTTTGTGTGGTGGTGTAAGCAGTTTTGTATGGTACTGTATTTCAGGTTCGAACCTCAGCTAGCTGCAGTACCGTTGTGTGTGTGTGTGTGTGTGTGTGTGTTGTGTGTGTGTGTGTGTGTGTGTGTGTGTGTGTGTGTGTGTGTGTTGTGTGTGTTGTGTGTGTGAAAGAAGAAAAAATACTACTGTCTGAATGAGCAGGTCGGTCGCTGGAGCAGGTTGGTCGCTGGAGCAAGTCGGTCGCTGAATCAGGTCGGTCGCCAGGGAAATCTCACTTCACAAGTTGATAAACTTTACACCTACTCACTTTTGTTCATCTGACTCACAACAGCTACCTGACTCACACAGCTACCTGACTCACACAGCTACCTGACTCACACAGCTACCCGACTCACACAGCTACCTGACTCACACAGCTACCTGACTCACACAGCTACCTGACTCACACAGCTACCCGACTCACACAGCTACCTGACTCACACAGCTACCTGACTCACACAGCTACCTGACTCACACAGCTACCTGACTCACACAGCTACCTGACTCACACAGCTACCTGACTCACACAGCTACCTGACTCACACAGCTACCCGACTCACACAGCTACCCGACTCACACAGCTACCCGACTCACACAGCTACCTGACTCACACAGCTACCCGACTCACACAGCTACCCGACTCACACAGCTACCCGACTCACACAGCTACCCGACTCACACAGCTACCCGACTCACACAGCTACCTGACTCACACAGCTACCCGACTCACACAGCTACCCGACTCACACAGCTACCTGACTCACACAGCTACCCGACTCACACAGCTACCTGACTCACACAGCTACCCGACTCACACAGCTACCTGACTCACACAGCTTTCCCGACTCACACAGCTACCCGACTCACACAGCTACCCGACTCACACAGCTACCCGACTCACACAGCTACCCGACTCACACAGCTACCCGACTCACACAGCATACCTGACTCACACAGCTACCCGACTCACACAGCTACCTGACTCACACAGCTACCTGACTCACACAGCTACCCGACTCACACAGCTACCTGACTCACACAGCTACCTGACTCACACAGCTACCCGACTCACACAGCTTTCCTGACTCACACAGCTACCTGACTCACACAGCTACCCCGACTCACACAACTACCTGACTCACACAGCTACCTGACTCACACAGCTACCTGACTCTCACAGCTACCTGACTCTCACAGCTACCTGACTCTCACAGCTACCTGACTCTCACAGCTACCTGACTCTCACAGCTACCCGACTCACACAGCTACCTGACTCTCACAGCTACCTGACTCTCACGGCTACCTGACTTTCACAGTTACCTGACTCACACAGCTACCTGACTCACACAGTTACCTGACTCTCACAGCTACCTGACTCACACAGCTACCTGACTCACACAGCTACCTGACTCTCACAGCTACCTGACACACAGCTACCTGACACACACAGCTACCTGACTCTCACAGCTATCTGACTCACAGCTGACTCACACAGCTACCTGACTCACACAGCTACCTGACTCGCACAGCTACCTGACTCCGCACAGCTACCTGACTCGCACAGCTACCTGACTCACACAGCTATCTGACTCACACAGTTACCTGACTCACACAGCTACCTGACTCACACAGCTACCTGACTCACACAGCTACCTGACTAACATAGCTACCTGACTAACACAGCTACCTGACTCGCACAGCTACCTGACTCGCACAGCTACCTGACTCGCACAGCTACCTGACTCGCACAGCTACCTGACTCACACAGCTACCTGACTCACACAGCTACCTGACTCACACAGCTACCTGACTCACACAGCTACCTGACTCACACAGCTACCCGACTCACACAGCTACCCGACTCACACAGCTACCCGACTCACACAGCTACCTGACTCACACAGCTACCCGACTCACACAGCTACCCGACTCCCCACAGCTACCCGACTCACACAGCTACCCGACTCACACAGCTACCTGACTCACACAGCTACCCGACTCACACAGCTACCCGACTCACACAGCTACCTGACTCACACAGCTACCCGACTCACACAGCTACCCGACTCACACAGCTACCTGACTCACACAGCTACCCGACTCACACAGCTACCCGACTCACACAGCTACCCGACTCACACAGCTACCCGACTCACACAGCTACCCGACTCACACAGCTACCTGACTCACACAGCTACCCGACTCACACAGCTACCTGACTCACACAGCTACCTGACTCACACAGCTACCCGACTCACACAGCTACCTGACTCACACAGCTACCTGACTCACACAGCTACCCGACTCACACAGCTACCCGACTCACACAGCTACCTGACTCACACAGCTACCTGACTCACACAGCTACCCGACTCACACAACTACCTGACTCACACAGCTACCTGACTCACACAGCTACCTGACTCTCACAGCTACCTGACTCTCACAGCTACCTGACTCTCACAGCTACCTGACTCTCACAGCTACCCGACTCACACAGCTACCTGACTCTCACAGCTACCTGACTCTCACGGCTACCTGAC
>NC_069462.1:20528289-20568289 GCF_026875155.1 Cherax quadricarinatus | reverse complement strand
CACATATCCTTATCACTGTCAGTGATCTGACCAGAGTTACTCTTAAGTGGGCCAATCTTGTCCCTAATCTTACTTCTGTATACCTGAAAGAATCCTTTTGGGTTAGTCTTTGAATCCCTTGGGACCTTAGCCTCATAATCTCTTTTTGCTTTTCTTATTCCTTTCTTTATTTCTCTCTTTAATTGATTATATTGATTTCTTAACTGCCCATCCCCTCTTTTGATACGCCTATATATGCCTCTCCTTTGACCAATGAGATGTTTTAATCTATTGTTCATCCATTTGGGATCATTTTTGTTCGATCTAATTTCCCTACTCGGAACAAAAGTTGTCTGGGCAGCTAGAACTATGCTCTGAAAAACGTCATATTGGCAACCAAGATCACCTACCTGACCCATAGTCAGGACATTCCAATTTAGCCCACCCAGGTAATTTTTCAGTCCCATGAAGTCGGCCAAGCGAAAATCTGGGACAGAGATTTGATTGCAGTTATCTGGGTAATTCCATGATATATTAAACTAAGTGATTTGTGATCACTTTCCCCAAGCTCATCATTAACCTCAAGATTATTAATTAGTGAATCTTTGTTGGCAAGAACCAAGTCAAGCAGATTGTTTCCTCTAGTTGGTTCTGTCACAACCTGTTCTAGAAAGCAATCCTGAACCGTATCAAGAAAGTCACTAGACTCAAGATTTCCTGTCATATTGTTCCAGTCAATTTGTCTAAAGTTAAAATCTCCCATTATCACAACATTTTCATATCTAGATGCCTTATGAATTTCGTCCCATAACAGCTTACTGCCCTCCCTATCAAGGTTTGGGGGCCTATAAATCACACCCAAAATTAATTTGTCACGTCCCTCGAGAAACTGTAGCCAAACAGATTCTGTGTTCGATGTTTCTAATCTTATATCATGTCTAAGACAACAATTTAAATTTTCTCTGACATACATGGCCACACCACCACCCTTCCTGCTAACCCTATCAATGTGGATGTTGCTTGCTAGACCATTCCACTTCCTGACCACTCTATGACTGAAGAAATACTTCCTAACATCCCTGTGACTCATCCGAGTCTTCAACTTCCAATTGTGACCTCTTGTTTTTGTGTCCCATCTCTGGAACATCCTGTCTCTGTCCACCTTGTGTATTCTACGCAGTATTTGGTATGTCGTTATCACGTTTCCCCTAACCCTCCTGTCCTCCAGTGTCGTCAGGCCGATTTCCCATAACCTTTCTTCGTAGGGCATTCCCTTAGCTCTGGAACTAACCTTGTCGCAAACCTAAGCACTTTCTCTAATTTCTTAACGTGCTCGATGTAATTAGTTAATCAGTCCTCGAGCTTATGCTGTATTCTTATCAAGATTGATGGACTGATTACATCGACTCCAGGTTGAGGGACGGATTACCTCAAACTCATCTGTTCGTCACCACTCTCCTCTGTGTAAAGTAAAAGGACACAAGTGCAATTAATGTGACATTTTGATTGTGGCAACGTTTCGCTCTCCAGGAGCGGCTTGACAAAGCTCCTGGAGAGCGAAACGTTGCCACAATAAAAATGTCACATTAGTTGCACTTGTGTCCTTTTACTTTACATATTGTCGGTAATTCTACCAACTTTATTACACTCTCCTCTGTATTGGACTGATGAAGCCATCCTGACGCCATATATACTTTACCTTCGATACTGTATAGGACTGAAGAAACCACTCGTGGGGAATGATTCCCTTGACTAAATGCTCAGAACTATACGCAAGTTATTCACGGTCTGGGTTATCTTCTTGTGATGCTTCTGCATGTTATCGGTCACAAGCGTTGCTGGATTATATATCAAAGCGCTGGAGAGTCACCAAAGTGGTGAACTGTCACTTCTATCGATTCATCCCACCAGTGATAGTAGTTACACCGTGGGATGGACCAGTGATCATCAACTGTACAGTTACACCGTGGGGTGGACCAGTGATCATTAACTGTACAGTTACACCGTGGGATGGACCAGTGATCATTAACTGTACAGTTACACCGTGGGGTGGACCAGTGATCAACTGCACAGTTACACCGTGGGATGGACCAGTGATCATCAACTGTACAGTTACACCGTGGGATGGACCAGTGATCATCAACTGTACAGTTACACCGTGGGGTGGACCAGTGATCAACTGCACAGTTACACCGTGGGATGGACCAGTGATCATCAACTGTAGTTACACCGTGGGATGGACCAGTGATCAACTGTACAGTTACACCGTGGGGTGGACCAGTGATCAACTGCACAGTTACACCGTGGGATGGACCAGTGATCATTAACTGTACAGTTACACCGTGGGATGGACCAGTGATCATTAACTGTATAGTTACACCGTGGGGTGGACCAGTGATCAACTGCACAGTTACACCGTGGGATGGACCAGTGATCAACTGTACAGTTACACCGTGGGATGGACCAGTGATCATCAACTGTACAGTTACACCGTGGGGTGGACCAGTGATCAACTGCACAGTTACACCGTGGGATGGACCAGTGATCATCAACTGTACAGTTACACCGTGGGATGGACCAGTGATCAACTGTACAGTTACACCGTGGGGTGGACCAGTGATCAACTGCACAGTTACACCGTGGGATGGACCAGTGATCATTAACTGTACAGTTACACCGTGGGATGGACCAGTGATCATTAACTGTACAGTTACACCGTGGGGTGGACCAGTGATCAACTGCACAGTTACACCGTGGGGTGGACCAGTGATCATTAACTGTACAGTTACACCGTGGGATGGACCAGTGATCATTAACTGTACAGTTACACCGTGGGGTGGACCAGTGATCAACTGCACAGTTACACCGTGGGATGGACCAGTGATCATCAACTGTACAGTTACACCGTGGGATGGACCAGTGATCATCAACTGTACAGTTACACCGTGGGGTGGACCAGTGATCAACTGCACAGTTACACCGTGGGATGGACCAGTGATCATTAACTGTACAGTTACACCGTGGGATGGACCAGTGATCATCAACTGTACAGTTACACCGTGGGATGGACCAGTGATCATCAACTGTACAGTTACACCGTGGGTGGACCAGTGATCATCAACGTACAGTTACACCGTGGGATGGACCAGTGATCATCAACTGTACAGTTACACCGTGGGGTGGACCAGTGATCATCAACCGTACAGTTACACCGTGGGATGGACCAGTGATCAACTGTACAGTTACACCGTGGGATGGACCAGTGATCATCAACTGTACAGTTACACCGTGGGGTGGACCAGTGATCATCAACTGTACAGTTACACCGTGGGGTGGACCAGTGATCATCAACCGTACAGTTACACCGTGGGATGGACCAGTGATCATCAACTGTACAGTTACACCGTGGGATGGACCAGTGATCATCAACTGTACAGTTACACCGTGGGGTGGACCAGTGATCATCAACTGTACAGTTACACCGTGGGGTGGACCAGTGATCATCAACCCGTACAGTTTACACCGTGGGGTGCAGGACACCAGTGGTGAATCATCAACTGTACAGTTACACCGTGGGGTGGACCAGTGATCATCAACCGTACAGTTACACCGTGGGGTGGACCAGTGATCATCAACCGTACAGTTACAGCGGCATATCCTGGACAAATATAACTGCAAGTTAATTACTGATGAACCTCAGGGCAGTGGACATCTCTGCTGCATAAGTGAGTGACAGAGTGCAGTAATCTGAATCGACATGGCTTCACAGCAACGAACTTAACAGCTCGTTGCAGTAAACATTCCTGTGGGAAAGTGTGGTTCTTCCCCTGTGGGAAAGTGTGGCTATTTCCCGTGATGGAAGGTGTAGTTGTTCCCCTGTGGGAAGGTGTGGTGGTTTATCCTGAGGGAAGGTGTGGTTGTTCCTCTATGGGGTGTGATTGTTCCCCTGTGGGAAGGTGTGGTTGTTTCCCTGTAGGAAGGTGTGATTGTTCCCCTGTGGGAAGGTGTGGTTGTTTCCCTGTAGGAAGGTATGATTGTTCCCCTGTGGGAAGGTGCGGTTGTTAAAATCCTCTCCCATAAGGGAAAGGATTTCAACAGGTGGTTGAAGTAAGCGCCTCATTACAAGGGAACGAGTACACACCTTCCCTGTGATATGCTGGCGTCTACCAGTATTCAGATGGTATTTCATAAGGAGCCACTTCCTGGCAGGCAGACAGTGGAAGTTATCAGTAAGGAAGGATAGACCAGCGCTGGAAGTTCTTAAATGTGCTATAAATGGTACTCAGTACCGACAACTTTGATGATTTCACGAGTCGGTAACATTAAGTTGATGAGTGAGAGACATGAGCTAAAAGACTGATCATTTTCCACCACCTGGTGATGAGTGGGTGATATCCTTCATCACCTGGTGATGAGTGGGAGACATCCTTCATCACCTGGTGATGAGCGACATCTTTCATTCCCTGGTGATGAGTGAGGGACATCTTTCATCCCGTAGTGATGAGTAACATCTTCCATCCCCTGGTGATGATTGAGTGACATCTTCTATCCCCTAGTGATGAGTGACATTTTCCACCCCCTAGTGATGACATCTTCCATTCCCTAGTGATGACATCTTCCATTCCCTAGTGATGACATCTTCCATTCCCTAGTGATGAGTGACATCTTCCATTCCCTAGTGATGAGTGACATCTTCCATTCCCTAGTGATGAGTGAGTGACACGAGCTAAGAGATGAGCTGCTAGAGGTGCCAAAGTGGCACCTTCAGAGCAACAAGTGCCTCAACAACAAGTCTTGCGAAGACTTGTTAAACCAAGACTAACAGAAACACAGACATGGGAAACACAGGTGCTAACAACAGTAAAACTACACTAGGGGAAATAAGGCGGCCTTGATGATGGAGAAGGGCTCTTCATCCAAGGAACTGCAGCTATTTTCCCCTTCCACGGATCAAACCTGATTATCTCACACTCCAAGATATTCGAAACTAACCCACAATGCAAAACTAACCTAACACAGGATGTTTCCTGCCTTGCACTGAACACCTGTGACCTTTGGCACCTGTGACCTGTGGTATCTGTGACCTTCAACATCTGCAACATTCATTCCATAAACGAAATCTGCTCCTTCCTTGTTCCCCATATATAATATAATATATTTTATATATATATATATATATATATATATATATATATATATATATATATATATTATATAAAAACGTTTGTATATGTCTTCTACAATAAAATGTATATAATGACAGGTTAAACAAAACTTGTTTGTAAATAAAACTTGCAAGCACACACAGTACACAAATAAAAGTTGGAGATCCACTCCTCAACAGCCAGTACAACACCAAAACTATTGTAATATATCTGAAGAAACATGGAGAGAGAGAGAGAGAGAGAGAGAGAGAGGAGAGAGAGAGAGAGAGAGTTGCTTCCCTGATTGTAGCCTCGGGGATGCAAGGACCGACAGCTCACAGCATTCATGAATTCATTTCCTTCATCAAGCCAATGGAAGGTGTTCAAGCTTCATTGTTTATTGGTATTTTCTTTAAAGTGTTGTTACTGGTAGTGTTTTTCTCAGTCCCAGGGTGGTATATGTACCTTGTTTACTGTTTAATATCAAGACTTCTTCTGAAGACGAGCTCCACTGCATATCCACATTATATCAACTAAGACTTTACATGTAAATAAAATTAACCAGGTATAGAGCAATGCAATCCTCCAGAAATAACCCCCCTCAAGGAAGGTTCCTTGATGTTGGTGAGGGGCTCTTGATTTAGGGAATTGGATCTGTGCTCCAGTTCCCCGAATTAAGCCTGAATGCCTTCCACATCCCCCCCCCCCCAGGCGCTGTATAATCCTCCGGGTTTAGCGCTTCCCCCTTGATTATAATAATAATATAACCCAGAAATAACCCGAAAATACGAGAATTAAACTTATAACATCACACACAGTAACACTGGTGTAAATTATCTAGGATAATCCCCCAATAAAGGTTGGACAAAGTGACTTATTTCCAGTGGAGCTGACCCTGGCGAGAGAGCCGGCGGGTGAGACGCTCCATCTTAAAAGTCACACGGGGATGCTGGAGAAAACGGAAAAAGTGCATCATAGCTGTCAGACAGGAAGATGACACCGAAGCATAAGAGAAGAAATGTGAGGTCTCGTTGTCGAAGCCAAATTTATCATTTTTTTTTTTCAAACTGGTCGCCATGAGACGTCTTCAGACGATGGCGATCATACGAGGCCAGTCCTCACACGAGGACGATCATACGAGGCCAGTCTTCACACGAGGACGATCATACGAGGCCAGTCCTCACACGAGGACGATCATACGAGGCCAAGTCTCACACGAGGACGATCATACGAAGCCAGTCCTCACACGAGGACGATCATACGAGGCCAGTCTTCACACGAGGACGATCATACGAGGCCAGTCTTCACACGAGGAAGATCATACGAGGACAGTCTTCACACGAGGAAGAGCATACGAGGCCAGGAGCTAGGACTCGACCCCTGCAACCACAATTGAGTACCAGGACGGTGCCCACACAAGGAGGGTGTCCACACGAGGACGGTCTCTGCACGAGGCGGATATGCAGACTGAAGGGGAGAGAGAGTAGAGAAGATATATTGGAAGGAACACAATAGCGTGTTTCATGTAGCGCAAAGAGAATAGCAGAGTGTTGCAAGAATGGCTGAGTGATGCATGAATGGCAGTGTTGCATGAATAGCAGCATTGCAAGAATGGCAGTGTTGCAAGAATGGCTGAGTATTACAAGAATGGTTGAGTGTTGCAAGAACGGCAGTGTTGCAAGAATGACCGAGTGTTGTAAGAAATGCAGTGTTGCAAGAATGACTGAGTGTTGCAAGAAGAGCAGTGCTGCAAGAATGGCTGAGTGTTGCAAGAATGGCAGTGCTGCAAGAATGGCAGTGTTGCAAGACTGGTAGATTGTTGCAAGAATGGCAATGTTGCAATATTGGTAGAGTGTTGCAAGAATGACAGTGTTGCAAGAATGGCAGTGTTGCAAGACTAGTAGTGTTGCAAGAATGACAGTGCTGTAAGAATGGCAGTGTTGCAAGAATGGCTGAGTGTTGTAAGAATGGCAGTGTTGCAAGACTGGCAGTGTTGCAAGACTGGTAGTGTTGCAAGACTGGTAGAGTGTCGCAAGACTGGTAGAGTGTTGCAAGAATGGCAGTGTTGCAAGAACGGCAATGTTGCAAGAATGGCAGTGTTGCAAGACTGGTAGTGTTGCAAGAATGACAGTGTTGCAAGAATGGTAGTGTTGCAAGAATGGCAGTGTTGCAAGAATGGTAGTGTTGCTAGAATGGCAGTGTTGCAAGAATGGCAGTGTTGCAAGAATGGCAGTGTTGCAAGAATGGCAGTGTTGCAAGAATGGCAGTGTTGCAAGACTGGTAGTGTTGCAAGAGTGCAGTGTTGCAAGAATGGTAGTGTTGCAAGAATGGCAGTGTTGCAAGAATGGCAGTGTTGCAAGAATGGCAGTGTTGCAAGACTGGTAGTGTTGCAAGAATGACAGTGTTGCAAGAATGGCAGTGTTGCAAGAATGGCAGTGTTGCAAGAATGGCAGTGTTGCAAGAATGGCAGTGTTGCAAGAGTGGCAGTGTTGCAAGAATGGCAGTGTTGCAAGAGTGGCAGTGTTGCAAGAGTGGCAATGTTGCAAGAGTGGCAGTGTTGCAAGAATGGCAGTGTTGCAAGAGTGGCAGTGTTGCAAGAATGGCAGTGTTGCAAGAGTGGCAGTGTTGCAAGAATGGCAGTGTTGCAAGAGTGGCAGTGTTGCAAGAATGGCAGTGTTGCAAGAGTGGCAGTGTTGCAAGAATGGCAGTGTTGCAAGAGTGGCAGTGTTGCAAGAATGACAGCGTTGCAAGAGTGGCAGTGTTGCAAGAATGGCAGTGTTGCAAGAGTGGCAGTGTTGCAAGAATGACAGCGTTTTCAAGAGTGGCAAGTGTTGCAAGAATGGCAGTGTTGCAAAAAGTGGCAGTGTTGCAAGAATGGCAGTGTTGCAGAGTGGCAGTGTTCAAGAATGACAGCGTTGCCAAGAGTGGCATTGTTGCAAGAATGGCAGTGTTGCAAGAGTGGCAGTGTTTCAAGAATGACAGCGTTGCAAGAGTGGCAGTGTTGCAAGAATGGCAGTGTTGCAAGAGTGGCAGTGTTGCAAGAATGACAGCGTTGCAAGAGTGCCAGTGTTGCAAGAATGACAGCGTTTTCAAGAGTGGCAGTGTTGCAAGAATGGCAGTGTTGCAAGAGTGACAGTGTTGCAAGAATGGCAGTGTTGCAAGAGTGGCAGTGTTGCAAGAGTGGCAGTGTTGCAAGAATGACAGCGTTGCAAGAGTGGCAGTGTTGCAAGAATGGACAGCGTTGCAAGAGTGGCAGTGTTGCAGAGTGGCAGTGTTGCAAAGTGGCAGTGTTGCAAGATGACAGCGTTGCAAGAGTGGCAGTGGTTGCAAGAGTGGCAGTGTTGCAAGACTGGCAGTGTTGCAAGAGTGGCAGTGTTGCAAGAGTGGCAGTGTTGCAAGACTGGCAGTGTTGCAAGGAGACTGAGACAACAGGGGAAGAACAGGAGAGAGAGAATAAGAGAACACAAGGAGAATCACAGAATTTTTACCATATTTTCACTTTTTTCGAGCATTTTTTTTTTAATTTCAGATATTTTCTGAGGAGAAAAAGGCAGGGGACTATAAGAAGAGGATATAAGAGAATATACCAGGACAAGAAGAGGAGACGGGGGGGGGGAATATGTGAGGAGAGGCAGAAATTAATGAAGGTGCCGCTGTTGCAAGTTTTCACATAACGCACTTGCATGGTGCTCCTCTTACTCTTCCTTCACCTACTCCCCCTCCCCCTCCTCCTCCTCTCCCTCCCGTCCTCCTCCCTCTCCTCCCCCTCCTCCTCCTCCCCTCCCCTCCCCTCCCCTCCTCCTCCTCCTTCTCCTCCCCCCCCCCTCCTCCTCCCCTCCCCCCTCCCCCTCCCCCCTCCCTCCTCTCCTCCCCCTCCCCTCCTCCTCCTCCCCTCCCCTCCTCCTCCTCCTCCCCTCCTCCTCCTCCTCCTCCTCCTCTCCTCCCCTCCTCCTCCTCCTCCCCTCCTCCTCCTCCCCCTCCCCTCCTCCTCCTCCTCCTCCTACCCCCTCCTCCTCCTCCCCCTCCCTCCCCTCCTCCTCCTCCCCTCCCCCCTCCCCCCTCCTCCCCCTCCCCCTCCACTCCTCCTCCTCCTCCCCCCCCCTCCTCCCTCTCCCCCCTCCCCTCCCCTCCCCCCTCCTCCCCTCCCTCCCCCTCCCCTCCTCCTCCCTCCTCCTCCTCCCTCCCCCTCCTCCTCCCTCCTCCTCCTCCCCCTCCTCCTCCTCCTCCCCTCCCCTCCTCCTCCTCCTCCCCCTCCTCCCCTCCCCCTCCCCTCCTCCTCCTCCCCCTCCCCTCCTCCTCCCCCCTCCCCCTCCTCCTCCCCCTCCTCCTCCCCCTCCCCTCCCTCCTCCCCCCCTCCTCCTCCCCCTCCCTCCCCTCCTCCTCCCCTCCTCCTCCTCCCCTCCCCTCCTCCTCCCTCCCCTCCTCCTCCTCCTCCCCTCCTCCTCCTCCCTCCTCCCCTCCTCCTCCTCCTCCTCCCTCCCCTCCTCCTCCTCCTCCCCCTCCCCCTCCTCCCCCTCCCCCTCTCCCCCTCCTCTCAAAGACCCAACCATCCATACTCACAACTCTGCACATTAATAAAACTTGTGTTTTACTTGTCAAAGATACAAAAAAAAAAAAAACTCAAATGAAACTCGTTTTGTTCAAACTTTTTTTTTTTTTCAAAAGTATTTAAAGTCAAGCTACTTGCGAGATTTTATTTTTAAAATAATATCCAGTTACTTTCTTCCTTTCAAGTATCCTGTTAAACTAGTGCCCCGTGTGTGTGTGTGTGTGTGTGTGTGTGTGTGTGTTGCTTGCTTGGTCAGTGGGGGTTTGAAGCCTATCGACTACACAAGGGTCATTAAAAGGCTGCGTATCACTTGTTCTCCACCATCAGGGTAGGTATAAGATCGGTCAGGCAACAGGACAAGTGTTTCCTGACGTGGGTCTTAGTCATATGATGACCAGCAGCTGGAGCTTTTAGTCATCTGACCGAGGCCTTCCCCTGGCTTACCTCTCCACTCCTATAAAAATAATAGCTATTATCACCACTTTTATCTCACCAGTCAAGAATACTGTAGTCCCCTAAAATAGCGATTACAGTAAACTATCAGTGTATATACAGTGATAGTTTACTGTGTGTATACTATCAGAGTGTAAACACTGAGAGGCAGATATACATCTCTCGTATGTATACATGCTTATTAAGTTTTAAAACAAACTATTGTCAAAGAAAATATAACTGAATTTTTAAAAGCGTAATAACATGTTCAGAAACACGTAACTAACATGTTCAGAAACACGTAACTAACATGTTCAGAAACACGTAACTAACACGTTCAGAAACACGTAACTAACATGTTCAGAAACACGTAACTAACACGTTCAGAAACACGTAACTAACATGTTCAGAAACACGTAACTAACATGTTCAGAAACACGTAACTAACATGTTCAGAAACACGTAACTAACACGTTCAGAAACACGTAACTAACACGTTCAGAAACACGTAACTAACATGTTCAGAAACACGTAACTAACATGTTCAGAAACACGTAACTAACATGTTCAGAAACACGTAACTAACATGTTCAGAAACACGTAATCAACATGTTCAGAAACACGTAACTAACATGCTCAGAAACACGTAATCAACATGTTCAGAAACACGTAATTAACATGCTCAGAAACACGTAACTAACATGTTCAGAAACACGTAACTAACATGCTCAGAAACACGTAACTAACATGTTATATTCAGAAACACGTAATCAACATGTTCAGAAACACGTAATTAACATGCTCAGAAACACGTAACTAACATGTTCAGAAACACGTAATCAACATGCTCAGAAACACGTAAATAACATATTATATTCAGAAACACGTAATTAATACGTTCAGAACTAGAGAAAATGACTGGCAATATAACTATTATATCCCCCTATAATTTTGTTTCCATATAAATTATATGACTATAACTCATATTTTCATGAAATTATAGGAGTATAATCTGTGCTTTTATTAAATCAATCTCTCAGTCTATACAAATATGACATCCATTTCCCATTATTTTTTACTTTCTACAATATGAAATAAAATAAAAAAAAAAGATATGAAATAAAATAAAAAAAAAAAGCCAGAAAATGTCACTCATTCACATTTAAGCAAATAATAATAATAATGTAATAATAATTAATATAAATATAAAAATTAATAATGATAAAAATAATAATACAAAAACATCAAAATATTATTAAAAAGAATTTAATAATAATAATAATCATAGACACTACGGCTAGGCCTGGGGACAGTTGGTCCCAAAGATGAGGGGGTAAACCAACCCATCATCTTTGGGACCAACTGTCCCCAGGCTAGCTGGTCTAGTGGCTAACGCGACGGGCTGGAGTTTTGAGACTCTCTGACCGCGGGTTCAATCCCGGCCGGGGGTATTATTTGTTTGCAATCGTGTCATTACGATTTCGTGAGTCATGAGGGGGTACTTGTGCCTCCTCCCATGGGAGACTAACGTCTCGAGACACTCCCCAGATAAGGAGCCAAGGCCGGGTCACCACTACTTGGAAAAGACCCGGGCCGGGAGAATACCGGCGAATAAAAAAAAAATACGATATACAATATCACACAACTTAATGACTCTTCTGATTTAACGATAAAATCATGGTAATGGTGGCGTGTCGTTGTTCGAATTACACGAATCCACTTAACGACCGTGTAAATTATAGCCTAATTACCCGAGAGGCTCTGTTAACCGGATGATGAGGCAAAGTTAACCACACGATCATGATAATAATAATTATAAAAATAAAATACTACTACTACTAACAATAATAATAATACTATAATAAAATACTAATAATAATATATTAATACTAATAATAATAATAATAATAATAACACACTAATTACAAAAGCAGTAAAACAAAAGGCAGAATATTTATTCTCCCAGTAAGGTGGTATTTAATACCCTTGATGGGACATTAAATACTCCGACGGGAGTATTTAATTCCCCTTAGAGGACAATAAAGCTCTTTTTTTCTGCTCAGGCAAATATTAATTCACTGAACACCTGTAATTTAAAGCTTGTTGAGTCGAGATTATTATTATTATTATTATTATTATTATTATTATTATTATTAGTAGTAATAGTAGTAGTAGTAGTAGTAGTAGTAGTAGTAGTTGTTGTTGTTGTTGTTGGAATAATTGTAGCAGCAACAACAGTTGTAACAGTACTAGTAGTAATAGTGGCAATAGTAGTGCGTAGTAGTAGTGGTAGTAGCCGTAAAGCTGTAGTAGTAGCAGCAGTTGTTGTTGTTTAGTAGTTGTAGCAGCAGTAGTAGTTATTGTTGTTGTAGTAGTAATGATTTTATATCATGTTTAAGAAGAGGCGCTAGACCCGTTGGGGGTGACTCCACCTGGGGGTAGAGGGAGGCTGTAGGGTTCGACCCTGGGGAAGGAGGGAGACAAGCTCCAACTCCTTGGATCAAAAGTCACCGACAACGTTGCCATCTAACATGCTTCGGGCTAGTGAAATGCTCTTCATCCGAAGATCAGGAGCATCGCTTCCCTTCCGTATTCTATCACCTTTACGGGTGATAGAAAATAATAAGTTCGTGGTTTTAATATTAAACCCGCCCGTGGTTTAGGAATCTAACACACACATACACATTACATATATATATATATATATATATATATATATATATATATATATATATATATATATATATTTCTCTCTCTTTCTCTCCCAGTCTCTTCAAATTGCTCTCTCTTCTGTCTCTTGAAGCCAACCCACACACTCCTTCACTCTTCCTTGCCTCCTACACTCTTCCTCACCGGAATCTTTTCATCTTCTACGCCCTGAGAGTGCACACTGGAGATTGGATATGGAGAGCTTGCTGAAGCATCATGGATTGACGAGTGTGTGGTAGCACACACCGTGTAGTACATACACCATGTAGCATATACATACCATGCGGTAGCACACACCGTGTAGCACACACACCGTGTAGTACATACACCATGTAGCATATACATACCATGCGGTAGCACACACCGTGTAGCGCACACACCGTGCAGTAGCTCATATCGTGTAGCACACACACCGTGTAGTAGCTCACACCGTGTAGTAGCTCATACAGTGTAGCACACACACCGTGAAGTAGCTCATACAGTGTAGCACACACCGTGAAGTAGCTCATACAGTGTAGCACACACACCGTGTAGTAGCTCATACCGTGTAGCACACACACCGTGTAGCTCATACCGTGTAGCACACACCGTGTAGTAGCTCATACCGTGTAGCACACACACCGTGTAGTAGCTCATACCGTGTAGCACACACACCGTGTAGTAGCTGATACCGTGTAGCACACCGTGTAGTAGCTCATACCGTGTGGCACACACACCGTGTAGCACACACCGTGTAGTAGCTCATACCGTGTGGCACACACACCGTGTAGCACACACCGTGTAGTAGCTCATACCGTGTGGCACACACACCGTGTAGTAGCTCATACCGTGTAGCACACACCGTGTAGTAGCTCATACCGTGTGGCACACACACCGTGTAGTAGCTCATACCGTGTAGCACACACCGTGTAGTAGCTCATACCGTGTGGCACACACACCGTGTAGTAGCTCATACCGTGTAGCACACACCGTGTAGCTCATACCGTGTAGCACACACCGTGTAGTAGCTCATACCGTGTGGCAAACACCGTGTAGTAGCTCATACCGTGTAGCACACACCGTGTAGTAGCTCATACCGTGTGGCACACACACCGTGTAGCACACACCGTGTAGTAGCTCATACCGTGTGGCACACACACCGTGTAGTAGCTCATACCGTGTAGCACACACCGTGTAGTAGCTCATACCGTGTGGCACACACACCGTGTAGTAGCTCATACCGTGTAGCACACACCGTGTAGTAGCTCATACCGTGTAGCACACACCGTGTAGTAGCTCATACCGTGTGGCACACACACCGTGTAGTAGCACACAGGTACATAAACTTTCCAGCCAACAGATGAAAGAGGAAGAGGAGGCAGAGTATCTGTGTCATAACACTGGTGTCACACAACTTCTGACGGTGAAGAATACTCAATCTTAGCCTCATGGAAATTTAGAAATATAACCAAGATTTCAATTTCTACTTTCTACAGCCTCCCTTCTATAACCCCCCACTCCAACCCTCCCACCAACAACAGACAACCCACTCTACAACAGGACATAACATAGCAGCAAGAGTGGAAAACAGGGGCGGAGATAAACCGTTATTAACATGGGATTTCAATCATATGGAAAGTGACTGAAAGAACGAGACTTCACACGCACATAACTACTGAATTCACGTGGGAAAGGAGTAAAAGGTATGGGGGTCATGGAGGGAATATGGGAGGTAATGAGGCTAGATCTGATGCTGAGGTATGGGAGGGGAAATCCGGTATCCTTGATAAAGAATCATTCACCAGCGTCTAGGCAACATGTGAGAGGCACTGCTTGCCTATTTCAATTTATATATGTGACTTTACTCGCAAGTATATTTTAAGTCTTTCTCTCTATCATTAAATCTTTTAATATGATGAGTAAGACATATACAACACTTCAACATTGAGGGACTGATTACATCATCTTCATTTCAGTACTACTGCTGCCTCTGTATTCGACTGAAGAAACCTACTGTGTAGACGAAACGTTTCAACAATAAAGATGCCCAACTGTTGCACATGTGTCAATCATCTATTTGTCGGTATTTTATATAAATTTTCAACCAATCTTCCAACATTCGAATGTATTTTGTACCTCTGTCGCTTACAATGACCACCAGCAGGCTGACTGGTCAGATCATTCCCTAATTAACGAACGGAGGACAAAGCCTGCACCCAGTTCTTTTCAAAAATCATGTGTGATGTCCCTCTAAAAATCCAATGCCCTTCAGCCTAACATGCAAACCAGAAGTGTGTGTCTTATCTCCCGCAGGCGTGTGTGGATGGAGTGAAGAGGAGACTCTGACAGCAGCGTCAGCGTCGTCAGCAGGTGGTGGTGGTGGTGACGGCAGCAGCTACAGGAAGAGGGAGCTGGTGGTGGGTCCCAGAGAGGATCCGGAGGAGCTCATCACCCCAGAAGAACAGAACAACACCGAGGTCACAGCCCAGCTAGGGGGCACCGCGACTATCAAATGCTACACACACTTCCTCGGTGATGAGATGGTAGGTACAGGCGACGCACTCTTCAGTGTTTCTTCTCTCTCTCTCTCTCACACACACACAGCATCCACGGAACCACTGTACCATTCCCATCAGATGACTTGCTACGTCATTATTACACTTTCCGCGAAGGGTTAAACCCATATGGAACATTCAGCGCAAGGCATGGGTGGAGGCTCGACACTCGTTTAATCGAGAGAGAGAGAGAGAGAGAGAGAGAGAGAGAGAGAGAGAGAGAGAGAGAGAGAGAGAGAGAGAGAGAGAGAGAGTCAACCTAACTGCCCTCACCTGTCTTACCGTTATTAAAGGTAAGATGACCTCACCTGACTATTTTTTTCAAAGTTTTCTCTCTCTCATTTCTCATCTTTCTCTTTGCATCCCATTCTTCCCATCCTTCGTAAAAGAGACAGTGAAAGAGTGAGAATTATTATTCCTCTTTACACGCTCCTTTGATTTATTTTGGTATATAACTTTATATTATATGATGTATATATTTATGTGTACGGGCGTATATACAGTAGTGTGCATATTAATTGGGACAGCGATGAAATAAGACATTTATTTGGAAAAAAATAATATTTATTTGAAAAATACACAGCGATGATATGGCAGATAATTGATTTAATAAGAGATATATGACTGCCCTCTGCCTTTATAAGCATTGCTAAACGCTTTGGCACAGAATCCACCAATGTTGAACACATTTTGGCAAGTTCTTCGTCGTGGTACCAGGTCCTAATAACAATAGCAATTAGTTGCTGCAGAGTTGAACAGCCCTGTTTCACGATCCTGCGTTTGGTTATTGCCCATAGATTCTCAATTGGGTTGAGGTCAGGAAAGTTTCCAGGCCAATTTAGAACACTTTGCCCAATCTCTTCGAAGAATGTCAGCATTTTTCTGAAAGTGTGGCATGGAACAAGATCCTGCTGGAAAATGACTTCTCCGTCAGGAAAATCTCTATCCACAATGGGAAGCAAATGAATTGCCAGGACTGCCTTAAGTTTGTCACTCTTCATAATTTCGTCAACAATGACAACCTCCCCCAGGCCTGTGGGTGTTTTGGCGCTTGTTGAATGTGTCCATTCCAAAGAGGTTCGCCTCTGCGCCGTCTCACTACCACTGATCTGTACCCATGTACTTTAAAATGCGCCTCACCTGAAAATATAACTTTTCTGCATACATCTATCGTCCATCCCTCATGATCGAGTGCCCACCGCAGCCGTTTTTCCTTTATAGAAGGAGTCAATAATTGTTTCTTTACCGGTTTTCTGGCAGTTCTGCCAACTTCAAGGAGCCTTCATTAAATAGTTGAAGAATCAGTATCTACGCCAGCTGAAGCCAACTTTCTCTGTATACCTTTGATGGTTTTACTGGGATTATTCACACTATTCCTTATGATAACCTTGTCATCGTGAGGTGTTGTCTTGTGTTATCTTCCACATCTTCCTCGACGCAGAGCTCCATAATCACCAGTGTCGTCAGCTCTCTTCAGAACCCGACCAATAGTTGACTTTGCTAGGCTCAAATATTTGGCGATCTGTCTGATACTTAAATCAAAATGTTTTTCTAAGAACTACAACACTTGCACACTTCGTAGTGTAAAATCCATCATGAATTTCAGCAGTAATCATGAACCGAAGGAGAGAATTTGACGAAATTACATTCATTCATGGAGCACACTTGCAGGAACAGCCTTACAGAACAACAGCTGTTGTAGCACTGACGAAAGTCTTAGGGTAACACCACAGCTGGATGGTTGCCAGAAGTAGATAGCAAACTCTTCTGAAAAAAATCCAAACTATATTAATTAAGCCAGAGACTAAGACATATGAGATAATTACAAAATTTATTCCTGTCCCAATTAATTTGCATGCTACTGTATACGTCTGCGTATGCATTTAGAGAGAAAGAGAAAGAGAGAAAGAGAGAGAGTGAGTCCCCCCCAACTCTTCCTCTGACGTACTGAGTTTTACAGGAACATAAAAGAACTTCACTCTGTTTCTTGTTCCCCCTTAAAGAAAAAATTCCCCCCCACACACAAAGGCGTAAAATTTCCTCAGCAGCCGTGGCCACCCAGCATCCCCCAGAATCATCCAGCACCACCCATCATCCCCCAGAATCATCCAGCAACACCCATCATCCCCCAGTATCACTCAGCATCACCCAGCACTCCCAGCATCACCCACACTCTCCAGCATCACCCAGCGTTCCCCAGCACTACCCAGGTGCTGGTGGTGTATACCAGATGAATATTCACGGGTATCTCGCGGAGCAACAACCCGACAAGACGCGGGTGAAAATTCATTGGAGTTAACACCTAAGGCAAATATACGTCAATATATGATGGAAAACATAAATAAATCGAGACTAAACATTTCCTTCCAGCCCCTGTGAGGGGAAAATACTCCTTGCACATAAGAAGGAACACAGTGGCAGGTCTACTGGCCCATGCTAGACAAGTCCAAGCACATCTACTCAAGAAGGAGCACTTCAGCAGGCTTACTGGTTCAAGCTGGTCAGGTCCAACTCACACCCAACCACACCCATTCATGTATTTGTCTAGTCTATTTTTAAACCACACAACGTTTTAGTGGGACCAAAAGTCTTCGATGATTGAAGATACCTCTAAAAAATAATAAAATAGTTTTTGAAATCCGTTCATAATAGGGTAAATAAACCGAAAAAAGAGCAAGGATAAACGCGGTGAAAATTGTGAAAAGGAGAATTCGGGGAATAATAATAAAAATATATTTGGGAAGGGGAGAAAGGGGGTTACGCCCCCTCTCTGGTGGTTGCCTGATGCCTGGCTTAGCCCTGGCCAGCACCTGGAGCCAGAGGATCAGAGAGCTGGGACCTGGCTTCCTCTGGTCTCTCCCTCTCTGTCTCCCGGCTTTCAAATACCCGTTAAAGCGAGAGATGTATGATACGCTGCCTCTAATGGCCAGAGGTTTAGTCGCTCATACACGCATACGTACACATACATACATATATATACATACAGAGATGAGTTAGTAAGCTTTGGAAAGAAAATGCATGAAGGGGTACAAGAGCACAGTTCTGCTCGTGTACGAAATTCACATCCACACACAGATGCATGTATACATAAAACATAAACGCATACATATATACAGGCTACGTATACATACCAACGTAAAGTGTGAGGACCAAGAGCTGGAAGAATACATAAAAAACAACACATTTAACGACGTTAGCTTTTACTAAACTTTAAGTTCAGAAGTTGACGAAATCCAGGAGTTGTCCAAGTCCAGGAGTTGTCCAAGTCCAGGAGTTGACCAAGTCCAGGAGTTGTCCAAGTGTTGTCCAAGTCGAGGAGTTGACCAAGTCCAGGAGTTGTCCAAGTCCAGGAGTTGTCCAAGTCCAGGAGTTGTCCAAGTCCAGGAGTTGACCAAGTCCAGGAGTTGTCCAAGTCCAGGAGTTGACCAAGTCCAGGAGTTGTCCAAGTGTTGTCCAAGTCGAGGAGTTGACAAAGTCCAGGAGTTGTCCAAGTCCAGGAGTTGTCCAAGTCCAGGAGTTGACCAAGTCCAGGAGTTGTCCAAGTCCAGGAGTTGACCAAGTCCAGGAGTTGTCCAAGTGTTGTCCAAGTCGAGGAGTTGACCAAGTCCAGGAGTTGTCCAAGTCCAGGAGTTGTCCAAGTCCAGGAGTTGTCCAAGTCCAGGAGTTGACCAAGTCCAGGAGTTGTCCAAGTCCAGGAGTTGACCAAGTCCAGGAGTTGTCCAAGTCCAGGAGTTGTCCAAGTCCAGGAGTTGACCAAGTCCAGGAGTTGTCCAAGTCCGGGAGTTTTCCAAGTCCAGGAGTTGTCCAAGTCCAGGAGATGTCCAAATGTTGTCCAAGTCCAGGAGTTGTCCAAGTCCAGGAGTTGTCCAAGTCCAGGAGTTGACCAAGTCCAGGAGTTGACCAAGTCCAGGAGTTGTCCAAGTCCAGGAGTTGACCAAGTCCAGGAGTTGTCCAAGTCCAGGAGTTGTCCAAGTCCAGGAGTTGTCCAAGTCCAGGAGTTGTCCAAGTCCAGGAGTTGTCCAAGTCCAGGAGATGACCAAGTCCAGGAGTTGACCAAGTCCAGGAGTTGTCCAAGTCCAGGAGTTGTCCAAGTCCAGGAGTTGTCCAAGTCCAGGAGTTGACCAAGTCCAGGAGTTGACCAAGTCCAGGAGTTGTCCAAGTCCAGGAGTTGTCCAAGTCCAGGAGTTGTCCAAGTCCAGGAGTTGTCCAATAGTCCAGGAGTTGTCCAAGTCCAGGAGTTGTCCAAGTCCAGGAGATGATCAAGTCCAGGAGTTGACCAAGTCAAGGAGTTGTCCAAGTGTTGTCCAAGTCCAGGAGTTGTCCAAGTCCAAGAGTTGACCAAGTTCAGGAGTTGACCAAGTCCAGGAGTTGTCCAAGTCCAGGAGTTGTCCAAGTCCAGAAGCTGACCAAGTCCAGGAGTTGACCAAGCCCAGGAGTTGTCCAAATCCAGGAGTTAACCAAGTCCAGGAGGTGACCAAGTCCAGAAGCTGACCAAGTCCAGGAGTTGACCAAGTTCAGCAGTTGACCAAGTCCAGGAGTTGACCAAGCCCAGGAGTTGACCAAGTCCAGGAGTTGACCAAGTCCAGGAGTTGACCAAGTCCATGAGTTGACCAAGCCCAGGAGTTGACCAAGCCTAGGAGTTGACCAAGTCCAAGACTTGTAATAATGTTGGCAAAATTACCGACAATATATTAGGTAAAAGGACTTGTGTCCTTTTTACCTAACAAGTCCAAGACTTAACCAAACTTAACAAAAGCCGTGAATTTCACCCCGGATAACAAGAGCAGAAATGAGGGGAAAGATGTGAATTCTGTGGTGTTTAAAGTAGCCAGCCTCTCCTCCTGCCCATCACGTCAACAACACTCAAAAAAAACAACAACAAAAAAAAAAACCGGAATTGAACCGGTGTTCCTACTGTTTACAACGAAACTATGATACCCAATTTTTTAACCAAATTTTTATTTAGACATTAATAAGGTAAATGAATACATTAAATATTACTATATGCGCCACTGCTATTTTTTCCGTAATGCAAACTGCTCTCTCTCTCTCTCTCTCTCTCTCTCTCTCTCTCTCTCTCTCTCTCTCTCTCTCTCTCTCTCTCTTTCTCTCACATTGCCTCTTACTCTCAGGGTAACAAACTGACCTTTTTAAAGTTAAGTTTAATGTTACTCCTACAAACTTAGCCTTTTTCCTCTTGTAAAGTCTCGCTCCTCGCTGAACCTCACTCCCTGTAGAGCTTCACGACTTGCAGAGCTTCACTCCTTGTAGAGCTTTACGACTTGTAGAGCTTCACTCCCTGTAGAGCTTCACGACCTGTAGAGATTCACTCAGTGCGGAGCTTCACCTGTAGAGCTTCATGACCTGTAGAGATTTACTCCCTGTAGAGATTCAAGACGTGTAGTTTCAAAACTTGTACAGTTACACGACCTGTAGATTCACGACTTGCAGAGCTTCACGACCTGTAGATCTTCACTCCTTGTAGAGCTTCACTCCTCGTAGAGCTTCACTCCTTCCAGATTAAGTCTTCCTTTGTCAAATTAACACTCTTCACTTTCAAAGTTAGTTGTTGCTTCCTCTCCAACTTGATCATACACCTCTTAAGTTAGTCCCAGCCTCCTCCTCCTTCTCCTCCTCTTCTTCCTCTTCCTCCTCCTCCTCCTCCTTTCTGCTCTTCCTTCACTTTCTGCTGCTGCTGCTGTTGTCGTTGCTTCTCTGACTCCTCAAATGATTCATCAACTTGCCCCTCACAACATGTTTCAAGTTGAGTCAACTCACAATCAATTACATCTCTGAAAACTAACACGAAAGCAATTACTTTGATTTCTAAGTAAGACATTTTTAAGATACTGCTTCTCTAGATTTAAGTTGTAATCAGTACTAGTTAGCAACTACATCCTATTCTAGTTTTGCACAGTCTCTCTCATATATGTTAGTTCTCTCTCTCTCCCTCTCTCTCTCTCTCTCTCTCTCTCTCTCTCTCTCTCTCTCTCTCTAATCTAGCCTTCCCATCCACAGTCTGGCTTTTCCTAACCTACACAGCTAACCTATCTAATAACCTAGCTTAACTATCGATACCATGCTACTAGTATCATTACCACCACCACTACTACTAATACTACTACCATCACCGTTATTTCTACCATCATCACTACCCCCCCCCCAATAGCCCCCAATTAACACTGACATCAACATCGCTACACACCACATTGCTACCACCACTACTACCACCATTACGTCACACTGCTACCACCACCATCACGTCGCACTGCTACCACCACCATCACGTCACACTGCTACCACCACCATCACGTCGCACTGCTACCACCACCATCACGTCGCACTGCTACCACCACCATCACGTCACACTGCTACCACCACCATTACGTCGCACTGCTACCACCACCACCTCGAACAGGTGACGCGCATCATGTGTCAACCAAAGATGTATTTACCTTACTTGATGACTTACCAACGATAAGGAATGTTTAATCAAGACCCAGGATACCCGAGACACAGTCAAGAGCAGCAGTAATTACACCAGGGAAAGGTCGAGGGAGTGTGGGAGGGGTGAGACAGGGACGGGAGGGACGGAAGGGAGGGAAGGGAGAAAAGTTCTTTTACAAAAGAAGTACTCTCCAGTTTTCAGGTTGTTGGACGTCTGATGAATGAGTAAGACACACACACACACACTGGAGGACAGGAGGGTCAGGGGAGACATGATAACGACATATAAAATACTGCGTGGAATAGACAAGGTGGACAAAGACCAGAGATGTTCCAGAAGATGGGACAGAGAAACAAAATGCCTTCTGTTGTTAAGACTCCTATGAGTCAATGGATTGAAGACTCCTATGAGTCAAAGGTTGAGACTCCTATGTGTTCAAAGGATCAAACTCTATGAGTCAAAGGATGAAGACTCCTAGAGTCAAAGGATTGAAAAGACTCCTATTGATCAAAGGATGTAAGAAGTTCTTCAGTCCACAAAGTTGTCAGGCTGTGGAAATGGCCTAGAAAGTGACGTTAGTGGAGGCCGGGAACCGTACATAGTTTTATAGACGAGGTTTGTAAAGTTCATGGAGCAGGGAGAAGGACCTAGTAGGAACCAGCGAAGAGGCCGGGCTGGAGCTAAACACTCGACCCTGACAACTACAAATAGGTGAGTACACACACCAACGCGCGCGACACACACCTGTGGGTCAATCACACCAAGTGTAAGGAAGTTCGAATCTCCGCCACTACCTACTGATAATGGTGTGGGGGAGCACACCACACTACCACTGACACAAGCTTGAAATATGCAATATAAGAACATCAGAGTAAAGGAGCACTGCAGAAGGCCTGCTGCCCTGTGCTAGGCGGCTCCTGCACCCAACCACTGATGATTAATTAAGACATGTTGGTATCTTTATTGAGAAAACGTTTCGCCTACATGTACAGTAGGCTTTCGTCGAGTACAGAGGAATCAGAAGCAGTAGCGATGTAAAGATGTAATCAGTCCATCACCCTTGAATACGTAGTTTTGAGGTGGTCAGTCCCTCAGCTATCCCACTCACCTTGTGTTTGTCCAACCCACCCACCCACCTTGTGTTTGTCCAACCCACCCACCCACCTTGTGTTTGTACAACCCACCCACCCACCTTGTGTTTGTCCATCCAACCCACCCACCTTGTGTTTGTCCAACCCACCCACCCACCTTCTGTTTGTCCAACCAACCCACCCACCCACCTTGTGTTTGTCCAACCCCACCACCCACCTTGTGTTTGTCAACCCAACCCACCACCACCTTGTGTTTGTCCATCCAACCCACCCACCCACCTTCTGTTTGTCCAACCAACCCACTCACCCACCTTCTGTTTGTCCAACCAACCCACCCACCCACCTTCTGTTTGCCAACTAACCCACTCACCCACCTTTGTTTGTCCAACCACCCACCCACCCACCTTCTTTGTCCAATCAACCCACCACCACCACCTTGTGTTTGTCCAACCAACCCACCCACCCACCTGTTTGTCCAATACTAACCACCACCTTGGGTTTGTTAACCAAGCCCACGACCCACACTGATTTGTCAACAAACACCACCGGCCCCACCTTGGGTTTCAACAACCCTACACCATCCCACTGTGCTTAACCAACCAACCCCACAACACCGACCCACTTGGGTTGTCAACCCACAACCACCCACCCACCTTGTGCTTATCAACCACCCCCAACCACCTTGTTTTGTCCATCAACCCACCAACCTGGTTGTCACACTATCCAACCCTACCTTGGGTTTGTCAAACCAACCACTCACCACTTGTGCTAATCCAACCCATCCCACTCCACCTGTGTTGCCATCCAAACCACCCACCCACTCTGTTTGTCCAACAACCCACCCACCACCTGGGTTGTCCATCCAACCATCCCACCACCTGTGCTTATCATCCCACCCCACCCACCTTGTGTTGTCAACCAAACCCACCCACCCACCTCTGTTATGTCCACCAAACCCACCCACCACCTTGTGTTTGTCTCAACCCACCCACCTTGTGTTTGTCAATCCATACCTCCCCACCACACTTGTGTTTATCCATCACCCAACACCACCCACCTTGAGTTTGTCCAATCACCCACCCACCCACCTTGTGTTTGTCCACCATCAATCCACACACCCATCCTGTGTTTGTCCATCAACCTCACACCCACCTTGTGTTTGTCCAATCAACCCACCCACCCACCTTGGTTGTCCAATCAACCACCACCCACCTTGTGTTTGCCAAACGCAACCCCACCCCCCACCTGTGTTAGTCCAATCAACCCTCCCACCCACCTTGTGTTTGTCCAATCAACCACCACCCCCCACCTTGTGTGTCCATCACACCCACCCACCTTGTGCGTGTCCATCATTCCCACCCCACCCCACCTTGTGTTTGTCCACATCAACCCACCCACCACCTTGTGTTTGTCCAATCAACCACCCACACCACCTTGTGTTGTCCTAATCAACCCACCCAATCATGGGTGACTACAAAGATAAGTTTTGTCACAGATGTATTTGTCATAACACAAGTAACTTGAATGAGGTCATCCACTAAGTTACCACCAGTCACCTGCTCCTCAACACCTGTCATCACCACTCACCTGCTCCTCAAAACCTGTCATCACCACTCACCTGCTCCTCAACACCTGTCATCACCACTCACCTGCTCCTAACACCTGTCATCACCACTCACCTGCCCTCAACACCTGTCATACACTCACCTGCTCCTCAACACCTGTCATCCACCACTCACCTGCTCCTCAACACCTGTCATCACCACTCACCTGCTCCTCACACTGTCATCACCACTCACCTGCTCCTCAACACCTGTCATCACCACTCACCTGCTCCTCAACACCTGTCATCACCACTCACCTGCTCCTCAACACCTGTCATCACACTCACCTGCTCCTCAACACTGTCATCACCACTCACCTGCTCTCCTCAACACCTGTCATCACCACTCACCTGCTCTCAACACCTGTCATCACCACTCACCTGCCCTCAACACTGTCATCACCACTCACCTGCTCCTCAACACCTGTCATTACCACTCACCTGCTCCTCAACACCTGTCATCACACTCACCTGCTCCTCAACACCTGTCATCACCACTCACCTGCTCCTCAAACACCTGTCATCACCACTCGCCTGCTCCTCAACACCTGTCATCACCACTCCCTGCTCCTCAACACCTGTCATCACCACTCACCTGCCCTCAACACCTGTCATCACCACTCACTGCTCCTCAACACCTGTCATCACCACTCACCTGCTCCTCAACACCTGTCATCACCACTCACCTGCTCCTCAACACCTGTCATCACCACTCATCTGCTCCTCAACACCTGTCATTACCACTCACCTGCCCCAACACCTGTCATCACCACTCACCTGCTCCTCAACACTGTCATCACCACTACCTGCTCCTCAACACCTGTCATCACCACTCAGCCTGCTCCTCAACACCTGTCATCACCACTCGCCTGCTCCTCAACACTTGTCATCACCACTCACCTGCTCCTCAACACCTGTCATCACCACTCACCTGCTCCTCAACACCTGTCATCACCACTCACCTGCTCCTCAACACCTGTCATCACCACTCACCTGCTCCTCAACACCTGTCATTACCACTCACCTGCTCCTCAACACCTGTCATCACCACTCACCTGCTCCTCAACACCTGTCATCACCACTCACCTGCTCCTCAACACCTGTCATCACCACTCACCTGCTCCTCAACACCTGTCATACCACTCACCTGCTCCTCAACACCTGTCATCACCACTCACCTGCTCCTCAACACCTGTCATCACCACTCACCTGCTCCTCAACACCTGTCATCACCACTCACCTGCTCCTCAACACCTGTCATCACCACTCACCTGCTCCTCAACACCTGTCATCACATGCTGACCTGCTCCTCAACACCTGTCATCACCACTCACTGCTCCTCAACACCTGTCATCACCACTCACCTGCTCCTCAACACCTGTCATCACCACACACCTGTCTCACACTCGCCCTGCTCCTCAACACCTGTCATCACCACTCACCTGCTCCCTTAACACCTGTCATCACCACTCACCTGCTCCTCAACACCTGTCATCACCACTCACCTGCTCCTCAACACCTGTCATCACCATTCACCTGCTCCTCAACACCTGTCATCACCACTCACCTACTCCTCAACACCTGTCATCACCACTCACCTGCTCAACACCGTCATCACCACTCGCCTCTTCACGAGAGTGAACCAAGCAGCGTGAAGAGTCGTGTCAGCAGCTGGGAGAAGCACTGACCTCAAGACTCACGTCCCAACTCCAGCTTTTTTTTTTTTTTAAAACCTGGAGAATTACTTCACTGACACACTTCCTCTTGGCTTCATGCACAAGAGACGAGCACTCTCCTCTTGGCTTTTACACCTGGCTTTATTCACAATAGACACACAACCCGCAAAGCAGTGTTATATCACATCCACTGAGGTCTCTGAAGCTAAAACGTTGTGTAGTTATAAAAAATTAATTCAGACTAATACATGAGTGGGTGTGGGTGGGTGCAGGTGATGTAAGTTGAACCTGACTGGCTTGGGCCAGTGGGTCTGCTGCGGTGCTTCTTCCTTCTTAAGTGGATGTGCCTTGGAGTTGACTGGCTTGGGCCAATAGGTGACTTGGACCTGCCTAGCATGTACCAGTAGAGGTGCTGCAATGTTCCTAATTTCTTATATCTACCCCAGGATGCGACCCACAACAGTCGACCCAGGAACCCTTTTCACTTCTTAGGTAAACAGGTGGGTAGGTGGCAATGTAAGGAGGTTCACCTATACCTCTCACCCGGGATATCTAACCCGAGTTCCTTCGGCTGTAATCTTTCCAAAAACGTATGCCATATCACTCCCATGCATAGGGTTTGTTTTCGAGGCTTACTAAACCTATGTGGGGTCTGTGCGAGAAGTGATGGAGGCTTGATCCACCGTCCACTATGTCTGAAAATGGTATAAAATACCGACAAGTTGATGATTAAGACACCTGTGCAACAGCTGGGTATCTTTATTGTTGAAACGTTTCGCCTACACAGTAGGCTTCTTTAGTCAAATACAGAGGCAGCAGCTGTAGTAGTGACATGATGATGATGTAATCAGTCCATTAACCTTGGAGAAATAGTATTTGAGGTGGTCAGTCCCTTAGCCTGCAGAAGAGTTCAGCTCCACTGTCTGGAACGATATGAAGCTGAATCATAAGAGTCGTAAATAACATCTCGCCTTCGACAGTATTTTAAGACACCATTTTTATGCTTTCTCTCGTTTTCCTCGTCCACTAAAATATTCCACTTGATTATTTACACACCGTTTTTCTTTATCACTAAGTCTCTCTCCAGTTTTCTTTACGAGGAGGACTGCTCCACAATTCACACAAGACAATAAAAAAAAATCGCTTCTACAGAATCACACAATTCCACAAATAATAACCGAGCCGAGGAACAATTCCTCAATACCGTCTGAACACAAACACCAACAATTCCACAATATCAGCCTGTGCACTGGAGTAACTAACTACAAAAACAACCTGGACAGTGTCTCTGTAGATGAATGGTTCAGAGAACCGACATGTTGATAAATTAGACACATGTGCAACTCTTGGGTATCTTTATTGAGGAAACGTTTCGCCACACAGTGGCTTCATCAGTCCATACGTAGGTGAAACTTGAAGTACAGGAGGAGAATGAGGTAATCAGTCCCTCAACCTTGAGTCGATGTGTTCATCCATCAATCTTGAGTAGAATACGCCGTATTCTACTCAAGATTGATGGACTGAACACATCGACTCAAGGTTGAGGGACTGATTACCTCATTCTCCTCCTGTTCTTCAAGATTCTCCTTTGTATGGACTGATGAAGCCACTGTGTGGCGAAACGTTTCCTCAATAAAGATACCCAAGAGTTGCACATGTGTTTAATTTATGGACAGTGTCTCCCTGGCCGTGTCCACGCGTCCACTGGGATGGTAAGGCTTCAGGTCTCGCCTTTCGGACCTGTGAACCCTTTTCCGAAATCTGAGTTGTTTCATTCTCATCATTATTCTCACTTGGCGGCGCTCAATCAGTAAGTTTATTTAGGTATAGGGATACATAAATACAGTTACACATATTATCATACATAGTAACATATGTGTAAAATACCCAGGATAACCCCAAAAAGGTCAAAAAGTGGCTTATATCTATTGCGGTGGTGGTCAGACGGAACTTTTGGGGCAAGAGAAATTATATCAGGACAGATGAAAGAAAGAGGAAGAGATATCTCGTAATTTCTCGAATTAAAGAGGCGTCCTTTGTTTGCAAAGGACGCCTCTGCAAACAAAGGGTTTGTTTGTATCAGTTATCTGGGACCCGCATGTTCCACAAGGAAGAAAACCACTAGGATTAAAAATCCCAAGTAGATGAAGGCCGGTGGAACAACCCTGGTGTACAGGAAGGGTACACAATGTACCGATGACGGAGGAAGGAGCGATAACTGCTTTGTGGTGACACAGCACAAGGGAGGGATAGCAAGAGCTGCTGAAGGGACAGCAAGAACAGCTGGAGGGATAGCCAGAGCTGCTGGAGGGATAGCAAAAGCTGCTGAAGGGATAGCAAAAGCTGCTCGAGGGATAAAAGCTGTCGGAGGGATTGCAAGAGCTGATGAAGGGATACCAAGAGATACTGGAAGGCTACCAATAGCTTCTGGAGGGATAGCCGGTCTGTGATCACTTATCAATGACTAGAAATTACGGGAATCCAACCGGGAACGATTTTTTTGTTTCCCATAAAAAAATCAGTATAAGAGGACCAAAACTCTTCAACATTTTCATTTAGTGCTAATTACCCCCCAAATTATGGTTTGTCTTCAAGAGGAAACTTTATAAGGTCCTCAGGTCAGTTCCTGATCAGCCCGGCTGTGGTGCGCAAGTTGGACTGCATGCAGCTGGCACGAACAACCTGGTGGATCAGGTTAGCAACATGGAGGCCTGGTCGGGAAAGGAATTAGTTTTGCATGTTGCAGGTCTAATATCAGAAAATTCTAGGTAGACTCCAGGTGGATCATAGCTCGTACTTCAAGGCTCCAAGTAGATCACAGCTTATACCTCAAGACTCCAGGTAGAGCACAGCTTGTACTTGAAGCAGTAAGAGGGTAGAGAGAGGCACCGTGGTGAAGGAAGGCGGTGCTGTGACCTCTACACTAACTTCCTTGTTCAGTCAGGAAAGGCGCGATATTTCACGAAAGCAATATCTGGTTAGTCTCACCACGGAAGCATCACACGCACGCACACACACCCACGCACGCACACACACACACACACACACACACACACACACACACACACACACACACACACACACATTTTCAGATTCAATACATCTGTGACTTAACATTCAGCGAGTCACTAATAATGGCTATCAAGGGACTTGAAATAGAGTTGTCACCAGCTATGTTGGTGTGAGATTCATCTGTAAAATCCAGCATTAGTGGGTCACAGTGGTGGTTCACGTTAACTTCCTAGTGTAGAAAAATGCACCTTGAAAGACGACTGTTATTACATCAGCATGGTGTAGAGGTTAGAACACAGGCCCCAGAGTTTAGCACTGTTGTGCTGTGGGTTCGAATTCTGTGTGTTTTTTACCATAATTTTATTATTTTAAGTCACCCAGTAGTGTGATGTGTATTGTAGTGTAGTATAGTGTAGTGCAGTGTAGTATAGTGATGTATTGTGGTTAGTGTAGGCTGTAATATAGTGGTTTAGTGTAGCAGTCTAGTGTAGTGATGTGTAGTGGCGTGGTTATATGTAGTGATGTGTAGTGGTGTATTGTAGTGATGTGCAGTGTAGTGGTGTAAGTGGTATGTAGTGTAATGGTGTAGTGATGTGTGTTGTAGTAATGTGTAGTGATGCAGTGTAGTGACATAAGAGTATGTTGTGTGTAATGTGGATGTGTAGTGTTATGTATGTGATGTAGTGATGTGTAGTAGTTTACTGATATGTGATGCAGTGATGTGTAGTGTAGTGGTGTAGTGATGTAGTGATGTGTAGTGTAGTGCTGTAGTGATGTAAGTGGTATGTAATGTAGTGGTGCTCATGGTGTCGACGCCACAAAAGAATCATGTGTGTGTGCGCCACAACTTTCACTAGAGGCTCTGGAGTTTACAAATAACTGAAGTGATTACATTAACGTAATCCTGGCGGAGAAAGTGTTTTAACTGCTGTTGTAAATACCAACTTATCTATACCACCACTGTAAATATTCAGAGAATCATGTCTACCCCTGGTAACGGATAACACACACACAGGATGGTGCAGGAGCAGCCTTGCAGTCCACGTATGTTACTAACCTTATGTGCCAAAAATACAACAACAAACTGAACATCGGAAATGCTTTTAATTCAGAGAAAAAACGACGTTGACCTCAGATCCGTTCGTGAGTATTTTTGTACAGTTTATTTATCTACTCTTATCACAATATTGAGTCAAAACTTCCCTTTGGAGAGCATGAAACTGACTCAGGTGAAGGTGTCCAGCAGGGAGACCCTCTCGCCCCTCTTCTTTTTCTGCCTGGCTATGAAAATTGTCAGTAAGCTCAAAGTCTGCTTCTTGTATGATGGTGCATTACAAGGTCAATGTCTGCTTCTTGTATGATGGCACATTAGAAGGCACTAACGAATCCCTTCTAGAAGACATAAGAAATATCAAAGAGCGAGGAAGGAATCAAGGCCTCTCCCTAAGCCCTTCGAAATGTGAACTGATGTCCTCCAGCACACCACACACACACACACACACACCAAGGAACAAACTTCACCTGCCCTGCATGGAGTCCGTGGAGTTCAAATCGTCCATTTGGCTCCTTGTACTCTCCTTGGTGCCCCACTTGCACTATTATGCTATTGGTGGGATCTTGGAAAAAAAGGAATGTCTAACATCAAGTGAATGCAAACCAGGATGAACAACACTGGTGCTCACGATACCTTCTATCTCATCAGGTGCCTATCTCTCCCGAAGCTTTTTTTTTTTTACGATGCTCTCTATACTCTGTCAGCCCCAGATCGGGAGAGTATGACTCCCTCCTAAAGTCAAAGCTGGGAAAAGCTCTAAACTTCTCTGGACGAATCACAGCAGAAGCAAATCACATGCCCAGTCACTGGACATATGTACAACATATTACCCTGCCAGCCTTATCTTCTTCCCATGGATTCAACGAGATGGTGAAGAAACCTCTACCAGAATTCACTTAATCAGGCAGGATGGAGGGTGACCCTAGCTACACTAGTGGTACCAGCGCCTCGAATGACTTTCAGCACAGAGACCTTGGTTCCTGGGGTAAAGTATGCTATGACATTCCTCATCGAGGTCACCAGAAACTCTAGGATTGCTATTACAACCCAGGAACAATAAGGCCTGTTATCCTGGGATTAAAGGTGAGCAAGGAGCAGGACAAACACAGCTGAATGACTTTGAATTATGTTTTCCTTCACTAAGTGCGATTATAAGTATTTACAAGTATGTACACTATATACAGTTGGAAATATGTGTGTACAACACGGTTAATCAAGAGGCAAAGACACAGCCTTTAGACAGAATGGACAACCGTTTTCAACCAGCTCTAGAATGGAAATGACAATGGTGGAAACGTGAGTGGTGACCACGACATCTCCACAATTGCCAGACCCACCTTCTCATTGGCTGAGCCTAGGTACTTATCTGACGATGGGGCCCCATCGTCCGACCTTTAGCACCTGGTTCGCTGGTTGGGGAGGTAGCCTTTTAATGAGGGTGTGTACATGCGCAAAATAAAGAGTACATACTCCTTGCATGCCACACTTTCTTTTCCAGCTTCTCAGAGCTCAGAAATGAGCTCTGAGCTGAGCATAATCACATATGTCCTCGCAACATGAAGCAAGTTTAATTCGCTAGATTCATGTTGTTAGTAGGATTGGTGGTGTAATGGTTAGAGCAATGCGGACGTTGTGTAGCTAGAAAAGGTGACGCAGGATCGAGTCTCGGCCAGCCGCAGTTTAGGTAATGATTAAAAACTCACAAATTCCATTTCACACACACACACACACACACACACATATATATATATATATATATATATATATATATATTATATAATATATATTATATATATAATATATATAATGGCATAAACGGGGTTATTGTGGAAAGTTAGATGCTAAAATTAAAGTTTTCTGGGTTTATATAACGCAACTACCGACCTCTCTGTTTATGGCTCTGACAATGTGTCGAAAAAAATTTCATGTTATTTTTAGTGTGTGTGTACTCACCTATTTGTACTCACCTATTTGTGGTTGCAGGGGTCGAGTCCTAGCTCCTGGCCCCGCCTCTTCACCGGTTGCTACTAGACCCTCTCTCTCCCCGCTCCATGAGCTTTATCAAACCTCGTCTTAAAACTGTGTATGGTTCCTGCCTCCACTACGTCATTTTCTAGGCTATTCCACTGCCTTACAACTCTATGACTGAAGAAATACTTCCTACTATCTCTCTGACTCATTTGTGTCTTCAACTTCCAATTGTGGCCTCTTGTTTCTGTGTCCCCTCCCTGGAACATCCGGTCCTTGTCCACCTTGTCTATTCCACGCAGTATTTTATATGTCGTTATCATGTCTCCCCTGACCCTCCTGTCCTCCAGTGTCGTCAGGCCGATTTCCCTTAATCTTTCTTCATAGGACATTCCCCTTAGCTCTGGAACTAACCTTGTTGCAAACCTTTGTACTTTCTCTAGTTTCTTGACGTGCTTTATCAAGTGCGGGTTCCAAACAGGTGCTGCATACTCCAGTATGGGCCTGACATACACGGTGTACAGTGTCTTGAATGATTCCTTACTAAGGTGTCGGAATGCTGTTCTCAGGTTTGCCAGGCGCCCATATGCGTGCAGCAGTTATCTGATTGATGTGTGCTTCCGGAGACATGCTCGGTGTTATACTCACCCCAAGATCTTTCTCCTTGAGTGAGGTTTGCAGTCTTTGGCCACCTAGCCTATACTCTGTCTGTGGTCTTCTGTGCCCTTCCCCTATCTTCATGACTTTGCATTTGGCAGGATTAAATTCGAGAAGCCATTTGCTGGACCAGGTGTCCAGTCTGTCCAGGTCTCTTTGAAGTCCTGCCTGGTCCTCATCAGATTTAATTCTCCTCATTAACTTCACATCATCTGCAAACAGGGACACTTCTGAGTCTAACCCTTCCGTCATGTCGTTCACATATACCAAAAATAGCACTGGTCCTAGGACCGACCCCTGTGGGACCCCGCTCGTCACAGGTGCCCACTGTGATACATCATTACGTACCATGACTCGTTGTTGCCTCCCTGTCAGGTATTCTCTGATCCATTGCAGTGCCCTTCCTGTTATATGCACCTGATGCTCTAGCTTCTGCACTAATCTCTTGTGAGGAACTGTGTCAAAAGCCTTCTTGCAGTCCAAGAAGATGCAATCAACCCACCCCTCTCTCTCTTGTCTTACTTCTGTTATTTTATCATAAAACTCCAGAAGGTTTGTGACACAGGATTTGCCTTCCGTGAATCCGTGCTGGTTGGCATTTATACTCCTGTTCCGTTCCAGGTGCTCCACCACTCTCCTCCTGATAATCTTCTCCATAATTT
Organism: Cherax quadricarinatus; assembly: GCF_026875155.1. NCBI lineage: Eukaryota > Metazoa > Arthropoda > Malacostraca > Decapoda > Parastacidae > Cherax > Cherax quadricarinatus. The sequence continues at coordinate 20,534,771 of NC_069462.1, read as the reverse complement.
TGCATACTATACACGTCAATGACACAGGTCTATAGTTTAGTGCCTCTTTTCTGTCTCCTTTTTTGAAAATGGGAACTACATTTGCCGTCTTCCATACCTCAGGTAGTTGCCCAGTTTCCAGGGATGTGTTGAAGATTGTGGTAAGTGGTACGCACAACATATCTGCTCCCTCTCTAAGGACCCATGGAGAGATGTTGTCCGGTCCCATTGCCTTTGAGGTATCGATGTCCCTTAGCAGTTTCTTCACCTCCTCCTCATCTGTATGTATGTCGTCCAACACTTGTTGGTGTATTCCTTGTTGGTGTCCCCATCTGGTCTGTCCCCCCAGAGTCCTTCCTGTCTCTACTGTAAATACTTCCTTAAATCTCGTGTTGAGCTCCTCACATACCTCTTGATCGTTTCTTGTGAGTTCTCCACCTTCTTTCCTCAGCCTTATCACCTGGTCCTTGACTGTTGTCTTCCTCCTAATGTGGCTATACAGCAGTTTCGGGTCAGATTTGACTTTCAATGCTATGTCGTTTTCATACTGTCGCTGGGCCTCCCTCCTTATCTGCGCATACTCGTTTCTGGCTCTTCTACTAATCTCCTTGTTTTCCTGGGTCCTATGCCTCCTGTACCTTTTCCATTCTCTGTTGCACTTTGTTTTTGCCTCCCTACACCTTCGGGTAAACCAAGGACTCGTTTTGGTCTTCCTATTATTTCTGTTTCCCTTGGGAACAAAACTTTCCTCTGCCTCCTTGCACTTTGTTGCCACATATTCCATCATCTCGTTTACTGATTTTCCTACCATTTCTCTGTCCCACTGAACCTCCTGCAGGAAGTTTCTCATACCTGTGTAGTCCCCCCTTTTATAGTTTGGCCTGTCCCCTTCAGTTCCTGTTACCTTCTCCACTTGTAACTCTACTATATAGTCAAAACTCAGAACCATATGATCGATAGCTCCAAGGGGCCTCTCGTAAGTGATGTCCTCGATGTCTGAACTGCTCAGGGTGAACACAAGATCCAGTCTTGCTGGCTCATCCTCCCCTCTCTCTCTGGTTGTGTCCCTGACATGTTGATGCATGAGGTTTTCAAGTACCACATCCAACATCTTGGCTCTCCATGTTTCGGGACCCCCATGTGGCTCCAGGTTTTCCCAGTCGATCTCCCTGTGGTTGAAATCGCCCATTACCAGTAACTTTGCTCTGCTCGAGTGAGCTCTTCTTGCCACCTCAGCCAGTGTGTCCACCATCACCCTGTTGTTTTCTTCGTACTCCTCTCTTGGCCTCCTGCAGTTCTGTGGTGGGTTATACATCACTCCAATGACTACTTTATGTTCTCCGGACTGAATTGTACCTACAATGTAGTCTCTTTCTCCAATCATGTCCATGCCTTCCATTTCCTCAAATCCCCATTGGTGTTTTATGAGCAGTGCAACCCCTCCTCCCCTCCTGTGTGTGTGTGTGTGTGTGTGTGTGTGTGTGTGTGTGTGTGTGTGTGTGTGTGTGTGTGTGTGTGTGTGTGTGTGTGTGTGTGTGTGTGTGTGTGTCTGTGTGTGTCTGTGTGTGTGTGTGTGTGTGTGTGTGTGTGTTTGTGTGTGTGTGTGTGTGTGTACATTCCCTCTCCCCTCCATACTGCTACAAATATGCGCTGCCATGGCGGGTTAAATGACTTTGTTGTGTAACATCATTTTCTGGCGTACCCCAGTTCGAACCATATCTACAATACGCATTTTATGAAAAAAAAATTACTTGCTCCCACCCCCACCACCAAAAATAATAAAAAAAAGTTTTGTTTTGTTTCAATTGTCGGATGGAAACGAGAGAAAAATATTAAAGGAATGTGAAAAAATTGCTTGTGTGTATTGCCTGTGGCTGAGGAGAGAGAGAGAGAGAGAGAGAGAGAGAGAGAGAGAGAGAGAGAGAGAGAGAGAGAGAGAGAGAGAGAGAGAGAGAGAGAGAGAGAGAGGTGGTAATGCCGGTGCAGTAGTAAGGATGAATGGGAGGGTGTTGGTACATGGGGAAGAAGTTGATATCCTTGGAGTGAAATTTGACTCCAAACTGACCATGAAGAACCACGTTATAAATCTTGCAAACAAGGCAGCCAGGAAGCTTACAGCACTTCGCCGTATCTCGCATCTGCTTGACAGTAGGGGTTGCAAGATTCTGTATGAGGCAAAAGTACACTCACACCTTGAGTATGCTCCACTTTCTTGGTTTGCTTGCCCCCTCCCCTCATCTGCGACTGCTTAACAGAGTAGAGAACAGAGCAAGACATCTCATCTCTCGCCTGGACCCATCCTGGATAGATCTGGGTGGCCTTACTGCTATGTACAAGGCCAATATTGTCAAAGTACCACACTTGGATCCACTTCGAGGACAGCGTGAAGCAAGCTTGTATACCACAAGACGGGCAGAAAGCAGCAACTTCATTCTGGCTGTACCCTTCTCCAGAACATCACTTCATCTGAGATCATTTATCCCCAAGATGACTCGAGTATGGAACACATTCGTACAGCATTATGATGTTAACGAGATAAAGCCAGTTGATCAAATGAAAATGCTGGCCCACAGATGGCTCCAACTTCATCCTGTTCCATATTTCTGTCTCACAATAAAAAAAAGGCTTTCCAATGAGTTAATGCAAATAACAGTTTTTAGCTTGTAAATAAAGTTAGGAACCTTAACTTAACCTTGTAAAACCCTCTATGAGAGAGAGAGAGAGAGAGAGAGAGAGAGAGAGAGAGTGCCTGGGGCCACAGTCATCTGTCTTCCACAAGGTTTCTTGCACACCTTCATTATTCACTCCCGTGCATATGTTATGCCTCTTTCTTTCACTGTGTTGGTCTGCTTTCCTTGAATAACAAACCACGGTGTTATCCTTCCTGTGAATAACAAACCACGGTGTTATTGTTTCTGTGAATAACAAACCACGGTGTTACTGTTTCTGTGAATAACAAACCACGGTGTTACTGTTTCTGTGAATAACAAACCACGGTGTTATTGTTTCTGTGAATAACAAACCACGGTGTTACTGTTTCTGTGAATAACAAACCACGGTGTTATTGTTTCTGTGAAAACAAACCACGGGTTTATTGTTCCTGTGAATAACAAACCACGGTGTTATTGTTCCTGTGAATAACAAACCACGGTGTTATTGTTCCTGTGAATAACAAACCACGGTGTTATTGTTCCTGTGAATAACAAACCACGGTGTTATTGTTCCTGTGAATAACAAACCCCGGTGTTATTGTTCCTGTGAATAACAAACCACGGTGTTATTCTTCCTGTGAATAACAAACCACGGTGTTATTCTTCCTGTGAATAACAAACCACGGTGTTATTCTTCCTGTGAATAACAAACCACGTGTTAACTTTCCTGTGAATAACAAACCACGGTGTTATTCTTCCTGTGAATAAGAAACCACGGTGTTATTCTTCCTGTGAATAACAAACCACGGTGTTATTCTTCCTGTGAATAAGAAACCACGGTGTTATTCTTCCTGTGAATAACAAACCACGGTGTTATTCTTCCTGTGAATAACAAACCACGGTGTTATTGTCCTGTGAATAACAAACCACGGTGTTATTCTTCCTGTGAATAACAAACCACGGTGTTATTGTTCCTGTGAATAACAAACCACGGTGTTATTGTTCCTGTGAATAACAAACCACGGTGTTATTGTTCCTGTGAATAACAAACCACGGTGTTATTCTTCCTCCTTTCCATAACAAACCACTGTGTTCTTCCTTACATCCACTGATCTGGGTGAATGTTCTTGTTCTTTCCTCCACTGCCTGGTCTTCATAAGATAGAATGAGCCAGAACATTCTGAGAGAATGTTCTGGCTCATTCTATCCCATCCTTCTATCATCCCATCCTTCTATCTACCCATCCTTCTTTTCATCTACCTATCCTTCTAATCATCTACCCATCCTTCCTTCCATCTACTCATCCTTCTATCCATCCATTCCATCCATCTATCCACCTATCTCAGTCACTGTCTTACCACCTCCCTGACACTGTTACCACCTTCCAGACACTGCTGCTACCTCCTGACACTGTTACAACCTACCAGTCACTGTTACCACCTGTCAAACACTGTTACCACCTCCCTGACACTGTTACCACCTGCCACTGTGGCTACCTCCCAGACACTCTTACTAGCTGCCAGTCACTGCTGCCACCTGCCAGACACTGTGACCACCTGCCAGTCACTGTTACCACCTCCCTGATACTGTTACCATCTGCCAGACACTGGGACCACCTGCCACTGTGACTACCTCCAAGACACTGTGACCACCTGTCTTATACACTGTTACCACCTACCAGACAGTGACCACCTGCCAGACACTGTTGCCACCTGCCAGACACTGTTACCACCTTCCAGACGCTGTTGCCACCTGCCAGATATGGTTAACATCTGGCAGACACTGTTACCACCTGCCTCAAACACTGTTACCACCTGCCAAACACTGTTAACACCTGTCCCAGACACTTACCACCTGCCAGACACTGTTAACACCTGCCCCAGACACTTACCACCTGCCAAACACTGTTAACACCTGCCCCAGATACTTACCACCTGCCAGACACTGTTACCACCTGCCGGACATGGTTACCACCTGCCAAACACTGTCACCATCTGCCAGACACTTACCACCTGCCAGATACTGTTACCACCTGCCAGACACTGTTACACCTGCCAGATACTGTGACCACCTGTCAGTCACTGTTACCACCTGCCTCAGACACTTGACCACCTGCCTTAGACACTGTGACCACCTGCCAGACACTGTTACACCTGCCAGACACTGTGACCACCTGCCAGTCACTGTTACCACCTGCCTCAGACACTGTGACCACCTGCCAGACACTGTTACCATCTGCCTCAGACCTGCACGCAGTGTAATATCCGCTTCTTCCGCTAAGGTTCATCCTTCATGGTCTTGGCAATACTTGTTTTTCTTTACCATTTCTTTTTTTTATTTCTTTACTGCTGTCTTTCTTTACTGCTGTCTTTATTTATTTACTTCCACCTTTATTAATTTAATATACTGGCTATATCTCATCAGTCACTATTTCTTTATTATCAATATTTATTATCAATCATTATTTTTTACTATCATTCATTATATCTTTATCAATAATAATTTCGTTATCAATCATTATTTCTTTACTATCATACTATAATATTATTATCAATATTATTCCTTTGCATTTAATGCTATTATTCAGTGTTATTTAAGGCAATTTTCACCCTTCCTGCATCTCTAATTCTAAACTTTAACCTAACGTAAAAAAATATGTAATTATTCGTTCACATCAGAGTGAATAACTGTGTGTACCATGTAGGTATACACACACCACACATATACACACACCCCATACACACACAAAATACACACTACACCCTATACACACACACACCACACCCCACTAACACACACATACACACACACACATACCACACACACATATATACCCCACCACACACACACACAGCAGATTCACTTCAGTCGGGGAACACAAGTGGTCATTCGTGATGTATAATCCCCACAGAACTGCAGGAGGCAAGAGGGAATATGGGAAAGGGGCACAAGCATGGTGGACACACTTGTGAGGTGGCAAGAAGGCTCACTCCAGCAGAGCAAAGTTGCTGGTTATGGGGGATTTCAACCACAGGGAGATTGACGGGAAAACCTGGAGCCACATGGGGGGTCCCGAACATGGAGGGGCCAGGATGTTGACGTGGTGCTGGAAACCCCATGCACCAACATCTTAAGGACCTACCCGAATGAGAGGGGAGGAAACCCCCCCCCCAAGTTGACCTTGTGTTCACCCTGGGCAGCTCGACATGAGGACATCAAGTATAGAGCCCCTAGGAGCTACGACCACGTGGTCTGTGCTTTGATACTGTAGAGCTGCAAGTGGGGGAATACAGGAGTTGAATGGGAAAACCTGACTTAAAGAGGGGACTAATAGGTGAAACTTCCTGCGGGGTCCCCGTGGGACAGAGAACTGGCAGGAAAGCCAGTAAATGAATGATGGAATATGTAACAACAAATGCAAGGAGGCAGGGAAAAGTTTATTCCCAAGGGCAACAGTAAAACGGAAGCCGAACGAGCCCCTGTTTACCCCGACGGTGTAAGGAGCAAAACAAAATGCAATAGAATGGAAAAGTCAGAAGGCAGAGAATACACGAAATAGGGGATCAGCGCAGAGCAGGGAAAGAGTCCACAGGTAAGGAGGGAGGCCCAAGACATTTGAAATTGGGCCCTAGCTCGAGAATCAAGACTGACCCGAAACTGTTGTAGCCACATCAGGAGGAAGACAACAGTCAAAGGCAGGGGTCGATTAAGGACAGATGGTGGAGAACTCACAAGGATGATCAGGAGGTATGTGAGGAGCTGAACAGGAGATTTAAGGAAGCTTTTACAGTAGAGACAGGAAGGGCTGTGGGAAGACAGCACAGAAGGGACATCAAGAGGGAATATACCAAC
>NC_069462.1:20490789-20523289 GCF_026875155.1 Cherax quadricarinatus | reverse complement strand
CTACAAAAGGGGGAACTACTCAGGCATGAGGAACTTCCTTCAAGACATTCAGTGGGAGAGGGAACTGACAGGAAAACCAGTACAAGAAATGATGGACTATGTAGCAACAAAATGCAAGGAGGCAGAGGAGAGGTTTGTTCCCAAGGGAAACAGAAATAATGGGAAGAACAGATCGAGTCCTTGGTTCACCCAAAGGTGTAGGGAGGCAAAAACTAGGTGTACTAGAGAATGGAAAAGGTACAGAAGACAGAGAACTCAGGAAAATAAAGAAATCAGCCGAAGAGCCAGAAACGAATATGCACAGATAAGAAGGGAGGCTCAGAGACAATATGAAAATGACCTAGCATCAAAAGTAAAGACTGACCCGAAGCTGTTGTACAGCCACATCAGGAGGAAAACAACAGTCAAGGACCAGGTAATCAGACTGAGGAAGGGTGATGGGGAATTCACAAGAAACGACCAAGAGGTATGTCAGGAGCTCAACACAAGATTTAAAGAGGTATTTACAGTGGAAACCAGTAGGACTCCAGGTAATCAGAACAGGGGGGCACACCAGCAAGTGCTGGATGAGGTACATATAACCAAGGAGGAGGTGAAGAAGTTGCTATGCGAACTTGACACCTCAAAGGCGGTGGGACCAACATCTCTCCATGGTCCTTAAAGAGGGAGCAGAGATATTGTGTGAGCCATTAACAAAGATCTTCAACACATCATTTGAAACTGGGCAACTCCCTGAGGTATGGAAAATGGCAAATGTAGTCCCAATTTTTAAAAAGGGAGACAGACATGAGGCACTAAACTACAGACCTGTATCACTAACGTGTATAGTATGCAAGGTCATGGAGAAGATCATCAGGAGGAGAGTGGTGGGGCACCTGGAAAGAAACAAGTGTATTAATTGACAACCAGCACGGTTTCAGGGAAGGAAAATCCTGTGTCACAAACCTACTAGAGTTTTATGACAAGGTGACAGAAGTAAGACTAGAGAGAGAGGGGTGGATCGACTGCATATTTTGGACTGCAAGAAGGCCTTCGACACCCGTTCCTCACAAGAGGTTACTGCAAAAGCTAGAGGATCAGGCACACATAACAGGAAAGGCACTGCAATGGATCAGAGAATACCTGACAGGGAGGCAACAAAGAGTCATGGTACGCGACGAGGTGTCAGAGTGGGCGCCTGTGACAAGCGGGGTTCCACAAGGGTCAGTCCTAGGACCTGTGCTGTTCTTGGTATATGTGAACGACATAACGGAAGGGATAGACTCAGAAGTGTCCTTGTTTGCAGATGATGCGAAGTTAATGAGAAGAATCAAATCAGATGAGGATCAGGCAGGACTACAAAGAGACCTGGACAGGCTACAAGCCTGGTCCAGCAACTGGCTCCTTGAATTTAACCCTGCCAAATGCAAAGTCATGATTGGGGAAGGGCAAAGAAGACCGCAGACACAGTATAGTTTAGATGGCCAAAGACTGCAAACCTCACTCAAGGAAAAAGATCTGGGGGTGAGTATAACACCGAGCATATCTCCTGAGGCGCACATCAATCAGATAACTGCTGCAGCATACGGGCGCCTGGCAAACCTACGGATAGCGTTCCGATACCTCAGTAAGGATTCGTTTAAGACTCTGTATACCATTTACGTCAGGCCCATACTGGAGTATGCAGCACCAGTTTGGAATCCACACCTAGTCAAGCACGTCAAGAAATTAGAGAAAGTGCAAAGGTTTGCAACAAGACTAGTCCCAGAGCTACGGGGATTGTCCTACGAAGAAAGGTTGAGGGAAATCGGCCTGACGACACTGGAGGACAGGAGGGTCAGGGGAGACATGATAACGACATATAAAATACTGCGCGGAATAGACAAGGTGGGCAAAGACGGGATGTTCCAGAGATGGGACACAGACACAAGAGGTCACAATTGGAAGTTGAAGACTCAGATGAATCAAAGGGATGTTGGCAAGTATTTCTTCAGTCATAGAGTAGTCAGGCCGTGGAATAGCCTAGAAAGTGACGTAGTGGAGGCGGGAACCATACATAGTTTTAAGGCGAGGTACGATAGAGCTCATGGAGCAGCGAAGAGGCGGGGCCAGGAGCTGTGACTCGACCCCTGCAACCACAAATAGGTGAGTACAAATAGGTGAGTACACACCCATATACACATACACACACACACACATATACACATACACACACACACACACATATACACACACATACACACATGCACACATACAAGCACGCATATACAACAGGCCTAGTGTCTAATCGACATGTGCCTAGGACAAAATGGTAACTAACACACACACAAATATTTTTACTGCATAAAATTATAAAACACTGGAACAAATTGCTTTTCAAATTTCGAAAATGAAAAAAAAAAACTACAAAAAAAAACGCCTACAAAACTATAAATGATAACATGAACCTATCATGGAACCTCCTTTAGGCCTAGCAGTTTTGTGAATTTAATTCCCTTCAATTAATTCTCACGTATTACAACAGTGATGCAATAAGATCACAATAAACAGGTGATATTACAATATGCAAAAAAAAACAAAAAACTGAAAAAATAGTGAATTTCCAAGCACTTTCGTAATTCTCTCACCTTGTCAAAGAACTGTAAAAATAATAGAACAGGAGAAGACATACAAGGGCGAGATGACAGTGAGGTGATATCTCAGCCTTATAAGCCTTCTGCTGAGGTGATATCTCAGCCTTATAAGCCTTCTGCTGAGGTGATATCTCAGCCTTATAAGCCTTCTGCTGAGGTGATATCTCAGCCTTATAAGCCTTCTGCTGAGGTGATATCTCAGCCTTATAAGCCTTCTGCTGAGGTGATATCTCAGCCTTATAAGCCTTCTGCTGAGGTGATATCTCAGCCTTATAAGCCTTCTGCTGAGGTGATATCTCAGCCTTATAAGCCTTCTGCTAAGGTGATATCTCAGCCTTATAAGCCTTCTGCTGAGGTGATATCTCAGCCTTATAAGCCTTCTGCTGAGGTGATATCTCAGCCTTATAAGCCTTCTGCTGAGGTGATATCTCAGCCTTATAAGCCTTCTGCTGGGGTGATATCTCAGCCTTATAAGCCTTCTGCTGAGGTGATATCTCAGCCTTATAAGCCTTCTGCTGAGGTGATATCTCAGCCTTATAAGCCTTCTGCTGAGGTGATATCTCAGCCTTATAAGCCTTCTGCTGGGGTGATATCTCAGCCTTATAAGCCTTCTGCTGAGGTGATATCTCAGCCTTATAAGCCTTCTGCTGAGGTGATATCTCAGCCTTATAAGCCTTCTGCTGAGGTGATATCTCAGCCTTATAAGCCTTCTGCTGAGGTGATATCTCAGCCTTAAAAAGCCTTCTGCTGGGGTTTGATATCTCAGCCTTTTTAAGCCTTCTGCTAAGGTGATATCTCAGCCTTATAAGCCTTCTGCTAAGGTGATATCTCAGCCTTATAAGCCTTCTGCTAAGGTGATATCTCAGCCTTATAAGCCTTCTGCTAAGGTGATATCTCAGCCTTATAAGCCTTCTGCTAAGGTGATATCTCAGCCTTATAAGCCTTCTGCTGAGGTGATATCTCAGCCTTATAAGCCTTCTGCTGAGGTGATATCTCAGCCTTATAAGCCTTCTGCTGAGGTGATATCTCAGCCTTATAAGCCTTCTGCTGAGGTGATATCTCAGCCTATAAGCCTTCTGCTAAGGTGATATCTCAGCCTTATAAGCCTTCTGCTAAGGTGATATCTCAGCCTTATAAGCCTTCTGCTAAGGTGATATCTCAGCCTTATAAGCCTTCTGCTGAGGTGATATCTCAGCCTTATAAGCCTTCTGCTGAGGTGATATCTCAGCCTTATAAGCCTTCTGCTGAGGTGATATCTCAGCCTTATAAGCCTTCTGCTGAGGTGATATCTCAGCCTTATAAGCCTTCGCTGAGGTGATATCTCAGCCTTATAAGCCTTCTGCTGAGGTGATATCTCAGCCTTATAAGCCTTCTGCTGAGGTGATATCTCAGCCTTATAAGCCTTCTGCTGAGGTGATATCTCAGCCTTATAAGCCTTCTGCTGAGGTGATACCCTCAGCCTTATAAGCCTTCTGCTAAGGTGATATCTCAGCCTTATAACCTTCTGCTGAGGTGATATCTCAGCCTTATAAGCCTTCTGCTGAGGTGATATCTCAGCCTTATAAGCCTTCTGCTGAGGTGATATCTCAGCCTTATAAGCCTTCTGCTAAGGTGATATCTCAGCCTTATGCCTTCTGCTGAGGTGATATCTCAGCCTTATAAGCCTTCTGCTGAGGTGATATCTCAGCCTTATAAGCCTTCTGCTGAGGTGATATCTCAGCCTTATAAGCCTTCTGCTAAGGTGATATCTCAGCCTTATGCCTTCTGCTGAGGTGATATCTCAGCCTTATGCCTTCTGCTGAGGTGATATCTCAGCCTTATAAGCCTTCCCAAACCATACCCCCGGCCGGGATTGAACCTGCGGTCATAGAGTCTCAAAACTCCAGCCCGTCGCGTTAGCCACTAGACCAGCTAGCCACAATAAGATTCATCCAACTAGTTATATTTCTACACCATAGGAAGGTTAGCACAGGCACCTCTGTGACCACAAATGCAAGTTTTTACAGACGAATCTCCAGCTAGCGTGGCCGTGACGAACTCTAGCTCAAGTCCCTTCTGCTAAGGTGATATCTCAGCCTTATAAGCCTTCTGCTGTTCTGTTATTTTTACAGTTCCTTGACAATGTGAGAAATCACGAAAGCGCTTAAAATTTCATTATTTTTTCACAGTGGTTGTTTTGCACCTTACCACAAGTGAGTATTGCAAGAAATCGCTAATTCCACTTTGTTTTGCAATTGTGGGAGTGAGGCTGAAGCCTCCAGCACTGTCTGCTGCTAATGACCGTCCACAGACTAACGAGGGAAACAAGGAGAGCTAATTACAAGGGCATTAGCCTGAGTTGAGGCCAAGAGCATTATTACTAAGTGTAAGTGGGTGTAATTAGTCACACTCGTGGAAGTGTAACCAAGTGTAACAGTGTAAGTGGAGACACTTGTAAACACGTCGTAAAATGTGATAGTGATTTGCTCTCTCTCTCACTCTCTCCATTTCTCTCTCTCTAAAGTGAAATTAATGATTCGTTTATTATCTTTTGGAGTTATTCTTCTCCCCTTCGTCACTAAGATAACCTAAGTGGCAGCTGCACCACCAGCATAACCGTGGCATAACTGATCAACCAGGCTGTTGCTGGTAGCACCCCTGGAGTATACCTGGATAGGGTTTCGGGGGACAACGCCCCCGCGGTTCGGTCTGAGACCAGGCTTCGTTGTGGATCAGGGTCTGATCAACCAGGCTGTTACTGCTAGCTGCACGCAAACTGATGTACGAACCACAGCCCGGCTGGTCAGGTACTGACTTTAGGTGCCTGTCCAGTGCCTTCTTGAAGACAGTCAGGGGTCTATTGGTAATCCCCCTTATTTATGCTGGGAGGCAGTTGTACAGTCTTGGGCCCCTGACACTTATTGTGTTGTCTCTCAGTGTACTCGTGGCGCCACTGCTTTTCATTGGAGAAATGCCGAGTTTTTTGTTTCATAGGGAGTGATTTTCATGTGCAAGTTTGATACTAATCCCTCCAGGATTTTCCAAGTGTATATTATCTTGTATCTCTCTCGCCTGTGCTCCAGGGAATATAAATCAAGGGACTTCAACCGTTCCCAGTAATTTAGGTCCCTTATCTTACTTATGTGTGCCGTGAAAGTTCTTTGTACACTCTCCAGGTCAGCAATTTCGCCAGCCTTGAAGGGGTCAGTTAGTGTACAGCAGTATTCCAGCCTAGAGAGAACAAGCGATTTGAAGAGAATCATCACGGGGTTGGCGTCCCCAGTTATGAAGGTTCTCATTATCCATCCTATAATTTTCCTAGCAGATGCTAGGAAAATGATAGGATGGTTAGAATTTGTTGTATACCCTGATAAAGTGTTAATTTCCTCAAGTTTTCCACATCTGAGTAGTTGAAATTTCTCTTCAATGAACTTCATATTGTTTTGAGGTGCCATTTGAAGATTTGGTTGATGTCCGCTTGAAGTCTTGCAGTGTCTTCGATGGAGGTCACTGTCATGGCAATTCGGGTGTCATCCGCAAAGAAAGACAAGGAACTATGGCTTACATCTCTGTCTATGTCAGATATGAGGATGAGGAATAGGATGGGAGCGAGTACTGTGCCTTGTGGAACAGAGCTTTTCAGTGTAGCTGCCTCAGACTTTACTCTGTTTACTATTAGTCTTTGTGTTCTGTTTGTCAGGAAGTTATAGATCCATCTACCAACTTTTCCTGTTTTTCCTTTATCACGCATTTTGTGCACTATTACACCATGGTCACGCTTGTCAAAGGCTTTTGCAAAGTCTGTGTATACTACATCAGCATTTTGTTTATCCTCTATAGCATCCAGGACCTTGTCATAGTGGTCCAGTAGCTGGGACAGACAGGAGCGACCTGCTCTAAACCCGTGTTACCCTGGGTTGTGTAAATGATGGCTATCTAGGTGGCTGGCGATCTTGCTTCTTAGAACCCTTTCAAAGATTTTTATGATATGGGATGTTAGTGCTATCGGTCTGTAGTTCTTTGCAGTTACTTTACTGTCACCTTTGTAGAGTGGGTTTACGTCTGTTGTTTTTAGCGAGTGTGGGATGACCCCTGTGTCTATGCTCCCTCTCCATAAAATGCTGAAGGCACGTGACAGAGGCTTCTTGCAGTTCTTGATGAACACGGAGTTCCATCAGTCTGGGCATGGGCAGAGTGCATGGGCATGTTATTTATTGACTTTTCAAAGTCTTGTGGTGTTAGGATAATATCCGAGATGACCAAATTTTGGGTCTCGTTCATAAAGAATTCATCTGGATTAATATCCTTAGTCTGGGCAGCGGCTCGCTGAACACTGAGTCATATTGAGAGTTTAGTATCTCACTCATTTCTTGGCTGTCATCTGTGTATGTCCCGTCACACCTAAGCAGCGGACCAATACTGGATGTCGTTTTTCCTTAGATTTGGCATAAGAGAAGAAGTATTTTTTTTCAATTTCCTTTATGACTTTTAGTTCTTTCTGGGATTCTTGTCTCTTGTAAGATTTCTTCAGCTTCAGTTCGATATTTACAATTTCACTGCCCAGTGCCTCCCTTTTTAGCTTTACTAATGCTTTCTTCATTATCAATGCCTGTTATTACTTTATTTTCTGTATTAACTTTACTGTACTTTGACCTTCGTTGCTTTTTTAAGAATTGTCAAAATTTTTTTGCATTATCAAATTTTTTTTGCATATCCCATTTTTTTTACATATTCTGGTAATTTTGTCTTTATTCTGAACTGTTTGCTTTATTTTTTTATTGAAATACGTCTTTATTGACAATAAATATTAATATGTATTTTCCTTAAACGTACGTACAGTGTGTGTACAGTCACATGTACACACAACATGTAGAATTCAATGTACACACAGCGTGTACAGGTTCCCATACACACAAATGTACATTCTCCCACAAACACACACACACACACACACACACACACACAATGTACACTTCCATGTATTCTCAGTGTGGACACGTCCCTGTACACAGCACGTACACCCTGTGTGTACAGTCATAAGTACATACAGTATGTACAATTCAATGTACACACAACATGTACAGATTCCCATAAACATACACCATGTACACTTCCATGAATTGTGTGTGTACAGGTCCCTGTACGTACCATGTACACTGTGTACATCCTGTACACAGAGATGTACACAGTGTACACTACATAGATGGTACAGAGAGTTGGGAAACCCTTTTAAATTAATATTAATATTTTAATAACAAAGCACAGCAGTTCAGAATGTTTTCTGCATAGTTACTGCAAATTTTTACACTGCAAATTTTTAGTTACTGCAAACTTTAGACAGCTGTGATGATGGTAATGATGAATAATTACATATCAATAATGATAATGATGATAATTATTTTTACTAAAAAAATAATTAGAATTATTTTTATAATAATAATAACAGCCACCACCAACAACAGTAACAACAAAAACAATAATAACAATTAAGTGATAATAATAATAATAATAATAATAATAATAATAATAATAGCCACCAACAACAACAGTATCAACGATAATTTTCTGACAGTAACAACAAAAACAATAATTGATATAATAATAATAAAATAATAATAATAATAATAATAATAATAATAATCATACAACACTAGCAGCGGTGGAGACTAATACACTTACCTTCACAAATACACAATAAATACTGCATCATAATGCAACATAATCTCACTGATGACTCGTTACTAGGGACACAAATCCCAAAACCTATAACGGACTGGCAGGTTTACCATGAAGAATATACGAACACAAACATTATATATGCTTACACCGAGTAAAGAGAGTGGCCTTGGGAGGGAGGGTTCTATATTATTTTGAAATGTCGTGAATTTCGTTGGGGTGACGCCAGCACCTGTGTGCAATTGCAGCAAATGGGAGGAATAGGTTTAAATGAGCTCTCTTCTCTCTCTATCTCTCTCTCTCATCTCCTCTCTCTCTCTCTCTCTCTCTACTCCTCTCTCTCTCTCTCTCCTTCCACACACACAACACACACACTACGTTAGTATCTTCTAGTTCGATGTGTGGGTCATCTCTGTTGCTTGGCAGAAATCTCTCTCATCTGCCAATCAGTCCCCTTAACTGTCAGTTAGTCTCCTCGACTGTCATTCAGTCTCCTCGACTGTCAGTCAGTCTCCTCGACTGTCAGTCAGTTCCCTCAATTGTCAGTCAGCGTCCCCTAACTGACCGTTGAGGAACTTCATAGCTTTTAAATTTCCACTTCCTAACTTTTGAATTTATAGTGTCTTTACCAGCTTCTAGATTCCTAGTTTCTAGTTTCTACCTCTGCAATTTATGTATAAGAACATAAGAAAGAAGGAACACTGCAACAGGCCTACTGGCCCATGTGAGGTAGTGCAAGAAAAGGTATAAAATACCGACAATATGAAAGTAAAGACACATGTGCAACATCTGGATATCTTTATTGTAGACGTTTCGCCCTTCAGTGACTTTATCAATACGATTCTAGGACATAATTAGAAGACTGTAGAACTATATACAAAAAGAGGTAATCAGTCCCTCAGCCTTGGAGTTAGTGTTCACGATGCTGTGAACACTAACTCCAAGACTGAGGGACTGATTACCTCATCTTTTGTATATAGTTCTACAGTCTTCTAATTATGTCCTAAAATCTGTATTGATAAAGTCACTGAAGGGCGAAACGTCTACAATAAAGATATCCAGATGTTGCACGTGTGTCTTTACTTTCATGTGAGGTAGGTCTAAGTCACGTCCTGGCTTAAACCAATGACCCACCTAGTCAGGTCAGGTCAATTCACATCCACTTAAGGAAGGAGCACGGCATCAGACCTATCAGCACAAGCTAGTCAGGTCCAACTCACACCCACTCATGAATTTATCCAACCTATTTTTAAAACTACACTACGCAGTTTCTAGCTTTATGATTCTTTACTAGCTTCTAGCTTTGTAACTCCTCGTGTGTTCTTGCTTATAGCTTCTCGTATTTTAGATCTCTAGTATCCCCCAGCTTCCATCTTCAAAGCATCTAGCTTACTGCTAGTTCTATATATATTCTAGCTTCTAAATTTCTTGCTTCTATGTGTCTAGATGTTACGGAAAAAAAGAAAGTCTCTGACAACTTTCTCTCTGGGATCTTTCTGGGATCTTAATACTTAGGAATTCTTCGCTTGCCTAATTCTTGGGCACGACCTACTTCCACATTGAACAAATGTGACACGACCTATGACTGCTGCACCTCTCCTGCCATACGGTTTATAAGCTGCTTCTCCGCTGATATGCCGTATTCTATTCAAGATTGATGGACTGAACACATCGACTCAAGGTTGAGGGACTGATTACTCATTCTCCTCCTGTTCAAGTTTCTCCTACGTATGGACTGATGAAGCCACTGTGTGGCGAAACGTTTCCTCGATAAAGATACCCAAGGTGTCACATGTGTCTAATTTATCAACTTTCTCTCCTTTCTTCCTCCTTTCGGTGCCTTCTTCTCGACCTCTTCCCTGCCTCCCGCCCCTCTCTCCTCCCCTCTTTCTCTTTTTTTTCCCTCCCTTCCCTCTTCTTCGCAATCCCTCTTCTTTCTCCCTTTTCTCTTTCCTCATTAACCTTTTCTTCTGTTCTTTCCCTTCCCCCTCATCCTTATCATGTCTTTCTTTCATTAATAATAATGGTAATAATAATGGAGCAACAGCAATCAATAACAACAGCAGCAGCATAAACAGCAACAAAAGCATCAGGAGCACAAACAAAAGCAGCATAAACAACAGAGGCAACGACAACAGCAACAAAGGCAGCAACAGCAAGAGTAACATGCAACAAAAGCAACAGAGGCAGCAACTGCAGCAGCAACAGCAGCAACATCAGCAGTAACAACAACAGCAACATCAGCAGCAACAACAGCAGAAGCAGCAGCAACAACATCATCAGCAGGATCAACAACAACAACAACAGCATCTTCCACAATAATTCACATCACTAACAACCGAGTAATAACAACGAGAAATAACATTAAGACTCTATAACCCCACCCGTAGATCATCAGATGCAGCATTCTCCACCTGACCTCAACATTCTGAACATGACTATAAATACTCTCGTACCTTCCAACCCCAGGTAGATCCGTGTGTGACTTGAAAAAGCCCACTGTGTGGGTGAAACGTTGTCAATAAAGGATCACATTATACTGCATTTGTGTTTATATTTCTAAAGAGAGTGGCCTTGGGAGGGAGGGTTCTATATTATTTTGAAATGTCGTGAATTTCGTTGGGGTGACGCCAGCACCTGGGTGCAATTGCAGCAAATGGGAGGAATAGGTTTAAATGAGCTCTCTCTCTCTCTCTCTCTCTCTCTCTCTCTCTCTCTCTCTCTCTCTCTCTCTCACACACACACACACACACGTACGTTAGTATCTTCTAGTTCGATGTGTGGGTCATCTCTGTTGCTTGGCAGAAATCTCTCTCATCTGCCAATCAGTCCCCTTAACTGTCAGTTAGTCTCATCGACTGTCAGTCAGTCCCCTCGACTGTCAGTCAGTCTCCTCGACTGTCATTCAGTCTCCTCGACTGTCAGTCAGTTCCCTCAATTGAACATTAAAATGGTATAAAATACCGACAGGTTGTTAGGTAAGACACATATGCAACAGTTAGGTATCTTTATTATGAAACGTTTCGCCTACACAGTAGGCTTCTTCAGTCAAGTACAGAAAAGTTGATAGAAGCAGAAGATACTTGAAGACGATGTAATCAGTCCATCACCCTTAAAGTTTTGAGGTGGTCAGTCCCTCAGTCTGGAGAAGAGCATTGTTCCATAGTATGAAACAATATGGAGAAGAAGTTACAGGATGGAGCTTTTTATAGCGCCAAGAGGTGAGACGTAGGCCACTAGGAGAGGTAAGAACTCAGATGTTTGTAGATGAATGGTTCAGAGAACCGACATGTTGATAAATTAGACACATGTGCAACTCTTGGGTATCTTTATTGAGGAAACGTTTCGCCACACAGTGGCTTCATCAGTCCATATAAAGGAGAATCTTGAAGAACAGGAGGAGAATGAGGTAATCAGTCCCTCAACCTTGAGTCGATGTGGTCAGTCCATCAATCTTGAATAGAATACGGCATACGTGCTGAGAAGGAGCTTATAAACCGTTGGCAGGAGAGGTGTAGCAGTCATAGTTCGTGTAACATTTGTTCAATGTTGAAGTAGGTCGTGCCCAAGAATTAGGCAAGCGAAGAATTCCCAAGTATTAAGATCCCAAGAAGTTGCAGTGTCTGACAGGTTTGTAGATGAATGTTACACGACCTATGACTGCTACACCTCTCCTGCCAACGGTTTATAAGCTCCTTCTCAGCACGTATGCCGTATTCTATTCAAGATTGATGGACTGACCACATCGACTCAAGGTTGAGGGACTGATTACCTCATTCTCCTCCTGTTCTTCAAGATTCTCCTTTGTATGGACTGATGAAGCCACTGTGTGGCGAAACGTTTCCTCAATAAAGATACCCAAGAGTTGCACATGTGTCTAATTTATCAACTCAGATGTTGAGAGGTCAGGTCGCTCTCAAATCCAGCCCCTCTCATTAGTGGAAGTTGTCGAAGTTGATTGCAGGTCTGTACCAAGATACCCTTGTGTTGCAGTGTCTGACAGATTGAACATTAAAATGGTATAAAATACCGACAGGTTGTTAGGTAAGACACATATGCAACAGTTAGGTATCTTTATTATGAAACGTTTCGCCTACACAGTAGGCTTCTTCAGTCAAGTACAGAAAAGTTGATAGAAGCAGAAGATACTTGAAGACGATGTAATCAGTCCATCACCCTTAAAGTTTCGAGGTGGTCAGTCCCTCAGTCTGGAGAAGAGCATTGTTCCATAGTACTTGACTGAAGAAGCCTACTGTGTAGGCGAAACGTTTCATAATAAAGATACCTAACTGTTGCATATGTGTCTTACCTAACAGTTCCCTCAATTGTCAGTCAGCGTCCCCTGACTGACAGTTGAGGAACTTCATAGCTTTTAAATTTCCACTTCCTAACTTTTGAATTTATAGTGTCTTTACCAGCTTCTAGATTCCTAGTTTCTAGTTTCTACCTCTGCAATTTATGTATAAGAACATAAGAAAGAAGGAACACTGCAACAGGCCTACTGGCCCATGTGAGGTAGTGCAAGAAAGGTATAAAATACCGACAATATGAAAGTAAAGACACATGTGCAACATCTGGATATCTTTATTGTAGACGTTTCGCCCTTCAGTGACTTTATCAATACAGATTCTAGGACATAATTAGAAGACTGTAGAACTATATACAAAAGATGAGGTAATCAGTCGCTCAGCCTTGGAGTTAGTGTTCACAGCATCATAGAGTCTCAAAACTCCAGCCCGTCGCGTTAGCCACTAGACCAGCTAGCCACAATAAGATTCATCCAACTAGGTATATTTCTACACCATAGGAAAGTTAGCACAGGCACCTCTGTGACCACAAATGCAAGTTTTTACAGACGAATCTCCAGCTAATATTTTAGCTTCTAAATTTCTTGCTTCTATGTGTCTAGATGTTAGGGAAAAAAAGAAAGTCTCTGACAACTTTCTCTCTGGGATCTTTCTGGGATCTTAATACTTAGAAATTCTTCGCTTGCCTAATTCTTGGGCACGACCTACTTCCACATTGAACAAATGTGACACGACCTATGACTGCTGCACCTCTCCTGCCATACGGTTTATAAGCTGCTTCTCCGCTGATATGCCGTATTCTATTCAAGATTGATGGACTGAACACATCGACTCAAGGTTGAGGGACTGATTACCTCATTCTCCTCCTGTTCTTCAAGTTTCTCCTACGTATGGACTGATGAAGCCACTGTGTGGCGAAACGTTTCCTCGATAAAGATACCCAAGAGTTGCACATGTGTCTAATTTATCAACTTTCTCTCCCTTTCTTCCTCCTTTCGGTGCCTTCTTCCTCGACCTCTTCCCCTGCCTCCTCGCCCCTCTCTCCTCCCCTCTTCCTCTTTTCCCTCCCCCTTTCCACTCTTTTTCGCAATCCCTCTTCTTTCTCCCTTTTCTCTTTCCTCATTAACCTTTTCTTCTGTTCTTTCCCTTCCCCCTCATCCTTATCATGTCTTTCTTTCATTAATAATAATGGTAATAATAATGGAGCAACAGCATCAATAACAACAGCAGCAGC
Organism: Cherax quadricarinatus; assembly: GCF_026875155.1. NCBI lineage: Eukaryota > Metazoa > Arthropoda > Malacostraca > Decapoda > Parastacidae > Cherax > Cherax quadricarinatus. Next base: position 20,509,481 of record NC_069462.1, on the reverse strand, counting down.
ATAAACAGCAACAAAAGCATCAGGAGCACAAACAAAAGCAGCATAAACAACAGAGGCAACGACAACAGCAACAAAGGCAGCAACAGCAAGAGTAACATGCAACAAAAGCAACAGAGCAACTGCAGCAGCAACATCAGCAGCAACATCAGCAGTAACAACAACAGCAACATCAGCAGCAACAACAACAGCAGCAACAACAACAGCAACATCAGCAGCAACAACAGCAGAAGCAGCAGCAACAACATCATCAGCAGGATCAACAACAACAACAACAGCATCTTCCACAATAATTCACATCACTAACAACCGAGTAATAACAACGAGAAATAACATTAGCCTGCAGCACTGGCTGCAGCACTAAGCCAGAGTCAAATTATTGAAGCAAAGTTGGGTCGTCCATCACTCAGGAATAATGAACAGTGAGGGAAAAGTGTCAAGCTGGATGTGTACACTCAGATGGTGTCGCCCTCTTTTTTTCGGGGAGCCACAGTCAGTCCATTAACCCAGAGGCTGCCATGGGCTGCAGGGCAGTTCAAGCAGTTTGAGCAGATATGAGGGAAAAGATGCTGCAGCAGATTCGTCAGATGCAAAGAGTGTATTCTGACAGAGGAGTCTGCGCCTAGGTGTACGTACAGTGTACTATTATAATCAGAAAGAAGCGCTAATTCAACAAGGGTCATACAGCGCACACAACATTACAGCATCATATAAAAACAGCAGCAACAAATTTCAGCGTCTACAATCCAAATTGTGGTGTTTGACTCCATGTTACTCACTAATATAGAGAATTAAGCGATTTTTTAAGAGTGCCGGTTTTAATAAAAACACTCCATCTCAGATATGAAATGTTCACGTGAACGATTACGTTCAGGCACTTCTATAGTAGTAGTAGTAGCAGTAGTAGTAGCAGTAGTAGTAGTAGTAGTAGTAGTAGTAGTAGAAGTAGTAGAAGTAGTAGAAGTAGTAGAAGTAGTAGTAGTAGTAGTAGTAGTAATAGTAGTAATAGCAGTAGTAGTAAAAGTAGTAGTAGTAGTAGTAAAAGTAGTAGTAAAAGTGGTAGTAGTAGTAAAAGTAGTAGTAGTAAAAGTAGTAAAGTAGTAGTAGTAAAAGTAGTAGTAGTAGCAGTAGTAGTAGTAAAAGTAGTAGTAGTAGTAATAGTAGTAGTAATAGTAGTAGTAATAGTAGTAGTAATAGTAGTAGTAGTAGTAATAGTAGTAGTAATAGTAGTAGTAAAAGTAGTAGTAGTAGCAGTAGTAGTAGTAAAAGTAGTAGTAGTAGTAATAGTAGTAGTAATAGTAGTAGTAAAAGTAGTAGTAGTAGTAATAGTAGTAGTAATAGTAGTAGTAATAGTAGTAGTAATAGTAGTAGTAGTAGAAGTAGTAGTAGAAATATTAGTAGTAATAGTAGCAGTAGTATTAAGACTGGTAAAATATAATTATCAACAGTGTTAACATTGTTGAAATTTGATTACTAAAAGTGTTAATATAAGTCTGGCTCATTGTCATGATGGCAGTGTGTTTGGAGAGGCCGCACCTGATTAATTAATTCAGTTTTGCATTGAGCTGTCCACATCTAGCTAACACGCTAAGCTCATCCAGGCGACTACCACCTAGTATACTGATTAGCACAACGTATATTCACTACCACGAATTCTGATTAGCAGGTATTATGAGTAGCATGCCTTTTAATTAGCACGTATTCTGATTAGCGTGTATTTTGATTAGCACGTATCTTGATTAGCGTGTATTCTGATTAGCACGTATTTTGATTAGTGCATAATTTGATTAGCACAAATACTGATTATCATGTATACTGCCTTGGCTCTTATGTTTATATTATGATTTATGGCAGTGAAAGTGAACGATTCACAGTCATGTGAGAGAGAGAGAGAGAGAGAGAGAGAGAGAGAGAGAGAGAGAGAGAGAGAGAGAGAGAGAGAGAGAGAGAGAGAGAGAGAGAGAGAGAGAGAAGAGTGAGCCTATCATAGGACTAAAAACACCAAGAATCTGTTTTTTTAAAGCCCTTGTGATCCGAAAGAGAAGCGAGGCCTCCTCCTCCTCTTCCTTTTCCTCCTCCTCCTCTTCTTCTTCCTTCTCTTCTATATCGCGCAGGAAGGACTGCAAAATGTCAGCATTTGAGTGGGAGAAACCTAGAGACGGATTTAACAAATTGGAACCGTCGTTTTTATCGAAAAAAGTTTTTGGAAAAGGAAATATACTGATGTCAAGATAAAGATGAATTATTCCAACCACTAGTAGTAGCAGCAGTAGAAGTAGCAGCAGGAGTAGAAGTATTAGTAGTAGTAGCATTAGCAGTAAAAGTAGTAGTAGTAGTAACATTAAAGTAATAATAGTAGTAGTAGCACTATTACTATTACTTCTAATCTTACTACTACTACTATTACTGCAAATGCTACTACTAATATTTCTACTACTGTTGCTATTTCTGCTGCTAGTAGTAGAAGTAGCAGCATTAGCAGTAGTAGTAGAAGTAACAGCAGTAGTATAGCTGTTATTGATATCAAGATAGGAGGTTAAAGCCTACTATCTGGCTCTTTCTTAATATTCTCTCTCACTTTCCTCCAAGAGACAAAAAACACACCCACTAACCAAGCTGGACGTGCCATCAATCCTACTTGTCATTCCTTAATATCAGCGGTATTTATTCTTGACGAGGAACCGTTAAACCACAAGGGGCTATACAGCACTTACAAGATTGTCTCCGCTGTTTCATGGTTCGAACCGCATCCTCCAGCACTGTATGCACCCGAGCTCTGCGTTTAGTTATGTAAACATTTGACGCGTTCCTGGGCTTATCGAAGCTACATACATAACTGACATAACATTCACATTGATCCTCTCAACCCGTAGGACCCAAACATCATCTGGGGATGGAGAGGCAATCAGTCTGAAGGCCAGGAAAAGGGGGCAAATGTCTCGCCCATTCCCTAGGAAACACCTTTTTCGCTAGCTTCAAGCCACCCTACCCAGACGGCAATGTGACACACACAATTTATATTTTTCAACTCTGCTAGCGTATAAGGGTGAAAAAGGTAGAAAGGGCAGGTGTATATACACACGAGGGTTGCTCTGTGCTCTCTCTCTCTCTCCCCCTTCTGAAGTGTACCCAGGGTGCACACACGGGATATTTTCCATGGAGAGAGTCACAGCAGCTGACCACTTGTATGCAGGCGAGACGAGCCACAAGGGAACAGCTTCTTCGAATTCACACACACACACACACACACACTTGCGGCGGCTGTATAGTGTTTTCCTGAGGGAGCCTTCGTATATACCAACAACGACCGCTGGAATATACCAAGTGGTGCTGCAGTAAATGTTGAACCCCCCCCCCATTCCCCTCACAGCCCTAGCCACTCAACAAATTAAAAATTATTGTTACTATTATTATTAAACTTCTAGTACTGACAGGTAACACTATACACTCATCAGCCCTCAGCACCATACAAGTGGTCAGCTGATGTGACTCTCTCTCCATGGAAAATATCCCGTGTGTGTGTGAGAGAGAGAGAGAGAGAGAGAGAGAGAGAGAGAGAGAGAGAGAGAGAGAGAGAGAGAGAGAGAGAGAGAGAGAGAGAGAGAGAGCACAAAGCAACCCTGGTGTGTATATACACCTGCCCTTTCTACCTTTTTCACCCTTATACGCTAGCCGAGTTGAAAATTATAAATTGTGTCACATTGCCGTCAGGGTAGGGTGGGTTGAAGCTAGTGAAAAGAGTGTTTCCTAGGGAATGGGCGAGACACTTGCCACCCTTTTCCTGGCCTTCAGACTGACTGCCTCCTCATCCCCAGATGATGTTTGGGTCCTACGGGTTGAGAGGATTAATGTGAATGTTATGTCAGAAATGTATGTAGTTTCGATAAGCCCAGGAACGCGTCAAATGTTTACATAACTAAACGCAGAGCTCGGGTGCATACACGCACACGATATTCAAGGCACATCATCAGTGCTGAAAGATGCGGTTCGAACCATGAAACAGAGGAGACAATCTTGTAAAGTGCTGTATAGCCCCTTGTGGTTTAACGGTTCCTCGTCAAGAATAAATACCGCTGATATTAAGGAATGACAAGTAGGATTGATGGCACGTCCAGCTTGGTTAGTAGGTGTGTTTTTTGTCTCTTGGAGGAGAGTGAGAGAGAATATTAAGAAAGAGCCAGATAGTAGGCTTTAGCCTATCTTGATATCAATAACAGTTATGCTACTGCTGTTACTTCTACTACTACTACCGCTATTTTCACTGCTACTACTAATACTTCCACTACCACTACTACTACTACTACTACTCGTAGGCACTTCCTCATAGGAAGAGTATTAGTAAAAAATGGGGTACAAGAAGGATAGGAGAGAGAGAAAGATGATGGAAGAGAGATGAGGAAAGATGTAAGAGGAGATATAATGGGAGAGAAACATGAGGGATGGGAGGGAGTGAGAGTATCAAACGAGGGATGGAGTATAGAAGAGTGGATGTGGTGGTGATGATGGAAGAGGACTAAACCTTGAAGTCGAGGGAGTAGGGAAACGAGAGGGAGCAGAGGTGAAGGAAGAGAGGTAAGACAACAGTCGAATTTAGGGAAGGAGAAAAAAAACAATAGCTAGAGGGAGGGAAGGAGAAAAAAAACAAACAAAAGCTAGAGGGAGGGAAGGAGATTAAAAACAAAAGCTAGAGGGAATGTCGTAGTCTGAGGGAGACAGAGAGGTAAAACAGAACGAAACAATGTGGCAGTGAGCGAAACATCAGACACGGGTCGTGATTAGAAGGGAAGGTCGTCAGTCTGCTTCCTGGAAATTGCTTTTCTGCAGTGTTAATTTTCAAGAGATTTCGTACCTTGATGATTTGTCTCTGTGTCCCGCCCGAGTACAGGCCTGTACTCTGGTAGTGAAGGCACAGTATTTCTTGTGTACTCTTGAAGACAATAAGTGTTCTTTCTGTTTGTACTCTGGCCAAGACAGTGTTCTTTCTGGTTGTGTGTACTTTGAAGACAGCATGTATGTACTCTGAACAGTATGTAGGTACTCTGAAGACAGTATGTAGGTACTTTGAAGACAATATGTAGGTACTCTGGAGTTTACTTGGAGAGGGTTTCGGGGGTCAACGCCCCCGCGGCTCGGTCTGGTGGATCAGGGTCTATCAACCAGACTGCTACTGCTAGCCGCAAGAAAACTGACGTACGAACCACAGCCCGGTTGGTCATGTACTGACTTTAGGTGCCTGTCCAGTGCCTTCTTGAAGACAGCCAGGGGTCTATTGGTAATCCCCTTATGCATGCTTGAAGGCAGTTGAACAGTCTTGGGCCCCTGACACTTATTGTGTTGTCTCTCAGCGTACTCGTGGCGCCACTGCTTTTCACTGGAAGACTGTTGCGTCTCCTGCCGAATTTTTTGCTTTCATAGGGAGTGATTTTCGTGCGCAAGTTTGGCACTAATCCCTCTAGGGTTTTCCAAGTGTAAATTATCATGTATCTCTCTCGCCTGTGTTCCAGGGAATACAGATCAAGGGCCTTCAACCGTTCCCAGTAATTTAGGTGCCTTATCGTACTTAAGTGTGCCGTCAAAGTTCTTTGTACGCTCTTTGTACACTCAATATGTAGGTACTCTGAAGACAATATGTAGGTACGCTGAAGACAATATGTAGGTACGCTGAAGACAATATGTAGGTACGCTGAAGACAATATGTAGGTACTCTGAAGACAATATGTAGGTACGCTGAAGACAATATGTAGGTACGCTGAAGACAATATGTAGGTACTCTGAAGACAATATGTAGGTACGCTGAAGACAATATGTAGGTACGCTGAAGACAATATGTATGTACGCTGAAGACAATATGTAGGTACGCTGAAGACAATATGTAGGTACGCTGAAGACAATATGTAGGTACGCTGAAGACAATATGTAGGTACTCTGAAGACAATATGTAGGTACGCTGAAGACAATATGTAGGTACGCTGAAGACAATATGTAGGTACTCTGAAGACAATATGTAGGTACGCTGAAGACAATATGTAGGTACGCTGAAGACAATATGTAGGTACGCTGAAGACAGAATGAATTTTGAAGATAGTGTGAATGAATTTTGAAGACAGCATGAACGCACTTTGAAGGCAGTATATATAAATTTTGAAGGCAGTATGTATATATTCCGAAGACTGCGTGAAATTTGAAGACTAAGCATTTTGAAAACTGTGTATTCTGAAGGCAGTATGTGTTTCAAATATAATATGCATGACCTTTGAAGAGATATGTATGTATTATAGCTTAAGATCCTCTAGGGTGTGCGTACTTACCTATCTGTGGTTACAGGGGTCGAGTCACAGCTCCTGCCCCCGGCTCTTCGCTGGTCGTGTGTGTGTGTGTGTGTGTGTGTGTGTGTGTGTGTGTGTGTGTGTGTGTGTGTGTGTGTGTTCTGAAGATACACGTGTTAGTATCACTATGTAGACATGAACAATCTGGTAATAAAATTTTTAAATGAACAATTTCGTGATAAAACTGCCTTAACATGAACAATTTCGCCATAAAGTTATTTTCATATAATCTCGTCATAACACGAACTGGACACGACCAAATCTTGTTCCAGAAAAGAGCAGTGTGGCGAGCGGTGCTCTGTGAGCGCCCTTCCCTGGACTCTGATGACAGCTTTACCCTCGAGTCCCCTCGGACTGTCCTCCGCAAATGTCAGAGGACACATGAGCTCAATGGGGAAAGGATAGGAAAAATAGAAGAGGACACCGAGAGGACACTGTCTTTTAAACTACAGAGTACTGGAAGGGAGATGAACTGATTGTACTCTGAGTGTGTGGCTTGTACTCTGAGTGACGTGGCTTGTATTCTGAGTACGTGGCTTGTATTCTGAGAACGTGGCTTGTACTCCTAGTGGCGTGGCTTGTATTCTGAGAAAGTGGCTTGTACTCCTAGTGGCGTGGCTTGTATTCTGAGAACGTGGCTTGTACTCCTAGTGGCGTGGCTTGTATTCTGAGAACGTGGCTTGTACTCCTAGTGGCGTGGCTTGTATTCTGAGAACGTGGCTTGTATTCTGAGAACGTGGCTTGTACTCCTAGTGGCGTGGCTTGTATCTGGAGGAAAGTGGCTTGTACTCCTAGTGGCGTGCTTGTATTCTAGTGGCGTGGTGCTTGTTACCCCTAGTGGCGTGGCTTGTACTCCTAGTGGCGTGGCTTGTACTCCTAGTGGCGTGGCTTGTATTCTGAGAACGTGGCTTGTACTCCTAGTGGCGTGGCTTGTATTCTGAGAACGTGGCTTGTACTCCTAGTGGCGTGGCTTGTATTCTGAGAACGTGGCTTGTACTCCTAGTGGCGCGTGGCTTGTATTCTGAGAACGTGGCTTGTACTCCTAGTGGCGTGGCTTGTATTCTGAGAACGTGGCTTGTACTCCTAGTGGCGTGGCTTGTATTCTGAGAACGTGGCTTGTACTCCTAGTGGCGTGGCTTGTATTCTTGAGAACGTGGCTTGTACTCCTAGAGGCGTGGCTTGTATTCTGAGAACGTGGCTTGTACTCCTAGTGGCGTGGCTTGTATTCTGAGAACGTGGCTTGTACTCCTAGTGGCGTGGCTTGTATTCTGAGAACGTGGCTTGTACTCCTAGTGGCGTGGCTTGTATTCTGAGAACGTGGCTTGTACTCCTAGTGGCGTGGCTTGTATTCTGAGAACGTGGCTTGTACTCCTAGTGGCGTGGCTTGTATTCTGAGAACGTGGCTTGTACTCCTAGTGGCGTGGCTTGTATTCTGAGAACGTGGCTTGTACTCCTAGTGGCGTGGCTTGTATTCTGAGAACGTGGCTTGTACTCCTAGTGGCGTGGCTTGTATTCTGAGAACGTGGCTTGTACTCCTAGTGGCGTGGCTTGTATTCTGAGAACGTGGCTTGTACTCCTAGTGGCGTGGCTTGTATTCTGAGAACGTGGCTTGTACTCCTAGTGGCGTGGCTTGTATTCTTAGAACGTGGCTTGTACTCCTAGTGGCGTGGCTTGTATTCTGAGAACGTGGCTTGTACTCCTAGTGGCGTGGCTTGTATTCTGAGAACGTGGCTTGTACTCCTAGTGGCGTGGCTTGTATTCTGAGAACGTGGCTTGTACTCCTAGTGGCGTGGCTTGTATTCTGAGAACGTGGCTTGTACTCCTAGTGGCGTGGCTTGTATTCTGAGAACGTGGCTTGTACTCCTAGTGGCGTGGCTTGTATTCTGAGAACGTGGCTTGTACTCCTAGTGGCGTGGCTTGTATTCTGAGAACGTGGCTTGTACTCCTAGTGGCGTGGCTTGTATTCTGAGAACGTGGCTTGTACTCCTAGTGGCGTGGCTTGTATTCTGAGAACGTGGCTTGTACTCCTAGTGGCGTGGCTTGTATTCTTAGAACGTGGCTTGTACTCCTAGTGGCGTGGCTTGTATTCTGAGAACGTGGCTTGTACTCCTAGTGGCGTGGCTTGTATTCTGAGAACGTGGCTTGTACTCCTAGTGGCGTGGCTTGTATTCTGAGAACGTGGCTTGTACTCCTAGTGGCGTGGCTTGTATTCTGAGAACGTGGCTTGTACTCCTAGTGGCGTGGCTTGTATTCTGAGAACGTGGCTTGTACTCCTAGTGGCGTGGCTTGTATTCTGAGAACGTGGCTTGTACTCCTAGTGGCGTGGCTTGTATTCTGAGAACGTGGCTTGTACTCCTAGTGGCGTGGCTTGTATTCTGAGAACGTGGCTTGTACTCCTAGTGGCGTGGCTTGTATTCTGAGAACGTGGCTTGTACTCCTAGTGGCGTGGCTTGTATTCTGAGAACGTGGCTTGTACTCCTAGTGGCGTGGCTTGTATTCTGAGAACGTGGCTTGTACTCCTAGTGGCGTGGCTTGTATTCTGAGAACGTGGCTTGTACTCCTAGTGGCGTGGCTTGTATTCTAGTGGCGTGGCTTGTACTAGTGGCGTGGCTTGTACTCCTAGTGGCGTGGCTTGTACTCCTAGTGGCGTGGCTTGTACTCCTAGTGGCGTGGCTTGTACTCCTAGTGGCGTGGCTTGTATTCTGAGAACGTGGCTTGTACTCCTAGTGGCGTGGCTTGTATTCTGAGAACGTGGCTTGTACTCCTAGTGGCGTGGCTTGTATTCTGAGAACGTGGCTTGTACTCCTAGTGGCGTGGCTTGTATTCTGAGAACGTGGCTTGTACTCCTAGTGGCGTGGCTTGTATTCTAGTGGCGTGGCTTGTACTCCTAGTGGCGTGGCTTGTACTCCTAGTGGCGTGGCTTGTATTCTGAGAACGTGGCTTGTACTCCTAGTGGCGTGGCTTGTATTCTGAGAACGTGGCTTGTACTCCTAGTGGCGTGGCTTGTATTCTAGTGGCATGGCTTGTACTCCTAGTGGCGTGGCTTGTACTCCTAGTGGCGTGGCTTGTACTCCTAGTGGCGTGGCTTGTACTCCTAGTGGCGTGGCTTGTACTTCTGTGATATAAACGGTTTAGAAAACCGACAAGTTGAAAAATGAGAGACTTAAGCAACATTTGGAAATCTTTACTGATGAAACGTTTCGACAGTCATTGACTTCTTCAGTGATGGTGGAATAAGAGTAGTAGTTTGAGGTAATCAGTCCCTCAACTCCAGGCTGAGGGACTGATTACCTCAAACTACTTCACTTATTCTACCGTTCTTCTTTGTATTTGGATTGAAGAAGCCACTGGTTGGCGAAACGTTTCTCAGTACAGATTCCCAAATGTTGCACGTGTCTTACTCTTCAACTTGTGCTTGCCTGTTTGGGGTTGCTGGGGGGTTGAATTCCAGCTCCCGGTCCCGTCCGGTAATCTCATACCACTATTTATTTTACAAATCCCTGGTCTTGTAGGCCCTCGTGGATTGCTAGCTTCGTGATCTCGGCTATTTCTGACCCCTTCTTCCGTAAGGCAAAGACGAATAAGAAATAGTTTAAACTCCTGTTCGATCCCCGGTACGGGTGGAAACAATGAAGAGCGTTTCCTTAAGACACCTGCTGCCCCTGTCTATCAACAAAATAGGCATCTGGGTGTTAGTCGACTGGTGTGGGTCACATCCTAAGGACAAAATTGACCTAATTTGCAGGAAATGCTCTGCATAACAAGCGGCTTTCTATATAGTATGTCACTGATGTCAACTATGGTCTGTATACCTTGTACATGTACTTGTAGAAATAAAGACATTATTATTATAAGATAGCAATTAAATCTCAAAATTACTAATTTAGCCGACAATAAACTGAGAATAGTTGCGTACGGGATTTTAACTTTATCGTCCCCCCCCCAAAAAAAAAAGGAAAAAGAAAAAAAGAAAACTCTCCCTAGGATTTATATCATTGTAAAATCCTGGAAGGAACTACATAACATAACTGTTCTCTCAGGAGCTGAGCACGGCATCGAGGACTCTTAAAGAAAGAAGTGGTCCGAGACCATTACACCAGCTCCCCTGGACTCAATGGTAAGCACTTTTCCAACCATTATCCACCAGCAGTTACCAATGCTTCCGTTATTACGACGTTACTGAAGCTAACAGCCACTCTAAACACTGTTGTTGACCTGAGGTCAAAAACCTTATACTGTACCGATATTAATTATTAGTATTATTGTACAGATATTATTATTGCTGTTGTATAGACATTATTATTATTGTTAGTGAACAAATATTATTGTACAATTATTATTGTTGTACATATATTATTATTGTTGTTATTAGTTAACAAATATTATTATTACTGTACAGATATTATTAATGTTGTTGTACAGATATTATTATTGTTCTTAGTGACCAAATATTACTGTACATATATTATTATTGTATAGATATTATTATTATACAGTATTATTATTGCACATATTATTATTGTAATTATTATCGAGGACAGGCTCTGAACTGTAAAGGTCGTATCTCGCCTGAAGAATGGTTTAAAACCTGAAAGAGTTCTACAAAGGGCTCTACGTAGATTTCTACAAGAGCTGTTAAAAAGCGGAGCTCTATGTAGAGCTCAATAAAAGCCAGCTCTACACCCGAGTCTTGTCTTCGCCGCTAATGTTTTTGAAGCTCGGAATGAGTATTTCGTCTGAGGATTTGCATGTGTGGAAATCTTTCAGAGGTCTTAGTAAAGAGAGGAGCCGGTGCGCTACATGCAATACCTGGGTGTTAAAGCGGACGTAGGAGTGAGAGAGAGAGAGAGAGAGAGAGAGAGAGAGAGAGAGAGAGAGAGAGAGAGAGAGAGAGAGAGAGAGAGAGAGAGAGAGAGAGAGAGAGAGAGAGAGAGAGAGAGGTCTCCGAGGAACGTTAAATATATATACTGGATATTCCTTCCCGCCCACTGATACTGTTCTGGTATTGTTCATAGTGGTACCACCGGCCAGTCTACCCCTTCCCTGGCCCTGGCCCTGGCCCTGGCCTGGTCCTGGCCCTCTCATGAATGAAGCAGTCTGCCCGTGTCTCTCCACATGCTCTACTCCCTACCTCCTCATTTATTTCTATCTTCCTCTCATCTCCCCCTCTCTTTCTCAGAATATATATATATATATATATATATATATATATATATATATATATATATATATATATATATATGTCGTGCCGAATATGTAAAACTGGTCAATTAGCAAGAACTCATTTAAAATTAAGTCCTTTCTAAAAAAAATTCTTATACGTTTAAAGATATAATTTTTTCATTAATGTTGATGCAAAAATTTATAATTTTGCACCTAAAGGAACTTAGAAAACTTACCTAACCTTATTATAACAAGCGCAATTTATTTTAGCCTAACCCAACTAAATATATTTTAGATTTATTTACAATAATTTAATACTAAACAAACACAGTGAAATATATTGTTTTCGTTAGGTTCAGAATTATTTTGGCGAAATTATTGCATATACAAATTTTCACTTGTCCTATATGGCAAGATGAACATTGCTATTTAAGCCAAGATCGCAAGTTCTGCCTATTCGGCACGACAATATTATATATATATATATATATATATATATATATATATATATATATATATATAAAATATATATATATATATATATATATATATATATATATATATATATATATATATATTTATTCTGGTGGGATCACCAGGGCCATGAAAATTTAGGTCAGGAAACAAAACAAGTGCTTACTGACGCGGGTTCTTAAGTCATACGATGCCCAGCAGCTGGAGCTTTTGGCCACCGCTGGAGGAAGAGCCGGGACCACGGCTCTCTGGCCGGTGCCGGGGCGAAGGAAGAGAGAATTGGAATACAGATGTTACACGGAAGGGAAGACAGGGAATTAAAACGTTCTCTGGGTAGCAATGGACATTATACGAGCAGAAGCAGCAGCATCAGAAGCAGCATTCAACCTGTCCTCTCTGCTGTAGTCTGCACAAAAGAATCATTACAGTAATGGATTCTCTCAGTCATTCCCTATGAAGATTCGGGCTCAGCAGACACGACCAACCTCCACGGGGGACTCAGCAGACATGTCCCACCTTCAAGGGGACTCAGCAGACACGACCAACCTCTATGGGGAACTCAGCAGACACGCACACACAACATAAACACTAGACAGCACAAGAAGACAGCAGACACAAATACATGAACACAAAATAACATAAGCAAAATAAAATAAGACAGCAGACCTAAATACACAAAATTAACATCAGGTAAGAGTCAAGATAACAAGTCATCACAGAATCAACTAGTAGGCACAGAAATACAGCAGAAGAAAGATGAGAGTGAAAGCTCACACACTGAGGTCCGGGGTTCGAATCTCCTCCGGTACGGCTGGAAAACATTAGGGACGTGTTTCCATAAGACATCTGCTGTCCCTGTCCCTGTTCACCCACCTATTCAAAATGAGTACCTGGGTGTTAGTCGATTGGTATGAGTTGCATCCTGGGACAAAACTGACCTAATTTGCCCGAAATGTTCTGCATAACAAGCAGCTTGCTATTAGTAGTATATCAGTGATGTCAGCTGGATCTCTATACCTTGTACATGTACTTGTAGTAAATGAATATATTATTATATTATAACGTCCATAAAGATAGCGTAAGAAACCCTAAGGCAGCTGAGGAAGAAAACCAAGACTAAGGTGCTCTTCAGCTCCAAGGCTGAGGGACTGATACAGTTCTGCAGTCTTTCCATCAAGTCCTTGAATTTGTATTGATAAAGCCACTGGATGGCGAAACGTCTACAAATAAATTATTATTATTATTATAATCAAGGGGGAAGCGCTAAACCCGGAGGATTATACAGCGCCTGGGGGGGATAATGTGGAAGGCATTCAGGCTTAATTCGGGGAACTGGAGCACAGATCCAATTCCCTAAATCAAGAGCCCCTCACCAACATCAAGGAACCTTCCTTGAGGGGTCTACAAATAAAGATACCCAGATGCTGCACATGTGTCTAATTCCTCATCTTAAGTAAGGCAGGTCAAAAATAGCATAAGATAGTGACAGATTTAAGATCAAGTTAAAATCAGTCATACTTACGTAATAGCTTCTAGTTTAGTGCCAAACTAGCGTATCAATTAACCGAAATCAACTCAGTTGAAATTGAGGTTGCTAATGACATGGTGATATCGACAAATTGCTTAGAAGAGCACAGGCGTATACTTCACGACTTGTCGCCACGAGTGGCATCATCACAACGATCAAACCTCTCGTAGAGAAATCTTTCCTTTGATAAGTGTCCCCAGCTATACGCAAGTGCCCCATTCTAGCATTAAAATGTAAAATCACTACACAAGGCAGTCTGAGGTTCCACCGGTAATTTCGTCAGTCCTCTCCAAAGACAAGTCCCTAAGCCCGGAGGGGAAAAATAACTGCTAGGTATAAATAAACATTACTTAACATTATTAAAGCCTTACGAAGAATCACTTAGATACAGAAACCATCACGTTTTAAATCTAAGAAATTCAAAACTCAAATGATCTCCAGTCTTTACCCTATGGAGGCTACAATCTTGACTTGCAACATACAACCTGACTTCTTAAATTATCTGTGACCAAGAATATACTACGGTATATATTACAGCTGCTTCTATACACAATGTGTGCTCAATTTTTTCCACTCCAACACACAACACAAAGATAACATTTGTCTCTGTTCATATCTGCAAGAATGTAACTTACTGCTGTAAGACAGACGTCAGCCATGTAATTAAAGGCGATATGTATGTATGTATGTATGTGTAGGTGGGTGTGAGTGGGGGGGATAAGATGTTTAAGCTCAAAACCCTGCCAATATATATAGTGAAATAGGACGAATAACGTCTGGCACTGGGGAAACAGAGGAAAAGACTTCACAGGCGCTTAAAATCGCTGGAAATACGTTCGTTACGTTCACTGTGAGGACGAGGCGGTGAAGGGCGGGTCTCAGCACGTGACATAAATATTTAAAACATCAGAGTTATTCCTCTTAATGAGTGACTTGACAACTTCTCGCAGTCGGTGCTAAGAACTTCCTGGGAACTGTGAAACTTTAGTGCTCTAAGTCTCCCGATTTTTTTTGGTTATCTTTATGGTATATATTTCTCATAGTATCTTCATGCAAGTGTACACACACACACACACACACACACACACACACACACACACACACACACACACACACACACACACACACACACACACACAAACGAGCGGGGTCCCACAGGGGTCAGTCCTAGGACCGGTGCTGTTTCTGGTTTATGTGAACTACATGACGGGAGGAATAGACTCCGAAGTGTTCCTGTTTGCAGATGATGTGAAGTTGATGAGAAGAATTTAATCGGACAAGGACCAGGCAGAACTACAAAGGGATCTGGACAGGCTGCAGGCCTGGTTCAGAAACTGGCTCCTGGAGTTCAACCCCACTAAGTGCAAAGTCATGAAGATTGGAGAAGGGCAAAGAAGACCGCAGACGAAGTACAGTCTAGGGGGGCCAGACACTACAAACCTCACTCAAGGAAAAGGATCTTGGGGTGAGTATAACACCAGGCACATCTCCTGAAGCGCACATCAACCAAATAACTGCTGCAGCATATGGGCGCCTAGCAAACCTAAGAATAGCATTCCGACATCTCAATAAGGAATCGTTCAGGACCCTGTACACTGTGTATGTCAGGCCTATGTTGAAGTATGTAGCACCAGTTTGGAACCCACACCTAGCCAAGCACGTAAGGAAATTAGAGAAAGTGCAAAGGTTTGCAACAAGATTAGTCCCGGAGCTAAGGGACTACGAGGAGAGGTTAAGAGAAACCGACTTGACGACACTGGAGGACAGGAGAGATAGGGGGATATGATTAGGACATATAAAATGCTGAGAAGAATTGACAAGGTGGACAGAGACAGAATGTTCCAGAGATGGGACACAGAGCAACAAGGGGTCACCATTAGAAGTTGAAGACTCGGATGAATCACAAGGATGCTACGAAGCATTTCTTCAGTCACAGAGTTGTCAGGAAGTGGAATAGTCTGGGAAGTGATATAGTGGAGGCAGGATCCATATATAGCTTTAAGAAGAGGTATGATAAAACTCATATTGCAGGGAGAGCGAGGACCTAGTAGCGATCAGTGAAAGAGGCGGAGCCAGGAACTATGACTCGACCCCTGCAACCACAACTAGATGAGTACACACAGTGTTCCACAAAACTCAACAGTGTTTCATGGTCTCCAGCATCACTTAACTAACCCCAACTGTGAGGCGGGAAGTATTCTTTCCCTGGGTGAGCTGAAGGCTGAAAAAAAGTATTACTTTCACTGAATACCTGGGAGAAAAAAAATAAAGTGGGCTACCCAATTGTATGAACACTTTATATTTTGGGAAGGTGGGAGGGAGGGGGAGGTCAGACGGTAGCTCCTCTTCCTCAGATCAAGCATCAAGATAACCCCCTCCCCCCATGAGGTCACTTAAGAGGTCAGCAGATCTCGGTCTTCCAAATCCTGCCTTTCTCAAAACTAAAATTTTATTGTCCACTTATGTCATCTCTTTTTTAACATTTAAGAGAGGTTATAGAGTTGGTTATAGAGTTGTTTATAGAGACGTTTATTTTAACTCCCTAACCCCCCCTACCCCACCACCGGAGTGACCACTGACAAGGTGCAGCGGAAATAACGGGGGTCGATCAGCCAGGGGATTGTGGTTCGTGCGTTGGACTACGTGTGGCCAGCAGTAACAGCTTGGTTGATCAGTCCCTGATCCGCTGGGAGGCCTGATCAAGGACTGGGCAGCGGGGGCGTTGACTCCCGGAACACCCTCCAGCTAGGTAGACTTCAGTCGCGGAGTTATTTTCACGGTTTCGCCAGTTTGTTTACAAGTGACGTCAGGTGTTGAATCCAACATGGTGGCAGCTGCCGAGGTTTTGTCATTATTGTTTTTTTTTTGTTACTGTTTTCGAGGCGGATGAACTTGAGTTATATCTTAGTTAAGATAAGATAGGGAAAAATAAGCTGGGAAAGATTAGTTACACTAGGATTGGGCAAATTAGGTTAGGAAATATTTAAGTTAGGATAGGGTAAATTAGGTTGGGAAAGATTGGTTTAAGTAAGGATAGGTTAAGTTGGATTTGGTAAATATAGTTTAGGACTGGTTAGAATAAATTAGTGTAGGATACGTTAAGTCAGATTCGGTAAAGATAGGTTAGGACAGGGCAGATTAGTTTAGGTTAGGAGAGGTTAATTTAGATTAGGTAAAAAGCAGGTTAGGTTAGGATACATTATTTCTGGTTACGATAGGTTTAGTCAGGCTACATAAGAACAAGTTAGTTCTCAGTCTATTAATAAAAATATTAGCAGATTCTAACAACAATGCCGATAGAAGTGTGGCCCAAAAACGGGAAGCCACCATTGGCACTCTACAAAACAGTGGGATAATCACTGTATAAGGCAACAGGGACCCATCCCACTCTCTTACCAACAGTGAAATACTGACTTCGAATACGATGGCAGTGTACAAATGTACTTCATCACTGACATACACGCTGTTACTGCACCAGAAGTAACCCCAACTATGATTATATGATAGCCTATCACAGGCCAGTAGGCCTACTGTATAGCTCCTCTGTTCTATGTATGCAACATGTTATGCAACAGTGCATAGCTTATGACGCAGGAAGACGTGTGGAAGATCTTAAGCGGAAGATTTCCACCCCCCGTGGCTTGTCTTTATATATATATAATATATATATATATATATATATATATATATATATATTATATATATATATATATATATATATATATATATATATATATATATAATTTCTTTAAACCCCACCAAATGTGAAACAGTTTCTACCAATCAACAGATGATCCAGAATATTAGTGCCGTTTTACCAGGAGCACGAGCCATTGATCCAGCCAATAGCACTCTCCTCGGTGCTCCTCTTGGGTCCAATGCCATCGATCTGATCCTAGGAAAAAAAGTCTCAGACCTCCGGACGATGGAAAGCAGGATGAAAGACATTGACACACACGATGCCTTCTACCTACTCACCAGGTGCCTGTCAATCCCAAAATTTACCTATTTTCTGAGATGCTCCCCAGCCTTCAGCAGTCCAAAACTCAAGGAATATGACTCTCTCCTGAAGGCCATGCTAGAGAGTGTATTGAATCTTTCCCTTGACGATGGACAGTGGTTGCAAGCCTCACTTCCGGTCAGGCTTGGAGGGCTAGGAGTACGCAGATCCTCCCAGATTGCTCTGCCAGCTTTCCTATCCTCTTCCATTGCATCAAACGAGTTGATAAGACAAATTCTTCCTGACACCCTCAGTGACTCAGCAGGAATAGAAGACCCTAGCTATGCCAGTGCCATCACCGAATGGGAGACTCTTGCTGCTCCAGCACCAAACCCTAGTGCAGCACTGGCTCACAAACAGTCAAGCTGGGATGGCCCAATTGCTGAAAAGGTGCTTGCCAACATGCTCAGGGCTGCAACATCAGATAGGGAGATTGCCCGTCTCCAGGCTGTGAGTGCACCTCACTCCGGGGACTTCCTCCAAACAGTTCCCATATCGGCAATGGGAACGCGACTCGACCCTAAGACCCTCCGTATTGCAGTGGCTCTGCGCCTTGCTGCCCCAATTCACACAGAATATATGTGTATTTGCGGCGAAGTGCAAGCAGACCAATACGGTCTACATGGTCTTAATTGTTCCAAAACCAAGGGCTGGCATGCAAGACACAATGAGGTCAACGACATCATTAAGAGAACCCTTGCTACAGCTGGATGCCCTGCCGAGAGGGAGCCACGATCACTTGCAGCAAACAATACCCACAACCCAGCAAATCGCCCCGACGGGATCACCATCTATCCTTGGAAGAATGGCAAGCTCTTAGCATGGGACTATACCTGTGTGTCCACACTGGCTGACACCTATATCCATCACAGTGTGGGGCGACAGGGAGGAGCTGCTGACCACAGGGAGGAGTACAATATCAGCAAGTACAGGGACATTAGCCAACAGTATCAATTTGTCCCAGTGGGATCAGAGACCTTGGGATCATGGGGAAAAAATGCCACACGTTTCCTTAAAGAATTGGTTTCCAGACTCATCGACACCACCAGGGACCCAAGGGCAGCCACTTTCATGTTCCAGCGCCTCAGCGTCGCCATCCAGAAGGGAAATGCTTGCTGCATACTTGGCTCACGTCCAGCCTCGGAGGAGCTAGAGGAAATTCATGATCTTTGATACATTGTGCCATTGTATCCATGTTTATGTT
>NC_069462.1:20475789-20478289 GCF_026875155.1 Cherax quadricarinatus | reverse complement strand
CAGTAAAAATAACTCTTTCCTCCTCTTATATCTACAGAATTTCATATATATATATATATATATATATATATATATATATATATATATATATAATATATATATATATATATATATATATATATATAATATATTAATGGCCAGTGGGCATGAGCCAAGAGGTAGTAGCAAAATGTCAATTTCAACAAAGAAAGCTTTTATTAATGCTATGTATCGCCCACTGAGGCTTTGTCATTTGCTGTAAACGTTCAACAAGTACCTTCAAACTACGATCTCTAGGATATTTACAAGGATCTTACTGGTCGACACAATCAGGTCATTCCCTCTGCCTAGTTCTGTCACTAACTGCTTCACTACAAGCAGTCCTCAACTACCTCTATGATGTCTCAATTCCAGTCAGAGAATTCCGGTCACTTTGGCTAAAATTAAAAATCTCCTGGAGTAACTTCCCAATCGTATCTTGATGCCTTAACAATTTATCCTTAGGAAAGTCTCTCTCGGTCGTTCTGCAGGTTCCTGGGTCGACACTTAACACCTAAGATCACCTTATATATACATATATGTCGTGCCGAATAGGTAAAATTGGTCAATTAGCAAGAACTCATTTAAAATTAAGTCCTTTTTAAAACTTTCTTTTATACGCTTAAAGATATATTTTTTCACATATGTTAATGTAAAAATTAATAATTTTGTACCATAAGAACCTTAGAAAACTTACCTAACCTTATTATAACAAACGCAATTTAATTTAGCCTAATCCAACTAAATATATTTTAGATAAGTTTACAATAATTTAATAATAAACAATGAAATATATTTTTTTCGTTAAGTTCGGAATTAAAATCGAAAGTTTAATATATAATATATATATAATATAATATAAATATATAAATAAATTAATAATAATATATTTTAAAATACCCTTTCGGGTGCAGCCAAGAAATTTCATACAAGTCCTTTAATTTTTATACCTGAGGATCAACAGCTGAAGTTGTCTCTGACACGGCTCCGGCGGCAATTACTGTCTCAAATTAACCCATGTCTTGGTTTGTTAGACTTTATCAATACTTTCGGTCTGTGTGGGCTTTTTAAGGCATGTTTGCTCGTGTAGGTTTCATCATATCCCGCTCTCCCCCCGAGTTTTAAATCAAGTCTTGTACTCTCGACACAAATACAACTCCAGATCCCCATGTTCACATAACTCTCACCCCATTCTAAAATATCAATTTTTTTTGGATTCCTCCCCCCTCTCAATTTCCCCTTTCCCCCCTCCCCATAAAAACCTGGGGATGATCAACGTCACCAGCTGCATGGATGGACTCCACACGCCTCAAAATATACAAAGCTTGCAATCACCCCACACGGCTAAACCTTGCCTATGGGATATTGAAGGGTTAAGATAATGGGTTTCCCAGGAGGAGACAAATGATTTTTTTAAACCTTTTACAAAGACTCCTCCCCCCCCCCCCTCCCTCCCTGAAAGTATTCGCTTTTTCTCTTTTTTTTCCCCTTTCACTCCTTCCCAACCCGGTTTAATTTACTGCCCAGAGATATAAATTAAAGTAATCAATCTTCCGGTAGAGATACCTGTTGAAGGTATAATTGACAGGTGTGTGGGGTGTTGTGTGTGTGTGTGTGTGTGTGTGTGTGTTTTGTGTGTTTTTGTGTTGTTTTGTGTTTTTGTGTGTGGGTTTGTGTGTTTTTTGTGTGTGGTGTGTGTGTTTTTGTTTTGTTTTGGGTGTGTGTGTGTGTGTTTTGTGTGGTGTTTTGGTGTGTGTGTGTGTGTGTTTTTGTGTTTTGTTTTGTGTTGTGGTTTTGTTGTGTGTGGGTTGTGGTTTGTGTGTGTGTGTTTTTGTGTGTGGTGTGGTTGTGGTTGTGTGTGTTGGTGTGGTTGTGTGTGTGTGTGTGGGGTGTGTGTGTGGGTTTTTGTTTTGTGGTTTTTTTGGGTGTTTTTGTTGTTTTTGTTTGTGTTGTGTGGGGTTGTGTGTTTGTGTTGTGTGTGTTGTGTGTGTGTGTGTTGTGTTGTGTGTGTTTTTGGTGTGTTGTTGTGTGTGTGTTTTGGGGGGTGTTTTGTGTGTGGTTGTGTGTGTGTTGTGTGTGTTGTGGGGTGTGTTTGTGTTGGTGTGGTTTTTGTGTGTGGTTTTTGTGTTTTTGTGTTGTGGTGTGTGTGTGTTTGTGTGGTGTTGGGTGTGTGTTGGGTTTGGGGGTTGTGTGTGTGTTGTTGGTTTGGGTTTTGGTGGTTGTGTGTTGTTTTTGTGGTGTTGTGTGTGTGTTGGTGTTGTTTTTTGTGGGGGTGTTTTGTGTGTGTGTGGGTGTTGTTGTGTGTTTGTGTGGGTGTGTGTGTGTGTGTGTGTTGGGGTGTGTGGGGGTTTTTGTGTTGTTTTTTGTTGTTTTGTGTGTTTTGTTGGGGTGTGTGTGTTTGTGTGTTGTGGTGTGTTGTGTTGTGTTTTTGGGGTTTTGGGGGGGGGGGTTTTTTTTTGTGTTTTGGGGGTGTGTTGGGGTG
>NC_069462.1:20468289-20470789 GCF_026875155.1 Cherax quadricarinatus | reverse complement strand
TTATCCTATATTATCCTGTGATATATTATCCTGTGATATATTATCCTATATTATCCTGTGATATATTATCCTATATTATCCTGTGATATATTATCCTATATTATCCTGTGATATATTATCCTATATTATCCTGTGATATATTATCCTATATTATCCTGTGATATATTATCCTGTGATATATTATCCTATATTATCTGTGATTATTCTATATTCCTGTGATAATATTATCAATATTATCCTGTGATATATTATCCTATATTGTCCTGTGATATCATATTATCCGTGATATATTATCCTATATTATCCTGTGATATTATCTATATTATCCTGTGATATATTATCCTATATTGTCCTGTATATATTACTTATATATTATCCTATATTATCCTGTGATATATTATCCTATATTATCCTGTGATATATTATCCTATATTATCCTGTGATATATTATCCTATATTATCCTGTGATATATTATCCTATATTGTCCTGTGATATATTATCCAATATTATCCTGTGATATATTATCCTATATTGTCCTGTGATATATTATCCTATATTATCCTGTGATATATTATCCTATATTATCCTGTGATATATTATCCTATATTATCCTGTGATATATTATCCTATATTGTCCTGTGATATATTATCCTGTGATATATTATCCTATATTATCCTGTGATATATTATCCTATATTATCCTGTGATATATTATCTCTATATTATCCTGTGATATATTATCCTATATTATCCTGTGATATATTATCCTATATTATCCTGTGATATATTATCCTATATTATCCTGTGATATATTATCCTATATTATCCTGTGATATATTATCCTATATTAATCCTGTGATATATTATCTATATTATCCTGTGATATATTATCCTATATTATCCTGTGATATATTATCCTATATTATCCTGTGATATATTATCCTGTGATATATTATCCTGTGATATATTATCCTGTGATATATTATCCTATATTATCCTGTGATATATTATCTTATATTATCCTGTGATATATTATCCTGATATTATCCTGTGATATATATATCCTATATTATCCTGTGATATATTATCATATATTGTCCTGTGATATATTTATTATACCTATATTATCCTGTGATATATTATCCTGTGATATATTATCATATTGTCCTTGATATATTATCCTAGATATATTATCCTGTGAAAATAATCCTATTTATCCTGTGATAATATCCTGTGATATTATTTATCTCTATATTGTCCCTGTGATATTTATCCTATCCTGTGATATTAGTCCTATTCCTGTATATATTATCCTTCATGTCCTTGATCCATATATCCTGTGACTTACCTGTCTGCCCATAATATCACTTCCTATCTATCCTGTAATATTTTCCATCATTACCTGTCATTATATTACTAGTCACTATTTTCTCTCAAGACTCTATCCAAGCATTTCCCATGCAAATTACCAACCATTAATCTTGCAAGAACTCAACACGCCAATGTTACGGTGATTAGAGCCACCAAGCCATGTCCTTGCAAGACTACCAAGCATTCCTTCACTCGCTTCAAATCCAACACTTTGTGTCTTGCAAGATTCACAAGCCACTGTCCGTCTTGCAAGACTCACCAGCCACTTTGTGTCTTGCAAGACTCACTAAGCCACTGTCGTCTCAAGACTCACCAAACCACTTTGTGTCTGCAAGATCACCAAGCCACTGTCCGTACTTGCATAGTATCACCACACTTTGTGTCAATCTTGCTACCAGCACTCAACAAGCCACTGTACGTCTTGCAAGACTCACCAAGCCACTTGTACTCTTGCAAGACTCACCAAGCCACTGTACGTCTTGCAAGACTCACCAAGCTCACTGTACGTCTTTGCAAGACTACAAGCCTGTATCTGCAAGACTACCAAGCCTGTACGTCTTGCAAGACTCACCAAGCCACTGTACGTCTTGCAAGACTCACCAAACCACTTTGTGTCTTGCAAGATTCACCAAGCCACTGTCCGTCTTGCAAGACTCACCAAGCCACTTTGTGTCTTGCAAGACTCACTAAGCCACTGTACGTCTTGCAAGACTCACCAAACCACTTTGTGTCTTGCAAGATTCACCAAGCCACTGTCCGTCTTGCAAGACTCACCAAGCCACTTTGTGTCTTGCAAGACTCACCAAGCCACTGTACGTCTTGCAAGACTCACCAAGCCACTGTACGTCTTGCAAGACTCACCAAGCCACTGTACGTCTTGCAAGACTCACCAAGCTTCTGTACGTTTTGCAAGACTCACCAAGCCACTGTACGTCTTGCAAGACTCACCAAGCCACTGTACGTCTTGCAAGACTCACCAAGCCACTGTACGTCTTGCAAGACTCACCAAGCCACTGTACGTCTTGCAAGACTCACCAAGCCACCGTACGTCATGCAAGACTCACCAAGCCACTGTATGTCTTGCAAGACTCACCAAGCCACTGTACGTCATGCAAGACTCACCAAGCC
>NC_069462.1:20413289-20463289 GCF_026875155.1 Cherax quadricarinatus | reverse complement strand
GGGGATGTCTGGTGTCTGATGCAGACATCCCTGGACACGGGGGATGTCTGGTGTCTGATGCAGACATCCCTGGACACGGGGGATGTCTGGTGTCTGATGCAGACATCCCTGGACACGGGGGTCGTCTGGTGTCTGATGCAGACATCCTTGGACACGGGGGATGTCTGGTGTCTGATGCAGACATCCCTGGACACGGGGGATGTCTGGTGTCTGATGCAGACATCCTTGGACACGGGGGATGTCTGGTGCCTGATGCAGACATCCCTGGACACGGGGGATGTCTGGTGTCTGATGCAGACATCCCTGGACACGGGGGATGTCTGGTGTCTGATGCAGACATCCCTGGACACGGGGGATGTCTGGTGTCTGATGCAGACATCCCTGGACACGGGGGATGTCTGGTGTCTGATGCAGACATCCTTGGACACGGGGGATGTCTGGTGTCTGATGCAGACATCCTTGGACACGGGGGATGTCTGGTGTCTGATGCAGACATCCCTGGACACGGGGGATCTCTGGTGTCTGATGCAGACATCCCTGGACACGGGGGATGTCTGGTGTCTGATGCAGACATCCCTGGACACGGGGGATGTCTGGTGTCTGATGCAGACATCCTTGGACACGGGGGATGTCTGGTGTCTGATGCAGACATCCCTGGACACGGGGGATGTCTGGTGTCTGATGCAGACATCCCTGGACACGGGGGATGTCTGGTGTCTGATGCAGACATCCCTGGACACGGGGGATGTCTGGTGTCTGATGCAGACATCCCTGGACACGGGGGATGTCTGGTGTCTGATGCAGACATCCTTGGACACGGGGGATGTCTGGTGTCTGATGCAGACATCCCTGGACACGGGGATGTCTGGTGTCTGATGCAGACATCCTTGGACACGGGGGATGTCTGGTGCCTGATGCAGACATCCCTGGACACGGGGGATGTCTGGTGTCTGATGCAGACATCCCTGGACACGGGGGATGTCTGGTGTCTGATGCAGACATCCCTGGACACGGGGGATGTCTGGTGTCTGATGCAGACATCCCTGGACACGGGGGATGTCTGGTGTCTGATGCAGACATCCTTGGACACGGGGGATGTCTGGTGTCTGATGCAGACATCCCTGGACACGGGGGATGTCTGGTGTCTGATGCAGACATCCTTGGACACGGGGGATGTCTGGTGCCTGATGCAGACATCCCTGGACACGGGGGATGTCTGGTGTCTGATGCAGACATCCCTGGACACGGGGGATGTCTGGTGTCTGATGCAGACATCCCTGGACACGGGGGATGTCTGGTGCCTGATGCAGACATCCCTGGACACGGGGGATGTCTGGTGTCTGATGCAGACATCCTGGACACGGGGGATGTCTGGTGTCTGATGCAGACATCCTTGGACACGGGGGATGTCTGGTGTCTGATGCAGACATCCTTGGACACGGGGGATGTCTGGTGTCTGATGCAGACATCCTTGGACACGGGGGATGTCTGGTGTCTGATGCAGACATCCTTGGACACGGGGGATGTCTGGTGTCTGATGCAGACATCCTTGGACACGGGGGATGTCTGGTGTCTGATGCAGACATCCTTGGACACGGGGGATGTCTGGTGTCTGATGCAGACATCCTTGGACACGGGGGATGTCTGGTGTCTGATGCAGACATCCTTGGACACGGGGGATGTCTGGTGTCTGATGCAGACATCCTTGGACACGGGGGATGTCTGGTGTCTGATGCAGACATCCCTGGACACGGGGGATGTCTGGTGTCTGATGCAGACATCCTTGGACACGGGGGATGTCTGGTGTCTGATGCAGACATCCTTGGACACGGGGGATGTCTGGTGTCTGATGCAGACATCCTTGGACACGGGGGATGTCTGGTGTCTGATGCAGACATCCCTGGACACGGGGGATGTCTGGTGTCTGATGCAGACATCCCTGGACACGGGGGATGTCTGGTGTCTGATGCAGACATCCCTGGACACGGGGGATGTCTGGTGTCTGATGCAGACATCCCTGGACACGGGGGATGTCTGGTGTCTGATGCAGACATCCCTGGACACGGGGGATGTCTTGTCTCTGATGCAGACATCCTTGGACACGGGGGATGTCTGGTCTCTGATGCAGACATCCCTGGACACGGGGGATGTCTGGTGTCTGATGCAGACATCCCTGGACACGGGGATGTCTGGTGTCTGATGCAGACATCCCTGGACACGGGGGATGTCTGGTCTCTGATGCAGACATCCTTGGACACGGGGGATGTCTGGTGTCTGATGCAGACATCCTTGGACACGGGGGATGTCTGGTGTCTGATGCAGACATCCTTGGACACGGGGGATGTCTGGTGTCTGATGCAGACATCCTTGGACACCGGGGATGTCTGGTGTCTGATGCAGACATCCTTGGACACGGGGGATGTCTGGTGTCTGATGCAGACATCCTTGGACACGGGGGATGTCTGGTGTCTGATGCAGACATCCTTGGACACGGGGGATGTCTGGTGTCTGATGCAGACATCCTTGGACACGGGGGATGTCTGGTGTCTGATGCAGACATCCTTGGACACGGGGGATGTCTGGTGTCTGATGCAGACATCCTTGGACACGGGGGATGTCTGGTGTCTGATGCAGACATCCCTGGACACGGGGGATGTCTGGTGTCTGATGCAGACATCCTTGGACACGGGGGATGTCTGGTGTCTGATGCAGACATCCTTGGACACGGGGGATGTCTGGTGTCTGATGCAGACATCCTTGGACACGGGGGATGTCTGGTGTCTGATGCAGACATCCCTGGACACGGGGGATGTCTGGTGTCTGATGCAGACATCCTTGGACACGGGGGATGTCTGGTGTCTGATGCAGACATCCCTGGACACGGGGGATGTCTGGTGTCTGATGCAGACATCCCTGGACACGGGGGATGTCTGGTGTCTGATGCAGACATCCCTGGACACGGGGGATGTCTGGTGTCTGATGCAGACATCCCTGGACACGGGGGATGTCTGGTGTCTGATGCAGACATCCCTGGACACGGGGGATGTCTGGTGTCTGATGCAGACATCCCTGGACACGGGGATGTCTGGTCTCTGATGCAGACATCCCTGGACACGGGGGATGTCTGGTCTCTGATGCAGACATCCCTGGACACGGGGGATGTCTGGTGTCTGATGCAGACATCCCTGGACACGGGGGATGTCTGGTCTCTGATGCAGACATCCCTGGACACGGGGGATGTCTGGTGTCTGATGCAGACATCCCTGGACACGGGGGATGTCTGGTGTCTGATGCAGACATCCTGGACACGGGGGATGTCTGGTGTCTGATGCAGACATCCCTGGACACGGGGGATGTCTGGTGTCTGATGCAGACATCCCTGGACATGGGGGATGTCTGGTCTCTGATGCAGACATCCCTGGACACGGGGGATGTCTGGTGTCTGATGCAGACATCCCTGGACACGGGGGATGTCTAGTGTCTGATGCAGACATCCCTGGACACGGGGAGTGTCTGGTGCCTGGGGGTAGACATCTCAGGACACGAGGGATGTCTGGTGCCTGTGAGCAGACATCCCAGGACACGAGGGATGTCTGGTGTCCGGGGACAGATATCCCAGGACACGAGGGATGTCTGGTGTCTGATGCAGACATCCCAGGACACGAGGGATGTCTGGTGTCCGGGGACATATATCCCAGGACACGAGAGATGTCTGGTGTCCGGGGACAGATATCCCAGGACACGAGGGATGTCTGGTACCTGGGGGCAGACATCCCAGGACACGAGGGATGTCTTGTGTCCGGGGACAGATATCCCAGGACACGAGGGATGTCTGGTGTCCGGGGACAGATATCCCAGGACAAGAGAGATGTCTGGTGTCTGGGTGCAGACATCCCAGGACACGAGGGATGTCTGGTGTCTGGGTGCAGACATCCCAGGACACGAGGGATGTCTGGTGCCTGGGGGCAGACATCCCAGGACACGAAGGATGTCTGGTGCCTGGGGGCAGACATCCCAGGACACGAGGGATGTCTGGTGTCTGGGTGCAGACATTCCAGGACACGAGGGATGTCTGGTGTCTGGGTGCAGACATCCCAGGACATGAGGGATGTCTGGTGTTCGGGGACAGATATCCCAGGACACGAGGGATGTCTTGTGTCTGGATGCAGACATCCCAGGACACGAAGGATGTCTGGTATCCGGGGGCAGACATCCCAGGACACGAGGGATGTTTGGTATCCGGGGGCAGACATCCCAGGACACGAGGGATGTCTAGTATCCGGGGGCAGACATCCCAGGACACGAGGGATGTCTGGTGTCTGAGGGAAGACATCCCAGGACACGGGGGATGTCTGGTATCCGGGGGCAGACATCCCAGGACACGAGGGATATCTGGTGTCTGGGGACAGACATCTCTGGACACGAGGGATGTCTGGTGTCTGAGGGCAGACATCCCTGGACACGGGGGAAGCATGTGTAGTTTCTGGGGGCAGATAGTACTGGACACGGGGGAAGTATGTCTGGTGTCTAGGATAGACATCCCGGACACAGGGGGAGTGTCAAGTCTGATTACCTTCCAATGTGCGTGCGTGCGTGTGCGTACTCACCTATTTGTGGTTGCAGAGGTCGAGACATAGCTCCTGGCCCCGCCTCTTCACTGATCGCTACTAGGCCCTCTCTCGCCCTGCTCAATGAGCTTTATCATACCTCGCCTTAAAACTATGTATGGTTCCTGCCTCCACTACATCGCTTGTCAGATTATTCCACTTCCTGGCAACTCTGTGACTAAAGAAATACTTCCTAACATCTCTTTGACTCATCTGAGTCTTCAACTTCCAATTGTCTCCTCTTGTTTCTGTGTCCCATCTCTGGAATATCCTGTCTATCCACCTTGTCAATTCCTCGCAGAATTTTGTATGTCGCTATCATGTCTCCCCTAACCTTCCTGTCCTCCAGTGTCGTCAGGCCGATTTCCCTTAACCATTCTTCGTAGGACATTACCCTTAGCTCTGAAACTAGTCTTGTTGCAAACCTTTTGCATTATCTTTAATTCCTTGGCGTGCTTGACCAGGTGTGTATTCGAAACTGGTGCTGCATACTCCAGTATGGACCTGACATACACGGTGTACAGAGTCTTGAACGATTCCTTAATGAGGTATCGGAACGCCATTCTTAGGTTTGCCAGGCGCCCACATGCTGCAGCAGTTATCTGGATGATGTGTGCTTCAGGAGATGTGCTCGGTATTATACTCACACCAAGATCCTTTTCCTTGAGTGAGGTTTGCAGTCTTTGGAATCCTAGCCTATACTCTGTCTGCGGTCTTCTTTGCCCTTCCCGATTTTCATGACTTTGCATTTGGCGGGGTTAAATTCGAGAAGCCAGTTGCTGGACCAACCTTCCAGCATGTCCAGGTCTCTTAGTAGTCCTGCGTGGTCCACATCTGATTTAATTCCCCCCACTAACTTCACATCTGCAAACACGGACACTTCTGAGCCTATCCCTTCCTTCATGTCATTCACATACACCAGAAATAGTACTGGTCCTAGGACTGACCCCTGTGGAACCCCGCTCGTCACAGGCGCCTACTATGATACCTCGTCACATACCATGACTCGTTCTTGCCTCCCTGTGAGGTATTCTCTGAGCCATTGCAGTGTCCTTCCTGTTATATGTGTCTGATCCTATAGCTTTTGCATTAATCTCTTTTGAGGAACTGTGTCGAAGGCCTTCTTGCAGTCCAAGAAAATGCAATCTACCCACTCCCTCTCATTTCTTACTTCCGATACCTTGTCATAAATCTCCAGTTGGTTTGTGACACAGGATTTGCCTTCCACGAATCCGTGCTGGTTGTCGTTTATAAGCTTGTTCAGTTCTAAGTGCTCCACCACTCTCCTGATAATCTTCTCCATAACTTTGCACACTATACACGTCAG
This sequence comes from Cherax quadricarinatus, assembly GCF_026875155.1. NCBI lineage: Eukaryota > Metazoa > Arthropoda > Malacostraca > Decapoda > Parastacidae > Cherax > Cherax quadricarinatus. The sequence goes on along the minus strand of NC_069462.1, from coordinate 20,457,355 downwards.
TGACACTGGTCTACAGTTTAGTGCCTCGTTTCTGTCTCCTTTCTTAAAAGTGGGGACTGTATTTGCCGTCTTCCATACCTCAGGTAATTGCCCAGTTTCAATGGATGTGTTGAAAATTGTGGTTAGTGGCACACACAGCGTCTCTGCTCCCTCTCTGAGGACCCACGGAGACATGCCCGGTCCCACTGCCTTTGAGGTATCAGGGTCACTTAGCAACTTCTTCACCTCCTCGGTTGTGTGTATTTCATCCAACACTTGTTGGTATATCCCTTGTTGGTGTACCCCCCTGTTCTGACTTCCCTGAGTTTTCTGTCTCCACTGCAAATACTTCCTTAAATCTCATGTTGAGCTCCTCACATATTTCTTGGTCGTTTCTTGTGAGCTCCCCACCTTCTTTCCTCCGCCTGATTACCTATTCCTTGACTGTTGTCTTCCTCCTGATGTGGCTATACAACAGCTTCGTGTCAGACTTGACTTTCGATGCTATGTCGTTTTCGTACTGTCGCTGCGCCTCCCTCCTTATCTGTTCATACTTGTTTCTGGCTCTTCGACTGATCTCTATATTTTCTTGGGTCCTTTGTCTTCTGCACTTTTTCCATTCTCTAGTGCATTTTGTTTTTGCCTCCCTACACCTGTGGGTAAACTAAGGGCTCGTTCTGGTCTTCCCATTATTTCTGCTGCGTTTGTGTTTTTGTGGTCTCTCCACGAATAATAATAATAATAATAATAATAATGAAAAAATACAACAAGAGGAGAGGAAGTCTCCAGACATGTTACAACCAGACATTTAATACTGACGTAGATGTAGCAAAAATATCTACGATAAACAAGTACGGTATTAATATCGAGAGCGTAGATCGATGCGCTACGCATGTGTCCCTTTCCCGGGGGAGGGAGCTGCTAAAGAGGTTAAAGCAGTGTGTGAAAGAGGAGGTGAGAGAAAGAGAGGTAGAGGGTCAGAGGAGAGAGAGAGGAGAGAGAGAGAGAGAGAGAGAGAGAGAGAGAGAGAGAGAGAGAGAGAGAGAGAGAATGATGTGACGGCTCGACCCTCCGGTACTTCACCCTAAATGGCAGGGACAAAATAGACTTGCTTTTTCCCTGCTGCTGCTACGACACACACACACAAATACTGAAAGATAGACGGACACACACACACACACACACACACACACACACACACACACACACACACACACACACACACATACGCACACACACACACGCACACAATTATGCTTCACAGCCAGTACAGACTTACAACAGACTTAAACTGGAGAGAGAGAGAGTTGGGTAGACCACACATGCTCTTAGACTGTCATAAAAACAGGATCAGTGTGACTTAGAGATAACTTAATAACGAGCAACAACAAAGATACTAGCACGGATTGTTGTTGTTATTATTGATCACGGGGAGCACTAAACCCGTGAGGGTCATGCAGGTTCTAGGGAATGGGAGGCAAATCAGGCTCGATACGATACAACTGAAAGGGAGATAAAATTTCTTGTACTGAGTGATCTTAGGATCTGTCTCTCCCTCATTAACTCCCTCACTGTCTCTCCCTCATTAACTCCCTCACTGTCTCTCCCTCATTAACTCCCTCACTGTCTCTCCCTCATTAACTCCCTCACTGTTTCTCCCTCACAGGTGACGTGGATGAAGCGAGACGAGGATCAGCTGCTGACAGCAGGAGGAGAAGTTTACTCTTCTGAGTCCAGATACTCTGTAGCACACGTCAGGCACCAGAAGGTAGGTACTGTGGCACACGTCAGGCACCAGAAGGTAGGTACTGTGGCACACGTCAGGCACCAGAAGGTAGGTACTGTGGCACACGTCAGGCACCAGAAGGTAGGTACTGTAGCACACGTCAGGCACCAGAAGGTAGGTACTGTGGCACACGTCAGGCACCAGAAGGTAGGTACTGTGGCACACGTCAGGCACCAGAAGGTAGGTACTGTGACACGTCAGACACCAGAAGGTAGGTACTGTGGCACACGTCAGGCACCAGAAGGTAGGTACTGTAGCACACGTCAGGCACCAGAAGGTAGGTACTGTGGCACACGTCAGGCACCAGAAGGTAGGTACTGTGGCACACGTCAGGCACCAGAAGGTAGGTACTGTGGCACACGTCAGGCACCAGAAGGTAGGTACTGTAGCACACGTCAGGCACCAGAAGGTAGGTACTGTGGCACACGTCAGGCACCAGAAGGTAGGTACTGTGGCACACGTCAGGCACCAGAAGGTAGGTACTGTGGCACACGTCAGGCACCAGAAGGTAGGTACTGTGGCACACGTCAGGCACCAGAAGGTAGGTACTGTAGCACACGTCAGCACCAGAAGGTAGGTACTGTGGCACACGTCAGGCACCAGAAGGTAGGTACTGTGGCACACGTCAGGCACCAGAAGGTAGGTACTGTGGCACACGTCAATCACCAGAAGGTAGGTACTGTGGCACACGTCAGGCACCAGAAGGTAGGTACTGTGGCACACGTCAATCACCAGAAGGTAGGTACTGTGGCACACGTCAGGCACCAGAAGGTAGGTACTGTGGCACACGTCAATCACCAGAAGGTAGGTACTGTGGCACACGTCAGGCACCAGAAGGTAGGTACTGTGGCACACGTCATGCACCAGAAGGTAGGTACTGTGGCACACGTCAGGCACCAGAAGGTAGGTACTGTGGCACACGTCAATCACCAGAAGGTAGGTACTGAGACACACGTCAGACACCAGAAGGTAGGTACTGTGACACACGTCAGACACCAGAAGGTAGGTACTGAGACACACGTCAGACACCAGAAGGTAGGTACTGAGACACACGTCAGACACCAGAAGGTAGGTACTGTGACACACGTCAGACACCAGAAGGTAGGTACTGTGACACGTCAGACACCAGAAGGTAGGTACTGTGACACGTCAGACACCAGAAGGTAGGTACTGAGAGACACGTCAGACACCAGAAGGTAGGTACTGTGACACACGTCAGACACCAGAAGGTAGGTACTGTGACACATGTCAGACACCAGAAGGTAGGTACTGAGACACACGTCAGACACCAGAAGGTAGGTACTGTGACACACGTCAGACACCAGAAGGTAGGTACTGAGACACACGTCAGACACCAGAAGGTAGGTACTGAGACACACGTCAGACACCAGAAGGTAGGTACTGTGACACACGTCAGACACCAGAAGGTAGGTACTGTGACACGTCAGACACCAGAAGGTAGGTACTGTGACACGTCAGACACCAGAAGGTAGGTACTGAGACACACGTCAGACACCAGAAGGTAGGTACTGTGACACACGTCAGACACCAGAAGGTAGGTACTGTGACACGTCAGACACCAGAAGGTAGGTACTGTGACACACGTCAGACGTCAGAAGGTAGGTACTGTGACACATGTCAGACACCAGAAGGTAGGTACTGTGACACACGTCAGACACCAGAAGGTAGGTACTGTGACACGTCAGACACCAGAAGGTAGGTACTGAGACACACGTCAGACACCAGAAGGTAGGTACTGTGACACACGTCAGACACCAGAAGGTAGGTACTGTGACACGCGTCAGACACCAGAAGGTAGGTACTGTGACACACGTCAGACACCAGAAGGTAGGTACTGTGACACGTCAGACACTAGAAGGTAGGTACTGTGACACACGTCAGACACCAGAAGGTAGGTACTGTGACACACGTCAGACACCAGAAGGTAGGTACTGTGACACACGTCAGACACCAGAAGGTAGGTACTGTGACACTAGAAGGTAGGTACTGTGACACACGTCAGACACCAGAAGGTAGGTACTGTGACACACGTCAGACACCAGAAGGTAGGTACCAGCCTCTAAGTCATTCCCCTCACTTCCCCTCACCCCGGCCAATAAATCCCTCGCTTGCTCTATCATCTCTTTTCTTTATTTTTCAAGTGTTCCCTTTTCATCCGTCCCATTTCCCCTTTTATTTACTTCTCTCACTTCTCTCACCCCTCACTTCCCTCATACTGCATCCTCTATTCACCCTCCGTCCACACGTCTCTCTCTCTCTCTCTCTCTCTCTCTCTCTCTCTCTCTCTCTCTCTCTCTCTCTCTCTCTCTCTCTCTCTCACTTTCTCCTATTTTCACCCTATTATTCCTATTTACACTTTTTACTCCCCATAAGAGGATAATTTTTTCCAGTTAAGAACCAAAATAACAACAGGGATAACAGCAGAGATAGCAGCATAACAGCAGGGATAACAGCAGGATAACAGCAGAGATAGCAGGATAACAGCAGGGATAACAGCAGAGATAACAGCAGGAAAACAGCAGGATAACAGCAGAGATAACAGGATAATAGCAGGGATAACAGAGGCACAGATGAAGATAACATAATCTGTTGGAGAAAGTAACTTCCAAGGCTCTACAGGAACGAGAGGAAAAGATAACTTTTAGTTATCCACGCTAACAGGAATAAGGGGAGAAGACAATCTGAAGGTATCTACGATAACGATAATATTAACGAGGTAAAGATAACCTGAAAGGCGCACGTGAGGCATGGCGAACAACTTCTGAAGCCTTTTTACCTAATAAGGAAGGTTGTTTCGCCCGCGGGACGGGCAAAACGAGGCTGAAGAACCCGCCTGAGAAGAACCATTAACTTGAAATTGTGACACGAAATGAGAAATATATCACAGCACCAGAAATATTATGAGATATTTGATATCTTATTTGCATACGTTAATACATATATATATATATATATATATATATATATATATATATATATATATATATATATATATATTATATATATATATATATATATATATATATAAAGAACAGCTTTAACTCCATGAATCAAGAACTCGTCACCAGGGCATATCTTGGACTTGCATTATCATGATTAGAGCTGGTAAATCCCTGAGGTATGTAATCCCTCGATGAAATCCTCCTCCAACTCTCGTTAACTTCCCAAATGGCTCTCGTAAAATCCTGAGATGAATCCTTTGCGTCTTTCTCCCCAGAGCTAAATCCTGGCAGTGCATTCGCTAAATCCTTCAGATAAGACGCGTAAATCCACGGATTATATAACCTTAATCCTGCTCGTATGGCACATCCTCTGTTTCGGAAAATTCTTAATTTGAAATCCCATTTGCACATCGTATTCATCCCTCCAGTTGTGGAAAAAGACACTTATGTACAGTTCAGGACATTTATTAAAGGAAACGTTTCGCCACGAGTGGCTTCTTCAGTCCTAATACAGAGAAAACTAAGAAAACACACATATATATAGTGGTGGGAGTCAGGTGAGGTGAAGCGTGGGTAGAGGTGGTGGTAGTAGTAGTAGTAGTAATGGAACTAAGGAGGTGAGGTTAGAGAGGGACCTGCTGGCATCAAGTAACACCAGTTCCCAGGATGGGTAATATCCTCTTGCTTAGTAATTTTGAAATACTGTAACTACCGGATTTTTGCTTTATAGTGTTACTGACAGAAATTAGTGCAGCTTCAATGCATTTTCTCCGTCTTAAGTCGTCTTCTTTAATAACTAGTTTAGCTTCATTGAATTTCATGAGGTGTCCAACATCGTCTCTATGTTGAACACATGCGTTTTTGCGGTCATCAGGATCCTCAATAACATCCCTCGTTCAGTTACTTGGATGCGGTACGTAGATGATATTTTGGTCATTGTACCCAAAAATCTTGACGTACAGGGCATCCTCAACACCATCAACAATCTGGAACCTACTATTAAATTTACTCTAGAGGAGGAGAAGGACAACCAGTTACCTTTTCTCGACGTTCTCTTACGCACAGGGGAAAGCAAACTTTCTTTTAAAGTCTACCGGAAGCCTACCTACAAGAATGATCTTCTACATTTCTTCTCTCACCATGACACAAGAACTAAAAGAGGGGTAGTTATTGGCTTCTTTCTGAGAGCCTACAGGATTTCCAGTCCGCAGTTCCTCGAAGAAGAATGTACATACATCACCAACTCTTTTAGTTCACTACACTTTCCCCTACACTTCATACGTGACTGCAGGAAACGTGCAACACGTATCCTCAGCAAGACCAACACCTATCAAATTGAAGAAAAGCCTCCAAGTTACATCGTTTTACCGTCAGCAACGTTGCCACTAATGTTTCAAAAATGTTTGACAGAAAACTGGCTAAAATATCTACCAGCTCTTCAACTACTATTAGGAACCTGATACAAAAACCCAAGCATGATTCTGGCACAAGTGCAGGAATCTACACTATACCATGTGGGGGGTGTGACAAAGTATATGTAGGGGAAACAGCCAGAACTCTGGACATTAGAATAGCAGAACACAAAAATGCTTGCAGAAATGATGACCGCAAAAACGCATGTGTTCAACATAGAGACGATGTTGGACACCTCATGAAATTCAATGAAGCTAAACTAGTTATTAAAGAAGACGACTTAAGACGGAGAAAATGCATTGAAGCTGCACTAATTTCTGTCAGTAACACTATAAAGCAAAAATCCGGTAGTTACAGTATTTCAAAATTACTAAGCAAGAGGATATTACCCATCCTGGGAACTGGTGTTACTTGATGCCAGCAGGTCCCTCTCTAACCTCACCTCCTTAGTTCCATTACTACTACTACTACTACCACCACCTCTACCCACGCTTCACCTCACCTGACTCCCACCACTATATATATGTGTGTTTTCTTAGTTTTCTCTGTATTAGGACTGAAGAAGCCACTCGTGGCGAAACGTTTCCTTTAATAAATGTCCTGAACTGTACATAAGTGTCTTTTTCCACATCTTGTCGGTATCACCATACCATTTCCTCATCCCTCCAGTGTTAAAGTTGGATCGAAAGGGAGCGCTATCCTTGTTCCTTTAGAAGGGACTCAGGTTCGATTTCCGGGGCTAGTCTCCGTACATCTGCTGTCCTTGTTCACCTAGTACTAAGTAGGCTCCTGGGTCTTTGTCGACTGTTGTGGGACATAATACTTACAATAACCATACTTTTTAAAGGGATGGAGGGGTAAGCCAGGGAAAGGCCTCGGTCAGATGACCAAAAGTTCCAGCTGTGGGTCATCATATGACTAAAATCCGCGTGAGGAAACACTTGTCCTGTTTCCTGACAGACCTTGCCTAACCGATTGTTGCGGGTGGCATCCCGGGGCGTGGTAGGATACACTGGATAGAGATGGGATTTAAAATGAGCTGAGGTAGAATAACAGCTATCAGTCTGTAAATGAAATCAGGCAGGATAACAGTTATAAGCCTTGAACTCAGGCAGGATAACAGCTATCAGCCCGTAAATAAACTCAGGAAGGGTAACTGCTATCAGTTTCTAAATGAACTCAGGCAGGATAACAGTTCTCAGTCTGGAAACGTGTTGTCAGTCTATTACCTTAATTCCCCAAATCTACTAAGACTACCGCTTTAATTCCCCAAATCTACTAAGACTACCGCTTTAATTCCCTAAATCTACTAAGACTACCGCTTTAATTCCCTAAATCTACTCACTCTATCTCCGTAATTCCCTAAATGGGGAGTAAAAAGAGAACCCTTAATCTGTTGATCCTGCTGAGGAAGTCTCATGAATATTCTCAGCGCCTTGAGAACCAGTAAATCCCCAGGATTACTTTGTCCCCTCTTAGCTGGGATTAATTAATCCTCTGAAGACGGCAGCGTTGTCCCCTCACAGGGGATTGTTCCGTCCCTTGACTACGGTGGTCACCTTCCTTTAAAAGGGATTACCGAAGCCCTTGACTACGGTGGTCATCTTCCTTTAAAAGGGATTACTAAAGCCCTTGACTACGGTGGTCACCTTCCTTTAAAAGGGATTACTGAATCCTAGAATATGGCAAAGTTATCCTTTGAATTGGGATAACTTGACCCAGACATGATAACTTTATCAGTTTCGTAAGATAACGCGACATCTCTGATAAGATATCTATTTTAATACCTCCTCTTAATACCTACTTTAAATTATTTTAAATACTACCACTAATACCTCCCTTTAATACCTCCCTGTATCACCTCTAATACCTAAATTTAGAATCTAATTTTAATATAAATCTTTAATACCTCCTTTCATTACTAACCTTTAATACCTTTTATTACTAACCTTTAATACCTTATTTAGTATCTTTCTTTTATTTTTTTTTTAGTGGCAAACAGAGTGCGAGGACTAGACTTGTTGTCACCTTAAACACTGCTGACCTCTTGGCTTCCTTATATAAGCATAAAGGTCATCTTATACACAGAAAACCCGCACATAGGAGACTGAAATGTATAACGATATTTCGGTCATACTTGGACCATTAACTTGCTCTTCACTCTCCCACTGTTCTTTCCGTTGTTTGGATCACGTGTCTCTCTATGTTTGGTACAGTGATAGCCAAGGCTTCTCAGGGGGTGGTATACGTCTCAGGGGACATGATTGCCCCCGCCAGGTTATGATAATTGTTCTGCATGAGACCTCATCAGGAGTGATAGGCTGAGCGTCCTTGATCTGCGACTCGGAATGGGATTCTTGATCTCTCGTAACGATTCTCCGCTGAGTTCCATAACTTGGAGGCCATCGTTTCCTGATTTTACTGTGCTGTGCTCGCTGTACGCCGGACACTTAAACTTTTATGTTCAGTATATACGCCTTACGCCTCTTCAGATCACGAAAAACTAGATCTGGTTTATGCAATTTTTTTCTCGTATGTGTAGTTGGTTCCTTTACCACAGAGTACTTTTTTTCAGCTAGCAGCCTCTTGCTACTGACTAGCAACGAGATTATGTTTCTTAACGTAGTGTGCGTGTGTCCTGGGGCATGTCAGAAGTATGTGGCCTGAAGTCTCCCGTCTTTCACATCCTGCACATATCACATTACGTGTATTCTTCTACCACCTCTAAGCATCAAATTATATTTGATGCTTAGGGCATCAATATAATCGGCGCCCTTCATTACCTAGGTACCACTTCTAATGCAATTATGCACCCGTGGTACCCAGGCGTGCTCCTTCAGGTCTGCAACATCCAAAGGCTACCACAGATCACTACTACTCCTTGTCTTCCTCTTACCTGGTCTGCACAACGGTGTTAACACTCCCACTCTTACACATTACTCTAGTCACATGGTTAGTGTTCGGGGTGCACCACCAGACCATTATAACCTTAATGTTAAAGGGCTGGATCGATAAGCCAATGGAAGACCTCGGTCAGATGACCAAAAACTCGGGCGTCAGGTCATCATATAACTAAGACCCGCGTCACCAAACACTTGCCCTGTTTCCTAACAAACCTCACCTAAACTATCCACCCAACACCGGTAGAATTGAATTTTTTTTTCGCTAATTCAGCGCGTGAAGTCTACTTTTCCGGAGTGTTGGAACCCACTTCGACAGGCAAGTGCATCTCAAAGCACCACTAACTACTGGAGCATAAAATGCACTCAAAGGTGTATCCTCCAGCAGCTTCAACCATTTTATTACCGTACTTTAAGGGTGCTGTGATGAACATTCCCAAGTACCATTGTACGTCTGACACAGACACACATACCATGCTTTAATACCTCCTTTTAATACCAACCTTTATCACTCTTTAATACCAGCCTTTATGACCATTTAATACCAACCTTTATCTCCATTTAATACCTACTCTTATCACCTTTTATTACTTACCTCTTGAGCACGATAATTTACTCTTATTTAATTATCAACCTTGCTAATTATCACTCTTAATTAAGAGTTTAAGCAGGCTAAATTAACCACTTAATTAGGGTAAATTAACCACTTAATTGCGCTATATTAACCCATTTGTCACACTAAATTCCTCAGTCATGCGTGAGGACACAGTGAATAGGTTAACCTAAGCTATCTGGCGTGATAACTCTAACATGCTAGCATGATAACTCTAACATGCTAGCATGATAACACTAACATGCTAGCATGATAACACTAACATGCTAGCATGATAACTCTAACATGCTAGCATGATAACACTAACATGCTAGCATGATAACACTAACATGCTAGCATGATAACACTAACATGCTAGCATGATAACACTAACATGCTAGCATGATAACACTAACATGCTAGCATGATAACTCTAACATGCTAGCATGATAACACTAACATGCTAGCATGATAACACTAACATGCTAGCATAACACTAACATGCTAGCATGATAACACTAACATGCTAGCATAACTCTAACATGCTAGCATGATAACACTAACATGCTAGCATGATAACACTAACATGCTAGCATGATAACACTAACATGCTAGCATGATAACACTAACATGCTAGCATGATAACACTAACATGCTAGCATGATAGCACTAACATGCTAGCATGATAACACTAACATGCTAGCATGATAACACTAACATGCTAGCATGATAACACTAACATGCTAGCATGATAACACTAACATGCTAGCATGATAACACTAACATGCTAGCATGATAACACTAACATGCTAGCATGATAACACTAACATGCTAGCATGATAACACTAACATGCTAGCATGATAACACTAACATGCTAGCATGATAACACTAACATGCTAGCATGATAACACTAACATGCTAGCATGATAACACTAACATGCTATCATGATAACACTAACATGCTAGCATGATAGCACTAACATGCTAGCATGATAACACTAACATGATAGCATGATAACACTAACATGCTAGCATGATAACACTAACATGCTAGCATGATAACACTAACATGCTAGCATGATAACACTAATATGCTAGCATGATAACACTAACATGCTAGCATAACACTAACATGCTAGCATGATAACTAACATGGTAGCATGATAACTAACATGGTAGCATGATAACTAACATGGTAGCATGATAATTAACATGGTAGCATGATGACTAACATGGTCATGATAACTAACATGGTAGCATTGAATGACAAACATGGTAGCATGATAACTAACATGGTAGCATGATAACTAACATGGTAGCATGATAACTAACATGGTAACATGATAACTAACATGGTAGCATGATGACTAACATGGTAGCATGATAACTAACATGGTAGCATGATAACTAACATGGTAGCATGATAACTAACATGGTAGCATGATAACTAACATGGTAGCATGATAACTAACATGGTAGCAGGATAACTAACATGGTAGCATGATAACTAACATGGTAGCATGATAACTTCCCCACTTTTAACGTGACAAATATAACTGTTAACAGCCTAAAACTCATGAATATAACCAGAGAAATGTAACAATCACATTAACTTCACTCATTAAACAAAACAAATGTAACTATCACATTAACTTCACCCATTAAACAAATGCAACAATTACACAAACTTCCCTTATTTTGCATAATTACTTTAAATCCTTTAGAAACAGAATGTAATCTCTTCTGTGTAATAATTACCTTTAATACGACAGCTTAGTTCTGTCATTATAACTGCCATGTTATTATATATTATGTTAGAGAGAGAGAGAGAGAGAGAGAGAGAGAGAGAGAGAGAGAGAAATGGAAAATGTCAAGTGGCACTGAACTAGAGATACGAGCTAGGAATAACAACAGCGTGGTTGATCGTCAAGAGAGAATAAAGGAGTGGGAGACGAAGAATAAGAGTGTAAATAGGTGACGAAGAAGAATTATAGATTGCAAATGGGTGATAAAGGAGGATAAGAGGATGTAAATAGGTGACGAAGAAGAATAAAAGAAAGGAGAAGACCCCGAAAGTCTGACAGGAGAAACAGGCAAAGAATGACAGGGAAAACAGGAAAAACAAAGAAAATATCTCCCAGACTGTGATAAGAGACTAAGAGATGAGCAGGAGACAGAGAGGGATTGAGAGAGGAAAAAGAGAACTTCAAAGAGGGGAGAAGAGAGAAATGTGAAAAAAGACGTAGTGAGTGGTTAGTAAGGTCCAAGAAGAGAAGTTTGATGTAAGACCAAGATTAGTGGAAGATTAGAGAGTGAGGGTGTGGTGAGAGAGAGAGAGAGAGAGAGAGAGAGAGAGAGGAGAGAGAGAGAGAGAGAGAGAGAGGGGGGGGGAGACGAGAAGTGCAGACATAAGAAGGCTCCTGCTGGTGCCACTACTGCCGTTACAACTACTACTACTACTACTGTTACTATTACTACAACTACAATTACTATTTCTACCACTACAGCAACTACTACTACAAAACGTATCACTGAGACATGATAAAGCTCTACATAGAGCAAAATACGGCCTGATAGAGCTCTACACTTTGCAACAGAATTATCTGATCTGACGAGGCTCTAAACAGAGCGAGACGTCACTTCATAAAGCCGTACAGCCAAGGCCTTTTTTTTTAAATCAACCTTTTACAGAGCCTTTTCCTGCTTAATCTCCCTGATTCTCCAAGGTCGTATTCTGTTGACAAGGTTACATGTACAGAAAGCTGTGTTTTTTTTGTGTATAGACACCGGAAAGTGTGTACCTATCTGTATATATACACCGAGAGATGTGTATCTATGTATATACACATAGATGTATGTTGTCTATCAATATATATAAACCGAGTGTGTATATACATAGGAAGATGTGTATTTTCCAGTATATATACACCGAGGGATATGTATCTACCAGTGCATATAAACCGAGAGGTGTGTATCTCTCAGTGTGTATACACCGAGAGATCTCTCAGTGAATATACGCTGACCATTCTCTTTCCTCAGTTTAAAGACAATCATCCTTGACTGGTGACAAGCAGTCTTAAATGACCCCGATTTTTAAGCCCTTAAATGACCCTCGCCTAGTCGACAGGTTTTTAAAAAACCCAATAAACCACCCAAATTCGCTTTTATCTTTGTATCTTCATCTGTGTCCCCTTTTTTCCCCCATCTATCTTTACCAGATGTCAGAATATCAACACAACAGTGAACGCTCTTCGCCAAAGGCGTCCCATATTTTTGTTATCTACGGCGTTCTCCCTGAAGAACGTTTTATGTGTTTGTGTTTGTTTTTGCTTTGGGAAGCCGAAGGCCAGGTGCAAATATTTTTTTGTAACATTAATCTCAAAAAGAATTTTTCTTTCGTGTCAAAAATGTGGTGAGGAACAAAAGTCAGGGTACAATGGCTGGAACAATTCACTATCAAGGCCAGAATCCGACAAATAGATTTACGGCTACGTTTCGGTCCAGGACGGACCGAAACGTCGTCTTCAAAGTGTGAGTTAGTTGAGGGTATTTATTTTATTTTCTGACAATATTAAAACGTAGATTTTGTTCGTTAACTCGTAGATCTCTACGTCACTTGTCACCCTACGAGCCAGCTGTGAATCAGCTGTGAGTCGGCTGTGAATCAGCTGTGAGTCGGTTGTGAGTCAGCTGTGAGTCGGCTATGAATCAGCTGTAAGTCAGCTGTGAGTCGACTGTGAATCAGCTGTGAGTCAGCTGTGAGTAATGCTTGTTACCTTGTCCACAGCTGTGGGAGCTGTCACTTCGGGACGTGAGACGAAGCGATGCTGGGTTATACGAGTGTCAACTAACAACACATCCACCAGCTTCACTCTTCTTCACCCTCAAGGTCGTAGGTGAGTCTGAGGGAGAGAGGCAAGGGAGGGAAGGAGACAGGGAAGGAGGAGAGGGTCGAGGGAAGGAGGAGAGGGTCGAGGGAAGGAGGAGAGGGTCGAGGGAAGGAGGAGAGGGTCGAGGGAAGGAGGAGAGGGTCGAGGGAAGGAAGGACGGATGGAGGGACGAAGGGATCTACATTTTTTGCAGATTAATTTTCGCGCAAAGAAACTGATACGGAACTTACAAGAAGACCTTGAGGGAGGGAGAGAGAGAGAGAGAGAGAGAGAGAGAGGGAGAAGAGAGAGAGAGAGAGGAGAGAGAGAGAGAGAGAGAGAGAGAGAGAGAGAGAGAGAGGGAAAATGCATGTAGGAAACATAATGGAAAAGTGAGAGAACGTAAACAGGTCACTCTCCCTGAACCATGAGCTTTATCGTACCTCTGCTTAAAGCTATGTATGGATCCTGCCTCCACTACATCGCTTCCCAAACTATTCCACTTCCTGACTACTCTGTGGCTGAAGAAATACTTCCTAACATCCCTGTGATTCATCTGTGTCTTCAACTTCCAACTGTGTCCCCTTGTTACTGTGTCCAGTCTCTGGAACATCCTGTCTTTGTCCACCTTGTCAATTCCTCTCAGTATTTTGTAAGTCGTTATCATGTCCCCCCTATCTCTCCTGTCCTCCAGTGTGTGTGTGTGTGTGTGTGTGAAAGAGAGAGAGAGAGAGAGAGAGAGAGAGAGAGGAGAGAGAGAGAGAGAGAGAGAGAGAGAGAGAGAGAGAGAGAGAGAGAGAAACTGGGGTTCATCATAAAAACACTACCATGTTAACATATTTCAAATGAACCAGTAAACTCATTAATACCACATTCACAAAAACTTAAATTTGACATATATATGCCATGCTGAGAACTTTAAAAGACACATGTTAAATGGCGAACTTTTAAAATACCCTTCCGATATAATGACAATGAAAAGTAATAAAAAATTTTTTTTATATATAAAAATATGATACAAAATTGTGCTGGAAGTTAAGATAGTGTGTTACGAAGAAAAATAAGATACTGATAGAGGGAGGACATACGATAACATTCAAGATACCTTGACTGATACTAGAGGAGACTTGATAACGACATACAATATACCCTCGCTGACTGATGGCAGGAGGGGAAACAAAGATGTGAAGCAACGTAACTCAGCTGTTGTAACTACAACAGACACACGCACGAACCAAGCACACAGCCGACAAGAGAAAAAAAAAATTACAAATGTACGAAGTACTTTGAAAATTTACGTAAATAAATAATAAATTCTCTTACTCTTTAATAAAAAGGAATACGTTAGCATAATTCATCGTTCGCTTCAAAGCATTCGTTCATTTGACTCCTCACAACTCTACCTAAATAGGGCCTCTCGTATCACAGAGTACGTGGATATTCATGCTAGTACAAAGTTGTACATGGGAGTACAAAGCAGTACAAGGGAGTACAAAGCAGTACAAGGGAGTACAAAGCAGTACATGGGAGTACAAAGCAGTACATGGGAGTACAAAGCAGTGCATGGGAGTACAAAGCAGTACATGAAAGTGCAAAGCAGTACATGGGAGTACAAGTGAGTACAAAGCAGTGCAAAAAAGTACATGGGAGTACAAAGAAGTACATGTGAGTACAAAGCAGTACAGGTGAGTACAAAGCAGTACATGGGAGTACAAAGAAGTACATATGAGTACAAAGCAGTACAGGTGAGTACAAAGCAGTACATGGGAGTACAAAGAAGTACATGGGAGTACAAAGCAGTACGTGGGAGTACAAAGTAGTACATGGAAGTACATAGTACATGGGAGTACAAAGCAGTACATGGGAGTACAAAGCAGTACATGGGAGTACAAAACAGTACATGAGAGTACAAAGTACATGAGTACAAAGCAGTACATCGTAGTATAAAGCAGTACATGGGAGTACAAAGCAGTACATGGGAGTATAAAGCAGTACATGGGAGTATAAAGCAGTACAAAGCAGTACATGGGAGTACAAAGCAGTACATGGGAGTACAAAGTACATGGGAGTATAAAGCAGTACATGGGAGTACAAAGCAGTACATGGGAGTATAAAGCAGTACATGAGAGTACAAAGTAGTACATAAGAGTACAAAGTAGTACATAAGAGTACAAAGTAGTACATAAGAGTACAAAGTAGTACATGGGAGTATAAAGCAGTACATGGGAGTACAAAGCAGTACATGGGAGTACAAAGCAGTACATGGGAGTATAAAGCTGTACATGGGAGTACAAAGCAGTACATGGGAGTACAAAGCAGTACATGGGAGTACAAAGCAGTACATGGGAGTACAAAGTAGTACATAAGAGTACAAAGTAGTACATAAGAGTACAAAGTAGTACATAAGAGTACAAAGTAGTACATGGGAGTATAAAGCAGTACATGGGAGTATAAAGCAGTACATGGGAGTATAAAGCAGTACATGGGAGTACAAAGCAGTACATGGGAGTACAAAGCAGTACATGGGAGTACAAAGCAGTACATGGGAGTACAAAGCAGTACATGGGAGTACAAAGCAGTACATGGGAGTACAAAGTAGTACATAAGAGTACAAAGTAGTACATAAGAGTACAAAGTAGTACATGGGAGTATAAAGCAGTACATGGGAGTATAAAGCAGTACATGGGAGTACAAAGCAGTACATGGGAGTACAAAGCAGTAGATGGGAGTACAAAGCAGTACATGGGAGTACAAAGCAGTACATGGGAGTACAAAGCAGTACATGGGAGTACAAAGCAGTACATGGAAGTACAAAGCAGTACATGGGAGTACAAAGTAGTACATAAGAGTACAAAGTAGTATATAGGAGTACAAAGTAGTACATAAGAGTACATAGTACAAGTAATAAGTCACAATACCGTGGCTGGAACGAACCACAAACATGACTTGCAACGTTTCGGTCAGTCCCGAACAATTATTCATAATTAGAAAATTATCAGGACAGACCGAAAGGTGCCTGGGAGATAAGAGCAACTCTTTCGGTCTACTTGGCGCTTATCTTCAGGAAGAAAAACCTGAATTTACTGCTCAGCTCCTGAAGTCAAGGTAAGGAAAGTAAACCTGAAGGCTCTCTTCCTCTCTCGCTCCATGTTTACTAAATCAGTGCCTAGACGAATATATGGATGAGTGTCTGGAACCAGTGCCAGTACTAGGATGCAGCTGAGTGCTAGGAACCAGTGCCAGTACAAGGAAGCAGTGCCCGAATCATAATGCAGACCAGTGCCAAGAATGTCATCAGCAGAGCTTTCACGAGTCCCAGCCACAGACACCAGGACGCAGGTACCCAGCAGGTGCATAATTACCCGCTCCAGCAGGACGCAATCAAGCAAGCCAGTAGGATACACTACAAAGAACCAGACTACCTAATTAACTGCAGAATACAATAGGTGCAGTGACGAGGACACGACCCTCTCAGGCACTGTGCCACCTGGCACTATGAAACAAGGAGAAACACTGCCTACAACTGCCTGCTCCAACTATCCTAATATATATATATATTATATATATATATATATATATATATATATATATATATATATATATATATATATATTATATATATGCATGCATGCAATAAGATCACAGTAAACAGGTGATATCATAGTATCAGAACGACCACTGTGCAAACATCACGAAATTTGAAGTGCTTTCGTGACTTTTCACATTATCAAGGAACTATAAAATAAAAGTTTAACAGGAAGGCATATAAGAAGAAGACTACAGCTCTCGGTGCCAGCCCACAACAACACCTAACTTCTTATGATGATGTAGGTAGGTAGTCAGTGATCCGTTAATCATAACTTATATTCTACCCAAAAAAATTGTCTAATGTACCGTACATTCTACTATAGTCCATGGTCGACAGGCATATAACAGAATCATGAGTCAGAAAAAATAGTTTTGAAAATACGAATATTTCTTTTGGTTTATATAAATTGAATTTATTTATAATTAATAAAATTTGGGAAGAATTTAAGGTACATTAGACAAATTTTTGGGTAGAATATAAACTGTGTTTCAAGGATCACTGACTACCTACCTACATCATAAAAAGTCAGGTTTTGGTGTTGGTGGCAGCGAGGTGTAGTCTCGTCCTTTTATGCCTTCCTCTTAACCTTTTATTTTTATAGTCCCTTGATAATATGAGAAGTCACGACAGCGCTTGAGATTTCACTATTTTTTCACAGTGGTTGGTCTGAGGTGGTCAGTCCCCGACCACTTGAGATACTTTTCCTCCAAGGTTGACAGACTGATTATATTAACTTCATTTCTACTGCTCCCTTTGTATTTGACTGAAGAAGCCTATTGTGTAGGCGAAAAGTTATAACAATAAATATACCTAACTGTTGCACATGTATCTTAATCTTCATTCTCCAAGGCTAAGATTGTTGTCATCGGCTCAAGCATTTCACTCGACTGTTTTTTTTTTTTTTTTTTTTTTTTTTTTTTTTTTTTTTTTTTTTTTTTTTTTTTTTTTTTTTTTTTGGACAGAAGAAGCCACTCGCGGCGAAACGTTTCCTTTAATAAATGTCCTGAACTGTGCATAAGTGTCTTTTCCCACACATAAAGGACCTGCCTAGTATGGGACAACAGGCCAGCTGCAGTGTTCGTCCTTTCTTTTGTTCTTATGAAATTTATTGTACCAGATCACTGGTGCACCTCAGCTCAAAGTCTTTAAAACCAAGTCAGGCTTCAAACTCCTTCTTGACAGACATTCCTATGAAACGTACACCTCAACAGAGACCAGACAAAAACTTCTCAATGCAGGCTTCGCTATTATTTGGACTCCTGAGCACCGTGCCAAATGTTCAGTGATCGCAAAACATGTAGATTATTCTCTCCTGACTGCCTATGACACAGACAAAGAAGACTTAATCAAAGACATTAGTACTAAGAACAAAGTCTCTGTTGACTTATTTCTTGGGTAGCATTGAAAATTGGGTTGGTCAAATGTTTGTTAGTGGGATGAATTGTAAAGGACCTGCCTAGTATGGGCCAACAGGCCTGCTGCAGTGTTCCTCCTTTCTTATGTTCTTATGTTCTTAACTCTCTGCATGGAAATAAACACAGTGGTGGTAGTAAAAGCCTTTTAATACAATATTTCACCCAAGGCTTTCCTTTATCACCCCAATTATTATTATAATCAAGGGGGAAGCGCTAAACCCGGAGGATTATACAGCGCCTAGGGGGGGGGGGGGATGTGGAAGGCATTCAGGCTTAATTCGGGGAACTGGTGCACAGATCCAATTCCTTAAATCAAGAGCCCCTCACCAACATCAAGGAACCTTCCTTGAGGGGTTATCACCCCAAGCCTTGGGTGAAATTTGCCACTGAGAACGATTCATGTCTACCACTGTGGTTATTTCCACTGCAGGTACATCGCTTGTAGGATTATAATCGTGGAGAGCGCTAAAACCGTAGGGATTATACAGCGCCTGTGGGGGAAGGAGGAAGGGGGGGAGGAGGAAGGGGGGGAGGGAGGAGGAAGGGGGGGAGGAGGAAGGGGGGAGGAGGAAGGGGGGAGGAGGAAGGGGGGGCAGGAGGAAGGGAGGGAAGGAGGAAGGGGAGTGGAAGGTATTAAGGCTCAATTCAGGGAACTGGAGCACAGATCCAATACCCTACCTCAAGAGCCCCTCACCAGCGTCAAGGAGCCTCCCTTGAGGGGGATGGCCTCCCTTTAAGGGGATCACTCGCAGGAGGCCCCGAGTTGGTACTCCTTATAGTTACAATGGTCTAGTTTGTATATTATATCTGTAGTAAACGATAACTCGGGGCCTCCTACGAGTGAAACTCCTTCATGGTTGTTGTCAACAATGTTTACCAATTCTGTTCATTCTTCAGATGCTTGTTAGTGATTGTTTGTCCTCTTGTGTGGTTGTCTGTGATTGATGCCGACTGATTGGTTATTACCCGTCCTTGGCTACAATGGAATGGGACAATGTAATGTCTGGTAGCCTATTTTTTTGTGTTTTTCCCCATTTGAAGTTGCAGTAGCAGATAGTTGTTTTTATAATCACTAGGAACTGCTAAACCCGTAAGGGTCATTTAACACCTTGAGAATGGGAGGTAAATGGTTTTGATCCAAGGGAATGGGGTTATGATAGCTTGAATTCCTGGATCAAGAGCCCTTCACCAGCATCCTACGGATTTCCAAATATTATTCCAGCTGGCATACGTTGTAAATTTTGTAAATATTCACACCAACTGGGACTCAGTGTTAATTCCGGCTGCCAGATGGTTAACCTGTGAAACTAGCAAATGTTAGACTCCAGATGTCTGGTGATTTAACTTTTCAAACTTAACAATTCCACGGTGACCCGTAGCTCGATTGCTAGGACACTCAACTCACACACTGAGGTCCGTGGTTCGATTCCCGGTACGGGTGGAAACAT
This sequence comes from Cherax quadricarinatus, assembly GCF_026875155.1. NCBI lineage: Eukaryota > Metazoa > Arthropoda > Malacostraca > Decapoda > Parastacidae > Cherax > Cherax quadricarinatus. The sequence continues at coordinate 20,437,400 of NC_069462.1, read as the reverse complement.
TAGGACATGTTTCCTTAAGACACCTGCTGTCCATGTTCACCTAGCAGTAAAATAGGTACCTGGGTGTTAATCGACTGCCGTGGGTCACATCCTGGGGAGAAAATTTACCTAATTTGCCCGAATTGCTCTGCATAACAAGGGGCTTTCTATATAGTAGTATGTAACTGGTGTCACTTACGCCGGTGTACGTTAAGATGAGACTTTGTTCGGATTTTTAACCCAAGAGGGTTAGCCACTCAGGATGACCCAAGAAAGTCAGTGCGTCATCGAGGGACTATCACTGGGGTCCTTAATCTTGTCCCCCAGGATACGACCCACATCAGTCGACTAACAGCCAAGTATTAGAGGTGTAAGGAAACACGCCCAATGTTTCCACCCTTGGCGGGGATCGAACCCTGGACACTGTCTACATGTACCTGTAAAAATCAAGATTATTTTTTATTATTATTACTATTACAGGTTAATTTCCATATTACTTGCAGAGGCGCGAGCGGTGGTGGCAGGAGGTCCAGATATCCACGTACACACAGGCGTCAAGTTACGTCTTCACTGCACTGTGGAGCTAGCCACAGAGCCTCCGTCCTACATCTTCTGGTTCCACAATGGCACCATGATCAATTACTCTCCCAGAAGGCCGCTCAAAGTCACCAACCAGCACCTCGCTAGTTCCCTGGTCATTAACAACGTCACTTGGGAAGACGCTGGAGCCTACAGATGTGAGCCACACTTAGCGCGTGCTGCCAATCTCACTCTCCACGTTGTAGAAGGTACTGGTTGTTGTTTCACTGTTGTAGATGCTGTTGTTGTAGATGTAATTGTTGTAGATGTAACTGTTGTAGATATAATTGTTGTACATGAAATTTAGATGTAGTTGCAGTAAATGTAGTTGTAACTGCAATTGTTTAGATATAAGTGCTAGAGATATTATTGTTGCAATTGCTGTAGATGTAATTGTTGAAGATGCAGTTGTTGTAGATGCAGTTGTAGGCGCAAGTGTTGTTGATGCAATAGTTGTAGATGTAGCTGAAATTGTTGTAGACACAAGTGTTGTTGATGCAATGATTGTAGATACAGTTGTAGATATAATTGTTGTAGATGTAACGTCTCTACACCTGCTCCCCCTTCCCCATCCATTATCAACTACCACCCCATTATTTCCCCTGAATCTTCACGCCTTTGTGGTCAATCTCCTCCCTTCCCCTCATTAATTCCCTGACCTAAACGACTAATCCCTTTCTCTCACGAACCTTCAATCCATCAAACCCAACCAATCCACCCATTCCCCCCCCCAAAAAAAAAAATCACACTCCCTCAACCCTCTACTGCCCTAAGTCCACTAACGTCTCTCCACCTTGTAACTGGTAACGCGAAACTGAGGGTCAGTTCGGTGTTGAGGTAAGGTAACGCAGGTATTCTCTCATCCTGAACAAGAACATCTGAGAGTTCTCCCTGCCCTAACAAACGCACGTTTTGCAAGGACACTAGCACTGACCCTTGAGCCGACAAATACACACACGTACACAAACACACACGTTGCTAATACACAATTTTAAGTAAATATCAGTGAGATAAAGAAATAGTATAGTGCCCGCTTGTATTAGAGAGAGAGAGAGAGAGAGAGAGAGAGAGAGAGAGAGAGAGAGAGGGAGGGTTGATATATACAGACTGATTATGACGCTAATCAATCTTAATATCAATAAAATACGTCTATTATTATTATTACTACTGCCGTTTCTTTAACAGGAGAAAAGCACGCAGCGCTACACAACGGCCACAGCGAAGGAACAGACGCGGATCAAACGGCGATGTCTAACAGCATTCACCTCCCACCTGTTGCCGTTCTCCTGCTGGCTCTCTGCCTGCTGACAGTCTGCGACAGCCGTTTTCACAACGTCTGGGCGTAGTTAACAGCTGTACAGTCAGCTGTACTCGCCTCTCTCATTTCTACCGTGATATTTGTACCGTTTCAGTACTACGAGTGCAAAGCATAATTTGTATTTTAAAGTTGTGTGTTCAAGAGAGGTGTAATGAAAGGGATTCTGTGTGTGTGATGTTATGGTTGTGTTTTATAAAGGTTTAAGGAGACGATTTAAAGGAGATCTTGTGTAATGTTTGTGGTTTTTAAGGGTAGGAGACGATTTAAGAGAGCCCTTGTGTGATGTTTGTATTTTTAAGGGTAGGAGACGATTTAAGGGAGATCTTGTGTAATGTTTGTGTGTTTTAAGGGGAGTTAATTTAAGGGAGATCTTGTGTAATATTTCTGTTTTTAAGGGGTGGGAGACATTTTAAGGGAGCCCTTGTGTGATGTTTGTGTTTTCAAGAGGAAAGAGGAGACGATTTAAAGGATGTCTTGTGTGATGTTTGAGTTTTAAGGGGAGACGATATAAGGGAGCCCTTGTGTGACATTTATCTTTTTTAAGGGGTTGTGAGTACAATTTAAGGGAGCCCTTGTGCAATGTTTAAATTTATGTAAATATTTGAGAGAGAGAGAGAGAGAGAGAGAGAGAGGAGAGAGAGAGAGAGAGAGAGAGAGAGAGAGAGAGAGAGAGAGACCCCTCGTGGCCAGAACAAAATTTCTAACTTAATTCCCAACGAACAAAAAAAAATTATCTGCCATAAATTCATCTAATTCAACCCAGTGAAATTTTGCAGTCATTATATATGTAAAAAAATAAATTAGAATTTCCTTTGAAGTTCTTTCAGCTTTCATTAATATTTCTCTAAATAAAACTTCTTTTATAATAGAGAATATGAAGAACTATTATTAAAATAATTATTAATAGAAGTATTAGTATTATTAAAATAATAATTGATCAAGAGGGGCCATATGTTATATATATATATATATATATATATATATATATATATATATATATATATATATATATATATATATATATATATATATATAGTCGTGCCTAATAGGCAGAACTTGCGATCTTGGCTTAAATATCAACGCTCATCTTGCCATATAGGACAAGTGAAAATTTGTGTATGCAATAATTTCGCCAAAATCATTCTGAACCTAACGAAAAAAATATATTTCACTGTGTTTGTTTAGTATTAAATTATTGTAAACAAATCTAAAATATATTTAGTTGGGTTAGGCTAAAATAAATTGCGCTTGTTAAAATAAGGTTAGGTAAGTTTTCTAAGTTCCTTTTGGTGCAAAATTATAAATTTTTACATCAACATTAATGAAAAAAAATATCTTTAAACGTATAAGAGAAAATTTTAGAAAGGACTTAATTTTAAATGAGTTCTTGCTAATTGGCCAGTTTTACATATTCGGCACGACATTATATAATATATATATATAATATATATATATTATATATATATATATATATATATATATATATATTATATATATGTACAGTGTGTTTCAAAATAATGGACCCAATTTGAAACCAATATATTTTACGATAGGGTCCATTATTTTAAAACACCCTGTATGTACGTGTGTGTGTGTGTGTGTGTGTGTGTGTGTGTGTGTGTGTGTGTGTCTCACTAGTTGTGGTTGCAGGGGTCGAGTCATTTCCTGGCGTGTGTGTGTTGGTGTGTTGTTTCGGCAAGCTCTTGCGTCGTCAGAATCAGTGATGCTGAAGGTATGATGCAGCAGTATTTGTGACCTCTGTTTCTGGCTCCAAGGCATGTACACACGGGTGTTTGTGTGCACACACGAGTGTTCTCGGATGTGTGTGTGTACACAGAGACGAGTGATGGAAGTTATTGATGGTGTAGTGTGTGTTAGAGCGAGAAGAGAGAGAGAGAGAGAGAGAGAGAGAGAGAGAGAGGAAGAGAGAGAGAGAGAGAGAGAGAGAGAGAGAGAGAGAGAGAGAGAGAGAGCAATGGCAGACCTCAACGTATACACGCAGAAATACATACATAAATGCACATATACACACTACTCATACCCCTAAGTATACACATAATTACACACATACAACTATTAACATACATAACTATACTATACATGCAAAATACACCCGTGTAGGGGTACACAGATGTATATTAATGCAAGTCAGATCAAATTTGCGGTTAACACGTTAGGGAATATAAATTCTGCGTGCGAAAAAACGGAAACAGAAATAGGGAAAAGGTAGCTAAAAGATAACTGTAGATTTACACAAACAAAAATTATTACGTGTCTGCGGTGTCTGCAGTATCCTCAGTGTCTGCTCCAGCTTTGGGCACGCGAGTTTACAGTGTAAATCTCTGAAACTTAAGATGGATACAACGAAGTAGGTGGTGTGTGTGTGTGTGTGTGTGTGTGTGTGTGTGTGTGTGTGTGTGTGTGTGTGTGTGTGTGTGTGTGTGTGTGTGTGTGTGTGTCTGCGCGCGCACGTTGACGTAAAACTAACGTGAAGGAACGCTTAACATGGGTACTGCGTCTGACGTACTTGTATATCCGTGACCATACTTTCGTTTAGACGTAGCAACATACAAAAAGCATGTATAAATCCAATATATTTTGTGTATTGATGTATGCACGCATGATTTGCCTCAAAACAAAAATCATTCCCCCCCCCCTCTCCACTAGACCTGTAGATGTAACCAAAATTATGATCGTGTGCCAAAACTAACATAGTAACAAATTCAATGTACTTTTATGAATAAATGATCTTATATACTGTGTGTACTTTCATACACCAAAGTTACGTGAATGTACTGAAGGCAAATGAAAAAAATATATAAGTATCTTTAAATGTATAAGAGAAAATTTTAGAAAGGACTTAATTTTAAACGAGTTTGCTAATTGATCAGCTTTACCTATTCGGCACAACGTCTCTCAAGAGAGACGTCTCGAGGCCGATAAAGGGCTCTTGATCCTAGGAATTGCAGCAAACTGCCACTTTCTAGGACTAAAAACCTGACTGTCTCTCATTTCCAAGGTGCTATATGATCCCTAATGGTTTAACGCTTCACCATAACTATGATAATGAGGATACTTCTACTACTACTATTACTACTATAATAATAATAATGACATTTCTACTACTACTTATACTAGCACTAATAACCAATAATAATAAGAAAAATAATAATAACGATATTTCTATTGCTACTACTTATACTAGTGTTAAATATAATAATAATAATAATAATAATAATAATAATAATAATAATAATAATAATAATAATAATAATAATAATAATCTATCACAACAAATCAAAGACAAAATATTTGACCTCATCTAAGGCTTCATTTTCTTTCTCTTTCCCATACTAACTGTATAACCCTGATTGGTTCAGCGATCAGTTATGATAATCAAAAATTCCCATACAAGGAGCAGCTTCATTCCTTCTTGTAACGTCACAACACTGCTACATCTTCCAAGGGGGGTCACTGCCCCCCGCGACCTGGCTCCAGACCAAGTATGTGTACGACTGTCTCATCCCTTGATAATTTGAAGATAAATATATACTTACATATTTACTAACACATAATAAACAGTTTACATCTGTTGTGAGATTAGACGGTATATCTGAGAGGCTCCTGTGAACGCTCCAGGCTATTGTGTTATACTGGGCGTATATACTGGGGGTATATACCATCAGAGGCGAGTACCTGTCAGAGTGTATACATCGAAATGTGTATATACACTGAAAGACGTGTGTGTGTGTATATACGCCGAAATGCGTATATGCGGTGTATATGCAGTGAGATATACACACCGAGTGTGTATATCTCACTGCATATACACTGAGGATTATGTATCTCTCACCGTACATACAGAGAGATGTGTATCTTTCATTGTACATACACTTTAAACCATATTCTAAGTATAGCATTCAGCCGAATTACAGTCCAAATGACCCGAATACAATAGACAGGCTCCAAGACCTAAGTAAATGATCTTCCAAGAGGCACACGTTCCTTATAATTAGAATCAAACTTCTGAGTAATATGGGATACCAACTTACGGACGGTGTATGTGTTCAGCACGTCCCTTAGTGTATGTTGTATGATATGGTGTATTTCAGTGTTGTCGGTGTATGCTGGTGGTGAAAATACAGAGATCGTTATGTGGTGTATATAACGTTGCAGGGTATTTACATTTCTGAATGTCTGCTTACGTCATGTTGACATCTCCCCACCTGGAGCTGTCATCCTGAACGACATCTCCTCACTGAAGCTGTCATCCTGAACGACATCTTCGCTCCTGGAGCTGTCATCCTGAACGACATCTCCGCTCCTGGAGCTGTCATCCTGAACGACTCTATCAGCCCATGGAATGTCAGTCCTTGATCAGGATTAATCCCTAACCTGACATTATCTGACATCAACACTTCGACTGGAGTGATCAGTCCTTGAACCAGACATTCTACCTGAAGTTCATCCTGACGACAGTCTTCGCTCGGGCTGTCAACGCCACGACTCCCGTCTGGAGCTTCATTCTTGAACGATATACCACTGACCATCCTGAACACACTCCGTCCTGGCTCATCCTGAACACATCTCACCGGTTCTTGAACCACCATAACAGTTCTTGACAGGCACTATGCATCCAGTTCTTGACACCAATGCATAATTCCAGCTCTTGAACACTCATATAATCCAGTCTTGATACCAAACATACATCCAATCCTTGAACCAGCATTAATCAGTTCTTGAACCAGACATACTCCAGTATCTGTGAACCCAGGCAACGCCCGTCTCTGAACCACGAACCAATACATCCAGTTCCTGAACCAATACATCCAGTTCTTGAACATCACATACATCCGTTCTTGAATCACACATACATCCAGTTCTTGAACCACACATACATCCAGTTCTTGAACCACACATGCATCCAGTTCTTGAACCATACATACATCCAGTTCTTGAACCACACATACATCCAGTTCTTGAACCACACAACATCCAGTTCTTGAACCAGACATGTATCCAGTTCTTGAACCACACACACATCCAGTTCTTGAACCCCACACACATCCAGTTCTTGAACCACACATCCAGTTCTTGAACCACACATACATCCAGTTCTTGAACCACACATACATCCAGTTCTTGAACCAGACATGTATCCAGTTTTTGAACCACACACACATCCGGTTCTTGAACCACACATACATCCAGTCCTTGAACCAGTCCGTCAAATCCACAAAATACATTTCTAATCACTGAATCGAACAACCAATCCCTACCATAGCCAGAGTGGCAATACCAACATTAATCACAGTGCCAATCGATGATCCAGGCACTGTGCCAATCCGTGAACTAGATACGCCGTCAGGCACTGAGCTAAACATAGTGAGATATTTCCAAACAGCCATCTGTTTCTCTCAGAGAAGTGTCACCGGACACTATGACAGCAACAGCCCGAAATAATGCCACGGGAAAACACTAGCCTTTTTTGAAAGGTAATTCAATTTACTGGAGTGAAATTGGCACTGTGTGGTGGTGGCACTGCTGCAAGGAGAGTTGGCACTGTACTGTGAGGTTGTGATGGCACTCTACTGTAAAGTTGGCACTGTACTGTGAGGTGGTGGCGGCACTCTACTGTAAAGCTGGCACTGCACTGTAAAACTGACATTGTACTGTTAAGCTGGCACTGTACAGTGGAGCTTACATTATACTGTGAAGCTGGCACTGTACAGTGAAGCTGACATTGTACTGTGAAGCTGTCATTGTATAGTGAAACTGACATTATACTGTAAAGCTGGCACTGTACTTTGAAGGTGGCACTGCACTGTAAAGCTGGTACTGTACTGTGAAGCTGGCAAGTACAGTGAAGCTATTATAGTGTGAAGCTGGCACTGTACTGTGAAGCTGATACTGTACTGTGATGCTGACACTGTACTGTGAAGCTGGCACTGCATAGTGAAGCGGACACTGTTCTGTAAAGCTAGCACTGTACTGTGAAACTGGCACTGTACTGTGGAGATGGCACTGTACTGTGAAGGTGGCACTGTATTGTGAAGTTGACACTGTACAGTGAAGGTGGCACTGTACTGTGAAGGCAGCACTGTACTGTGAAGCCGGCACTGTAGTATGAAGCCGGCCTGTACTGTGAAGGCGGCACTGTACTGTGAAGCGGCACTGTACTATGAAGCCGGCGCTGTACTGTGAAGCCGGCACTGTATTGTGAAGCCGGCACTGTACTATGAAGCCGGCACTGTATTGTGAAACCGGCACTGTACTGTGAATATCAAGATAATTAACCATATGCATAATTAATCACAGTGAAAAATCAGGTTAAGGCATTAATGACCTTTATATTAAGACAACACAATCAATTATTCAGTCAAGGAATCAATAAAGCAGTTGGTCAATCAGTCCATCAACCATTACACAAGAAGCTCTCCAGTTGATGATCGACTTACTAAAGATGACCATTTCATTAACGAGTTCTTTCTATTTCTCCTCTTCTTTAAACCTCCGAGCAAGGGAACCTCCCTCTCTCGGAAATGGTTGCATGGAAGACAACAGTGACTGTATGAAGAAAAACAACAGCAGCAGCAGCAGCAGCAGCAGCCAGCCCAGCAGCAGCAGCAGCACAGCAGCAGCAGCAGCAAGCAGCACAATGACAGAAGCGTTAATGACATTAGCCTCATGTTTTCGACTCATGGAATAAATACATCATCACTGGCAACACACTTGACCGCCAACATGGCGGACGCTCACCTGGTGACGTCACGTGAAAAATACACTATGGGCTTGGTGTTAGTGACAAAGAATCTGCATATGGATCATCTACAGTGCCAATAAAGCGTCTGATGGGCAGTGGACCCCTCAGGAGAGCAGAATGCGTGTCAGGGATCTGCTGAGTACCGATCATATGAATCTTTTCCGGAGGAATTGATTCATTCTGATGGAAATGTGTGAGGAAGTTGTAGCTTGAGAATGGTAGGGGGATGGACCGAAAACACTGTCGGTAAATGGTTCAGAGAACTGATCTCTTGATCTTCATTCTTCTTTGTACTGGACTGATGAAGTCACTGTGTGGCGAAACGCTTCCTCAATAAAGATACCCAAGTGTTGCATATTTGTCTGATTTACCACCGAAATCCTTACACCACTACACCCATCTATACCATCATAATCCCTAAACCACTACACCCATCTATACCACCATAATCCCTAAACCACTACACCCATCTATACCACCATAATCCCTAAACCACTACACCCATCTATACCACCATAATCCCTAAACCACTACACCCATCTATACCACCATAATCCCTAAACCACTACACCATCTATACCACATAATCCCTAAACCACTACACCCATCTATACCATCATAATCCCTAAACCACTACACCCATCTATACCATCATAATCCCTAAACCACTACACCCATCTATACCATCATAATCCCTAAACCACTACACCCATCTATACCATCATAATCCCTAAACCACTACACCCATCTATACCATCATAATCCCTAAACCACTACACCCATCTATACCATCATAATCCCTAAACCACTACACCCATCTATACCATCATAATCCCTAAACCACTACACCACACTACCATCATAATCCCTAAACCACTACACCCATCTATACCATCATAATCCCTAAACCACTACACCCATCTATACCATCATAATCCCTAAACCACTACACCCATCTATACCACCATAATCCCTAAACCACTACACCCATCTATACCATCATAATCCCTAAACCACTACACCCATCTATACCATCATAATCCCTAAACCACTACACCCATCTATACCATCATAATCCCTAAACCACTACACCCATCTATACCATCATAATCCCTAAACCACTACACCCATCTATACCATCATAATCCCTAAACCACTACACCCATCTATACCACCATAATCCCTAAACCACTACACCCATCTATACCATCATAATCCCTAAACCACTACACCCATCTATACCATCATAATCCCTAAACACTACACCCATCTATACCATCATAATCCCTAAACCACTACACCCATCTTCATATCATGACCCCTATTCACCACCATAACCAAAACAACCTGCGCCACCACAGTAACCAGCATCTCTCCAACACACCAACATCCACCACCATTATAGCCACTATCACCACCACACCAACCTGTGTCCCCTGAAGCTGCTACAATGCCACCATCTTCACCATCATCACACCACCACCACTATTAACGCCTCCTTCACCACCACCTGGAACACGTCCCAAGCTTCTTTGACCCAACACTTAAATTTCAATAAATTTTCCTCTCTCTCTCCGTCTTCACTCTTACTTAATGGCCGGCTGGTTTGAAAACCCCACAGAGAGCAATTCTTCCACCTCACAGTTTTATTTCCCTTCCACGTGGAAAAGAAAAAAATCACTAGGCATTTGCCATATTAGATTGATGAGCCTTTAATATATAATTAACTGATGATAAGATTATTATAATTCATGGTCTGATTTTTTAGGTTCAAGGAAATTAATTAGTGATCTTTTAAAAACTTGAACGTAATTACAGACCTACTAAACCCATGAACGTAATTCCTGATACCATGAACGTAGCAGCTAATATATTACAATTATTACTATAATACTTGATCTTTACTGAACCTAAAGTTCTTTATTTTTGATGTGAGAGAGAGAAAAAAAAACAGTCCGGCTTCCAGGGAAGAGCAGACTCACACTTTCTCGTCATGATAAGATAACAAGACTCGTCGTGGCTGGTGCCAAATTACTTCTGGTCGCTCCTGGGATGTGAAGATGGAACATTTCTCCTCCCGTTTTTTTTATTTGGCTTAGCAAAGATGGGACAAAATTTTCCTCCCATTCAATCTCCTTTTTTGGAGAGAAAAAAAGTGGAACTATAATCAAAAGTCCTTATTATCGCGACATCGCCTATACTTTATCAAAAGCAATGACATAAAAGGAAATGAATGAGAGATCTCAGTAGAGGTCCAGAGAGATGTGTTCCTCACGCTGTCTCGTGCTTATTGGACGAGAATTTTGAGACAGAGATAGAGTTAGAGTTGCTAGAGTACCGAGTAATGACATGATTGCCATTTGACACTGGTGGAGCAATGATTACTTCCTAGTGCTCTTGAACATGTGATTACTAACGTAGTAACGCCTTTTCACAGGATACGCTGCTATGTAGTGATTCTTTGGTTCAACACAAGATAACCCGCACGTAAGAGAGAGAAGCCTACGACGATGTTTCGGTCCGACTTGGACCATTTACGAAGTCAAACTAACACAAAAGAGTGAGGTAGCCAGTATATATAGGTGAAGAGGACAAGGAAGGGAACAAGAGATGATGAAGAGGAAGTAATGGTAGTGGGAAGGCTGGTAGTGAAAGTAGTAATAGAAGCAATAGTGGTAGTACAAAGTAGGGAGAGTAGTTTAGTGCACAGGAGAGAATGGGGATAGAAGGGTGAAGGGCGGCAATAGTAAAGGTGGTAGCAATAGCAGAGAAATGGAGGGGAAGACGTAATAGAAGAAGTGAAGTCAGTCTAAAGACAGAAAAAAGGAGCACTGAAGGAGAGCTAAGGACCCACAAGGAGCACTGAAGGAGAGCTAAGGACCCACAAGGAGCACTGAAGGAGAGCTAAGGACCCACAAGGAGCACTGAAGGAGAGCTAAGGACCCACGAAGAGCACTGAAGGAGAGCTAAGGACCCACAAGGAGCACTGAAGGAGAGCTAAGGACCCACAAGGAGCACTGAAGGAGAGCTAAGGACCCACAAAGAGCACTGAAGGAGAGCTAAGGACCCACAAGGGGTAGCATCAAAACACAGGGGAAGGGAGGGGCAAACTGACGAACAGAACACAGACAAAAGAAAGGAAAACAAAGAAAGAAAAGGGAAAAAATAGGAGAGGAGAAGAGGTAGGGAAAGGAAGAGAAGAAGGGATCAGGTCAAGTCGCGAGTGTTCTGAGGTTTGCACCGTATGGCAATATAATGAGAAAGGAAGGTATCAAAAGAGACAAAGCCAAGTCTAAGATTCATACAAGGAAAGTTTGGCAGAGGACCAGTCAATGACTGATATCTCTAATATGACAGAAAAGAGCATTACTGGTGTCGGAAAGCCTAACACTTCTTTTGTGATCCTTGAGTCTGTCAGAAAGAGAGCGACCAGTCTCTCCAAAGTATTGGAGAAAACAAGAGGAGCATGAGATTGAGTAGACACCAGGAGAATCTAAAGCAGGAGAGGTACGGACTAGATTACTGTGAAGAGTGTTAGTTTGCCGAAAAGTAATTTAATGTCTAAGAAACGGAGAGAGTTGTTGAGACTAGAAAGACTGGAAATATATGAAAGGAAGAGAACAGGAGATTTCACAGGAGTAGAGAGTTTGGGAGAGAAGAAAGTCCGTTTAGCACGTGAGAAGGCAGAATTCCTAAAATCGGAACGGTAGCCAAGAAGAGACAAGGAATTACGAAGGGTGGAAATTCCCGATTCAAGGAACTGAGGGTCACAAATGCGAAAAGCACGGGAAAGAAATAAGAACACCTTTCTTGACAGAGGAAGCATGGTAAGAAAAGGAATGAATTCTTCATTCTTTGGTTATTAAATGACCTGTGAGGACCTAGATGGTGTAACCCGTGTCAGGAGACACTGTTTCCCAATGAATCAACGATCACCTCCATGCTAATCCATACCTTACCCTCCGGTGATCATTTTAAAGTGGGAAATCCAACTCGGGTACGCCGGCGGTTGCTGACCCATTCTGCCTTCCTCTCTCACGCCTAGACAATATACGACAGCTCTTCATCTAGACAGTAGATAATTCTCCTCAGCAGGTAGCCTCAGTGTGGACTCTCAGATCCTCTTTCACATGTACTCCCATGCACTGTCATGTACTTACAAGCACTCCCACGCACTCTCATGTACTTCCATGCACTCCAGTGTACTATCATGTATTCACATGTACTCTCACGCACTCATGTACTTCCACACACTCATGTACTCCCACGCAGTCTCATGTACTCCCACGCACTCTCATGTACTCCCACCACTCTCATGCTCCCACGCACTCTCATGTACTCCCACGCACCTCTCATGTACTCCACGCCCTCATGTCTTTCCACACTTCCATGTACCCCGCACTCTAAGCTAACGCTACTCTGATGTCCAGACCACCCTGTCTACAGCTCCACACTCTCAGTACTTCCTTCACACATGTACCTTAAGGCTAAACTGTTGGACGAAATGCCAGGAAAACTCATTCCTACAAGTCATACCAACATCTTCCAATTTCCCTTTTGTTATTAGTAGTAAACATTTGCATTTATTAAATGTATTAACTACCGATGGTAAGCGAAACAAACTGTCAATGCCATCCTGTGATTAATGACGTATTAAAAGTATAAAGTTATTCACATCAACAAAGGATGTTGATGAATTTTTTTCTTGTATTAATGCTTATTTAAGCAGAAGTTATTCGACATACAAAGGCATTGTTTGATATTTTTTTATTAACTTGTATATTTAAGACGCATTAGTTTTCTCCGTTTCTAAGGTAACATGTAATTTTCCACTATAATCTCCTCTTATAACTTATCGCATATTGTTTGCTTGTAGGTTGAAGGTCAGGATCTTTCTAATTCAGGTTAACTTCAAATCTTATAGGAAATGTGTGTAGAGGTTGATTTCGCGAAACTCCGACTCTACAATCCAGATAACCATAGATAAGATTCGTTCGGGATTTTTAACCCGGTTACTTTCCAGGGATCCAATGAATCAGTCGTCATCGAGGACTGTCACTATTTCCATGGGTCCTTAATCTTGTCCCCAGGTGCGACCCACACCAGTCGACTAACACCCAGGTACCTATTTGCTGCTAGGTGAACAGGACAATAGTGTAAGGAAACGTGTCGAAATGTTTCCACCCGCCGGGAATCGAACCCGGGCCCTCCGTGTGTGAAGCGGGAGCTTTAGCCACCAGACCAGGTAGATTATAGTGGAAAAATGAACATGTTATTAGAAGACAGGGATACTTAGTGCCCCTTAAGGTTAAATTAACCCATGTCTTACAAAAAAAGGAACGGGGGAGGCTTTGAGGGGGGCCCGCTCCCCCACCTCCAGACGGCGTTGAACGACCCCGTCCCGTATGGGTTTAGCGCTTCCAATGAATATAACAACAAGGGGGGATGAGCATAAAACTCGTGATGACAGTGGTGGGTGGAATAATGGCTGTGTTTAACGAGGCTTGTGTAAACGTAACAGGAAAGCGGTGATCAACAAGGCGTCTCAAGTTATAACGCCAATTAAGTTTATTCAGTTAGTTTAGTTTAATATGTTTATTATGCACCCCATACCCATCCTGTGGGCGGTAGTCAAAAGATTACAGAGGTACATAATTGGTCCAGGGACTGGACTCCAAAGTTTTGATAGCTGAGCAAGTTACAGAGGTAATGAACTAGATCTGGTCATAATCATGACCAAGTTACAAAGGTAATGAGCTCCAGGTTGAGCTGGTCACACTCATGAATAATTGCAAAGGTAATGAATCATAAACACATTAATCATGAGAATTTACAAAAGTAATGAGCTCCAGGTAGAGCTGGTCACAATCATGACAAGTTTCAAAGGTAATGAATGATAAACACGTTATGACATGATTACAATCATAGACAAATTACAGAGTAATGAGCAGTTAACAAATATAGTAGGGAATTCATCCATTGCCCCAACAACAGATGTTGCTAGGTGCCTGCCTCTCCTCGGCAGACAGCCATTGCAAACAGCAGCAAGTTGCCCCGGGATCTGCTGCTTGCACGAGCACCATCGACCCTCCCCAAGAGGTCCAAGAAGCCAGTGACTCCGTCAGCAGCCCGATGGAGAGCTGTCCTAGGGACATGTCAGCGTCCTGGTGGACGCCAAGTTGATTGAAGATCCCAGGCCCTCGTGTGCACGGATGTTTATTCAGGTATACATAAATACAGTTACATAAAATATCATACACAGCAGCACTATGTATAGATTACTTAAAATAACCTAAAAAAAAAAAAAAGACTTATTTCCACTGGGGAAACGCTAAACCCGTAAGAGGCAGCGCCTGGGACGTTACAATAGAAAAAAAAAGCCTACCCTAATTTTGCGTTGATTACCTGTTTTCTTCTTTCGCTGAGATGAACAGAAAACGCGGAGAAATAGAATAACTTTAAGGGAAACTTAACCCGTGTTTTTATTTCTCGTCTGTATACTGTGTATGCATGAAACGTTTTATTTCCCTTGTATATATGTATGCATGCATGCATGCATGCATGGAGAGTCGTCTGGAACGAACAAAAACTTCAGTATATGTGTTGAATAGAGCTCTGGTGAGGAAAGAAAGTCAGTGGCAGTGTGTATGTTACCATGATAACTCAGGTATGTGTGACCAGTTAATGGTCCAAGTCGGACCCTATCGTTGTTTTAAGTTTCTCCTATGTGAGCGCTATTATCCAACCTCAGCTCATTTCAAAGCCTAGCCATTTCTAAGGTGAGAGAGATAAGATTTTGTTGGGATTTTTAACTCCGGAAGGTTATCCACCCAGGATAACCCAAGAAAGTCAGTGCGTCATAATAATAATATAATATCTTTATTTCTACAAGTACATGTACAAGGTATACAACCTAGCTGACATCAATGACATAATACTATATAAAAAGTCTCTTGTTATGCAGAGCATTTCGGGCAAATTAGGTCAGTTTTGTCCCAGAATGCAACCCACACCAGCCGACTAACACCTAGGTACCTACCTGCTTGCTAGGTGAAGGGGACAACAGGTGTAAGGAAACACGTCCAATGTTTCTACCCTTGCCAAGGATCGAACCACGGACACTCTGTGAGAAGCGAGAGTATTGCCTACCAGCCCACGGGACACCTACCCCCTCTTCCCTGGATGCCACCCACAACAGTCCACTAACACTAACCTACTGCTAAGTGAACAGGGGCATCAGAAACATGCCTACTGTCTCAGAGACTCGCCCCAGGATTCAACCCTGGAACTTCGTTTACAATCCTAAGGGTCAACGACCGCAACATAAAATGAAATGACAAACATAATATCCACTTATCTTTCTCTCTCCCATACACTCTCTCTCTTTGACCCATCACAGAGGAGGGTCAAAATGGGTCACTGTCCCCCATTTGCATGAGTAGGTTGTAAGAAACTTATGCAGCAGTGTTGCCAGACCTGGTACAACTCTCTATTGGCAATGTCAGTCCTGGTACAACTCTGTAAAGTGATGTCAATCAAACCTGGCACAACTGTTAATGGTGTCAGAACTGGTAAAACTGTTAGTGACGTAAGACCTGGTACAACTGTTAGTGACGTCACACCTGGTACAACTGTTAGTGACGTCACACCTGGTACAACTGTTAGTGACGTCACATCTGGTACAACTGTTAGTGACGTCACATCTGGTAAAACTGTTAGCGTTGTCAGACCAGGTATAACTCTACTGCAAATGTTGTACAACTCTGGTTGTGTCCTCTCATCCCTTCCTCTCTAACTCCAACTTGTGACTGTTGAACCATAACTACAGCGGTACTAATCAGTGAAGATTGTACCAGGAAATGAACAACGAGAAACCTTTCTTCTGGTTGTATCAGTTTAATAAATAAATAGAAGAGTTTCTCCTAGTTGCACCAGGAAATTGAACAAATGTGTTTCTCCTAGTTGTACCAGGAAACTGAACAAATATATGTTTCTACTAATTGTACCATGCTAATGAACAAAGACTCTCCTTGATGCTGAAGGGCTCTTGGTCCAAGGAACTGAAAATCTGGGCCCCTTCCTCGGATGAAACGTGATTAATTCCCATTCTCCAGGCTCTATATAACCCCTCCGGCTTTAGCAATTCCTCGTCAGTATAGAAAATACCACTACTACTACTACTAATAATAATAATAATAATTGTATTAACGGTATACATATTCCACTGTGTTTTTATCTCTCTCTCACACACACACACACACACAGGTCTGGTCCAGTAACTGGCTCCTGGAGTTCAACCCCACCAAGTGCAAAGTAATGAAGATTGGGGTAGGGCAAAGAATACCACAGACGGAGTACAATCTAGGGGGCCAGAGCCTGCAAACCTCGCTCAAGGAAAAGGATTTCGGGGTGAGTATAACAACGGGCATATCTCCTGAGGCGCACATCAACCAAATACCTGCTGCAGTATACGGGTGCCTGGCAAACCTAAGAACAGCATTCCGACATCTAAATAAGGAGTCATTCAGGACCCTGTACACTGTGTACGTTAGGCCCATATTGGAATATGCAGCACCAGCTTGGAACCCTCACCTAGCCAAGCATGTAAGGAAACTTAAGAATGTGCGTAAGTTTGCAACAAGACTATTCCCGGAGCTAAGGGCTATGTCCTACGAGGAGAGGTTAAGGGAAATCGACTTGACACTGGAAGACAGGAGAGATAGGGGGATATGATAACGACATATAAAATACTGAGAAGAATCGACAAGGTGGACAGACAGGATGTTCCAGAGATAGGACACAGCAACAAGGGGTCACAGTTGGAAGTTGAAGACTCAGATGAACCACAGGGATGTTAGGAAGTATTTCTTCAGTCACAGAGTAGTCAGGAAGTGGAATAGTCTAGGTAGTGATGTAGTGGAGGCAGGATCCATACATAGCTTTAATATGAGGTATGATAAAGCTCATGGAGCGGGAAGAGTGACCGAATAATGGCCAGTGAAAAGGCGGGGCCAGGAGCTGTGAATAGACCCCTGTAACCACAACTGAGTACACACACACCACTACACTACCTGTCCTGTGTTATGGTAGCGTAGGGGTCTAGGGCGTCGAATTTAGCTAGTTTCCTGGAAGGCTGCCTAGACGATTCGGGTTCAATTCCCTTCCGGTCGCAGTATGTTATTGAAGGATCTTGGGATGAGTATCATACCGAACACATCCTCTGAGGTGTACATCAACCAAATAACTGACGCAGCACTTGCCCATCTGGTAAAACTAAGAACAGAGTTTCGACATCTAAGTAAGGAGTTGTCATTCACGACACTGTACACCGTGAACGTCGGGCTCATGTTGGAGTATGCAGCACCAATATGGAGCTCACTCCTAGTCAAACACGTCAAGAAATTAGAGAAAATGCAAAGGACGGCAACAAGGCTATTACCTGAACTATGGTATATGCCCTATGAAGAGAGGTTAAGGGAGCTCAACCTGATGACGCTGGAGGACAGGAAGGCTAGGGGCGGGGGATAACAATGTACAAAATACGTACTGAAAGGAACTGACAAAGTGAACAGAGGCAGAATATTTCAGAGATGGGACATAGGAACAAGGAAGCAAAACTGGAAGTTGAAAACTAAGAGGAATCATAGGGATTATTAGGAAGCATCTCTTCAGCGCCTTAGGGTTGTCAGAGTGTACCAGACCTTGTGACCTTCCTTAATAGTGTGCCAGACCTTGTGACCTCCCTGACTAGTGTACCAGACCTTGTGACCTCCCTGACTAGTGTACCAGACTTTATGACCTCCCTGACTAGTGTAACATACCTTGTGGCCTCCCTTACTAGTGTACCAGACTTTGTGACCTCCCTGACTAGTGTACCAGACTTTGTGACCTCCCTGACTAGTGTACCAGACCTTGTGACCTCCCTGACTAGTGTACCAGACTTTGTGACCTCCCTGACTAGTGTACCAGACCTTGTGACCTCCCTGGCTAGTGTACCAGACCTTGTGACCTCCCTGACTGGAAGTGAAACAATCTGGAGAGTGAAGCAGAAGAGGAGGGAGCCATACACAGCTTTAAGAAGACGTACGATGGGGCTCTTCGAGCAGGGAAACAGTGAATCTAATAGCGAGCAGCGAAGAGGCAGAGCCAGGATCTGTGACTCGACCCTTGCAACCACATATAGATGAGTACATACAGGTGAGTACACACACACACACACTATCTCCTTAAAATAAATATGTGAAATGACTGGTGTGTGTGTGTCAGGAAGCGAGACACAGTTGCCAGATGCAAGGACTCACTGGCGTCAGTAATTACGGTAGCATTCACAGCAGCCAGCCTGTCTAAACTTCTCTCTCCGTGTTGGACACACTGCCTCCTCCACACTCGCACCCACCTCTCTCTGAAGACACAAAATCTATATACTCGCTTGTGTTGATATTCAACTGTTAATTTAACAAGTTTGTTAAGTTTGAAGTCTAGCGACTGCACATAGTCACTAAGAATGTATTTTTTCTAAAGTGAAAACAGTGGAGTATATTTTAAGCCACAGAATAATATACATGTGTGTACTCACCTAATTGTGGTTGCAGGGGTCGAGTCACAGCTCCTGGCCCCGCCTCTTCAGTGTGTGTGTGTGTGTGTGTGTGTGTGTGTGTGTGTGTGTGTGTGTGTGTATGTGTGTATGTGTATGTGTGTGTGTGTGTGTGTGTGTGTGTGTGTGTGTGTGTGTGTGTGTGTGTGTGTGTGTGTGTGTTAATGCTTCCACGGAAACAACTGGATATATGCAGTTCAATACTGCGGTGTAACAGGGATTCGAACCCAGGGTCACAGTTCACCACGAGGTGGGACATGGTTACCAAACAACTTAGTCCAAGAGACCATTATACCACCTAACTCTAGGCAGCCAGCAAGCCCCTAGCACTGTTTCCTCCCCCCCTCCCACCTCCCCACCTACAAACACTACCAGTATATGTGACGACCTCATTCTATCTAGCATCGCTCTTTACTCTACGTAGCGCTGACGGCACCGTAGAACCTCTTC
Source organism: Cherax quadricarinatus (assembly GCF_026875155.1). Taxonomy (NCBI): domain Eukaryota; kingdom Metazoa; phylum Arthropoda; class Malacostraca; order Decapoda; family Parastacidae; genus Cherax; species Cherax quadricarinatus. The sequence goes on along the minus strand of NC_069462.1, from coordinate 20,417,717 downwards.
TTTTTTTTTAATGCCCTGGCGGGTGCTAAGCGATGCCGGCGTAAGAGCAGCAGCAGAGATCATGAATAGCAGCAGCAACGTGTCTGCTGGTGATTGAACCAATCATGGAGGGAGAGAGAGAGAGTGACACACATACTCCTACTTCTCTTCCTCCTCTTCTCATCCTCCTGTTACTACTCATCCTCCTGTTACTCTTCCCCCTCCTCCTCCTCCTCTTCATCTTCTCCTTATCAGCATCTACCTCTATCTCTTACTTTCTTTTTAGTCCCAGGCCTTCTTTCTCCTCCTCTCCTTTCTAATCGCACGCTTCAATCCTCTTCCTACTTTTCTTCTCCTCCCTTCCATCCTCAATATCAACCTCCTCCTCCTCCCTCCTCTCCTCCCTAATCTTCCGCTTTCCTTCTCCTCCTCTTCCACTTTCTCCCCCTCCTTCCTCCTCTGACATTCAATGTTCTTTCTTTACCTCTGCCTGACCTACTATTTTATTGAAGGGTAAAGAGGGTACTTATAAGGAAGACAAATGAAGACACAGACATAGACAAACACAGAATGATACAGTGAGAAACGAGCAGGAATACAGACGATTTCCAAAATACATAAAGAAAATACAGAAATTGAATTAAGAATTGGTATGTAATCAATTTTATAGGCAATTCAATTGCCACCGAGAAATTGTTAATTAGCGTTCCTCTCCACCCGTTAATAATTATGACGTGGGTCGGTGTTAAGACTAATACCAGTACAAATGGTTATAACTATGATTGTAATTTTTAAAGAATTGACCGGTAAGCCAGCGGAAAGCCAAAAGCTCCAACGGCGGATCATCATCTGATTAAAACCCTCGGCCAGGAAACACTTGTCCTGTTTCCTGACAAATCTTACCTAATCTGGTACCAGTCCTAGAATTTGACGTGTGTAGGCGTTAAGACTAGTGCTAGTCCTAAGGAACGCGATCAGCCCTTACTTACTCTTGTCCTTAACAGCGTTACACACACACACGCACACACACGCACACACACACACACACACACACACACACAACAGCCAGTCATGGTACCCGGCGAGGTGTCAGGCGCCTGCAACGAGCAGGGTGCCACAGGGGTCAGTCTTAGGACCAGTTCTGTTTCTGGTATTAGTGAACGACATGACGGAAGGAATGGACTCCGAAGTGTCCCTGTTTGCAGATGGTAAGTTGATGAGAAGAATTCAATCGGACGAGGACTAGGCAGATCTACAAAGGGATCTGGACAAGCTGCAGGCCTGGTCCAGAAACTAGATCTTGGAGTTCAACTCCACCAAATGCAAAGTCATGAAGATTGGGGAAGGGCAAAGAAGACCGCAGACGGAGTACAGTTTATGGGACCAGAGACTATAAACCTTACTCAAGGAAAAGGATCTTGGGATGAGTATAACACTAGGCACATCTCCTGAGGCGCACATCAACCAAATAACTGCTGCAGCATACGGGCGCCTAGCAAACCTAAGAATAGCATTCCGACATTTTAATAAGGAATCGTTCAGGACCCTGTACACTGTGTACGTTAGGCCCATACTGGAGTATGCAGCACCAGTCTGGAACCCACACCTAGCCAAGCACGTAAGGAAACTAGAGATAGTACAAAGGCTTGCAGCAAGACTAGTCCCGGAGCTAAGGGGTATTTCCTACGAGGAGGGGTTGAGGGAAATCGACCTGACGACACTGGAAGACAGGAGAGATAGGGGGATATGATAACGACATATAAAATACTGAGAGGAATCGACAAGGTGGACAGAGATAGGATGTTCCTGAGATGGGACACAGTAACAAGGGGTCACAGTTGGAAGATGTCAGGAAATGGAATAGTCTGGGAAGTTATGTAGTGGAGGCAGGATCCATACATAGCTTTAAGAAGAGGTATGATAAAGCTCATGGAGCAAGAAGAGTGACCTAGTAGCGACCGGTGAAGAGGCGGGCCAGAAGCTGTGAATCGACCCCTGCACCCACAACTGAGTATACACACACACACTGTCCAAACTCCCTCGTGAGCCAACATAAAATTCCATCCACATTCCGCCCAGCCTCGTGTTGGAAAACAATTCACACAATACCCAATGAAGCCTAGTGAACCTTCAGTGGTTCAGAGGTAAGGTGATGCATGTTCCTGAACAGATGGCATAGTATAACTGCTAGTATATATATTATATATATATTATATATATATATATATATATATATATATATATATATATATATATATATAAATTATTTTTCCTAACCTAAAAATAATTTTTAAAATTCATAATAGGATTGTCTCTTATTAGGGTTCCTGGAGTTATCTGCTACGGTAATTGAGAGAGAGAGAGAGAGAGAGAGAGAGAGAGAGAGAGAGAGAGAGAGAGAGAGAGAGAGAGAGAGAGAGAGAGAAAGAGATATATTCCATGTGAAATTTTCAATGTCACACATACTAGGCTTCACTTGTTTTGAAATTGCAACAGTCCCGGTAGGCTGGTAATATTTTAACAAGGCATGAATCAAACCGGCCACAGAACAGACGGAGCACACATCATCGTTATAATTATACCTACGTAAAGCGCTAAACCCGTGCATATGGGCTCATAAAGCGAGCGAGAGTGCTGGAAGCTCGATCCGCCGTCCGGTAACAGCCACAATTCTCACCCCTTGTAGCCACGCCTCTCCTCCCTACAACACACAAATCAACAATTGTACAATTCTCTCTCTCACTCTGGCTTCGTCGACGAACTAGCTTATAATTTACTGAAAGAAGAAAAATATCAAACCAAACAACCATGTCTTGCTAGGAAAACTTCCTGTATATACCAGTTTAATACTGTATATACAGGTTTAACACTATACCGGCTTAATACTGTGCGTATATACAGGTTTAACACTATATACCGGTTTAATACTGTACGTATATACAGGTTTAACACTATATACCAGCTTAATACTGTACGTATATATAGGTTTAACACTATATACCGGTTTAATACTGTATATACCGGCTAAAGCCATGCGATTTGTTTAAAATTACAATATATGGATTTTAATAGGGACTTGAAAAATCATATGTAAATTATGGGAGGGAGAAAGGGAGAGAGGGAAAGGGAAGGGCCAGAAGAAGAAAATGAGAATTGAAGGGCGAAGAAAAGAAAGGAGGGGGAGAGCTATATCAGCTTGGGGAAATAGATAGCAAGTAACATTTGCACCTGAGAAAACATAAATGATGATGGTCTCTAGGCACCATGATGGTAATGCTGGTGCAATAGTAAGGATGAATGGGAGGGTGTTGGCACCTGGGAAAGAAGATGATATCCTTGGAGTGAAAGTTGACTCCAAACTGACCATGAAGAACCACGTTGTAAATCTTGCAAACAAGGCAGCCAGGAAGCTTAAAGCACTTCGCCGTATCTCGCGTCTGCTTGACAGTAGGGGTTGCAAGAGTCTGTACGAGGCACAAGTACGCTCACACCTTGAGTATGCTCCACTTTCTTGGTTTGCCTGCCCCTCCCCCCCTCTCATCTGCGACTGCTTGACAGAGGAGAGAACAGAGCAAGACGTCTCATCTCTCGCCTGGACCAATCCTGGATAGATCTGTCATTTCAGCAGAGCCTTCAACACAGGAAGGATGTGGGTGGCCTTACTGTTACGTACAAGGCCAATATTGTCAAAGTACCACACTTAGATCCACTTCGAGGACAGCGTGAAACAAGCTTCTGTACCACAAGACGGGCAGAAACAGCAACTTCACTCTGGCTGTACCCTTCTCCAGAACATCACTTCATCTGAGATCATTTATCCCCAGGATGACTCGAGTCTGGAACACATTCGTACAGCATTATGATGTAAACGAGATAAAGTCAGTTGATCAAATGAAAATGCTGGCCCACAGATGGCTCCAATTTCATCCTGTTCCTTACTTGTACGTCACATAACAATAAAATTGCTTTCAAATGAGCTGATGTAGGTAACAGCTCTTAGCTTGTCAATAAAGTTAGGAACCCTTAACCTGTAAATAGCTTGTTAATAAAGCTAGGGATCCTTAACCTAACCTTGACAAACCCTGCGTAAAAAAAGGGGGGAGAGGATTGAGAGAGGGAGAGGGTAGAGAGGGAGAGGGTAGAGAGGGAGAGGGTAGAGAGGGAGAGGGTAGAGAGGGAGAGGGTAGAGAGGGAGAGGGTAGAGAGGGAGAGGGTAGAGAGGGAGAGGGAGAGGGGTAGAGAGGGAGAGGGTTGAGAATGGGAGAGGGGGGGGGAGAGGGGGGAGGGGGAGAGAGGGGAGGAGGAGAGAGAGAGAGAGAGAGAGAGAGAGAGAGAGGAGAGAGAGAGAGAGAGAGAGAGAGAGAGAGAGAGAGAGAGAGAGAGAATGGAGGGAGGGTATTCGATCCCCTGGTAATCGGATTAAGCGAGTCCTTAATTAGACGTCATAGT
>NC_069462.1:20373289-20408289 GCF_026875155.1 Cherax quadricarinatus | reverse complement strand
TTATACTAGTCTTCCTGAGTGACGTCATGTGTTATACTAGTCTTCCTGAGTGACGTCATGTGTTATACTAGTCTTCCTGAGTGACGTCATGTGTTATACTGGTCTTCCTGAGTGACCATGTGTTATACTAGTCTTCCTGAGTGACGTCATGTGTTATACTAGTCTTCCTGAGTGACGTCATGTGTTATACTGGTCTTCCTGAGTGACGTCATGTGTTATACTAGTCTTCCTGAGTGACGTCATGTGTTATACTAGTCTTCCTGAGTGACGTCATGTGTTATACTAGTCTTCCTGAGTGACGTCATATGTTATACTGGTCTTCCTGAGTGACGTCATGTGTTATACTGGTCTTCCTAAGTGACGTCATGTTATACTGGTCTTCCTGAGTGACGTCATGTGTTATACTAGTCTTCCTGAGTGACGTCATGTGTTATAGTGGTCTTCCTGGGTGACGTCATGTGTTATACTGGTCTTCCTGAGTGATGTCATGTGTTATAGTGGTCTTCCTGGGTGACGTCATGTGTTATACTGGTCTTCCTGAGTGACGTCATGTGTTATAGTGGTCTTCCTGGGTGACGTCATGTGTTATAGTGGTCTTCCTGGGTGACGTCATGTGTTATACTGGTCTTCCTGAGTGACGTCATGTGTTATACTGGTCTTCCTGAGTGACGTCATGTGTTATACTAGTCTTCCTGAGTGACGTCATGTTATACTGGTCTTCCTGAGTGACGTCATGTGTTATACTAGTCTTCCTGGGTGACGTCATGTGTTATACTGGTCTTCCTGAGTGACGTCATGTGTTATATTGGTCTTCCTGAGTGACGTCATGTGTTATACTGGTCTTCCTGAGTGACGTCATGTGTTATGCTGGTGTTATTAAGTGCTGTTATTCCTGTTTTTGGTGCTGTTAGTGTTATCGCTGGTGTTGCTGTTAATGGTGGTGTTGGTGAGTAGTGCTGGTGGTACTGATGGTGAGTGGTGTTTTTAGTAGTGGTGGTGGAAGGGAGAGTAGAGCTAATGAGTAGTGTTGCTAGTAGTAGTGGTGGGGAAAACAATGCTGGTGAGTGGTGTTACTAAAAGTGGTGGTAGGGAGAGTAGTGCTGATGAATGGTGTTGCTAATAGTGGTGGTGGTGGAAGAGAGTAGTGCTGATGAGTGGTGTTGCTAGTAGTAGTGATGGTGTTGCTAGTAGTGGTGGTGGGGAGTGTAGAGCTGGGGAGTAGTGGTGGTGGGGAGAGTAGAGCTGGTGGGTGGTGGTGGGGGAGAGCAGAGCTGGTGAGTGGTGGTGGGGAGAGTAGAGCTGGTGAGTGGTGGTGGGGAGAGTAGAGCTGGTGAGTGGTGGGGAGAGGAAAGCTGGTGAGTGGTGGTTGTGAGGAAAGTAAAGCTAGTGAGTGGTGGTGGGGAGAGGGGGGGAATAGAGCTGGTGAGTGGTGGTGGTGGTAGGGAGAGTAGAGCTGGTGAATGGTGGGGAGAGTAGAGCTGGTGAGTGGTGGGGAGAGTAGAGCTGGTGAGTGGTGGGGAGAGTAGAGCTGGTGAGTGATGGGGAGAGTAGAGCTGGTGAGTGGTGGTGGGGGAGAGTAGAGCTGGTGAATGGTGGGGAGAGTAGAGCTGGTGAGTGGTTGGAGAGTAGAGCTGGTGAGTGGTGGTGGGGAGAGTAGAGCTGGTGAGTGGTGGTGGGGAGAGTAGAGCTGGTGAGTGGTGGTGGGGAGAGTAGAGCTGGTGAGTGGTGGGGAGAGTAGAGCTGGTGAGTGGTGGTGGTGGGGAGAGTAGAGCTGGTGAGTGGTGGTGGTGGGGAGAGTAGAGCTGGTGAGTGGTGGTGGTGGTGGGGAGAGTAGAGCTGGTGAGTGGTGGTGGTGGGGGAGAGTAGAGCTGGTGAGTGGTGGAGGTATTTGAGAGTGTGAGTGTATGGAGGTTTTCCTTGCTGTGTTACTTACTCTCGATAAATCTTAGTGTTAGTGCAAGAGTGGACGCTGATGAATGACCCCCTCTCTCTTTCTCTCTCTTTCTCTCTCTCTCTCTCTCTCTCTCTCTCTCTCCCTACGTCTGAGTACAAACTCTGAGACACCATAACATGTCGCTCGCTGCCAGACGTATGACGCTCTTTTTTTCGTTATTGTTGTCGTTGCTTAAATGCACATAAATATGTTAATTAACATTTCACCATCCTGGGATAACGAAGAGCTTATTTTTTCATAGAGGTTCAGATCAGGTAGAAATGAACCAAAGGAATTGTGTGTGGTGGTGGTAACACCTAGTAGGGGTTGCAGGGTCGAGTACAGTCCTGTCCCGCCTCTTCACGGTCGCTACTAGGTCCTTTTCCCTGCCCAAAGAGTTTTCTCATCCCTTTTCAAAGCTATTAGATCCTGCCCCACTAAAACCTTCTCAAGACCTTCCCTTTTCTGACAACTCTGTACTGAAGAAAAAATTTTAAAAATCCCGTGATTCATCTGAGTCTTCAATTTTCCAATTCTGACCCCTTGTTACCTGGAGGTTTTTCCGGGGGTCAACCCCCCCCGGGGCCCGGGGGCCATGACCAGGCCTCCCGATGGATCAGGGCCGATCAACTAGGCTGATGCGGGCCGACGCAGTCCAACGTACGAGCCCAGCCCGGCGACCCGGCACTGCTTTAGGTATTGTCCGCCTCCTTGAAGGCACCGGGGGTTTTTTGGGCAATTCCCCAATTTTTTGAGGGGAGGCTGTTAAACTTTTTCCCCCCGGAACTTAGGTTTTTTCCTTGTTACCAATCCCGCCCCTACTTTTTATTGGGGCTTTTTGCATCGCCTCCCATCTTTTATTTTCGTAGGGGTGATTTCTGTGTGCAGATTTGGACCTTTCCCCTTCCAAATTTTCCAAGTTTTTTTTTATATATATCTTCCCTCCTCTTTCCCAAACGATACAAGTCAAGTCTTCCAACTTTTCCCAGTATTTTAAGGTGTTGACAGAACTTTACGTGCAGAAAAGGATCTTGTAACTCCTATCTGCGTTTTCACCTTTTGATGGAATGTTAATTACAATTTTTCCGCCTAGAAGAACAAGTGATTTAAAGGGACTCAGGGGCTTGGCATCTCTCGTTTTTGAAAGTTCTCTTTATCCCCCTATCATTTTCTTTGCACGTGCGACGTGCACTGTTGGATCTTTAAAGTGAGATCCCCAGACATTCCACTCCCCGGTCCCTTACATTAGTTTTCCCCCCTATTTTATGGCCGGAGTCAGTAAATACCTTTCTAGTTATTTTCTCCTCCAGTTTTTCCCTAAAGGGGTAGTTGGAATTTGTCCTCTTTGAACATCAATTTTTTACCGTTGCCCTGGGAAACTTTGTTTTAAAAATCTTCTTGGAATTTAAACCCCGTCCCCCACTGACAGCCTCATGCAGTCCTATATCACCCAAAAGGGTGATACGGGGCTGTGGTTATATCTCGTTTTTGTCTATATGAGGAAAAGGGAAAAAGGGGGCAGTACGTGCCTTGTGGAACAATCTTCACTATGGCAGCCCCCCCGTTTAACTCTGTTGACCCCTACTCTTTGTTTCGATTTGTTTGGAATTTAAGATCCATTCCCCACTTCCATTTTTTTCCTTAGCACGTTTTTATGGGGGATTTCGCCTGAGCATTTGTCAAATCTTTTGCAAAGGGGCTGTGTATATTCATCGCATTCTGATTTTCTTCCAATGCATCCAAGGCCAGTCAATGACCGTAGTTTTAGAGGCCGGGCGACCCCGCCCCCAACCCTTTTTGCCCGGATTGTGCAATTTTGGGGAAACCAGTGATTTGCAATCCTCCTTTGCACTCTTTCAAAGATTTTTTTATGGGGACGTCAGAGCTATTGGTCTATATTTTTTTAGCTAATCTTTGCCCACCTTTTATGGGTGGGGCTAATCCGTTGTTTTAATGACGGGAAATTTTCACCCCCATGTCCAAGCCCCCTCCTTCATTTGTACTTGGGGCACGCGAGGGGTTTTTTCTTGCATTTCTTAATGAAAAAGATTCCACGAGCTGGGCCCCGGGCTAGTGCATAGGCATGTTGTCAAGGGTTTTTTTTCGAAATCTATGGGATTAGGGAAATGGGGGAAAATCTGGCTCATTTAGGGGAGTTTTGAGGCTCATTCATAAGAAATCATTTGGGTCGTCGACCCTCAGACCGATTAGTGGTTCACTAAAACGAGTCGTACGGGGATTTCAATATTCACTCTTTTCCTTTTTGCTCTGTGTAATCCCACCCTGTCTGATAAGGGCCCGATACTAGATGTGGTTTTTTCCCTTTTTTTTTTGGCATATAAAAAAATATTTTGAATTTTTTTTTAAATTTTCAAAAATAGCTTTAAGCCCACCTGCTTCTCCTGGTTCCTGAAGAGCTTTTAGCTTAATTCGATAATTTCCATTTCCCCTGGTCACGCCCCCTTTTCGTGATCAATTTCTAGCACTCCGAGAGCTCGGGACCTTCGTGCTTCGAAAGGGGGGGGCGGTTTTTTTCTCCCCATTTACCCCGCTCTTCTTTTTTTTTTTGGGGAAATCCTAGAACATGCTTCGGCACCAGGAAGTTGATCCTTTCAGGCAGGTTGGATCCTGTCATTTAAGACATTTTCCCCAACTGTTTCGTTTGGGACATGTTTACCTGGTCCTTTATGCCTTGTTGTTGAAGTTGTTTTTTGTGAAACACCTTCACATACATCATTGCGATCAGGACCCCTATGCTTTACGTCTGGGCTTCATTAGGTTGTGCGGGGTTTTTTTGTTTTTTTATTCTTAGTCTCTTATAGGTCCTCATTTTTTGTGAAATAAGGAATGTGTTTTCTAGTCCTGTTGGCTCCACTTTTGCTGGCTTAAGGTGTTTTTTTGCAGAGACTTTTTAAACTCATGTGTGTTGACCTTTTTATCTGCGCTACCTCCGGGATTGTTTCAGCTATAACTTATTTTTATACATTCTTCCATTTTTTATGCCTTAGGTTAAATCACCAAGCAGTAAAATGTTTTGGGGGTGGACTGGAAGGTTTTCCAAACAGTAAAACAATTTCGTGCGTTCCCTTTAACGTTGTGAGGTTGCATCTGGGGCTTTATACAACCCCAATGCTAGGTTTTGGTTCTCGATCTTTTTTGATAGAACTTAACTACCCTTTTTTGGTGTTCGCAACCCGTGCAGAAAGGGGGCTTTTGACATACGGGCCCAACCCCCCCTTGTTCCTGTTTTTTCTGCGATCAAAAAAAAGGTTTGAAAACCACTTATCCATATTTCACGTCAAAGTGTTTTTTTTGTGGTCTCTGTGAAGGCTGCAAACATTCATTAGACCCCTCTAGAGTCCACTGTAAAAGGTATTTTGTTGTTGGTGGATGGTTTAAAGGCCCTGTATATTGAAAATATGAACGGGTTGTATTCGGTTTGGGGGGGGGATTTTGTTTTTGGCATCATATTGTAATTCTGGGGGGCAGGGGTGGCCACTGCTGCGCCCCACCCAACAAGGCTCCAAGGTGGACATTTTTTTTATTTCCTTCCATTTTTTTTTTTTTTCGTTTCTGCCCAAAAAAAATCACCGGGAGTTGCTGTGCCCCCATCTCTGGAAACATCCGTTCTGCCCCCCTTGTCAGTTCCCCCTCGTATTTTTATGTCGTTATCATAACCCCCCCTATTTTCCTGTCCCCCAGTGTCATAAATTTTCGTTTTCCCCTTTAACCTTTCCCGTGGGACTCCCCTTAGCTCCGGAACTGGTCTTGCTGCAAACCTTGCACTTTCTCTAATTTCCGTACGTGCTTGGCTGGGGGTGAGGGTTCCAAACTGGGCTGCATACTCCAATACAGGCCTGACATCCAGTGTACAGGGCCCGAACGTTCCTTTTTGAGATGCGGAATGCTATTCCTAGGTTTGCTAGGCGCCCATATGCTGCAGCAGTTTTTGGGTTTTGCGCCTCAATGTCCCGGGGTGTATACCCCCCAAGACCTTTTCCTTGGTAGTTTTAGTTCTGTCCCCCCCCCCCCTAGACTGTCTCTGTCGCAATTTTCTTTGTTTTCCCCAATCTTCATGATTTGCATTTGGGGGGGTGAACCCCCCGGGGCCCCGTTTCAGACCGACCTAAAACCTGTCCAATTTTTGGGTTTTCTCCCTAAATCCTCATTGATTAATTTTTCTTTTTCCTTCCTCATCTAAAAACAAGGACATTCTGAGTTATTCTTTCCGTCAGTGTTCACATATCCAGAAAACACCCGGTCCTAGGACTGACCCCTGTGGAAACTCCTCGTCACAGGGGGCCCCCTCTGACACCATCTCGTACCATGGCTCCTTTATGCTTCCTGGTAGGGATTCCCTGTCCATTGTAGTGCCTTCCCTGTTTTTTACCTGCCCGGTCCTCCAGCTTATGCACTAATTCTTTGTGGAAATATGGGTTTGCACTAATCTCTTGGTGGAACTTCAGTCCAAGAAAAGCAATTACCCCCCCCTTTCTTCTCTCTCTTGCTTCTTCACCCCGTCACAGAATCCCCTGGTTTTTGACCAAAGGGTTTCCCATCCCCAAAACCGGGGTTTCGATTGTCGTGATAAGCCATTCCTTTTAGGGCTCCACCACCTTTTAATAATCTTCTACAGATTTTGAAACATGTCAAAGCACTGGCTCCTTTTTTTTAAAATTTTGGGTTTCATTTTTCTGTCTTTCCCTTCTCAGGTAGTCCCCTGTTTTGATAAATGTACTGAAAAATTGTTTTAGTAGCAGCATAAAGCCTCGTCTCTTCCCCCAGGGCCCATGGAGAATGTCATCCAGCCCCCTCGCCTTTAGGGGATTAACTCGCTCTCACTTCTTCCTCGGTTTTTGTCTGTACTAACACTTGATGGTGGACCCCCCCCTCCTCTTTTTGGGGGCCCTTCTGTTCCTCTGTGAACACTTTTGAATCCATGTTGGCCCTCGATCCAGTCGTTTCTTGTGATCTCCCCTCTTTCCCTTCCCCAGCCTGTTACCCGGTCATTGCTGTGTTTTCCTCCTGGTGGGTGTACAAAACTTCGGGGTTTTGATTTGGCTTTGCTATGTCATTTTCGTATTGTCGTTGGGGCCTCCCTTCTTACCTGTGCATATTTTTTTTGGCTCTACAAATGCTTCCTTTTTCTCCTGGGGCTTTGCCTTCTATACTTTTTCCATTTCTAGAAGAACATAAGAAAAAAGAAGAAGGAACACTGCAGAAGGCCCCACTGGCCCCTGCGAGGGATCCAAGTCCCCCGGTTAACCAATGCACCCAACCTAGTCAGGTCAGGGCACATTGACTCTAAGGGAGGAACACGGCAACCGACCCGTTAGCACAAGCTATCAGGTCTAACTCACACCCACCCACATCTACTCATGTATTTATCCAACCTATTTTTAAAGCTACACAACGTTCTGGCCTCTATAACGGTACTTGGGAGTCTGTTCCACTCATCCACAACTCTATTACCAAACCAGTACTTTCCTATATCCCTCCTGAATCTGAATTTTTCCAACTTAAAACCATTGCTGCGAGTCCTGTCTAGGCTAGATATTATCAGCACATATTTACATCCCCTTTATTTATTCTGTCTTCCACTTATAAACCTCAATCATATCCCCCTAATTCTACGTCTTTCTAGAGAGTGCAGTTTCAGGGCCCTTAGTCCTATCCTCATAGGAAGGTTTCTGATACATGGGATCATCTTTGTCATCCTCCTTTGTACATTTTCCAGAGAATTTATATCCATTCTGTAATACGGTGACCAAAACTGTGCACCATAATCTAAATGAGGCCTAACCAAGGATGTATAGAGTTGAAGAACAACCTGAGGACTCCTATTATTTATGCTTCTTGATATGAAGCCAAGGATTCTATTAGCTTTATTGCGAACACTTATGCACTGTTGTCTTGGTTTCAGATTACTGCTAACCAGAACTCCTAAATCTTTTTCGCAATCCGTAATATTAAGATCTACATTATTTAGTTTATATGTGGCATGGTTATTGTCCTGTCCAACATTTAGAACTTTGCATTTGTCTATATTAAACTGCATCTGCCACTTCTCCGACCACTGCATCAGTCTATTCAAATCTTCCTGGAGTGCTCGAATGTCCTCGTCAGAATGAATTCGACGGCCTATTTTGGTGTCATCGGCAAACTTGCCGATGTCGCTCTTTATGCCCTCATCTATGTCGTTTATGTAGATTGTGAACAGCAGGGGGCCCAACACTGACCCCTGTGGAACACCGCTCGTGACGCTTCCCCACTCCGATTTCTCCCCATTTATGCAAACTCTCTGCTGCCTATTTGTCAACCATGCCTCTATCCAGGAAAAAATTTCTCCTCCTATTCCATGTGCTTTAATTTTCCTCAATAGTCTCTGATGTGGGACCCTGTCAAAGCCTTACTGAAGTCCATATACACAATATCATATTCGTTACCATGATCTACCTCCTCAAATACCTTAGTGAAAAAAGTTAATAAATTCGTAAGGCAGGAAACGTCCCTTTGTAAAACCATGCTGAGATTCGTTGATTAATTTATGCTTTTCAAGGTGGCTACGAACTGCCTCGGCAATTATTGATTCCATAAATTTTCCCACTATGGAGGTTAGGCTTATTGGTCTATAGTTCGAAGCTAAGGACCTGTCACCTGTTTTGAAAATAGGTAATCACATTTGCCATTTCCACTTATCTGGCACCATGCCAGTTTGTAGTGATATGTTGAAAAGATTAGCCAAAGGTGTGCTAAGCTCTCTTTACATTCCTTTAGAACCCTTGCATACAGTTCATCAGGGCTGGGGATTTGTTAGGTTTTAATTTATCTATTTGCCTAAGGACCATGTCACTTGTGACCCTAATAGTGCACAGTTTATTATCGTCCTGTTCTACATAATTTATCATTACTGGAATATCACTGGTATCCTCCTGTGTAAAAACTGAGAGGAAGTATGTGTTAAAAATTCTACACATTTCCTTATCACTGTCAGTGAGCTGACCCGAGGAACTTTTGAGTGGGCCTATCTTGTCCCTGATCTTACTTCTGTATACCTGAAAGAATCCTTTTGGGTTAGTCTTCGATTCTCTTGCAACTTTAACCTCATAATCTCTTTTTGCTTTTCTAATTCCCTTTTTTATTTCTCTCTTTAACTGAATATATCGATTTCTTAATTGCCCCTCTCCTCTTTTGATTTGCCTATATATGCCTCTCTTTTGACCAATCAGATATTTTAATCTATTGTTCATCCATTTAGGATCATTTTTGTTTGATCGATTTCCCTATTTGGAACATAATTTGACTGAGCAGCTAGAAACTATGCCCTGGAAGGCATCATATCGGCAACCATCACCACCTACTGACCCCTAGTCAGGTCATTCCAGTTCAGCCCACCTAAGTAATTTTTCAGTCCTATGAAATCAGCCAAGCGAAAGTCAGGGACGGAGATTGATTGCCATTATTAGGGGAATTCCATGATATGTTAAAACTGAGTGATTTGTGTGATCACTCTCCCCAAGCTCATCATTAACCTCAAGATTATTAATTAGTGTTTCCCTACTGGCAGAACCAAGTCAAGGAGGTTATTTCCCTAGTTGGCTCTGTCACAAACTGTTTTAAAAAAACAATCCTGGATCGTATCAAGAAAGTCACCCGACTCTAAATTTCCTGTCAAATTGCTCAGTCAATCTGTCTATAGTTGAAATCTCCCATTAGCACAACATTTTCGTATGTAGATGCCTTACGAATTTCGTCCCATAGAAGTTTACTGCACTCCCTATCAAGATTTGGGGCCCTGTAAATCACACCCAAAATTAGTTTTTCTCGGCCCTCGAGAAGCTGTAACCAACAGATTCAGTGGCTGACGCTTCTAATTTAATATCTTGTCTAACACAACAATTTAATTGTCTCTGACATACATCGCTACTCCACCACCTTTCCTGTTGACCCTGTCAGTGTGGAATAATTTATAGCCTTGTATGTGACATTCAGATGGCATCTCTCTATCTTTCAGATTGAGCCAGGTCTCTGTTATAGCAATAATATCTATGTTTCTGCACTTGCAATTAATCTTAGCTCATCTATCTTATTTCTAACACTCCTGCTATTAGTATAGTAAACCTTAAGGGAGCTAGTCCCTTGCTGCCCTCTGCTGTCCCCCTTTGTTTTCTGACCTGTTCTATTGTCTTTATTTATAACTTCATGCTGAATGCCTTTTATACATTTACTGTTTCCAACCCTAGTGTTGCAACCTGCTTGTTTCCCACACACACCCATACCTCTATCTTCCATCAGTTTAAAATCATAGTACACTTGGTTTTGGCCTCTCTACACCTTTGGGTGAACCAAGGGCTCATCCTTGGTTCACCATTATTTCTGTTACCTTTGGGTTCAAACCGCTCCTCAGCTTCCTTGGTATATTGTTGTCACATATTCCATCATCTTACTTACTGACTTCCCTGCCAGTGCTCTGTCCCATTGAACCTCGTGCAGGAAATCCTTCATGCCTGTGTAGTCCCATCTCTTGTAGTTTGGCTTCATTTGTCCTGCTTCTCTCTCCACTTGTAACTCTACTATGTAGTCGAAGCTCAGAACCACGTGGTCACTGTCCCCGAGGGGTCTTTCATATGTGATATCCTCAATATCTGCACTACCGAAAGGGAATACTAGATTCAGTCTCGCTGGTTCGTCCTCTTCTCTCTCTCTCTCTCTGGTAGTGTCCCTTACATGTTAGTACATGAGGTTTTCCAGTACCACCTCCATAATTTACCCCTTTCCCCCTTTCTGGGCCCCATGTGGCCCCAGGTTCCCCCGTCAATTTCTTTGAAACTAAAAATCGTTTTTAAATCAGGGGCTTTCCCCTGCTCGCATGAGCCCTTTCCCGGGCCCACTTCTGCCAGTGTGAAAACCCAATCGCTCTTTTACTTCATATTTTCTTGCCTTGGCCTCATGCTGTTTGTGGTGGGTTATCCCAATCACTGAAATTACCACCTTGGGGCCCCCAAAACTAAAGTGTTTCCTTTTATGTAGTCGCTTGTTTTTCCTTGTCTCCAGCTCTTTCCAAAATCCCTTTGGGTTTTTTTGATGAGCGGGGCCACTCCCCCCCTTTCAACCCCCCCTCTCCCCCTTTCCCTCAAGTCGATATCTCGTTAAAAAGATGGCATCTGTTATCGTTCCTGTGAGCTTGGTTTCGGGGGAGAGCAAAAGATGCCCGGGCAAGGGCCTCTTTTTTCTCCCCGTCCCAACCCCTTTCCACTTACTATTTTCCATCAGGGGTTGGCATCTAAACCCTTTTATTTTCCTTCCAATACTGTTTTTATGGGGTTTTGGGGGGTGGGGGGCCCGGGCAGTGTGCTGTGGGGGTGCGGGCTGTGGGTTTTATGGACTGTGGTTTGTGTTGGGATAGCTTGTTTGGCTGTGGGGTTTTGAGGGTGGTTCTTTTCTGTACTTGCGTTTGTTGCTCAAACCGGTCGGGTTGTGTGTGTGGGGTTGTGTGTTGTGTGTGTGTTTTTGGTGTGTGCTCACCTAATTCTCCCCTTTAAATTGGGGTTTTGAGGGGTCAAAGCCCAAAACCCCTCCGGGCCCCCCCTCTTCATGTTCGCTACTAGGCCCTTCTTCTCTCTCTGCTTTAGAGCTTTGTCATACCTCGTTTTTTAAGTATGTTTTGGTTTCCCTCCACTACCCCACTTTTTTGGCTATTTCTTCCTGAGCTTATGACTGGGGGAAAATATTTTTCCAAACATCCCTATGACTCTTTCTGGGGGTTTTTCAGTTTCCCCAATTGTGCCCCCTTTGTTTCTGTGTCCCCTTTGGAAAAACCCTGTTTGTCTCCCTTACCTGTTGTGTGTGGGGAGAGAGAGAGAGGGAGGGGAAAGAGGGAGAGGGGGAGAGGGAGGAGGGAAAGATGGGAGAGGGGAGAGAAGAGAGGGGGGGGAAAAAGAGAGGGAAAGAAAAAAGGGAATTTGGGAAGGGACAGGACCCCCCTTTTTTAGAGCCTGTTCTCGGAACAAACCAGCAGGATCTTGAACTGGTAAACCCACTCCACGTCACCCACTCAGCTACTCCTATCTCAGCCAGCAGGTGGTTTTTGTCCCCTTTAAAAAGGACCACAGACCTAACCCCGGCAGCTGCCTCAGTACCCTACCTCTTTCAAGGGCAGGGCACCTTACTGCCTTACACCCCCACTTTTTCAAGCTGGCATCATGGGGGAGCCATTTCAAAAGGGCACCCTGTCGGCCAACATCAGAGGTTTTCTTTTACTAATGTTGGAGACCCTCACCCTTTTTGTGAACACTCGACGCCCCGGACATGATAGCTGTTGTTAAAAACATTTTTGGACGGGGCCCTCCAGAAAATTTTGAAAAGAATTGCTGGCTACACCTCAGGGATGAAAAGAGCATGCAAGGGCAAGGGGAGGTGTTGCTTGTGCTTCTCTAAAATTTGGTTCATGGCCCGGAACATAGATGTTGCCACCCCTACTCATCTTGAAAATTGAAAATTCTTTCAAGCTCTACAAAAACCCACTAGTACCTTGTATAGCATGTGAATGTACAGCCCTCAGTGGCAACTTTTCGGCCCCCAAAAACCCTTCCTAATGGAAAATATGGAATCCCTTCTGCTAAAACACAACTGTAAACATATAATTTTTGGGGGGAACCTCACCCAAAAACACCTTTTTCAGAGGGACTTTGATGCCCTTTCCCTTGAAAGTATTTAAAATGGGGGAAAACTTTGTTAAATTCCCCTATCACTTTCTCTGGCTCCTCCCTTAAACCCATTTGGGTGAGTGTTTCTGGCAAAGTTTTGTCACTGTCAACCCCTCGGTAGGGTTGGGTTTCTTTCTGACCACAAGGCTTTTTTCCCGAAAAAATTAAAAATCCCAACAGAACGAGGTGGGAAGTCCACACGCACAACCTTTGGCTATGGGAAAGAGGAAATTTGGGGCCACCCCCTTTGCCCCTGAGTCCCCACCCCCGTTTGGGAAAAGTCTTCCCCAAAGGGGATTTTGAAACCAAGGAAAGCCTTCAGGGGGACACATCCTTAATCTGCAACAAGACAAAAATTCCCCCACGGGCCCAATATGTGACGAAGCCTACAGATCACCCTTTGGGGTTTGGCTTTCGTTTAAAAGAGGCTGCTACTGCTAAGAAAAAAGCATGGCAAAGGGGTATAAGAGACACCCTCCCAAACCTATAACAGGAACTTGCAAGGAAAAGCCTGTAGGCATATGGGTGACGTACAAAATTTGGGGCCATTGCTAAATGGGAGGTGGACACAAAAAGGAAAGCTAGCATCAGGGGTGGGGTGGGCTCCAAAACCAGGTGGTCCCTGGTCAAGGACAGAAAAGGGTTTAAACCTCCCCGATGAGCTCATTCCACCTCTAAAATCGACAGGATGGGCCCAACCTCTACAGTAGTAAAGGGAGAAGGTGGCCCTTTCTCCCCGGGAACACTTTGTTTACCAAAATGCAATTTCCCTGATCCAGAAAGGGGAAACCCTCCTTGGCTAGCTGCAAGAACTTTTGCCCAAAACTGTCAGGGTGACAATAAGGCGGGAGGGGTGAAATTTCTTCTTAAATCGTTGCCCAAAAAAAAAGGCTGGGGGTTTCCAGAAAATTTTGACCCCAAGTTTGCCGGGGTTTTTCCCAGCCCAGCTACAGCCCCTTTAAACTGGGAAATCTTTCAGCACTGCCTAGTACATTTGTAAAGGGCCCCCCTCTCTGGGGAAAAGAGGAAAAATGTAAGTCCTGTTCCCCAAAAAGAAGAGCAGAGCAGAAATCGGGAAAAATTTATAGCCCCTTTGTCACTCTGCCCAAAAATTTGGTAAGTCCTTGAGACAATAATTAAAGGAAAAATGACATAGTTTTTTTGACTACCACTCACTACTTTGTGTTCGTCAATATGGCTTCGGGAAAAGGTTATTTGCTGCTGTTTCTGTTTTTTTTAAACCCTTTTCCATAGTGGCCCCAGCACTGGTGAATCCAAAGTCAGCTGTGGGGTAGCACTGGACTTGCGGGGGGGTTTCGCCCCAGGTTTTTGGAAACCAGGGCCCTTTTAAAGAAAACTTCAAGGGACTGGGGTTTGGGAGGCTTCTACCGGGTATGTTCCTCAGTGATTTTCTAAGGGTAGTTCTGAATGGAACGGAATCAGCAAAAAATTTTATACTGGAGGCAAGTGTTCCCCCAAGGAAGCGCGCTGGGACCTTTTTTATGGAATGTCTACTTCAACGGCCTTCTTCATTTTCATCCCAGAATTTACATGCTTGCAGGGCGACGGGACATGAAATTTATTATCCAAGAGAAAAAAAATGCCAGGTGCTCTAAGAATTTTCAATCAAAAAAGCTAAGAGCTTTTTCAGTTGGGGAAATTTGATGGCAAAATAACATTTTACCTTTAGGAAAAAGCAAATGATGATGGTCTCTAGACACCATGATGGTTTAAAGCTGGTGCCCGTAGTAAAAGGGTGAATGGGAGGGTGTTTTGGGACCTGGGAGAAGTTTTATATCCTTGGGGTGAAATTTGACTCCAAAAATAACCATGAAGAAAAATGTTGTAAATCTTGCAAACAAGGCAGCCAGGAAAACTTACAGCACTTCGCCCCTATCTCGGATCTGTTGCGTAGGGGTTGCAAAAATTCTGTACGAGGCCAAGTATTTTCACACCTTGAGTATGCTCCACTTTCCTTTGTTTTTTCCCGCCCCCCTCTATCTCAAAATGCTTGAAAAAGTAGAGAAAAAAGGGAAGGGGTCTCATCTTTTCGCCTGGACCAAAACCGGGATAGATCTGTCCATTTCAGCAGAGCCTTAAAAAGGAGGGATGTGGGTTTGGTTAATGTTTGTACAAAGGGCCCAAAATTGTCAAAGTACCCCCACTTGGATCCACTTCGAGGGACAGCGTGAAACAAGCTTTTATGCCACAAGGGGGGCAGAAAGGGAGCAACTTTTCCTTTGGCCCTTTTCCCTTCTCCAAAACTTACTCCACTGAGATCATTTTAACCCGGAAAGATCGAGTATGGGAAAAATTCGTACAGGGAAAGGGTGTCAACGAGAAAAACGTCAGTTGATTCAAATGAAAATGCTGGACCAAAAGATGGCTCCCAAATTCATTTTTTTCCCTACTTGTATGTTCATAAAAATAAAAAAACCCTTTTAATTTTGGGGATTAGGTAACAGCTCTTAGTTATCAATTTTAAATTAGGAATCCCTTTAACCCGTAAATAGTTGTCAATAAAGTAGGGATTTCCCTTTAAACCCAACCTTTTCAAACCCGTGTAAAAAAAAGAGGGGAGGGGGGGAGGGAGGGAGGGGGGAGGGAGGGGGGGGAGGGGGAGGGAGGGGGGGGAGGGGGGGAGGGGGGGGGGGGAGGGGGGGGAGGGGAGGGGGGGAGGGAGGGGGAGGGAAGGGGGGGGGGGGAGGGGGAGGGGGGGGGGAGGGGGGGGGAAAAAAAAAGAGAAAAGAGAGAGAGAGGGAGAGAAGAGAGAGAGGAGGGGAGAGGGGAGAGAGAGAGAGGAAGGAGAGAAAAGGAAGAGGAAGGGGAGAGAGGAGGGAGAGAGATGAGAACGGGCAAAAGGAGAGAGGGGGGGGGGGGGGGAGAGAGGAGAGAAGTTTGTGGGTAGATTTGATTTGTCAATGTTTCCCAAGTCGGAAAACGTCGTCGTAAGCTTCTTCTTTTATGTGCGGGTTGTGTTCGTTCCAGTCAGGGATTGGGCCTTTTTGTTATTTGTTGAATGGTTGCCAAACATTCCGTTTATCTTTTACATTTTTTTAATTAAGCCTCATCTATCCCTTTCCCCTAAAAACCCAACCCTTTTCCATTTAACCCTTTTCCCTTTTCGATCGCTAGCGCATAAACTCACACACTGAGGTTTGGGTTCGGGGGGAATTTTCCTCCGGTCGGGTGTTAAAAAAATTAAAGGCGTGTTTCCAAAGGCCCCCTGTTGTCCCCCGTCCCCGTTCAACCCTCAGTTTTTAAAAAAAGGGAAACCCGGGTTTTTAGGCGGGCTGGTTTGGGGCGCATCTTGGGACAAAAAAAAAATTAAAATTTTCCCCAAATGCTAAAAAACAAGCGGGTTTTGTTAGTAGTATGTCTTGTTTCAGTAGGACTGTTTTACCTTTTACATTTTACTTGTAGTAATAAAGATTTTTTTATATTTTATTATTATTATTTCCCGCCCCGTCCTCCCCTTTTTCATCATTTTTTTTTTTTCTAAATATTCTATCCCTTGGGGACTCTTCTACCAAATTTCCCAAACATTCCAGTTTTATCTAAGTTCCCATAAATTCCCGTTTTAGCTAAGAATTACCATTCATTCCCGTTTCAGCAAAACATTCCCATCATTCCAAATTTCAGTAAGCATTCCCCTCATTCCAAGGGTTTTAGCTAAAATTCCCTTTTTTCCCGTTTCAGCTAAGCATTCCCATCCCCTTCCAGTTTCAGCTAAAAAATTCCCATCATTTCCCGGGTTTAGCAAAACTTTCCCCCTCATTCCCGTTTCAGCTAAGCTTTTCCCTCATTCCAAAACCCCGTCTAACCCAAAGCAAATTTATTCCCCGTTTCATTGAGCATTCCCCCATTCTGCCTCGTCTACCAATTTCCCCTCATTCCAGCCTCGTCTACCAATTCCATAATTTCCCGGGCTAAGCATTCTATCATTTTCCCGCTTTGTCTACCCCAAATTTCCCCTTTATTCCAAATCCCAACCCCTTTACCCCTAATCTTCCAAAACCCTTTAAAAATTCATCTTATTTTCCCTTTCAGTCCTTATTGAAACCAATTTTTCCCTTCCCCTCGGTTTTCCTTCCTTCCAGGGGCATGTCTTTCCAGGGCCCCCCCTCTAAGCGTTCCGGGCCCCCTCCCCCCAAAAATCCTTCCCCCCTCCTCCCTTCCAGGCCCGGTGGTTCCCCGGTGACCTTCTAGGGCCGAAAAATTGGTTGGTTGAAGAGCAAAAACTTTTTGCAAACTGTGGAAAATACAACCCCCCCCGGGCCGACTCTAGTCTATTTCCGGATTTGGGTTTTTTAAACCCGACTTCCCCTTTCCCTTTTTTCCTCCTTTTTGGTTGTGTGTGGAAGGGAGGGGGTAGTAACTGCTCGAACCTCTGTCTGTGTTATTCTTTCGCGCAGTTGTGTGGGCCATTATAATAATTATTACAATCATGGGGAGCGCTAAACCGTAGGATTATAACAGCGCACGTGGGAGGGGGGATGGAAGGTATTCAGGCTCAATTCAAGGAACCGGAGCACAGATCCAGTTACCTAGATGAAGAGCCCCTCACCAGCGTCAAGAAACCTCCCTTGAAGGGCTAGTGTGGGCCTGCTATCGCCAATAAAGTTCAGTGGGCGAAATGTCGCCAGTAAAGCCCACTATGGGAAAAACGTTGCTCACACAGTGGGTGATGGTGTATGTCTCTCCACTAGTGTGGGGTATCTATTTCCTTTACCATAATGTTCGTATTTCCTACCATTACAAATGTGTTGATATCTCCTATCACGAAATACCATCACCATAGGATATCTCCTATCACGAAATACCATCACCATAGTGTATCTCCTACCATTACAATGGTGTTAATATCCCGAACCACGACTAACCACAAACATACAGGTAAATATATAAGATTATTTTGTTCTACCGTACATAAAAAAATGATGTGCAAAAGGAAAACAAGAAAGGTCGTGGGACTTTCGTTTCATACCAATAACAACATTTTACTTATCAAAAAACTGGGTAACACAGGCTACTCTAGGTTAATTTAGGTTAAATAGGTAAATGTTCAGTGGATGAGAATTTCAGTAATGAACACTTACAAATTTCATTAGAGAACAAATTTTCTCATTCTAGTAGGCTTACCTTTATGAATGTGAATAATTTCAATTCTTCACGCCTCCACTTTGTGGTGTATAATCCTGAATATTGTAGGAGCTTGGGAATATGAGAAATACAGAACCAATCTTCGTGGATTAGGTAATTCTACTGACGGGTGAAATTGGACGTAGCCAGTATAAAAGGGCAACTATCACAGACTCCCAGAACAGTTTTGAAGACAGGTTGCTACGATGTTTTGCCCTCGCCAATTTAGTTTAATATCTTGATGCACCCCATGCCTCTCCTGTGGGTGGTAGTTAAACAATTGCAGAGGTACACAATAGGCCGCAAAGTTTTGAAAGCGGAACAAGTTCCAGTGGTAATGAACTTTTTACATGTTTATATCCGGTTACAATCGTATGCAATATAACCACAAAGCCAAGGCCGGGTCACCACTACTTGGAAATGACCCGGGCCGGGAGAATACCGCCGAATAAAAAAAAAAAAAAAACCACCAAAAACAACGAACGAGTGTTAGTCCAAGAGTTTCCGCCATTTCTCACATCACTGCTGTTCCTTGATAGAGAAATCACAAAAGTACTTGGACTAACACTACTTTTCACTGGGGTGTTATAGTGCATGTATTAAGCGATCACCTGTTTATTGTGATCTTACTGCACAGGTTATCACGTGTTTGTGCCACAGATATGAGAAGGAAGAGGGAGAAATTAAGCAGTAAAGTATCCACAAGCTTAACACGCACCCTCACTCAATCAAAAGTCTAGACCAACTACCCAGGACCCCCCCCTCACTCCCTCCCGCCTCAAAACAAGTTGCTAATTACCTACATTTATCTTCCATTTTTATACATTTACTGTGTATTATCTTCTTGCATTAAATGAGAGGAGTTTTCCCGACTGATTATCACGTAGTCCTGACAATAAGTGATAAATGTTCGCTTCACGTAAATACGCCATTATCAAAAATTAAATCCCACTTTCCAGATTGGGCAGGATGAGAGGTCATCAGTTGGTTATATTTATCAAAACTTGCCTCACCTACCCGTAAAATATCATTATGTATGGCGCAGTATAATGAGAATGTGATGATGATAATAATAATAAAATAATAATAATAATAATAATAATAATTATAATAATATCCAGAACGGCAAATTTATCCATAATATTCGAGGAAAATTACATTGTAATCATGGAGGAGCGCTAAACCCGTAGGATTATACAGCGCATGTGGGGGTGTAAGGTATTCAGGCTTAATTCAGGAAACTGGAGCACAGATCCGATTCCCTAGATCAAGAGCCTCTCACCAACATCAAGGACCCTCCCTTAAGGGGTATTCAAGGAAAAATACGACCTTTTTTCCACATATTAAATAAAACAAACTTCTCTTCAGTTTCGCCCAAATTTAATGACTATAAACGTTCTCGTCAGGGCGAAACGTTGTGGAGATAAAAGCTTATTCTGCACGTTTCTTCCCTGCCTCACCACTCCATGTTTCTTAAACCAGAGAAGAAATTTCTTTTGGGATGAACTACCACCTCTTTCACTACGTTGTATATTTCGTACAAATGGCGACCTTGTTTAAACGATCTCTCAAAACTCCTCTATCTCTTCCAAACAAAGTACACACACACACAAGATTCTTTCCACACAACGAGTACTGGGTGGTGTACTGGGTTTGAAGCCTATCGACTTCACGGGAGTCATTGAGGCTGCATTTCACCGTAAATACTTTAATCCATTAGAAAGGGAGTCTTCTTTCCTCCTTCTTCTTCTTCTTCTTCGTCCTCTTCTTGGGGATGCGTGCAGTTTGCTAAGAGAATCCTCAAGAGAGGAATATAAGTAAACTCTCAGGGATACACATTCAACTCTGTATATTCCCTATCATTTATACGACTATACAGATAGTTTATATACAGGTTTATATACACAGTTCGTTTCAGTAGGAAACACAGTCCACTCTATTGGCTTGCTGACTTTGGTAAATTGAGGATGATGAAAGTGGACGGCCAAATTACTATGATATATTTGTATACTGATTGCCCCCATTGATAGAATTTTTATGTATTTTAAAATGAAACCGAACGTAGACTTGTTGGATGGTTTGGGTTTATCACGTTTAAAGCCTATTTTGTGTTGAAAATGTATAAAATACCGACAAGTTGATGATTAAGATATATGTGTAACAGCTGGGTATCTTTATTATTGAAACGTTTCGCCTACACAGTAGACTTCTTCAGTCAAATAACAGAGGCAGCAGATGTAGTAGTGAGGTGAAGATGATGTAATCAGTCCATCAACCTTGGAGATATGAGGTAATCAATCCCTCAGCCTGGAGAAGCTCCAGGAGCTCCATGGAGCTGAACTCTTCTCCAGGCTGAGGAATTGACCACCACAAATACTGTTACTCCAAGGTTGATGGACTGATTACATCATCTTCACCTCACTACTACACCTGCTGCCTCTGTATTTGACTGAAGAAGCCTACTGTGTAGGCGAAACGTTTCAATAATAAAGATACCCAACTGTTGCACATGTGTCTTAATCATTAAAGCCTATTTTGACTACACTAGGGTCATTAAGGTTGCTTGCAATTTGTACACTAGCAGTCAAGGTTATTTTAATAGCTAAAAGAGATTGAAATATACCTCTTAGTTTATGTGAACCGAGAGATACACATTTCTAGGTTTATACACACCGACAAATACAATTTTTTCCCCAAATGCAACATCACACTTTGTTAACATGCCAGCATTCCTCTGTATATCTTCCAATATTTTTTTTACAGATGTCTTATATCTGACAAGTGGAGGGCCTCAACTTTCACATAATTCTGGAAGAATTCTGTTTGCAGATTAAAGTTTGTCCAAGTAAAGAAGAAGAATCAATTATCTGTGTAGGTTAGGTAAGGTTTGTCAGGAAATAGGGCAAGCGTCTCCTGACGCGGGTCTTAAGTCATATGATGACTCGAAGATGGAGCTCTTGGTCATGTGACCGAAGCCTTCTGCTGGCTTTCCAGTCAACACCTTTTCTAGTGTCACAGATTTCCTTCTCTTTAGACTTACGAAAATAGAGGGAAATTCTTGGTGTGACCTAACTTAGAAATTAGGAAGCTACTCCCCTTTTTTTCACAGATACACACCCGTGAACACTAAGACTCTACATAGAGCCATATAATTAATCTAATCCGCTGTCATCTCTAACACTCAACTGAGTAACATGTCTTAAATAAGCAAATGTGAATATGTGAGTAATTCTGTGATACTCATTACTCACATGGTAAAATTTTCTTCTCATTGTTTAATTAAGATGTGCCTGCCAAGGCGGCAGAGATCATGAATTATCTGGGAGTATTAATTTGTCTGGCAACAGCGTGAGTCTCTGCGCTTGGTAACACTGTTCAGCTATTTGTTATTGTCAAGTGATCTGGTGTAGGGTGGGTGTATTTGTCTAGCATTTCTTTATGGGCTGAACTCCAGTTACGGTCCAAGGTGCTTCACTTTCAATTACATGTTGTGTGTATTATTATTATTATTATTATTATTATTATTATTATTATTATTATTATTATTATTATTAGAAGTAGTAGTAGTAGCAGTACCAGTTACTAGTTGTCAAAGGCATTTGTTGATAGACACTTGGTCTGATGTGTGTATTTATTTTTGTGTGTTTGTGTGCACTAACCTATTTATTGTTGCAGGGGTCGAGTCTCAGCTCCTGGCTCCGTCTCTGAAACTGGTTGCTACTGGA
This sequence comes from Cherax quadricarinatus, assembly GCF_026875155.1. Taxonomy (NCBI): domain Eukaryota; kingdom Metazoa; phylum Arthropoda; class Malacostraca; order Decapoda; family Parastacidae; genus Cherax; species Cherax quadricarinatus. Next base: position 20,386,783 of record NC_069462.1, on the reverse strand, counting down.
GTCAGTCACACCTGGCTTCGTATGCCAGCCTAACCTTTGGGGCCTACCACTAAACGGGTCTTCCTTAAAACACACAAGATATTACCGTCTCCACTGCACAATCCATTTAGGTTAGGTAAGGACTGTCAGGAAACAAAACAAGTATTTCCTGAGGCGGGTCTCAGACACATGATAACCCACAGCTGGAGCTTTTGGTTATCTGATCGAGGCCTTCCACTGGCTTACCGGTCCACCCCTTTAAAAATTAGGGTTATAACTTACTGGTACACACTCCACTTGATATTTTAAATTTCTTAACAGGCTATCTTTAAGCTCAAAACCGAGTCCCTAAACTCAGTCCTCTTTTTTTTTCAAATAAGCTGGTATTATTTTAATAAGTTCATAAGTTCTCTAGTTCTCAACTTCTCCACTACCTCAGCGTCGCTCATCTCTTCTATTTACTCTTCTGTTGTTACGACAGTAAAGGTATTCCTTCACCCTGTCTACCTAACACAATGTTCCATGTTAGTTTACGTCTCAGCTGTCCTCATGTTGGTAAACACTAGCGTGTTCCAGACTGTACTTCTCACCCCTCCCACCCCTTCACTCTTTGTAAACATTAGACAGCTTACCCCCTATACCTAACTACTCTAGATGGAGTGACATCCTGTGTTGACATACCTGTCTTATATATTATCTCTCTCTCTCTCTCTGTTTCCTTCACTTTCTCCCTGACTCACTCTCCCTTTCCTTCTTAATCTCTTCCTACCTTCTAACCTACACATTCCAATCTTCCCTTCTCTAACCTTCACCTCCCTGCTTTCTCTTCTCTTTCTTCTCATTCACTCTATACTTCGCTTCTTCTCTTCCTTACTTTCTCTACTCTCTCTTTTCTACCTTTCTCTACTTCTTTCTTCTTTTCTCTACTTCCTCCTTTGGATTTTTTTCCCCATCTCTCTCCCTTCCTCCTCTCGCTCTCTGTGTCCTCTCCCCATTCTGTCTCACAAGCTGCCTCATTAAGCTTGTAGAGACAGGCTTCAACTGAAATTTACAAACAAGCCTAATTTGAATACTACATTTTCGTTTATCTCGCCTGAGAGATTTCTTTATTTTTCGAGATAATTTTACACCCTCGAGTGTCCTCGATGCATTTTCTCAGTTTACGATTTAATCTAACATTTCTATTTCTCTCTCTCTCTCCTTCTCTCAATCTCAATCTTGCCCAGCTGAGCCTGAAGCCTCCTCAGCGATAACCACTTCGAGGATGGAATATGGAAAGCAATGCAGGATCTGTGGAAGGAGCTAGGATAGGCACCTGGATGGTAGCTGTCTCCTAGCCTCAGCTAGCCTCAGATAATCTAAATCAACCTTAGCTAAAGGAAATATCTATTTCTTTACCTTTTCTTCCTTTCGTTTCCTTTCCTTCCGTCCTTCCTTTTTCCCCTTCATTCATTTCCTTCTCTTCCTTCCTCTTCCACCTATTCTTACTCCTGAATTGTCGTTCTCAAGAGAAAGACCCAATAATCTCCCTCATATTGCATCTGCCTCTGTGTTTCAACATCCTTGCAGAAATCTGCAACTTGCACAACACCGCGCATGCCAGTTAGTCTCTCACATGTGTAATGAGGACGTGTGCAGATTTAAACGTTCAAATCTAATTGCTGGGAATGTTCCATTCTACCTCGCGACATTCTCGTACCTCGTCGTAACATTCATGTACCTCGCGACATCCCTGCGCCTCGCGACAATCCTGTACCTCGCGACATCCCTGCACCTCGCGACAATCCTGTACCTCGCGACATCTCTGTGCCTCGCGACATCCCTGTACCTCGCAACATCCCTGCACCTCGCGACATCTCTGCACCTCGCGACATCCCTGCACCTCGCGACAACCCTGTACCTCGCGACATCCCTGTACCTCGCGACATCCCTGCACCTCGCGACAATCCTGTACCTCGCGACATCCCTGTGCCTCGCGACATCCCTGTACCTCGCGACATCCCTGTACCTCGCGACATCTCTGCACCTCGCGACAATCCTGTACCTCGCGACATCCCTGTGCCTCGCGACATCCCTGTACCTCGCGACATCCCTGCACCTCGCGACAATCCTGTACCTCGCGACATCCCTGTGCCTCGCGACATCCCTGTACCTCGCGACATCCCTGCACCTCGCGACATCCCTGTACCTCGCGACATCCCTGTACTTCGCGACAATCCTGTACCTCGCGACATCCTGCACCTCGCGACAATCCTGTACCTCGCGACATCCCTGTACCTCGCGACATCCCTGCACCTCGCGACAACCCTGCACCTCGCGACAACCCTGTACCTCGCGACATCCCTGCACCTCGCGACAACCCTGTACCTCGCGACATCCCTGCACCTCGCGACAACCCTGCACCTCGCGACATCCCTGCACCTCGCGACAACCCTGCACCTCGCGACAACCCTGTACCTCGCGACAACCCTGTACCTCGCGACAACCCTGTACCTCGCGACATTCTTCCGAAACTGCACACTCAGGGAGTGTTAAACCCGTAAGAGGTCACACAGCACCTTGGCAGTGGAGTTATGTATGACAATCACTTTGATCCAAGAATACGGCAGCTCCAATAATTATTTTTTTCTAGATACGTAAGTTTTAACCCGGCTAGATAATGTAAATATTTTTTTTTTTTTACAATGGTCTCAAGGTAACATACATGACTATGGACACATAAAAGTACAGAAAGAACAAAAAGGCACAATACCTTGACCGAAACAATACACAAATAACCCGCCCATAGGAGGAGCTTACGACGACGTTTCGGTCCGACTTGGACCATCTACAAAGTCACGTAAATATAAAAGTTGCACAAAAGTACATCATGTAGATTTAGCGTAGAATAACACTGCAAAGTCCAACACTGTGGTTTAATTCCGATCTGTAGAGACATTCTCCAGTTGTTTCCCAGAAATTAATTTTATTAATCAAACTGGCATATTTAAACTTGAGGAAAACACATCAGCAGTAAGGGTTTGAAGCCGAGCAAAAGATGCATTTTTCCAGTTACTGCACAGAATCCAACGAAAATTTGCACTACACAGTCTATACTGATAAAAATAAATTGTATTTATTTCATTCGATGAATCAGCCATTAAAAGACTGATTTCGTTTAGGAGTTTTTTTGAAATCGGTATCACAGGTTAACAAAATTGGCAAACTGGGAATTATGGAGCCCAATTACAACATGAACCTTGCTTACTAGAAAACACACTAGGAGAGAAAGTTTGAATCCGATCAGAAGAGGTATTCCCCAGTTATCAAACGAATTTCAGTGATTCTGCGTTTAATAAACCTAATGGGCACCATCCTGGTCGTGAGATAAAACAGTCATTAAGAATAACATCGTTCAAGAGCGGAAGATTCGAATATATTTGACGTGATTTAAGAGGAGTAAAAAAAATAGCAAAAAATATCTGTCCACTCAAAATTGGCAGCTATGCTCTCACACCCTCGAATTTCGTGATTTTCCGCCGTCGTCGAATTAGGAAGTGCAGCTGTCTTGAGCGGCTGAAGTCAAGCAGCACAGGCTTTTAGAAGTTATCGAAGTCACTGGCAGGAATCTAGGAACGGGATCAACGATTCTTATCAGAGAGAACCAACACGTGTCAATTCTTCCCAGAATTTTTCACTGGCTATCGCACACCAGCGTTAAAATTTGCAGTCGATCGGATGAGGCCTTCACGTGTTATAAGCGAAAAAAAAACGAAAATTCAGGAGAAAAAAAATTCCGGCAACCATCCCAAGCTCCTCCGTCGTGGATACGTAATAAAAATGATGTAAATAACTTGTTGAAAGTATCTAACCATGACAGGACTCGCAGTAATGGATTCAAGTTGGACAAACTTAGATTTAGAAAGGATGAAGAATAAAGAGGCACAATACCGTGACTGGAACAATACACATATAACCCACACATAGGAGAGAGAGAACAACTTATGAGAGAGCAACTTATTTCGTTCTAGCTTGGATCGAAACGTCATTAACGTTTCATTAGCCTACGTGCGGATTATTTATGTATATATAAAGGATATTGGGAAGTACTGGTTTGGCAATAGAGTTGTAGGTGAGTGAAAAAGATTCACAGGTAGCGTCACTGAGGAAACATTAGTTGGCTTAAAATTATATCCTTGGTTAGGCCTCATTTAGACTATGCTCCTCAGTTCTGGTCACCGTATTACAGAATGGATATAAATGCTCTGGAAAACGTACAGAGGAGGATGACAAAGATGATCCCATGTATCAGAAATCTTATATATGAGGATAGACTGAGGGCCCTGAATCTGCACTCTCTCGAAAGACGTAGAATTAGGGGGGATATGATCGAAGTGTATAAATGGAAAACAGGAATAAATAAAGGGGATGTAAATAGCGTGCTGAAAATTCCCAGCCAAGACAGGACTCGCAGCAATGGTTTCAAGTTGGAAAAATTCAGATTCAGGAAGGATATAGGAAAGTACTGGTTTGGTAATAGTCGTGGATGAGTGGAACAAACTCCCGAGTACAGTTATAGAGGCTAAAACGTTGTTTGGTTTTAAGAATAGGTTAGATAAATGCATGAGTGGGTTTGGGTGGTTGTGAGTTGGACCTGACTAGCTTGTGCTGCTGGGTCTGGTGCCGTGCTCCATCCTTGAGTGGAGGTGGCCAGACTGGGTGGGTCATTGGGCTAATGTGGGGGGGGACATGGACCTGATCCGCATGGGTCAGTAGACCTGTTGCAGTGTTCCTTCTTTCTTATGTTCTTATAGGTTAGAGGAGCATGCGTCAATAGGCTTCCTTAGTCCTAGGACTGACGAAACGTGGCGAAACGTTCCCTTTAAAAAAGAGTCCTGAAATGTTCACAGTCTGCCTCTATCACCTCAGTATTGACAACCAAGTTCTTATATAAGTTCATTCTGAATTATAGCCTTTGTAATATTATATATATATATATATATATATATATATATATATATATATTATATATATATATATATATATATATATATATATATATATATATATATATATATTACATAATATGGCACAGAAGATTTAAGAGATACATTGTTGATATAAAGGTGGCATATATATATATATATATATATATATATACATGTTGTTACGTGTGTATCACCGATTATAAGGCGAAAATCTCATCCAGCTCCTCAGAGCTGGGGCGTGTGCCCAAAATGCAGCATGCATTACCCCTTTGAACAGCCGCGCTGAGCCGCTGGAACAGAAAACTAGCTGCCCTGGGATCCCTAGTTACCCTGATGAGTCTTTTTCCCAGCTCCTTAAGGAAATTATATATATATATATATATATATATATATATATTTATATATATATATATATATATATATATAATATATATATATATATATATATATATATATATATATATATATATATATATTCATTTTATATAGGAGTCCATTATAACCGATATCCACGACAAAGCAATAACAAAATTTTCTCACATACTCACTCCTTGCGATTTTTCGAAAGATCTCCAAAAGAAGGTGAAGGAATTTGGGTGCAATTTCTTGGTAAGTTCACGTTCCATTTCATAAATAGGTCTGCAGGTCCATATTGTGGGGGAAGAAATCACGCGTCGCTATGCACCCTATATTTCAAGAGTTTTATTAAAGCGTTTCCTAGCATGCTATGTGCTAGAGAGGAGTCTTCAGTAGGTTGTTAAGGCTAAGGACGCGACGTAGGTGAGTCAGGGGGACTTGGAATTGAGTCTAGAGCAACCGTAATGAGAAGAAATGTAGGTCGGGTGAGGGTTTTCCGCGAGTCCGTTGGTTAACTCATGGCTCAGAACGATGGCTGGGGAATTTTTATGGTGTGTAATATAGTGTGGAGAGATTTTGCGAGGTAGAATGAGGTGGATAGAGGGGGGAAGGGGGAAAAAGGGGTGAAAATAGAAGGTGGGGATGGCATGCCTGACACAGAGGCCAGAAGGAGGTAAAGCAAGGAGAGTGGAATGTCTTGGCCTCTCAGGAATTCTATTTGAGGGAATCATCGGCAGTAAGACTCGCCCTCTTGATCTCTATGATAAGAAAAATTTGAGGATGTTGGAGACGGAGTGGGCGGAGTGGGCGGGGAGGCTCCGCCTTCCTGGCCCCGCCCACCCCTGCTTGGGTGCCGCCCTCATAACGGCAGAGCGGCAGCTGCGGCTGCCATTCAGGTGCTGGGCCGCGTGCATGCCACACACCACCGCCACCTCCGCCGCCGCCGCCGCCGCCGCTGCCACCCACCAACAACCAACTGTTGCAGCCGCACTCTCGCCGCCCGCCGCCTGCCGCCCACTGCAACACCCCCTCCCTCCGACCGCCCGCCCGCCCGCTCTCACCACCCCCAGCATGGAGTGACAGCCCCAGCATCAACGCTACGGTAAGTCTCCCCAGTACTGCTGTCTCTCCAACACTCACGCATGTTTCTCCAACATTCACATGTTTCTCCAACATTCACAGGTCTCTCCAACATTCTCACATGTCTCTCCATCATTCACATGTCTTTCTAACATTCTCACATGTCTCTCCAACACTAACATGTCTCTCTAACACTCTCACATGTCTCTTCAACACTCACACATGTCTCTCTAACACTAACATGTCTCTCTAACACTAACATGTCTCTCTAACACTCTCACATGTCTTTCCAACATTCACATGTCTCTCCAACGCTCTCACATGTCTCTCCAACACTTACATGTTTCTCCAACACTCAAATGTCTCTCCAACACTCATATGTCTCTCCAACACTCTCACATGTCTCTCCAACATTCACATGTCTCTCCAACACTCACATGTCTCTCCAACACTTACATGTTTCTCCAACACTCATATGTCTCTCCAACACTCTCACATATCTCTCCAACATTCAAATGTCTCTCCAACACTCTCACATGTCTCTCTAACACTCTCACATGTCTCTCCAACACTTACATGTTTCTCCAACACTCAAATATCTCTCCAATACTCACTCATGTCTCTTCAACACACACACGTCTCTCCAAGTCATGTCTTTCCAACACTCGCACATGTCTCTCCAACACACACACACACGTCTCTCCAAGACTCACACATGTCTCTCCAACACTCATACATGTATATTCATACATGTGTACTCATACATGTCTTTCCAACACTCGCACATGTCTCTCCAACACTTTCACATGTCTCTCCAACACTCACGCATGTCTCTCCAACACTTTCACATGTCTCTCCAACACTCACACATGTCTCTCCAACACTCTCACATGTCTTTTCAACACATGTGTCTCTCCATTACTCACATGTCTCTCCAACACACATATATCTCTCCAACACTCACACATGTCTCTCCAGCACTCACATGTCTCTCCACCAATCATATTTCACCAACACTCGCACGCCTGTCCAACACTCACACATGTCTCTCCAACACTCTCGCATTTCTTTCCAACACTCACATGTCTCTCCAACACTCACACATGTTTCCCCAACACTCACACATGTCTCTCCAACACTCACACATGTTTCTTCAACACTCACACATTAAAAGATTGTGTGTATGAAGCTACAGGTGGATGCCCTGGGCTAGGTCACCTGTTGCTCTCTGTATGAGGCTGCCTAACGCACTCATACGCCCGTTCATACGCTCATTCATACGCCTGTTGATAAGCCTATTGAAATACCCATTAATATTATTAATATTATTAGCTTGCTTTAGTGGTCCGAAACTAGTAAAATTAGTAGTAGTAGTGGTGGTGGTAGGAGTGGTGGTAGTAGCAGTGGTAGTAGCAGTGATAGTAGTAGTAGTGGTAGTAGTACTACTAGGTACAATCACTACTATTACCTTCAGTGAACATCAATAGTCCGAGTGGCCGCCAGCCACGGACATAATGACGTAGGATAGAGACTACAGAACACGCGACGTTGAACGACCAGCACGAGTTTAGAGCTTCCTGCAAACACACACACACACACTTGACATCAATAACTGACATTTCAAAAATATTGCTGCATCATCAATCGTGACTGATAATGGAAAGTAAGTCGGTCCTGGGGCCGTTTTGAAGAGTAGAGACCTAAACTAGGCCTAGTGTTATGTTTTGTTGGTCCCAGACCCCGAGATACTGGGTAATTTACAGTCACCTGTTACTGCTCCTCTTACAGTCACCTGTTACTCCTGTTAGTGTCAACTGCTGTTGTTCCTGTTAGAGTCGCCTGTTGTTACCGTTAGAGCGACTATTTTTCCTGTTAGAGTCACTTATTGCCACTGTTACAGTCACCTGTTGCTCCTGTTACAGTCGACTGTTGTTAATGTTACAGTCAACTGAGGTCCCTGTTGGAGTCACTTATTGCCCCCGTTGCAGTCACCTGTTGATCCTGTTGCAGCCACTTGTTGCTAGCTACGGTATCCTAGCCACACCTAGTCACATCTGTCCTAGTTACACATATCCCTGATGTACCTCTCCTACACAAACACCTAGCTACACTAGTACTAGCCACAACTATCCTATCAATACCTATTTTAGTTACATTTATCCTAGCTACATCTATCCTAATAACACCTATCGTAGCTACACCTATCGTAGCAACACCTATCCTAGCTACACCTATCCTAAGCTTATTTTATTAATGAATCCTAGTCGTCCCCGTCTCTTAGTACCTTAGTACACTGTACACTCAATCATTAAAAGTCTCTCTCTCTCTCTCTCTCTCTCTCTCTCTCTCTCTCTCTCTCTCTCTCTCTCTCTCTCTCTCTCTCTCTTTCTCCCTCAAGTCTGAACTTCTGTTGACTCAGCAAGTTATTCTCTGTTTGAACCAACGTGGAAACTTACCTTTGTTGAACTTCTGTTAAGCCTCTGTTGAACTTCTGTTAAGAACCCAAAACAGTAGAGAGGGGGAAGAAGAGGGGAAGAAGGAGGGAGGGAAGAAGCAGGGGCTGATAAGGGAGGGTAGGGAGAAGGAGCGTTAGTCAGGGAGTGTTATGGAGGTCTCAGCAGCGATGGCAGGGAATGGGTGGCAGGGAGAGGCAGGGAAGGGCTGCAGGGAGAGGCAGGGGAGGGCCGCAGGGAGTGGCAGGGAGAGACAGGAGAGGGCGGCAGGGTAAATGCGTCTGCAAGAATCACGAACGCGAAGTCACAGTACCGCAAAACTTGTGGTGACAACCTTCCTGGAGGATGTAAAGGGAGAAGGGAAAAGGGTGAGTGGCGTGAAAGGAGGAATGCAGGAAGGAGGGGAAAGGGAGAGTGGAGGGAAGAGAGAGAAGGGAGAGCTTGTTATTGCTCAGATTTCTTATCAAAAAATAATAATTATTATTTGATTATCATTATTATTTCAAGGGGAAGCTCTAAACTCTCAAGGGCTAACCATGATAATGATCCGGTTCCCCATCATCTCTCAGATAGACGGTGAGATTACAGCCTAGAAAACTGAAAGATATTTCTGTCTCTCATGAGACTGAGAGATATTTCTGTGCCTCTCATTTGTGTGTGCTCTCTGTTCACTCTCTGTCTTATTTTTACTTCCTCTCTCATATTTTATACATTAATTTCTCTCTCTTTCTCACTTGTGGCATTGAGACTATGATGTTATCTCGTTTAAATCTCTGAGAGACTAAACACATTCGACAAACACACAAACTAAGGTTCAAATCAGAGAAAAATACCACCATGGGACTCCGAGACAAGAGAGGCAACACAAACGTAGGTAACATATATAATAGCAAAGTTGTCAAAACACTGACTGGAACGCACTGCCTACTGAAGCTGGAGGTCCAAAAATGAGAAACACACTTCTTAAGAATATGCTGAACAAGGACCTGTTGAACAAGAACCCGTTGAACAAGAACCTGTTGAACAAAAAGTCTGCAAACATGGAGACTTACGTTGTAACTCTTTTTAGGAAATACTATACTAAACACGGTATTAAAATGTTGATAATTTGTGTAACCACAACAAGCAGAATAACTACGATTACCACTACTACCACCACCACCATCACCACCACCACCATCACCACCAATATCACCACCATCACTACCACCACCATCACCACCACCACCATCACTACCACCACCATCCCTACCACCACCATCACCACCACCATCACCACCACCATCACCACCACCATCACCACCACTATCACCAACACCATCACTATCACCACCACCACCACTACTATCACAACTATCGCATCCACCACGACCACAGAATATTTTGGGTACAGGGTTGAGAGCAGGTCTCCTGCAGTGCCCAATTAGGGTCCCGGAGGCAGCTTGTCGCTCCACTGACCTCCTTCCCTGCCTTTCATGACCACTGGTGCGACTCCAATGGGTGGTGGTGGTAGTTATAGTGGTGTTTAAGATGGTGGTTTTGGTTGTCGTTATGGTGGTGTTTGAGGTGGTTGTTATAGTGGTGGTTAGGTGGTCGTTACAGTGGTGGGAGTAGGTGGTGGTTGTTTGGTAATGGTGGTAGTGGTTGTACCGATGATGGTAGAGATAACAGTAATGGTGGTAGTGGTAGTAGTGATGGTGGCCGTGGTAGTAGTGATGATGGTAGTGGTAGTCTAAGTTACATTAAATTACATTAAGTTAGCCTAAAATAGCTTAAGTTGGGTTATATAAGCAAGGTTCAGTTAGGTATATGTTACTCAGTTTTCGTGAAAAAAGGTAGACGTGCATTATATATATATATATATATATATATATATATATATATATATATATATATATATGTCGTGCCGAATAGGCAGAACTTGCGATCTTGGCTTAAATAGCAACGCTCATCTTGCCATATGAGACAAGCGAAAATTTGTGTATGCAATAATTTCGCCAAAATCATTCTGAACCTAACGAAAAAAATATATTTCACTGTGTTTGTTTAGTATTAAATTATTGTAAACAAATCTAAAATATATTTAGTTGGAGTTAGGCTAAAATAAACTGTTCTTGCTATAATAAGGTTAGGTAAGTTTTCTAAGATTCTTTTGATGCACAATTATAAATTTTTACATTAACATTAATGAAAAATATATATCTTTAAACGTATAAGAGAAATTTTTAGAAAGGACTTAATTTTAAATGAGTTCTTGCTAATTGACCAGTTTTACATATTCGGCACGACATATATATATATATATATATATATATATATATATATATATATATATATATATATATATATATATATATATATATATATATATATATATATATATATATATATATATTCACTGGGAAAACAACAGTGAATATCTGAGCGCTTTCGTGGTTTCTCATATTATCGAGGAACTGTATAATAGGACAGCAGAAGGCTTATAAGGCTGAGATATCACCTCACATATGACCTTACGGCTGATCCAGCACGCTGGGCGTAGGAGAGTGTTGAGGGTTTGATCAGGTCTTTATTAAGAAAACGTTTCGCCCTGAGTGCTGCTTATCTTTAAAACACACGTATTCACTCTCATATATATGTGTTCATCACTCACAAGAGTCACTATGCATTATGAAGGATGGATGGTGATATAAAGGTTCAGAGGGTCGTGTGAATTGTGATTTCTGAGGAATTCTGGCAAGTCAGCTATTGAGGGAGTGATAGTGAAGGTGTTTCCTTATTTGGCTTACCCTTCCTAGGTGAAAAACTGCCATGTGGTATGTGATTCTGGCTATGTGATTCACACACACACACACACACACACACACACACACACACACACACAACACACACACACACACACACACACACACACACACACACACACACATCACACACTGTAAAGCTCATGGAACAAGGAGTGGTCCTAGCAACGACCAGGAAAGAGCTGAGGCCAGAGAGCTACGGATCGAACCCTACAACAACAAATAGGTGAGTACACACACACATTCAACTGACAAACACTGGGTATTGGCACTGGGGCAGAAAGGTACGCTGACTGTCATTGCCCAATACTTCCCCCTTCACCTGTGCCTCCCACACCACCTCCGTCAGGAAATAACTCCCAGTTCGATGTCTCTTGTCACTGGGATCTTCGAACTCGCCCAATTTCCTCGTCTTAACTGATGCTCCCACCCGATGCCAGTGGAGGGCTTTTGATTCAAGGAACTGGAGCTGTCTTCCCATCAATTCTCATTCCAATGGCGCTGTATACTCCCTACGGGTTTAGCGGTACTCCATGTGAATGTAATATTAAATATATAGAAAAATGTACTTTGAAAATTTTGTACAGACGTGTTGATGGTAATGTGTTGTGTGTGTGTGTGTTTGTGTGTGTGTGTGTGTGTGTGGTGTGTGTGTGTGTGTGTGTGTGTTGTGTGTGTGTGTGTGTGTGTGTGTGTGTGTGTGTGTGTTGTGTGTGATAATTTATAACAAATCTCTTCAATTCGAGAATATTATATTTCACAGTGAATACACGAGAGATGTGTATGTTTCGTTTTATTAACCGCAGTTGTATTTGTGTATGATTAGTTTTATTTTTATATACAAGATAGCGCGTGTTTCAGTCTATATACCAAAATTTCGCAAAATTGGAGCATTTCGATACATATTCTCCAATGGAAGATTGTTTTCCCCTCTCAGGTGAAAGAGATTAACAGTGGAGTGACTCAAGGTGTGTGAGTGAAGACGCTAGAGCTACCGGGGAATTGAAAGGTGTGTATCGTGGTACACGGGGAATGAAAGTGGTGTACACATTTAAACCGGGAAATAAACATGGTGTACACAGTAAACGGGGAATATCATGGTGTACCAAAATACACCGGGAAATGAAAAGGGTGTACAAATACACCGCAGGTAAATGAAACATGGTATAGCACAGTACACCGGGGAATGAAATCATGTATAGCACAGTAACGGGAAATGAAACATGGTGTACCACAATACACCGGGGAAATGAAACATGGTATAGCCAATACCACGGGGGAATGAAAATGGTATTCGAACAGTAAATCCGGGGAAATGAAACATGTGTACCACCAGTACACCGGGAAATGAAAACATGGTATAGAAGTAACCGGGGAAATGAACATGGTGTACCACAGTACACCGGGGAAATGAAACATGGTATAGCACAGTACACCGGGGGAATGAAACATGGTGTACCACAATAAACCGGGGGAATGAATCATGGTGTACCACAATACACCGGGGAAATGAAACATGGTATAGCACAGTACACCGGGGGAATGAAACATGGTGTACCACAGTACACCGGGGGAATGAATCATGGTGTACTACAATACACCGGGGGAATGAATCATGGTGTACTACAATACACCGGGGGAATGAATCATGGTGTACTACAATACACCGGGGGAATGAAACATTGTATACCGTGATACACCGGGGGAATGAAACGTGGTATACCGCGGCCCTGCCTTCCCAACCCCACGGTATTCCAGCCAGCTAAATTGGTTTCCAGAAAGGCAGGAAGACTCCTTTTTTTTCTTTGTCTCCAGACCCAAGACAGGGATTTAAATATATTGGCTTCCTTTAAT
>NC_069462.1:20358289-20368289 GCF_026875155.1 Cherax quadricarinatus | reverse complement strand
AGAGAGAGGTTAAGAGAGTGGTAAAGCAATGTAAAAAGAGAGCAAATGAAAGAGTGGGTGAGATGTTATCAACAAATTTTGTTGAAAGTAAGAAAAAGTTTTGGAGTGAGATTAACAAGTTAAGAAAGCCTAGAGAACAAATGGATTTGTCAGTTAAAAATAGGAGAGGAGAGTTATTAAATGGAGAGTTAGAGGTATTGGGAAGATGGAGGGAATATTTTGAGGAATTGTTAAATGTTGATGAAGATAGGGAAGCTGTGATTTCGTGTATAGGACAAGGAGGAATGACATCTTGTAGGAGTGAGGAAGAGCCAGTTGTGAGTGTGGGGGAAGTTCGTGAGGCAGTAGGTAAAATGAAAGGGGGTAAGGCAGCCGGGATTGATGGGATAAAGATAGAAATGTTAAAAGCAGGTGGGGATATAGTTTTGGAGTGGTTGGTGCAATTATTTAATAAATGTATGGAAGAGGGTAAGGTACCTAGGGATTGGCAGAGAGCATGCATAGTTCCTTTGTATAAAGGCAAAGGGATAAAAGAGAGTGCAAAAATTATAGGGGGATAAGTCTGCTGAGTATACCTGGTAAAGTGTATGGTAGAGTTATATTGAAAGAATTAAGAGTAAGACGGAGAATAGGATAGCAGATGAACAAGGAGGCTTTAGGAAGGTAGGGGGTGTGTGGACCAGGTGTTTACAGTGAAACATATAAGTGAACAGTATTTAGATAAGGCTAAAGAGGTCTTTGTGGCATTTATGGATTTGGAAAAGGCATATGACAGGGTGGATAGGGGGCAATGTGGCAGATGTTGCAAGTGTATGGTGTAGGAGGTAGGTTACTGAAGCAGTGAAGAGTTTTTACGAGGATAGTGAGGCTCAAGTTAGAGTATGTAGGAAAGAGGGAAATTATTTCCCAGTAAAAGTAAGCCTTAGACAAGGATGTGTGATGTCACCGTGGTTGTTTAATATATTATATAGATGGGGTTGTAAGAGAAGTAAATGCGAGGGTCTTGGCAAGAGGCGTGGAGTTAAAAGATAAAGAATCACACACAAAGTGGGAGTTGTCACAGCTGCTCTTTGCTGATGACACTGTGCTCTTGGAGATTCTGAAGAGAAGTTGCAGAGATTGGTGGATGAATTTGGTAGGGTGTGCAAAAGAAGAAAATTAAAGGTGAATACAGGAAAGAGTAAGGTTATGAGGATAACAAAAAGATTAGGTGATGAAAGATTGAATATCAGATTGGAGGGAGAGAGTATGGAGGAGGTGAATGTATTCAGATATTTGGGAGTGGACGTGTCAGCGGATGGGTCTATGAAAGATGAGGTGAATCATAGAATTGATGAGGGGAAAAGAATGAGTGGTGCACTTAGGAGTCTGTGGAGACAAAGAACTTGTCCTTGGAGGCAAAGAGGGGAATGTATGAGAGTATAGTTTTACCAACGCTCTTATATGGGTGTGAAGCATGGGTGATGAATGTTGCAGCGAGGAGAAGGCTGGAGGCAGTGGAGATGTCATGTCTGAGGGCAATGTGTGGTGTGAATATAATGCAGAGAATTCGTAGTTTGGAAGTTAGGAGGAGGTGCGGGATTACCAAAACTGTTGTCCAGAGGGCTGAGGAAGGGTTGTTGAGGTGGTTCGGACATGTAGAGAGAATGGAGCGAAACAGAATGACTTCAAGAGTGTATCAGTCTGTAGTGGAAGGAAGGCGGGGTAGGGGTCGGCCTAGGAAAGGTTGGAGAGAGGGGGTAAAGGAGGTTTTGTGTGCAAGGGGCTTGGACTTCCAGCAGGTATGCGTGACGTGTTTGATAGGAGTGAATGGAGACAAATGGTTATTTAATACTTGACGTGCTGTTGGAGTGTGAGCAAAGTAACATTTATGAAGGGGTTCAGGGAAACCGGCAGGCCGGACTTGAGTCCTGGAGATGGGAAGTACAGTGCCTGCACTCTGAAGGAGGGGTGTTAATGTTGCAGTTTAAAAACTTAGTGTAAAGCACCCTTCTGGCAAGACAGTGATGGAGTGAATGATGGTGAAAGTTTTTCTTTTCGGGCCACCCTGCCTTGGTGGGAATCGGCCAGTGTGATAATAATAATAATATTATATGAATTATATATATATAAATATATATATATATATATATATATATATATATATATATATATTAAATATGTGTCGTGCCGAATAGCGGAATTTGCGATCTTGGCTTAAATAGCAACGCTCATCTTGCCATATAGGACAAGTGAAAAATTTGTGTATGCAATAATTTCGCCAAAATCATTCTGAACTAACGAAAAAAATATATTTCACTGTGTTTGCTTAGTATTAAATATATTGTAAACGTATCTAAAATATATTTAGTTGGGTTAGGCTAAAATAAATTGTTCTTGTTATAATAAGGTTAGGTAAGTTTTCTAAGATTCTTTTGGTGCAAAATTAAAAATTTTTACATTAACATTAATGAAAAAATATATCTTTAAACTTATAAGAGAAAATTTTAGAAAGGACTTAATTTTAATAATAGTTCTTGCTAATTGACCAGTTTTACATATTCGGCACGACATATATATATATATATATATATATATATATATATATATATATATATATAATATATATATATATATAAATAATTACATATATAATATATATATATATATATATATATATAATATATATATATATATATATATACATATATATGTGTGTGTGTGTGTGTGTGTGTGAATAAATACATGGGAGTGTTATTCCTATGATGTTGCTTCCCTGTGGTCAGCAGTTCCCCAGGTTGACACATCGTACCATCACGGGAAAGACACAGTAACATTCACCTTGGAATGGTATTCATTATTCAGTCTCAGAGGCACGATAAAAGAGTCGAGTGCCAATAAAGCAGCCCAAGTAATGGTCCACAACCGAGGCGGAATTTGGCCATTATTATTCGGCAATAAATTTACTATTATTTCTCTTCACTTCGGAACGGAGAGAATCGTCTCTCTGTTGCTTTCACACCCTTCATCTCTCTCAGAGTTCATCTATTTTCATTGTTGATAAACATCTAGTGTTCCCTAAGCTTAGAGAGCATCTGAGGGAGACTTCTCACGGATGAGATTGTTACAGCTTCTAGGGAAGAAAATCTGAAAAAAAAAACATAAGAGATTTCGCGAGTTCGAGTGCACCTCTTTTGAGAGACATGAAATAAGGAGCAGTACATATATAATATTTGCTTTTCATATTATCAGGCTGGTATATTATAAATGTGTTATATTACAAATAAGTCTATTTAATAGACTGCTGCTAAATTAGAGATTTGTAAACATATATTATAGCTAGCTACTATATTACGAGTACAGTAACTGAGAGAGTAGCAACCTAATACGATGGATGGAACACATCTTAATATGTTAGATGGCTACGATATATTATATTGGTACCTTCAAAGCGGACATATTTTAAACTTTCTAGTAAAAATTAATCTCATATATCCTAACTTTAAATTCATGTATCCCAACCTAACTAATCCCAATCTAACTTCAACTAACGTAACTTAACCTACCAAACGAAGTACATTGTGCCATAATTAAACTAGCCTATTCTACCAATAGCAGAATTAGACACATGTGCAACAACTGGACGTCCTCATTAAGTAGACGTTTCGCCAATCAGTAGCTTCATTAATGCAGTACAGAAGATTGAAGAGGTAGAAGATGAGGTAATCAGTCCCTCAGCCTAGAAGCAGGTGTTCAGTACAGCAATCCTGATGAATCTGAAGCACTGGCATGAAGAATTATGCTTGTATACTGGAGACAGATGAGGTGAAGACATTGTCAACAGTAGGTGGGATTACCTAGTGGAAGTAGGTCATGTGCCAGCATGACCTACTTCCACTGATGTTTGGATTCATATCAAGGGTAACCCACTAACACTGACCTAACATAGCAACACCAACCTAACATAGCAAAACACAACCCAATATAGCAACACTAACCTAACATAGCAACACCCTAACATAGCAACACCAACGTAACATAGCAACACCAACCTAACATAGCAACACCCTAACATAGCAACACCAACGTAACATAGCAACACTAACCTTACGCCAACAAACATGGCGTCAGTTCTGTTATAAACTAAAAAGAGGAATAAAGAAAAAGAGTGATGTTCTCATATTTAGACTTCCTAGCGTCAGTTAGCAATTATTTTTTTTTTCATGCGACCCCAGTAAGTGGTGTGATGTAATGGTAAATACCAGCTGAGACATCACCTGTGTCTTGATTGCTGTGTGATTGGTGCGTTCAGAAGACACTTGTGTGGGTGTTATTGGGGGGGGATTTGTGTGTCACTCCGGAAATCACCGTTGATGTTTACCTACACTACCACCATCACTACTACTACCACTACCACCATCACTACTACTACCACTACCACCATCACTACTACTACACTACCACCATCACTACTATACCATCCACCATCACTACTACCACTACCACCATCACTACTACTACCACTACCACCATCACTACTACTACCACTACCACCATCACTACTACTACCACTACCACCATCACTACTACTACCACCACCACCATCACTACTACTACCACTACCACCATCACTACTACTACCACTACCACCATCACTACTACTACCACTACCACCATCACTACTACTACCACTACCACCATCACTACTACTACCACTACCACCATCACTAACTACTACCACACCACCCACCGTCCAAACTTACTACCACCACCACTACTACTACCACCCACCACCAATCACTACTACTACCACCACCACCATCACTACTACTACTACCACCACCACCAAATCACTACTACTATCACTAATACAACCACCACCATCACTACACCACCCCCACCATCACTACTACTACCACTACTACAACCGCCACCATCATCACTACTACACCCACCACTACTACCACCACCGCCACCACTACTACTGCTACCACCACCACCATCATTAGCATCACCACCATCACCCACACTACCACCACCACCGTCATCACTACTACTACCACCACCATCACCCCCACCGCCACTACCCACTCCTCCCACCACCACCACCTCAGCCTCCCTCCTCCTCCTCCTCTCTCCCCCCTCCTCCTCACCCAGGGATCAATAATAATTTTTTTCCTATTAAGGGAGGGTGCTATGTAATTATAGCCTTCAACTCCTCTTCCCTCCCCTCCATTCCCCTCCCCTTTTCCCCTCATATCCTCCACCTTCCCCCTTTCTCATTCCTCCATCTCTCCTTTCACTTTTTTCTCTCTCCTCTCAATTTTCCCATCCTCCCATGACGCTTGGTGCTCTATGTTGGTGTTCTATGTGGAGGTTCTATGTTGGTGTTCTATGTGGAGGTTCTATGTTCTATGTGGTGTTCTATGTGGAGGTTCTTTGTTGGTGCTCTATGTTAGTGTTCTATGTGGAGGTTCTATGTGATTCTTTGTTGGTGCTCTATGTTGGTGTTCTATGTGGAGGTTCTATGTGGATATTCTTTGTTGGTGCTCTATGTTGGTGTTCTATATGTTGGTGGTTTATGTTAGTATTCTATATGTTGGTGTTCTATGTTGGTGTTCCATGTGGAGGTTCTATGTTTGTGCTCTATGTTGATGTTCTATATGTTTTTATTCCATGTGGAAGTTCTGTGTTAGTGCTCTATGTTGTTCTATATGTTTTTGTTCTATGTGGAGGTTCTATGTTGGTGCTCTATTTTGGTGTTCTATGTTGTTCTATATTAGCGTTCTATGTTTTTGTTCTATGTTGGTGTTTCATGGTGTTGACTGAACACACATACCAGTAGTGATCTTAGAGAGAGATGAGGGGGGGGGATGCTCACAGTGATCTCAATGATCTGATATTTGCTCACATATCTGAGAGAGCTTCATATACTGGAGAGATGTTTGACGTAATGCTCACCCCAGGACCCTTCGATTCTCTATGTAGCGAGGTTACTCTTCCCTCCCACCACATTCTCTAATGGTCATCACATAGAAATTCGAGCAAATGTAATGCCACTAGTTGCTATGGCACTTCACTGCAATCCTGTCCATCAATTTCCGCATCATCAACTCAAGACACAGGAGAATTAACAAGAGTCAATTATATGTATTAACTCTCAAATAATTTAAATTCTCGAATAATTCTCCCTCCCCCCCACCTCAGGTGGAGAATTATATCGCTAATTATCAATGACTCGAGTTTTTTATTTTTTTGGACCATGCCAGCCAGGGTAATCTGTTGTAATTATCGTTCCCATTGTAATAAATAATTAGAGAAGATAATGTTTGGTGGTTAAACCAGTGTTTTGGAATGTTGATAATATTTGTCAGAGTGTAGCCGTGTGATGCGATTATGAGCAATGATCCTCTTCTTTTATCTCTCCCTGTTTGACGTTCTTATTTTCTTCTTTCTGTGTTGCTTCTTCTTCTTCTCCTTCCTCTTTGTTCTCTTCCTTTCGTTCTTCATGTCTTTCTTCTCCTTTTACTCTTCTTCGTTCTCCTTTTCTTCTTCCTGTCATTTTTCTTCTCTTTCTCCTCTTCCTGTTTCTCATTTTCTTTTTTTCTTCCTGTCTTTCTTCTTCTATTTATCCTCTTCCTCGTTCATCTTTCGTTCTACCTGTCCTTCTTTTCTTCCTTGTCTTTCTCTTCCACGTTCTCCTTCTGTCTTTCTTCTCTTCCTCCTCCTCTTCCTACCTCTCTCTCTCTCTCTCTCTCTCCTGCTCGTTGTCATTCACGTCATTGTTAACTGGTCGTCCGGTAATCTACAGAAGGACCTCTGCAATCTACTGGTAGACAGTGATAAACGTTCTGGCCGCCTCTGATCTGCGCTTCTACTGGTGTAGCGTGTTTGTCGACCCTCTGTGATGTTATTACATGGCTGAGGCAACACACACACACATACACACACGCAGACACACACACACACACACATACACACACAGGACTACAAAGAGACCTGGACAGGCTACAAGCCTGGTCCAGCAACTGGCTCCTTGAATTTAACCCTGCCAAATGCAAAGTCATGAAGATTGGGGAAGGGCAAAGAAGACCGCAGACACAATATAGTTTAGATGGCCAAAGACTGCAAACCTCACTCAAGGAAAAAGATCTGGGGGTGAGTATAACACCGATCATATCTCCTGAGGCACACATCAATCAGATAACTGCTGCAGCATACGGGCACCTGGCAAACCTACGGATAGCGTTCCGATACCTCAGTAAGGATTCGTTTAAGACTCTGTATACCATCTACGTCAGGCCCATACTGGAGTATGCAGCACCAGTTTGGAATCCACACCTAGTCAAGCACGTTCAAGAAATTAGAGAAAGTGCAAAGGTTTGCAACAAGACTAGTCCCAGAGCTACGGGGATTGTCCTACGAAGAAAGGTTGAGGGAAATCGGCCTGACGACACTGGAGGACAGGAGGTCAGGGGAGACATGATAACGACATATAAAATACTGCGCGGAATAGACAAGGTGGACAAAGACGGGAATGTTCCAGAGATGGGACACAGACACAAGAGGTCACAATTGGAAGTTGAAGACTCAGATGAATCAAAGGGATGTTAGGAAGTATTTCTTCAGTCATAGAGTAGTCAGGCCATGGAATAGCTAGAAGGGATGTATGGAGGCAGGAACCATACAAGTTTTAAGGCGAGGTATGATAGAGCTCATGGGGCAGGGAGAGAGAGGACCTAGTAGCAATCAGCGAAGAGGCGGGGCCAGGAGCTGTGACTCGACCCCTGCAACCACAAATAGGTGAGTACAAATAGGTGAGTACACACACACACACACACGCACGTGAATACACACACACACACACACACATACATGCATACACACACATACATGCATACACACACACACACACACACACACACACACACACACACACACACACACACACACACACACACACACACACACACACACACACACACACATACACACACACCATACATAGCTTTAAGCAGAGGTATGATAAAGCTCACGGTTCAGGGAGAGTGACCTAGTAGCGATCTGTGAAGAGGAGGGGCCAGGAGCTCGGACTCGACCCCTGCAACCTCAACTAGGTGAGTACAACTAGGTGAGTACACGACATGAATGACATGACGGAAGGCATAGACTCCGAAGTGTCCCTGTTTGTAGATGATGTGAAGTTGATGAGAAGAATTCAATCGGACGAGAACCAGGCAGAACTACAAAGGAATCAGGCAAGCTGCAGGTCTGGTCCAGAAATTGACTCCTGGAGTTCAACCTCACCAAGTGCAAAGTCATGAAGATTGGGGAAGGGCAATGAAGACCGCAAATGGAGTACAGTCTAGTTGGCCAGAGACTACAAACCTTACTCAAAGAAAAAGATCTTGGGGTGAGTATAACACCAGGCACATCTCCTGAGGCACACATCAACCAAATAACTGCTGCAGCATATGGGCGCCTAGCAAACCTAAGAACAGCATTCCGCCATCTTAATAAGGAATCGTTCAGGACTCTGTACACTGTGTACGTTAGGCCCATATTGGAGTATGCGGCACCAGTTTGGAACCCACACCTAGCCAAGCACGTAAAGAAACTAGAGAAAGTGCAAAAGTTTGCAACAAGACTAGTCCCAAAGTTAAGGGGATATCGTACTAGGAGAGGCTAAGGGAAATCGACCTGACGACACTGGAGGAAAGTATTGGTTTGGAAATAGGGTGGTTGATGAGTGGAACAGTCTACCTAGTTGGGTTATTGAGGCTAAGACTTTGGGTAGCTTCAAGTTTAGGTTGGATACTTACATGAGTGGGAGGGGTTGGATTTGAGTGGGACTTGCACATCAGAGCTTATTTCTTGGGTAGCATTGAAAATTGGGTTGGGCAAATGTTTTGTTAGTGGAATGAATTGTAAAGGGCCTGCCTAGTATGGGCCAACAGGCCTGCTGCAGTGTTCCTCTTTTCTTATGTTCTTATGTTCTTATGAGAGATAGGGGGGACATGATAACGACATATAAAATACTGAGAGGAACTGACAAGGTGCACAGAGACAGAATGTTCCAGAGATGGGACACAGTAACAAGGGGACACAGTTAGAAGTTGAAGACTCAGATGAATCACAGGGATGTTAGGAAGTATTTCTTTAGCCACAGAGTTGACAGGAACTGGAATAGTTTGGGAAGCGATGTAATGGAGGTAGGATCCATTCATAGCTTTAAGCAGAGGTATGATAAAGCTCATAGTGCAGGGAGAGTGACTCAGTAGCGGCCAGTGAAGAGGCGGGGCCAGGTGGTATGACTCGACCCCTGCAACCAACTAGGTGAGTACATACACACACACACACACACACACCATCACAACCACCTCTCGCACCTTGTTGACAATATATGCTAAACATACTCATGGACAATTTTGCAAACAGCCCATTTTTCTATGTTTTCTCCCCCCCCCCTCTACAAGCACACACCTCTCTCCCTCCTACCAGCCTTCCTCTCCTATAAGTATACTCCCCTCTCCCCTTTTTATCAGTCTTCCCCTCCAATAAGTATACTCCCCTCTCCCCTTTTTATCAGTCTTCCCCTCCAATAAGTATACTCCCCTCTCTTCCCCCCCCCCAAGATGAGAGGAACTGAGGTAGAAGAAAAATGTTTTACTGTTCCTTTGTTTGAGAGAAAGAGAGAGAGAGAGAGAGAGAGAGAGAGAGAGAGAGAGAGAGAGAGAGAAATGAACTGATCAAAATGCAAAATCTACACAAGAGATAAACCAGTGCACACACCACACACACCAACACACACACACACACACACACACACACACACACACAACACACACACCACCACACACACCAAGTTATTCAACATGTCGATTTTTAAAATCAGAAACTCGAAAACCCCGTCCAATGCTCAGGACGGGGTTTTCGATGATGACACCAAGTCATCAAAGACACGACTCACGACACCAGGTCATCAAAGACACGACTCACGACACCAGGTCATCAAAGACAC
>NC_069462.1:20338289-20353289 GCF_026875155.1 Cherax quadricarinatus | reverse complement strand
CGTGCATCCGTGTTCGTCATTTAGATCTGGCCTCTCCCTCCCTGTCCCCGTGTTTGTCTTTCCAACCTAGCACCTGCCTCCCCCTACCCCCCGTGTTCGTCATTCCACATCCGCCCTCCCTCCCCACCTTCCCCCTGCCCCCCCCACCTTCCCCCTGCCTCATCCCACCCCCGCCTCCTCTCATCTAAGGTGACAGAAAAAAATTACAAGACTGAAAATATTAAAAATCACAATTTTGTGTCCACAATGTGCAGGTGTGGGTACAGATGGGTGCAGTGGGGTAAAAGGTGGTGCGGTGCGAGTAAAAGGTGGGTGCAGGTGGGGGTACAGGTGGGTGCTGGTGAGGGTACGGGTGGGGTGTGGTGGGAGTACAGGTGGGTGCTGGTGAGGGTACAGGTGGGTGCTGGTGGGAGTACAGGTGGGTGCTGGTGAGGGTACAGGTGGGTGTTGGTGGGAGTACAGGTGGGTGCAGATGGGGGTACAGGTGGGTGGAGAAAGATTTGGTTGTTAATATAGCAATGATTCCCCTTTCAAACAAGTCTCCCTCTTAACCTTCTCACCCCCTTCTCTCTCTATTCCTCCTCTTCCTCCTCTTCCTCCTCCTCCTCCTCCTCCTCCTCCTCCCAACTCAGAGCTGAGCTCAAAATGTCTTCATTGGGTGAATAATGGTCCATTTTGACGTCTTTTGTTCACACCAGTCAAAAGAAAGTGAAGAGCAGGAGAGGAGAGGAAGAAGAGAGGAGAGGAGATGGAAGAGGAGGAGAGGAAGAAGAGGAGAGGAGATGGAAGAGGAGAGGAAGAGGAGAGGAGGAAAAGAGGAAAAGAGGACGAAGAATAAATAGGAGAAAGAGTAAGAAACGAGAAAAAAGGGAAAGGAAAGGGGGAAGAAGAAGAGAGAGAAGGAAGAGAGAGAGAGAGGAGAGAGAGAGAGAGGGGAAGAGAGAGAGAGAGAAGAGAGAGAAGAGAAAAGAGAGAGGGGAGAGAGAGACAGACAGACAGACAGACAGACAGACAGACAGACAAAGTCAGGAACACATTCGACAATAAAGACTAACGAACGCCATGACTAGGAAGAAACTGATGAAAACTTACAAGATAAATGAAAGGTCGACGCGCTAAACCAGCGTGGTTCCATCCATCGTCCTGTAATCAGGACACACCAACTCTGCGATAATCACGACCTCAATATCCATAGCTTCTCTCTCTCTCTCTCTCTCTCTCTCTCAAGCTTCTTTCATCATCACCATAGCAACGATCAATGTTATCACTCAACCTAGTGCACCAGCCTAGATCAATGCAACTGTCTCAACTCGCCTACACACATCAACACTCACTAAACAAATCCGGATCGCCAATTTAGCTCGTATCTTTCAAGGGGACGGAGCAAACGGAGGTGTGTGTGTGTGTGGTGTGTGTGTGGTGTGTGTGGTGTGTGTTTTGGTGTGTGTGTTTGGTGGTGTTGTGTGGTGTGTGTGTGTGTGTGTGTGTGTGTGTGTATGTGTGTGCGTGTGCGTGTGTGTGTATGTAGTTAAAAATGGAGGTAACCCCCGTAGACTTTGCACATTTATACTTTCCTTTCCCAATATGTTTTACGCAGGTTCGAAAAGGACAGTCCACCATCCTAACAACTATGGGATGTTCTTTGTATAAATGGTCACAGTTGGTGGCCTCTGCAACTCTCCAATAATACAGTACACGGCGGGGTGGATAATATCCTCTCAAGGAGGTGCCAGCCCAGTGGTTAAGACCAATGTTCGAATCTCCGACAAAACCTGTGACATACCCGTGTAAACTCTACGGACGTTACCCGCCCGATTTAACTTACTTTCATGCTAAAAACACCTGTTGCACTGCCACGGTTCGTACTCTCCCTTATTGCACAATGCACTAGTTGATGTCTTGCAATCTAACACTGTCCTGCAACACAGCCTGGCAATACTAGCCCTTGTCTGTCCCAGCACAATCTTTTAAAGCAATATTCAACACCTTACCAATGCGGTGTCCCGTAGCTGGATCGCTAGCGCACTCAACTCATACACTGAGGTCCGGAGTTCGAATCCCCGGTACGGCTGGAAAATATTATGACGTGTTTCCATAAGACACCTAATGTCCATGTTCACCCATCAGACACCTATGTTCACCCATCAGACACCTATGTTCACCCATAAGACACTTAATGTCCATGTTCACCCCATCAAAGACACCCTATATTTCACCCATCAGACACCTATGTTCACCCATAAAACACTTAATTTTCCATGTTCACCCATCAGCACCTATTTCACCCATCAGAAACACCTATGTTCACCCATAAGACACTTAATGTCCATGTTCACCCATCAGACACCTATGTTCACCCATCAGACACCTATGTTCACCCATAAGACACTTAATGTCCATGTTCACCCATCAGACACCTATGTTCACCCATCAGACACCTATGTTCACCCATCAGACACCTATGTTCACCCATAAGACACTTAATGTCCATGTTCACCCATCAGACACCTATGTTCACCCATCAGACACCTATGTTCACCCATAAGACACCTATGTTCACCCATAAGACACCTATGTTCACCCATAAGACACTTAATGTCCATGTTCACCCATCAGACACCTATGTTCACCCATCAGACACCTATGTTCACCCATAAGACACTTAATGTCCATGTTCACCCATCAGACACCTATGTTCACCCATCAGACACCTATGTTCACCCATAAGACACTTAATGTCCATGTTCACCCATCAGACACCTATGTTCACCCATCAGACACCTATGTTCACCCATCAGACACCTATGTTCACCCATCAGGCACCTATGTTCACCCATCAGACACCTATGTTTTACCCATAAGACAAATTTAAAAACCATGTTCACACCCCTCAGACACCTATGTTCACCCATCAGGCACCTATGTTCACCCATCAGGCACCTATGTTCACCCATCAGACACCTATGTTCACCCATAAGACACCTATGTTCACCCATAAGACACTTAATGTCCATGTTCACCCATCAGACACCTATGTTCACCCATCAGGCACCTATGTTCACCCATCAGGCACCTATGTTCACCCATCAGACACCTATGTTCACCCATAAGACACCTATGTTCACCCATAAGACACTTAATGCCATGTTCCCCCATCAGACACCTATGTTCACCCATCAGACACCTATGTTCACCCATAAGACACTTAATGTCCATGTTCACCCATCAGACACCTATGTTCACCCATCAGACACCTATGTTCACCCATAAGACACCTATGTTCACCCATCAGACACCTATGTTCATCCATAAGACACCTAATGTCCATGTTTAAACCCCTCAAACACCTATGTTCACCCATCAACACCTATGTTCACCCATAAGACACCTATGTTCACCCATAAGACACCTATGTTCACCCATAAGACACTTAATGTCCATGTTCACCCATCAGACACCTATGTTCACCCATCAGACACCTATGTTCACCCATAAGACACTTAATGTCCATGTTCACCCATCAGACACCTATGTTCACCCATCAGACACCTATGTTCACCCATAAGACACCTATGTTCACCCATCAGACACCTATGTTCATCCATAAGACACCTAATGTCCATGTTCACCCATCAGACAACCCCATGTTTTACCCATCAGACACCTATGTTCACCCATTTAAAACACCTATTTCACCCATCAGACACCTATGTTCACCCATAAGACACCTAATGTCCATGTTTCACCCCATCAGACACCTATGTCACCCATAAGACACCTAAAGTCACCCATCAACACCTAAGTCCACCATCAGACACCCATGTTCACCCAACAGACACCTATGTTAAACCCCCCCCATAAACACCTAATGTTCACCCATCAGACACCTAATGTTCACCCAAAGCACCTATGTTCACCCATAAAACACCTATGTTCACCCATCAGCACCTATGTTCACCCATCAGACACCCTGTTCACCCATACAGACACCTTGTTCACCCCCCATTTTACCCAAAAACACCTAAGCCATGGTTCACCCATCAACACCTGTGTTTCACCCATAAAACACATTGTTCACCCATCAGACACCTATGTTCACCCATCAGAAACACCTAGTTCCATTCACCCATAAAACACCTATGTTCACCCATCAGGGACCTATGTTCACCCTTCAGGGCACCTTTTCACCCTCAGGCACCTATGTTTACCCATCAGACAACCTGTGTTTCACCCATCAGACACCTGTGTTCACCCATCAGACACCTGGTTCACCCATAGACCTGTTTCACCCATCAGAACCACCCCTAATTTTCACCCCTCAGACACCTATGTTCACCCATAAAACACCTATGTTCACCCATCAGACACCTATGTTCACCCATCAGGCACCTATGTTCACCCATCAGACACCTGTGTTCACCCATCAGACACCTGTGTTCACCCATCAGACACCTGTGTTCACCCATCAGACACATGTGTTCACCCATCAGACACCTATGTTCACCCATCAGACACCTATGTTCACCCATAAAACACCTATGTTCACCCATCAGACACCTATGTTCACCCATCAGGCACCTATGTCACCTTTCATCAGACACCTTGTTCCCCCCATCAGACACCTGTGTTCACCCATCACACCTTGTTCACCCCTCAGCCCTATGTTCACCCATCAGACACCTATGTTCAACCCACAGACACCTAGGTTCACCCATCAACACCTTGTTCACCCATCAGGCACCTTGTTCACCCCTCAGCACCTATGTTCACCCATCAGACACCTATGTTCACCCATCAGACACCTATGTTCACCCATCAGACACCTATGTTCACCCATCAGGCACCTATGTTCACCCATCAGGCACCTATGTTCACCCATCAGACACCTATGTTCACCCATCAGACACCTATGTTCACCCATCAGACACCTGTGTTCACCCATCAGACACCTATGTTCACCCATCAGACACCTGTGTTCACCCATCAGACACCTTTTCACCCATCAGACAACCTGTGTTCACCCATCAGCACCTGTTTCACCATCAGGCACCTATGTTCACCCATCAGCACCCATGTTCACCCATCAACACCTATGTTCACCCATCAGACACCTGTGTCACCCATCAGCACCTATTTCACCCATCAGGCACCTTGTTCACCCATCAGACACCTTGTTCACACCCTCAGCACCTGTTTCACCCATCAGGGACCTTGTTCACCCATCAGGGGGCACCTATTTCACCCATCATACACCTATGTTCACCCATCAGACACCTATGTTTCACCCATAAAAAACCCAAGTTTTTCACCCATCAGCACCTATGTTCACCCATCAGGGAAACCTATGTTCAACCAAACCCCTCAGACACCTGTGTTCACCCATCAAACACCTATGTTCACCCAAAACACCTATTTCCCCCTGCACCCTAAATTTGCCCTGACATATTTTACCATAAACACAGCAGTTCCATAGTATGTCCTAATCAGGCCCCATGTCCCCCGAACCTTGTTACCCCTAGAACCCTATGAAAAAAAATAAATTATTTATAATTATTATTAAAATTTTATTATTAAATTACATTAATCCTTGAATTTTTATGGAAAATAAAAAAAATTTTATTTTCAAAATTATTTTTAAACAATAACCGAATTTTTTAAAAAAACACAATTGTCTTATAATCAAAAAATTTTAACAAATAACAGAGTAAAAATTTTTAATAAAAAATAAAATAAAAAAATAAATTAATAATAAATAAAAAATAAAAATACAATAATAAAATAATAATAAATAAAAAGCACACAACAATAATAAAATTTTAGGTAATAAATTTTCTTAATTTCACACGAAATAATTAATTTTGCCAAAGCTTCACTCGGAGTAAAAACCTCTACCGTTGAGCTGAGCGGAAGTGAGGGTAATTTGGCTGGCTCTTAAATAAACTCAGGCGCCTCATAAAACATCAGCGTCCTCTCCAAGTTTATATCTGGGTAATTAAGCAGTAAAAGAGAAGACGAAGCGAGACGATATATCGCACGAGAGCAGCTGGAGCATCACCTACCACCAGAGATGCAGACTCTCAAGATTAAAACTGGATGTGTTTTACTGGATGTTTTATATAATATATAAAATATAAAAATATATATATATATATAAAAATTATATATAATATATATAATATATATATATATAATGTACAGTGGACCCCCGGTTAACGATATTTTTTCACTCCAGAAGTATGTTCAGGTGCCAGTACTGACCGAATTTGTTCCCATAAGGAATATTGTGAAGTAGATTAGTCCATTTCAGACCCCCAAACATACACGTACAAACGCACTTACATAAATACACTTACATAATTGGTCGCATTTGGAGGTGATCGTTATGCGGGGGTCCACTGTATATATATTGTGTGTGTGTGTGTGTGTATTATAGATAAATAGATAGTGGATGGATTTGGTGTATCTTTCCCTATGCACCAAATCTTATTTTCCTCTCTAGTTTGTTCTTGAAATCTCTAATGTTAATGCAGAATCAATGCCTGAAGGGAGACAGGCAAAAAGTGAGTGTAACTGAGGAAGAAGAATAGAGTGAGAGGGATAGAGTGGGATATAGGGAGAAGGACAGAGAGAGAAGGATAGAGGGAGAGGGATAGTGAGGTATTGGTGACATTTTTGTGTGAGAGTGGCTCCCAGCCTATCCGGGATGGCACCGGCTAATGCCAATGCCGATATGTGGAGAGATGGAAGGAGGGAGGGAGAGAGGGAGGGAGGAAGAGAGGGAGTGAGAGAGGAGAGGAGAGAAAAAAAGAAGAGGAGAGGAAGGAGGAACGGGAGATGGGGCCAGAAAGAAGTGTGTGTGTACTTACCTATTTGTGGTTACAGGGGTCGATTCATGACTCCTGGCACTGCCCCTTCACTGATCGCACTAGGTCCTCTCTCTCTCCCTGCTCCACGAACTTTATCATCTTAAAACTATGCATGGTGTGTGTGTGTGTGTGTGTGTGTGTGTGTGTGTGGTGTGTGTGTGTGTGTGTGTGTGTGTGTGTGTGTGTGTGTGTGTATGTGTGTATCTGAGCATTGTAGTCCATTAAAAAGGGATTAAACTCTAAGCGTGTATACACTGAGAGACATACACATCTCAGTGTATCTCTACCATAGGGTCCTATAATCTTGACCAGAAATTCATGACAATACTGGACAAGTTATGAGAGTAGCTTATACTCACACTCAGCGTAAACGTACGCCTCTAACAGTGTTTTTGAGCGTGTATTTTCGAGAACGTATAAGGATGAACTCAGCTCAGAGTGTGTCACTGCCATGGTCGCTGGGACGTCAAACAAAATATAATGATTTTTTTTTTTCCCTTTTTACTTCCCTGTCTGTT
Source organism: Cherax quadricarinatus (assembly GCF_026875155.1). Classification (NCBI taxonomy): domain Eukaryota; kingdom Metazoa; phylum Arthropoda; class Malacostraca; order Decapoda; family Parastacidae; genus Cherax; species Cherax quadricarinatus. The sequence goes on along the minus strand of NC_069462.1, from coordinate 20,345,905 downwards.
TCTTCTATACAAATTTCTCACATTATATTAGTAAAAAGTGACATAAAAATATATATAATTAAATATATATATATATTTATAAAAATAATAAAAATAATAATATAAATAATATATTACGTAGGCACATTATTTGACAATGGTAAAGACGTTTCAAAAAATACAAAAACTTTAGGCATATAATTTTGAGTATATAATTCCCGTCAGCCTGATTTAATAAACACAATGTAAAAAATTTAATTAGTCAGATTTAGATAAACGTGGGAGATTTTCTTTCAGTGCTTGCTTCTGCATTAGAGTAATTGGAATAAATTGAAGATGAAAATTGTTTTGCCATATTCATATGGAGGATCGTAACTTGTAAATTAGTCAGTAGTTAAAATCATGTAAAATACGGTGAAAAATAATCCCAAGAAACACTCGATTAACCTTGAAGTTAACCTTTAATATTATCCCCTCTGTCAAGAGTTATTTCTTCAAACATGTGGAGTAACTAGTTTCGCAGTGTATACACAAACGCAACAAACACACACACCACACACACAACACACACACAAAACACACACACAAACACAACACACACACACTGTGTGTGTGTGTGTTTTGTGTTTGTGTGTGGAGCTATCAGCAAGATAATACCCTCACCAATCATTTACCGCTCAGTCCACGGGAATTTCACCTTTATTCAACATTTTGTGCAAGACAGGCAAGAACACCTTCTTTAAAAGTTGCATATTAATATAATATATATTATATATAATATAAAATATAAAATAATATATATTATATATATAATAATAAATAATAATATATATAAATAAATAAGTATATATAATATATATATAAAATATAAATATATATATATTATTATATATATATATATATAAAATAATATAAATATGTCGGCCGCATATGAAAACTGATCAATTAGCAAGAACTCAAATTAAAATTTTAAGTCTTTCTAAAATTTTCTCTTATACTTTTTAAAAGATATATTTTTTCATTAATGTTAATGCAAAATTTTTAATTTGCAACCAAAAGAATCCTAGAAAACTTACTAACCTTATTATAACAAGAACAAATTTATTTTAGCCTAATCCAACTAAATATATTTTAAAATTTTTTTAACAATAAATTTAATACAAACAAACACAGTAAATATATTTTTTTTCGTTAGGTTCAAAATGATTTGGCGAAATTATTGCATACACAAATTTTTCACTTGCATATGGCAAAGAGCGTTGCTATTTAAGCCAAGATCGCAATTCTGCCTAAATTTGGCAGCCCGCACACGCAGCTGGAAACTTACAGACCTCCCTAAAAAAGTAACGTGGTTCCACTATCTTAAAGCTCCACCAACCATCAAGGCATGGACAACTTTCTACTTTTTTGGCAATGTTCTGCTTAACTGTCCGGAAAGAAGGGGGAAAAAGGCTAGCCTCAATGATAATTAAATCCTTAAGAGATTTTCCCGAGTTGATTACCTCATTCGCGTTTCCCGCACCCCCAAAAAAGGAAGCAGAACCCCCACCACCAACTGACAAGTGGAAAAAGTCAGAGTCCAGTGAGCAAAAAATTGAAGAGGCTAACCACAATGGGGATATCAGAATTATTACATTGAAGATACAGTTGCTCCCAGGGATGCTGAACCGCTAAGCACTTTAAGGAAAGCACCCTCCAGGGAAAACAGTTGAGACCAACAGTTCCAACACCCTGTCCCCCAACTAGGAACCATTGATTGTGGAAGACTCAGACATTTAACAAATGCAAAAGTCGTTCCCATCGGCCCTTGAACCACTAATAAGCCACACATTAAAGGAAATGATTAATCCAGTCCATGGGGAAATTGGAAGACACGCTTTCAGAAGAATCCACAAAAAGGTTCGTCAACCAATTCCTTCTTGGTATGATTCCTGATGAAATTAACCTTTCTTTTTTGGTGCAACACTTTGTGCACTTTAAAAAGAAGGATGGAGGAATTCGGCCAATTGCAGTAGGCAACACGTTTCGCCGCCTCGTATCCAAAACTGCTGTCCGAAGTATTCGTGCACAGGCAGCCATGATGCTTCAAACCAAAACCCCTTGGCTTGGGTCTCTCAAGGAAGTGAAGCAGCGGTTCATGCAACAAGGGCGTATATCAACAACCTGCCTGAGGACAATGCATGGTAAAATTAGATTTCAAGAATGCGTTCATCTCCTGAAAAGAGACGTGGTATTAGAAGCAGTACAAAACATTTCCCTGGTCTCTTCCCCTTTTTTTTCAGCTGGGTATAGCAGGAATCAATGCTTCTCTTTGGAGAGCATGAAATCACATCAACGGAGGGTGGGCCAACAAGGAATCCTCTTGCATCATTTCTCTTCTGTATAGCAGTTAGGAAATCACAATCAAATGACCACGAGCTAAACATCTGGTTCCTAGATGATGGCACACTAGCAGGTACAAAGGAGTCCCTCCACATGACCTTACACAGGTAATGACACGGGACAGGAAATGGGTCTCGTCCTGAATCCATCCAAAGTTAAACCATCTCAGCATCAACAAGTGATAAATGCAGTGAGATCAAACTACCAGGGGCAGCAGTCATTGCCCCCACAAATAGTGTCTTGCTAGGAGCACCTCTGGGAAGCAATGCCATTGACACAAATCCAGGAAGAAATTGGAAGAGTTAAGGAGAATGGAAAACGAAATAGGCAATCTGGACACCCACGATGCCTTGTACCTTCTCACAAAGTGCTTGAGTCTGCCCAGGTTTGACATATTTCCTAAGATGTGCACCTTCATATGATAACCCTATACTGGACGAATATGACAGTATTCTGAGCAGATTTTTACGAAAGTGGTTAACCTTACTCTAGACGACGGCAGTGGAACCAAGCTACACTTCCAGTCAGACTAGGAGGCATTGGTGTCCGCAAGTCATCACAGATTGCTTACCTGCTTTTCTGTCCCGTGTAATTGCATCCAAGAGCTTGTAGCAGCGATTCTCCCTGAAACATCTTAGGGGCAAGATTGGAGTCCAGGACCAAAAATTCATTGACGGGGCAATGATCTGGGATAAACTAACGGGGTCTGAGCCAGACCTGCTCCCCCCAACAACTACAAACAATCGCCCTGGGATGGTCCAATAGTGGAAAATATTGCCTCAACAATGCTTCAGAGTGTTTCAGGGATGGATAGAGCCCGCCTCCTGGCAGTGAGAGGGCCCCTCATGCTGGGGACTTTTCCCGTTGGCTATTCCAACTCCAGCCTTGGCACACGCCTCGACCCACAGACCATCCGCATCGTGTTGCCCTTTCGACTTGCCGCCCCTATTCTCGCCGAAAACCCGGTGTAAATTTTTGGCAGTGAAGCAGCAGACCGATCGGGTACCATGGTCTTGTGTGCCGTAAAAAACCGAGGAAAGACTGCAAGACATGAGGAAGTTAATAACATTAACAAGAGGAGCCTCACAACAGCTGGATGCCCAGCAGTTAAAGGGGGCCCCCCAACTATGCAGATCTGATGGCAGCCAAAGCGTCCAGATGGTATCACCCTTCAAGCCTGGACAATGGGAACAGGGGGTTTTGGGACTAAGCATTGCATCTACTCCCTTGGGTGATACCCATCTCCAATACACCAAGGAGGGAAAGGGGGGGCAGCGCCAGCTTCAGGGATCCCAAAAGTCAGAAAATATGGGGAACTTGCCCATCAAATTTTATTTTGTTCCCATAGGAGCCTGGTCACAGACCGGCCGCGGGGCGTTGATCCCGGGAACTCTCTCCAGGGAAACTCCAGTAATAGGCTCAGAGACCCTTGCTCATGGGAAAGAGTGCATCTAAATTCCTTAAGGGGCTGGGAAAAGACTCATCAGGGGAACTAAAGGGGTCCCAGGCAGCTAGTTTTCTGTTCCAGCGGCTCATGCGGCTTTTTCAAAGGGTAAAGCCTGCTGTATTTTGGGCACACCCCCACTCTGAGGAGCTGGATAGATTTTCGCCTTATAGTCGGGGATTTCACACGTAACAACATGTACCTTATATGCCACCTTTATATCAACAAAGTACTTTTGTACCATATTATTAAAATAATATATATATAATATATAATATAATATAAAAATATATAAATATATAAATTAAAATTAGTGGTGGTGTGATAGTTGTAGTAGTAGTATGGCGGGGGTGGTGATAGTTGTAGTAGTAGTTTGTGGTGATAGTATAATAGTAGTAGTAGCAGTGGTGGGTAGTATTAATAGTAATAGTATAGTGGTGATAGTAGTAATAGTAGTAGTAGTAGTGGTGATAGTAGTAATAGTAGTAGTAGTGGTGGTGATAGTAGTAATAGTAGTAGTAGTAGTGGTGATTAGTAGTAATAGTATAGTAGTGGTGATAGTGTAATAGTAGTAGTAGTGGTGATAGTATAATAGTAGAGTAGTAGTGTGATAGTATTTAAAAGTAATAGTAGTAGTGGTGAAGTAGTAATAAAAGTAGTAGTGGTGATAGTAGTAATAGTAGTAGTAGTGGTGATAGTAGTAATAGTAGTAGTAGTGGTGATAGTAGTAATAGTAGTAAGTAGTGGTGATAGTAGTAATTAGATAGTAGTGGTGATAGTAGTAATAGTAGAATAGTATGGTGATAGTACTAATAGTAGTAGTAGTGGTGATAGCAGTAGTAATAGTAGTAGTGGTGGTGGTGGTAATAGTAGTAGTGGTGGTGGTGGTAATAGTAGTAGTGGTGGTGGTGGTAATAGTAGTAGTAGAAGTGGTGATAGCAGTACTAATAGTAGTAGTAGTGGTAGTAGTAGTAGTAGTAGTGGTGGTGATAGCAGTAGTAATAGTAGTAGTAGTGGTGGTGATAGCAGTAGTAACAGTAGTAGTGGTAGTAGTAGTAGTAGTAGTGGTGGTGATAGCAGTAGTAATAGTAGTTGTAGTGGTGGTGATAACAGTAGTAACAGTAGTAGTAGTGGTAGTAGTAGTAGTGGTGATAGCAGTAGTAATAGTAGTAGTAGTGGTGGTGATAGCAGTAGTAATAGTAGTAGTAATGGTAGTAGTAGTAGTAGTGGTGGTGATAGGAGTAGTAATAGTAGTAGTGGTGGTGGTGGTGGTGGTGGTGGTGGTGGTGGTGGTGGTGTAGTAGTAGCAGTAGTAGTAGTAGTAGTAGTATAGTAGTAGTAGTAGTAGTAGTAGTAGTAGTAGTAGTAGTGATAGCAGTACTAATAGTAATAGTAGTAGTAGTGGTAGTAGTAGTAGTAGTGGTGATAGTAGTAGAAGTAGTGGTAGTAGTAGTGGTGATAGCAGTAGTAATAGTAGTGGTGGTGATAGCAATAGTAATAGTAGTGGTGGTGATAGCAGTAGTAATAGTAGTAGTAGTGGTGGTGATAGCAGTAGTAATAGTAGTAGTGGTGATGATAGCAGTAGTAATAGTAGTAGTAGTGGTAGTAGTAGTAGTAGTGGTGATACCAGTAGTAATAGTAGTAGTAGTAGTGGTGGTGATAGCACTAGTAATAGTAGTAGTAGTGGTGATAGCATTAGTAATAGTAGTAGTAGTAGTGGTGATAGCAGTAGTAACAGTAGTTGTGGTGGTGATAGCAGTAGTAATAGTAGTAGTAGTGGTAGTAGTAGTAGTAGTAGCGGTGATAGCAGTAGTAAAAGTAGTAGTAGTGATAACAGTAGTAATAGTAGTAGTAGTGGTGGTGATAGCAGTAGTAATAGTATAGTAGTGGTAGTAGTAGTAGTAGTAGTAGTAGTGGTAGTAGTAGTAGTAGTGTTTAGCAGTAGTAATAGTAGTAGTGGTGGTGGTAGTAGTAGTAGCAGTAGTGGTGATAGCAGTAGTAATAGTAGTAGTGGGGGTGGTGGTAGTGGGGTTTATTTAGTAGAAGTAGTGGTGATAGCAGTAGTAATAGTAGTAGTAGTGGTGATAACAGTAGTAATAGTAGTAGTAGTGGTGGTGATAGCAGTAGTAATAGTAGTAGTAGTGGTAGTAGTAGTAGTAGTAGTAGTAGTGGTAGTAGTAGTAGTAGTGATAGCAGTAGTAATAGTAGTAGTGGTGGTGGTAGTAGTAGTAGCAGTAGTGGTGATAGCAGTAGTAATAGTAGTAGTGGTGGTGGTGGTAGTAGGGTAGTAGTAGAAGTAGTGGTGATAGCAGTAGTAATAGTAGTAGTAGTGGTGATAGCAGTAGTAATAGTAGTAGTAGTAGTGGTGATAGCAGTACTAATAGTAGTAGTGGTGGTGATAGCAGTAGTAATAGTAGTAGTAGTGGTAGTAGTAGCAGTAGTGGTGATAACAGTAATAATAGTAGTAGAAGTGGTGGTGATAGCAGTAGTAATAGTAGTAGTAGTGGTAGTAGTAGTAGTAGTAGTGGTGATAGCAGTAGTAATAGTAGTAGTGGTGGTGGTGGTAGTAGTAGTAGTAGTAGTAGTGGAGACAGCAGTAGTAATAGTAGTAGTAGTAGTAGTGGTGGTGGTAGTAGTAGTAGTGGTGATAGCAGTAGTAATAGTAGTAGTGGTGGTGGTAGTAGTAGTAGTGGTGATAGCAGTAGTAATAGTAGTAGTGGTGGTGGTAGTAGTAGTAGTGGAGACAGCAGTAGTAATAGTAGTAGTGGTGGTGGTAGTAGTAGTAGTGGAGACAGCAGTAGTAATAGTAGTAGTAGTGGTGGTGGTGGTAGTAGTAGTAGTAGTGGTGGTAGTAGTAGTAATAGTAGTAGTAGTAGTGGTAGTGGTATTAGTAGTAGTAGTGGTGATAGCAGTAGTAATAGTAGTAGTGCTGGTGGTAGTAGTAGTAGTGGAGACAGCAGTAGTAATAGTAGTAGTGGTGGTAGTAGTAGTAATAGTAGTAGTATTACTCTTATAATAATAATTACATTATTATTATTAATTACATCTGTGTTTAGTTTTCTCTATTTTTATTTTTAAAACTTTTATTACTTCGTTTAAGTAATTGATAAAGCTATGAAAAATATAAAAAAAATATTAAAAGAGAAGCAGAGAGAGAGAGAGAGAGAGAGAGAGAGAGAGAGAGAGAAAAGGGTGAGAATTCTGATATGTGAAAGAGACAAATTCGAGGCTTGAAAAAGGTGTCTTGAAGTCGGTCTTGGAGAAAACCTTTCGTGGTCCATTTGTGTGTGTGAGATTAATAGCGTTGTTGTGGGCGGCCACCCACGGCCGCCCACCCACGACCAGCCACCCACAGCCAGCCACCCACGGGCGGAGTAGAAGAAGAAGGGAGGATGTGGGAGATCGTGATTGAGGGGTGGAAATAGCAGGGAAGTAAGGACGGAAGGGGAATGGAAGGTAAATGGATTTAGGGGGTTTCCTTGTAGTAGGGGTTGCATGGTAGGGGGAGGGAAGGAATGTCTAGATATTGTGATAGGTTTAAGGACGAGGGACATTCTAGATTGAGGGAGGGGGGAATGTCAAGCTTACTGAGGTGGAGGTGGGTGGAGGAGCTGGAGGTGGGTGGGGGAGAGTAGGGGATCGTTCAGTGGTGAGCCGAGAGTTGTCGTTCGGAACAAGAAGTCGTGCAGTTCTGAGGTCGTTTTTTCAAGGGTCACTGTGATGTCGTCGTTAGGTGTTGTCGAGGCAGTGAGAGGTGGTGGTGAGGCAGTGGCGAGGCGGAGGCGAGGCAGTGGCTAGGTGGTGGCAGTGA
>NC_069462.1:20333289-20335789 GCF_026875155.1 Cherax quadricarinatus | reverse complement strand
GTTATTATCACTGTACCACAGTCACTGTGTTATTATCACTGTAGCACAGTGAGCAGCCATTTCATTGTAATAAGAGCAATCTTCTATCTCCCACCTCCCTCTCCTGTTTCTATTCTCTCTCTCTCTTTCTCTCTCCTTCCTTACCGACATCCATCGCTATTTCACACCCTCTCTTCTTCCATCTGTCCAGCTATACATCCCTTCCTTCTTCTTTCTCTCTCTCCCTGTCTCCCTCCCTCCTTCCTTCTATCCTTCCCTTCCTCCCTCCTTCCTTCTCTCCCTACTAACTTTTAACAAGGAAAGCTGGCTAACGCGACGGTCTGGAGTTTTGAGACTCTCTGACCGCGGGTTCGAGGGGGGGGGGTAATGGGAGGTAATTGGGGGTTTGATTCCAGGAAGGGGAAGGTTGGCTCCAGTTTCTTGACTCAAGAGCTTTTAAAAGGCCTAAAAACGTGACTTTCTCTGAGTTTTTGACGAAGATTTCATAAATTATTTGAGGGGGGGGGGAGTTTTAGGCCTCTTCCTTCTGGTTGTGAACCACTTCCAGGTCACGAGCGAGAGAATGGTCAGAAAGCCAGAAGAAAGGTCATGTGGAAGTCGTAAGAGACTTCGGTTGTTGCAAATACCAAGCAAGAACAAACAAACACAATTGGGATATAAAAGACGAGTATATGACAAGATTTTTCTTCGTTTGTTGTGAAAATCAAACAAGGACAAAACAAATAAGAAATAAGGAAAGGAGAGTATGAGACATGGGTTCCCAGGTGTGGTGTGTGTGTGTGTGTGTGTGTGTGTGTGTGTGTGTGTGTGTGTGTGTGTGTGTGGTGTGTGTGTGTGTGTGTGTGTGTGTGGTGTGTGTGACTGGTTAAGTTCAACTCCCTGCCCTCCCTACCTCCCTTTCCTGCCTCCCTCCACACTCACACTACCATCTCTTTCCTCCTTCGTACCCTTCCCTCAATTCCTTCTTGCCTACCTCACCTTTCTCCGACTGGAGTCTGCCATTATATTTTTTCTCTTCTTCCCTGCCTACCTTCCCCCCTGTGTCCCTATCTTCCTCCATCCCTTCCTACCAGCCCCTACCTTCCTTCATGTCTACAAGACCTTACCTGACTTCTTCTCTCCTAGTACTTTCCTTCCTTCCATTTCCTACTATTAACTAACCTCCCCTATTCCTCCTTTTCATCTTTCTCTTCCTAACCTCAATGCCTTTCCACTCCCCATTATGTCTGCCGTTCTCCCTAATCCTTCCCTCCCTCCTTCTTCTCCCTCCCTCCCCATCACCATCTTTGAAGGAGTGTACTTCCTTTACCCTCCTTTCAAATCTCTCGTTTCTTCACATTTTAAAAACCTCCCTCTGACATCCCCCTATGAAACCACCGTCAAGAAAACTTCGGCTATATATGCATTCTATAATTTCATGTTTAAATATCTACGCTATACGCTATAAAAATCTTAATTCTTTTGGGGATACAAATGTTTACAGCATTTATATAGTTTAGGTATCTACACACGACTGATTTCTTTATCTTCGTCTTCCTGACACAAGAGTATTATTCACTAATGTTCACAAATGTTCTCTAATGTTCGCTAATGTTCACTAAGGTTCAGTAATGTTCAGCAATGTTCAGTAATGTCCACTAATGTTCAGTAATACACATTAATGTTGAATAATGTTATAAATTCATATAATTTATAACACGAGAAAAGTTATAATCATCTTAGCAAGATTATTGTAATCAAGGGGAAGCGCAAAACCCTCAAGGGGATAAGTCAGCTCTCAGTCAACAAGAGGACTTAATAAGTCAAATCTCAAACATTTACTGGGGGCAAATGGGTCTTAAAGTGGACTCTCAACTGGCGATCTGACGACCCTTGGGCAAGTGCTGTTTGGGTTGGCTGGCTAATGTTGGCTGCCCGTCTTGTGGTGTAATAGCCGACTCTAGTTTATACACGAAGGTAAAATACTAACAGCTCTCACTCCACCAACACACTCCACCATCACCACCCTCCAACCCCACCCTCCACCACCACCCTCCATCACCACCCTCCACTCTCTCTCTCTCTCTCCTGCTCCAATCAATGGTAATCCTCTCTATAGATTAGCTTTCCCATGATACACAGACATTGCTCCTACTATTGAACTCTCGATTTGCAATTTCATTCACATCTATATTTCCCCTGTTTCCATGTTTCAGTGTTCCTCTGTTCACATGTTTCAATGTTCGTGTGTTCTCACATTTCAATGTTTCTTTGTTCCTATGTTGTAGTGTCCCTCTGTTCCAATGTTTCAATGTTCCTCTGTTCACATTTCAACGTTCCTCTGTTCACATGTTTCAATGTTCCTCTGTTCACATGTTTCAACGTTCCTCTGTTCACATGTTTCAATGTTCCTCTGTTCGCATGTTTCAATGTTCCTCTGTTCGCATGTTTCAATGTTCCTCTGTTCACATGTTTCAATGTTCCTCTGTTCGCATCTTTCAATGTTCCTCTGTTCCCATGT
>NC_069462.1:20220789-20330789 GCF_026875155.1 Cherax quadricarinatus | reverse complement strand
AGTAGTGGTAGTAGTAGTAGTATTAGTAGTGGTAGTAGTGGTAATAGTAGAAGTAGAAGTAGTAGTAGTAGTAGTATTAGTAGTAGTAGTGGTAGTAGTAGTAGTATTAGTAGTGGTAGTAGTGGTAATAGTAGAAGTAGTAGTAGTACTGGTAGTAGTAGTTGTATTAGTAGTAGTAGTAGTATTATTAGTGGTGGTAGTAGTAGTAGTAGTAGAGGTAATAGTAGTAGTAGTAGTAGTTGTGTTACAAAAAGAGAAGTTATGTGTCTGGCTGGGTAGGAGAACAGAAACGAGTGGACATCTCCCGGGAGTTTGGGATAAGTCTCCTTACGTATGTAGCCTGTGAAAGTCTTCTCTTTAGTAACAAGGTGTTGGATCACAGTCAGAACTGGTTATGTTTAGTATAAATGATCAAATTAATTGGATTTTGTAAATTATAACCAGGAGACAATAATCCGACAAAATAATAATTTAATATCTTAAATATTAACGTGTCTTAAAAGAAGTAATATAAAACTGAATGGTACTTTTGAGTACAATAATACTAAGGACCTAAGTTTATTATATAATTTATGAACATTTAGTTAAAGTTACATTTCCACTGTCACAAGTCGTAATTCACCATATATACACATACACATAGACGAAGTGTCTCGCTATAGATCGACTCTATATATATACAAGGCTATATAGTAAATCCGTCCTAGAATAATCACAGCTTTGAGTTCGATAATCCACCAAGAAGCTAGCCTAGAGACGGAGACATCTGTCGAAACATAAGTGATTTTAACAAAGTAGGAACAAAAGCACACAGCTGAGATCTTCAATAGAATACAAGAGTCCTAATACTCACTTCTTCCCGAATATAAGATCGGCTCACTTCAAATCAAGACTATGGTAATACGTGGATATCACAGTTAATCCAATGAATGACTTTATAACGTCAGAAAAACTCGCATCCTTATTAGATATTAAAACCTGTAAGTCCAGAACTGTGTTCTTTACAAATACTTAATGTAGCGAGAAAGAGGATCCGTCTCACCAACGGAACCGTCTATTATCCAAAACTTGAGTCAAACATCGAGAAGGAGATGTAGGCTGCTACTCAGGTCACGCCTCTAAGCCAGACGTTAACTCAGTTCATGAGACACCTACCCGAGAGACCGAATGACTCTAACTATTTTACGATAGTTAGCACAGTAGTTCCTGACTTAATTCAATAAAATACATCCTACCTATATACATAGCTAAATAATATAGGGTCAGATTATAATTTAAAGCAAGATATCTTCATTTTAGCTATTAATGAACATATCGGCAATGTAATATTAAGTGAAAAATAAAAATATACACACATAATAACAAATGCCCATTGGGTCCCATGCAAGGGACGCAACAAGTAGTGGTGGTAGTAGTAGTAGTAGTAGTTGTGGTGGTAGTAGTAGTAGTAGTAATAGTAGTAGTGGTAGTAGTAGTAATAGTGGTAGTAGCTTTTACTAGTTCTCAAAGGCACTTGTCAGACATGTGTCTCTGATAACAAGTGCACACATGGACTGTAGGACGACAGTACAATACCAGTCAGTGTGTTGGTGAGTTGATTCCAGCGACGTCCTGGAAAAACTCGGTCTATTGTTGAAGGTGCAATCTATAAGGGAATGCTAATGGTTTCATGTCGAATGTTCTCTCTCCTCTTTCTCTTTATCTCTCTCTATCTCACTCCACACACACACACACACACACACACAACACACACACACACAACACACTACCACACACACACATAACACACACACACACACACACATACACACACACACACATACACACACTACACACACACACACACACATAACACACACTAACACACACACACACAATACGTGTACTTAGTGGTGTACACTAGGATGTGTTGCTGGTGTCAAAGGCTGTCTCCTGCACTAAGCTTTGTTGTAAAAGGTTAGAGAGCACTCCCCTCCCTCACCCCTCTCTCATCTCCTCACTTTCTGCACCTCTCACTCCCTCATCTGTCACTCACTCACCTCTCACTCCCTCACCTCTTACTCACTCACCTCTACTTCCTCACCTCTCACTCCCTCATCTGTCACTCACTCACCTCTCACTCCCTCACCTCTCACTCCTTCACCTCTCACTCCATCACCCCTCACTCCCTCACCTCTCACTCCCTCCCTCTCACTCCCTTACCTCTCACCACTCACCTCTCACTACCTCACCTCTCACTCACCTCTCACTCCCTCACCTCTCACTACCTCACCTCTCACTCCCTTACCTCTCACTCTCTCACCTCTCACTACCCTCACCTCTCACTCACCTCTCACTTCTCACTCACCTCTCACTTCTCACTCACCTCTCACTCCCTCACCTCTCACTACCTCACCTCTCACTCACCTCTCACTCCCTCACCTTGTTCACCGTGTTAGTGTTCTTAACACAGGTGATCAGGTCAGCTCTTACGCCTTGGATTAAGTCTTTTCGTCGTAATTTGTATAGTCAGTAGCGGGCAGTGTAAATTTTATGTAGCTCCTGTCACCAGTTTATATAAACAACAGTAATCAACACTGTGCCACAATAATCAACACTGTGCTACAGTAATCAACACTGTGCCACAGTAATCAACACTGTGCCACAGTAATCAACACTGTGCACATAATCAACACTGTGCACAGTAATCAACACTGTGCCACAGTAATCAACACTGTGCAACAATAATCAACACTGTGCCACAGTAATCAACACTGTGCCACAGTAATCAACACTGTGCACAGTAATCAACACTGTGCCACAGTAATCAACACTGTGCCACAGTAATCAACACTGTGCCACAGTAATCAACACTGTGCTACAGTAATCAACACTGTGCCACAGTAATCAACACTGTGCCACAGTAATCAACACTGTGCCACAGTAATCAACACTGTGCCACAGTAATCAACACTGTGCCACAGTAATCAACACTGTGCCACAGTAATCAACACTGTGCCACAGTAATCAACACTGTGCAACAGTAATCAACACTGTGCAACAGTAATCAACACTGTGCCACAGTAATCAACACTGTGCCACAGTAATCAACACTGTGCAACAGTAATCAACACTGTGCCACAGTAATCAACACTGTGCAACAATAATCAACACTGTGCAACAATAATCAACACTGTGCCACAGTAATCAACACTGTGCACAGTAATCAACACTGTGCAACACATAATCAAAATCAACTGTGCAACAATAATCAACACTGTGCCACAGTAATCAACACTGTGCCACAGTAATCAACACTGTGCAACAATAATCAACACTGTGCCACAGTAATCAACACTGTGCAACAATAATCAACACTGTGCAACAATAATCAACACTGTGCCACAGTAATCAACACTGTGCCACAGTAATCAACACTGTGCCACAGTAATCAACACTGTGCAACAATAATCAACACTGTGCCACAGTAATCAACACTGTGCACAGATAATCAACACTGTGCAACAATAATCAACACTGTGCACGTAATCAACACTGTGCCACAGTAATCAACACTGTGCAACAATAATCAACACTGTGCAACAATAATCAACACTGTGCCACAGTAATCAACACTGTGCAACAATAATCAACACTGTGCAACATAATCAACACTGTGCCACAGTAATCAACACTGTGCAACAATAATCAACACTGTGCCACAGTAATCAACACTGTGCAACAATAATCAACACTGTGCAACAATAATCAACACTGTGCAACAATAATCAACACTGTGCCACAGTAATCAACACTGTGCAACAATAATCAACACTGTGCCACAGTAATCAACACTGTGCAACAATAATCAACACTGTGCCACAGTAATCAACACTGTGCAACAATAATCAACACTGTGCCACAGTAATCAACACTTGTGCAACAATAATCAACACTGTGCACAGTAATCAACACTGTGCACAGTAATCAACACTGTGCACAAGTAATCAACACTGTGCCACAGTAATCAACACTGTGCAACAATAATCAACACTGTGCCACATAATCAACACTGTGCAACAATAATCAACACTGTGCCACAGTAATCAACACTGTGCAACAATAATCAACACTGTGCCACAGTAATCAACACTGTGCCACAGTAATCAACACTGTGCCACAGTAATCAACACTGTGCCACAGTAATCAACACTGTGCAACAATAATCAACACTGTGCCACAGTAATCAACACTGTGCCACAGTAATCAACACTGTGCCACAGTAATCAACACTGTGCAACAATAATCAACACTGTGCCACAGTAATCAACACTGTGCACAGTAATCAACACTGTGCACATTAATCAACACTGTGCCACAGTAATCAACACTGTGCAACAATAATCAACACTGTGCCACAGTAATCAACATGTCACATAATCAACATGTGCAACAATAATCAACACTGTGCAACAATAATCAACACTGTGCCACAGTAATCAACACTGTGCAACAATAATCAACACTGTGCCACAGTAATCAACACTGTGCAACAGTAATCAACACTGTGCACAGTAATCAACACTGTGCCACAGTAATCAACACTGTGCAACAATAATCAACACTGTGCCACAGTAATCAACACTGTGCACAGTAATCAACACTGTGCCACAGTAATCAACACTGTGCCACAGTAATCAACACTGTGTCACAGTAATCAACACTGTGCCACAGTAATCAACACTGTGCCACAGTAATCAACACTGTGCAACAATAATCAACACTGTGCCACATAATCAACACTGTGCAACAATAATCAACACTGTGCACAGTAATCAACACTGTGCAACAATAATCAACACTGTGCCACAGTAATCAACACTGTGCAACAATAATCAACACTGTGCCACAGTAATCAACACTGTGCAACAATAATCAACACTGTGCCACAGTAATCAATACTGTGCCACAGTAATCAACATGTGCCGACAGTAATCAATACTGTGCCACAGTAATCAACACTGTGCCACAGTAATCAACACTGTGCCACAGTAATCAACACTGTGCCACAGTAATCAACACTGTGCAACAATAATCAACACTGTGCCACAGTAATCAACACTGTGCAACAATAATCAACACTGTGCCACAGTAATCAACACTGTGCAACAATAATCAACACTGTGCCACAGTAATCAACACTGTGCAACAATAATCAACACTGTGCAACAATAATCAACACTGTGCCACAATAATCAACACTGTGCACACAATAATCAACACTGTGCCACAGTAATCAACACTGTGCCACAGTAATCAACACTGTGCCAACAATAATCAAACTGTGCAACAATAATCAACACTGTGCCACAGTAATCAACACTGTGCAACATAATCAACACTGTGTCCACAGTAATCAATATTGTGCAACAATAATCAACACTGTGCCATAGTAATCAACACTGTGCAACAATAATCAACACTGTGCCACAATAATCAACACTGTGCAACAATAATCAACACTGTGCCAACAATAATCAACACTGTGCCACAATAATCAACACTGTGCAACATAATCAACACTGTGCAACAAGTAATCAATCATGTGCAACATAATCAACACTGTGCCACAATAACAACTACTTGTGCAACAATAATCAACACTGTGCCACATAATCAACACTGTGCCAACAATAATCAACACTGTGCAACAATAATCAACACTGTGCCACAATAATCAACACTGTGCAACAGTAATCAACACTGTGTAACTGTAATCAACACTGTGCCACAGTAATCAACACTGTGCCACAGTAATCAACACTGTGCCACAGTAATCAACACTGTGCCACAATAATCAACACTGTGCCACAGTAATCAACACTGTGCCACAGTAATCAATATTGTGCAATAAATTATCAGGTTCAGTTAAAAGTGTATTAATCGACATTTTTTTAGCTAAAAAAATAAAAAATGTCAGAAAATACCTCAACCTGCTTTGAAAAGACGATATATAAAATAATTTAGACTTTTTATTAATATTACTGCGATTAAGATTCTTATTGAAACATGATTGTTTCTGTTCCTATATTGATGTATTAAATTTTATGTAGCTCCTGTCCCCTGTTTATGTTACACTGAACTGTGATGGTCAGCTTGGAGAATTAAACCTTCCTCATGAAACGTCTCAGTAAAGTTGTTTGTGGTAGAGAAAGAGATACCATTCAAAGTCCAGACTGTTACACACAATGGTTCAAGGATCTTGATTTCGCTTTATTGCCTTCATGGACCTCTGATGTTACACACAATGGTTCAGGGACCTTGATTTCGCCTCATTGCCTTCATTGGACCCCTGATGTTACACACAATGGTTCAGGACTTGATTTCGCCCCATTGCCTTCAGGGACCCTTGATGTTACACACAATGATTCAGGGACTGTGGAAAATTAAATTTACCTGGATGAATCTCATTAGATACATACCAGTAAATGGTAACAAAGATAATTATTATTTATCAAAGTTACATAGACAAGTAGGAATTTTGGGACACCTAGGTCGCAAAAAATGTCCCCCTTCCATACCTACTACTGTCATATCCAAAAGTCACCCTTGAACTATATTAATTTCAAATGAAATATACATTACCAGGAATTATGGTAAACATTAATATAAACATGTGGACTGTATGTTAAAATTAATAAATGATTAACATATACACATTTTATGTAATTGAAGGAGAATTTATAATCATAACACTCACCAATTAGTCTGGAGATTACAGTGTCTCATGTACAGAACCCCCCCCCACCCCCTCTCTGCCTAAATTTATGAAGAGAACACTGGCCAGAATTCCTACATAAATTAGACAACTTAGCTGAGGTTCCTGGAGGCTGTCCTGTCCATTTGCTTAATACTCACGTTATGCAGGACTGCAAATCCAACAATTTCGGCTCCTATTTGAAAGGTTTTAATTATTATTATTATTATTATTATAAAAAAAAAGAAGCTCTAAGCCACAAGGGCTTGAGAGGTTTTAAGCCTAATATAACCTCTAGAGCGACGAAAATTTATTGACATTTCATTAGCGTGCCTTCACTCCATTAAAACAATGGCGACTATCCCCACACGCCACCCATCGCGGGTTCTTTTTAAAATTTACAAAAAAATTTGATTCCCAAACAAATATGGGCCATCAATTTACAAATAAAATACTGTATTTCCGGAAATAATATACATATTTTCCCACAAGGACCTTGATTTCCCCCATTGCCTTTCAGGACTCCTGATTTTACAATATTTTCGGGGACCTTGTTTCGCCTCACGCCTTCAGGGACCCCTATGTTAAAAGGGTTCAGGGATTTGATTTGCTCCATTGCCTTCATGGCCCCCTGATTTTACAAGGTTAGGGCCCTTTGATTTCGCCCCATTGTTTAAAGGCCCCCTTTTAACAATGGTTCAGGGACCTTGATTTCGCCTCATTGCCTTCATGGCCCCCCGATGTTCAATTTCGGGGCCCCTTAAATTTCGCCCCTTTGCCTTATGGACCCCTTATGTTACAATTTTAGGGACCTTGTTTCGCCCTCATTACCTTCATAAACCCCCTGATGCCCCAATGGGAGGGTCCTGTTCACTGGCAGAGGGGGGAGGGGGTCTTTTTCACGACAAAGTGGGATGGGTCCTGCTCGCTGGAGAGGGGGTTTGGGCCCCGTTCACTCAAAGTGGGGGTTTTCCTGCTCGCTGGCAGGTGGGGGGGGTTTCTTGTTCACGGCAGAGGGGGAGGGGGTTCCTGCTCGCTGGCAGAGGGGGATGGGTTGGTACGTTCTTTTCTGGAAAGCGGGTCGTTTCGTGCCCTTATAGTAATTTCCGGACCACTCCGAGTGGTGGTATAAGGAACTATCCTTCACTTCCCTTTCTCCTCCCCCGTCCCTTCCATCAAAAAGTGGGAGGGGAAGGGAGATGGGATATGAGAGGGGGACAATCTTCCCTCTTCCCCTTTCCGTGGGGAGGGGAAAGGAAAAGAATAAGGGGGGGGGAAAGAAGGGAGGCGGGAAACCCCACACTCTGCAGGTACCCTTCCTCGCCCCGGGGCGACCCTCCTTGATGTCACTTTGTCCTCAGAAGGGGAAGGGCCCCCTCCATCCTCTGGGGAAAGTGGGAAAGGGTCCTGTTTTACTGGCAGAGTGGGGGGGTCCTGTTCACGGCGAGTGGGATGGGCCTGTTTACGGCAGAGTGGATGGGTTCGTTCACTGGCAGAGGGGGATGGGTTCTGTTTACTGGCAGAGTGGGATGGGTTTCCCGCTCCTGGCAGGTGGGATGGGGTTGGTATTTTTTTTCTGGAAGGCAGGTCAGTAGTTTTGTTCCTGTATAACTCCCCACCACTCCGAGTGTGGTAAAGGAAATACCTTTACCCCCCCCTTTTTCCCCCCCCCGTCCCTTCCATCAAAAGTGGGAGAGGGAGAAGGGAGATGGGGGTATGAGAGTGGACGTTACTTTCCCCCTTCTCTTCCGTGGTGGGGAGGGGAAGGAAGGGAAAAATAGAGGGGAGGGGAGAAGAGAAGGGGCTGAGTCCCCACCTGCAGGACACATTCCTCGCCGGGAACGCCTCCCTTTATGTCACTTTGTCCTCAGAAGGGGGGCCCTTCAACTCCGGGGAAAAAGGGATGGGTCCCGTTCCTGGCAGAGTGGGATGGGTCCTGTTCACTGGCAGATGGGATGGGTTCTGTTCCTGGCGATTGGGAACGGTCCTGTTCCTGCAGAGGGGATGGGTGTGGGGGTCATGTCTGGCAAGGCAGGTCACTTGACGTGACGTACGTGATAAGCACGGGCCCTCCGATAGGATATATTATCAAAAAACTTTCCCCATTCCCCTTAAAAAGAGGGGGGAAGGGGTGGTGGGGGGAGGGCAGTGAGGTCCCCTTCTTACAGGAAGGGGGAAGAAAGAGGGGGGGCGGGGAAAGGGGGAAATGACCTTTTTTTTTCCTCTACAGTGGAGGGGGAGGGAGAAGAGGGCAGTATCTTTCTCTTCTTTCCCCGAAAATGAAGGGGGGGAAAGGGGAAGGAAGGGGGAGGGGAAAGGGGAAGAGGGGGGAGAGGGGGAAAGGGGAAAAAAGGGGGAGGGAAGGAGAGAAAAAGGGGGGAGGGGGAAAGGGGAAGAGAGGGAGTGATCTTTTCTTCTCTAAATGGGGGGGGAAAAAAAAGAGAGAGGGAGGGGGGGGAGAAGGAGGGAGGAGGGGGAAGGAGAAAGAGAGGGAGGAGGGGGAAAGGGGAAGAGAGGGGGTGCTTTCTTTCTCCCTAAAGGGAGGGGGAAGGAAAGAAGGGGGGGGGGGGGGAAGGGGAAGGAGAAAAAAAAGGGGGAGTGATCTTTTCTTCTCCTCTAAAGTGAAAGGGGGAAGGGGAATAGAGGGTGGAGGGGGGGGAGAGAGGGTGGGGGGGAAGGAGAAGGAGGGGATGACTTTCCCTTTTAAAGTGGGGGGGGAAGGAAAGAGAGGGAGGAGGGGGGGAAGGGGAAGAGAGGGGGGAGGGGGAATGAGAAGAAGGGTGGAGGGGGAATGAGAAAAGAGAGGGAGTGTCTTTCTCTTTCCTCTAAGTGGAGGGGGAAGGAGAAGAGAGGGAGGGGGGAAGGGGAAGAGAGGGCAGTGATTTTTCTATTCCCCCTAAAATGGGGGGAAAGGGGAAGAGAGGGAGGAGGGGGAAAGGGGAAAAAAAGGGTGGAGGGGGGAAGGAGAAAGGGGGCAAGGAATTTTTTTTCTTCTCTAAAGTGGAGGGGAAAAGGGGAAAAAGGGGGGGAGGAGGGGGGGAAAGGGGAAGAAGGGTGGAGGGGGAATGAAAGAGAGAGCATGATCTTTTTCTTCTCCTCTAAAAAGGAGGGGGAAGGAGAAGAGAGATGGAGGGGAAGAAGAGAGGGCAGTGATTTTTCTCATCTCCCCTAAAATGGGGGGGGAAAGGGGAAAGGGGAGGGGGGGAAGAAGAAAAGGGGGAGGGAGGGGGGGGGAGGAGAAGAAAGGGTGGAGGGGAAGGAGAAGAAGGGCAGGATTTTCTCTTCTTCTCTAAAATGGAGGGGGGAGGAGAAGAGAGGGAGGAGGGGGAAGGAGAAGGAGGGCAGTGATCTTCTCTTTTCCCTAAAATGGAGGGGGAAAGGAGAGAGGGGAGGGGGGGAAAGGGGAAAAGGGGAAAAAAGGGCAGGATTTTTTCTCTTCTCCCTAAAGGAAGGGGGGGGGGAAGAGAGGGCGGAGGGGGAAGGAGAAGAGAGGGTGGAGGGGGAGGAGAAGAGGGGGGGCAGTGATTTTTTTATTCCCCTTTAAAATGAAAAGGGGAAGGAGAAAGAGGGGGGGGGGAAGGAGAAGAAAGGGCAGTGATCTTTTTCTTTTTTCTCTAAAATGGAGGGGGAAGGGGAAGAGGGGGGGGGGGGGGGAAGAAAAGAGGGTGGAGGGGGGGAAAGAGAAGAGGAGCAGTGATCTTTCTCTTCTCTAAAATGGAGGGGGAAAAAGAGAGGGTGGAGGGGGAAAAGGGGAAAAGAGGGTAGAGGGGGGAAAAAGAGGGCAGTGAAATTTTTTTCTCTCTAAAGTGGAGGGGGAAGGAGAAAAAAGGGAGGAGGGGGAAGGAGAAGAAGGGGGGATGGGGAAGGGAAAGAGGGGCGTGATATTCTCTTCTTCTCTAAAGTGGAGGGGGGGAAAGGGGAAAAGAAGGGAGGGGGGGGAAGGAGAAGAGAGGGCAGTGATCTTTTTCTTCCCTTAAAGTGGAGGGGGGAAGGAGAAGAGAGGAGGGGGGATGGAGAAGAGAGGGGGTGATCTTTCTTTCTCTAAAGTGAAGGGGGGGAAAAAAAGTAGTGAGGGAGGAAGGGGGCATGTCTTTTTTTTTCCCCCAAAGGGAAGGGGAAGAAGGGGGAGCGGGAAGGAGAAGTGGGAGGGAGGAGAGGTGACCCCCTTTTCTAAAATGGAGGGAAGAAAAGGGAAGAGTTTGCCTTTTCGTCTCCCCAAAAGGGAGGGGGAGAGGGGGAGAGGGGGGGGTTTGTTGCTTTCTCTTCTGAAGCTGGGAGAGGAGGTCCCAGGGGTGCTATGAGTCACCTGGGGGGGTCAGGTGTCACCTGTGGGGCTTTGGTGCTCCTTGTGGGTAGCAGGTGCAGCAGCACCTAGGTGGTGTTGACATTTGCATCCTTCACAACAACACCTTTTTTGGTTCACAATGAAGAGGAAATCATTATCCAAAAAAGTGACGTTGACCTCACAAGCCTTAATGGCGGAGGTTACTTTTTCCATATCCTGGCTCTCAGGTTCTACACTTACCCACTTCTCATCTGCGGAGACTTCTTTATCATCCTCCTCTTCCTTCCCATGGAGCTCCTTCCAGAACCTCAGTAGGTTTTAAAAACAATCTGATCTCCCACATGGTTCCGTGTGTCCAGTGGGCCCTTTGCTAACCTCCTAGGAGCTGGAGCTCTGCCCCTCTGTCTCTATAGGCGTGGTCTCCTCCTCCGTCATCGTTGAGGGTGAGCTCTCTCCTTTTCCCAATATAGTCGAAGTGTAGAGGGTCTGGCCCTCTGCGAAGCAGGGGACGGTCCCCACCTCCAGGATCTGCCAGCTCTGACGCTCGACACACTCAGCTGGAACGTCCGCTGTCTCAGGCTGGTCATCAGGACCTTTCCGTCCCTGGTCCTGTACTTCGGTGTCCAGCATCACTTCAGCTTCCTCGAGCTGGTCATTAGGACCTCGCTGTACCTGGTCCTGTGCCTCGACGTCCAGAACCAGTGGCACTTTAGGATCATCTCCCTGGTCCTAGCTCTGTACCTACATCTCAAAACCCTTGAGGTGGACCTTGGTGAAGGTCTTCGGGATCCTCTGGTCGGTGCATGGTCTCAGCTTTTCCAAGGTCTCCTTCATGAATTTAATGGCCTCTTGCCAATTACAAGCAAAAAGATTAAACATCGCAATTTTTTTTAGAATCAATTAAATTATTTTTTTAAAGGAATAAATTTGAATAAGCTGTGAAAACAAAAAAGGTGAGAAGTCTCAGCCGTGACTGGCAGTCTTACAGAAAGTGACAGAAATAGCACTGTCAGGAAGAAACAGGGTGGCAGGGGTGGTATTTTCAGAGAAAGTACATGTATGTATATAAGAGTACATGGATGTACATGAGTAAAATCTTACACACACACATGCATGCATGCACGCATGCACGCGCATGCACGCACACACCTTAGAAAACTTACCTAACCTTATTATAACAAGGTCAATTTAATTTAGCCTGATCGCGGGTTCTATCCCCGCCCGTGGTAAGGTTTGTTTGCAATCGTGTCATTACGATTTCGTGAGCCACAAGGAAATATATATTTTTCGTTAGGATCAGAATGATTTTTGCGAAATTAGTGCATACACAAATTTTCGCTCGACTTATTTGGCAAATAGAGCGTTGTTATTTAAGCTAAAATCGCAAGTTTTACCTATTCGGCACGACATTATATTTTTTTTTTCAACAAGTTGGTCGTCTCCCACCGAGGCAGGGTGACCCAAAAAAGAAAGAAAATCCCCAAAAAGAAAATACTTTCATCATCATTCAACACTTTCACCACACTCACACATTATCACTGCTTTTGCAGAGGTGTTCAGAATACAACAGTTTAGAAGCATATACGTATAAAGATACACAACATATCCCTCCAAACTGCCAATATCCCAAACCCCTCCTTTAAAGTGCAGGCATTGTACTTCCCATTTCCAGGACTCAAGTCCGACTATAAGAAAATAACGGTTTCCCTGATCCTTCACTAAATTTTACCCTGCTCACACTCCAACAGATCGTCAGGTCCCAAGTATCTTTCGTCTACATTCACCCCTATCTAACACGCTCATGCACCCCTTGCGGGAAGTCCCAAAGCCCCTTCGCCACAAACCTCCTTTACCCCCTTTCCAACCCTTCGAGGAGACCCCTACCCCTCTTTCCTTTCCCCCTATAGATTTATATGCTTTCCATGTCATTCTACTTTGATCCATTCTCTCTAAATGACCAAACCACCTCAACAACCCCTCTTTGCCCTCTGACTAATGCTTTTTTTAAACTCCACACCTTCTCCTAATTTTCCACACTCCGAATTTTCTGCATAATATTTAAAACCACACCTTGCCCTTAGACAGGACATCTCCACTGCCTCCAACCGTCTCCTCGCTGCTGCATTTACCACCCAAGCTTCACACCCATATAAGAGTGTTGGTACATTACTTTCATACATTCCCTTCTTTGCCTCATAGATAACCGTTTTTTTGACTCCACATATACCTCAACGCACCACTCACCTTTTTTCCCCTCATCAATTCTATGATTAACCTCATCCTTCATAAATCCATCCGCCGACACGTCAACTCCCAAGTATCTGAAAACATTCACTTCTTCCATATTTCCTCTCCCCAATTTGATATCCAATTTTTCTTTATCTAAATCATTTGATACCCTCATCACCTTACTCTTTTCTATGTTCACTTTCATTTTTCTACCTTTACACATATTCTAAAACTCATCCACTAACCTTTGCAATTTTTCTTTAGATCTCCCATAAGCACAGTATCATCAGAAAAAAGTAACTGTGTAAATTTCCCTTTTTTGAATTTGATTCCCCATAATTTAATCCCCCCCCTCTCCGAACACCCTAGCATTTACTTTTTTTACAACCCCATCTATAAATTATTAAACAACCATGGTGACAATACACATCCTGTCTAAAAACTACTTTTACCGGGAAGTATTCTCCCTCTCTTCTACACACCCCTAACCTGAGCCTCACTATCCTCATAAAAGCTCTTTACAGCATTTAGTAACTTACCACCTGTTCCATAAACCCTTTCAACATCTGCCACATTGCTCCCCTATCCACTCTATCATATGCCTTTTCTAAATCCATAAATGCAATAAAACTTCCCTACCCTTTTTCTAAATACTGTTCACTATATGCTTCAATGTAAACACTTTATCTACACATCCCCTACCCATCTGAAGCCTCCTTGCTCATCCGCAATTCTACATTCTGTCTTACCTCTAATTCTTTCAATTATAACTCTACCGTACACTTTTCCTGGTATATCAGTAAACTTATTCCTCTATAATTTTTACAATCTCTTTTGTCCCCTTTCCCTTTATATAAAGGGACTATACATGCTCTCCGCCAATCCCTAGGTACCTTCCCCTCTTTCATACATTTATTAAACAAAATATTAAACAAAACTATATTTTATATATATATATATATATTATATATATTATATATATAATATTATATATATATTATATTATATATATATATATATTATAATATCCAAAGTTGACGGACTGATTACAGCATCTTCATTCCACCACTACACCTGCTGCCTCTTTATGTGACTGAAGAAGTCTACTGTGTAGGTGAAACGTTCCAACAATAAAGATACCCAAGTGTTGCACTTGTGTCTTGATCATCAACTTGTCAGTATTTTATACCATATTCAACATAAAATGTCTTTCAAGATGGGACAGAAAGCTCAGTGTTTTTGGGTCCTGGGATTGGACAATAGGTGGACAGATTAACATAATTAAGAACAGGTTGATGGACAGACGAAGTACCGACGAACGAATGAATGAACAGAAATAGACTCGGACGGGCAGATTGATGGTGGACCAATAGACAGGAATCACGCAGCTACATCTCAGTGTTATTTACCTCGTTACTCGAATAGGATTGATAGGGACAGATTGAATTTAAGTAACTAATCATACTAGTTCTGTAAATTCTAGTGGAAGCTGAAGACAGATGAACCATAGAGATGTCAGGAAGTATTCGAGTCATTCAAAAGTGGAATGACTTCGATAAGGCGACAGTGGTGGAGGCACACTTAATACACAGCTTCATGAGTAGGTATGATAATGGTCGTGAGGCCGGAAGTTAGTGATACTGGTCATGGTGGTATTAGAGGCGGGGCCAGGAGCTGAGTCTCCCCCCCCCGGCAAACAGAAGTAGTGAGTACGTACACACACACACGCACACACACACACACACACACACACACACACACACACACACCACACACACACACACACACACACACACACACACACAAACGAGCTTTGTCATGCCTCTACTTAGAGCTATGTATGGATCCTGTGTGTGTGACACATGCACACATATATAACAGGCCTAGTGTCTACTCGACATGTGCCTAGGACAAAATGGTAACTAACACACACACAGTGAATTGCAGGCTAGTATCTCTAAGATGCACTTTCTAAAAAGAAAATTGGAAAATATCTTAAGGAGATGGTATATTGGAGCACTTGGAGAAAAGATTTTTTACGGAACAGTCAGAGATTTAGGGATGGAAAATTTTGTCTTCCGATATTGCTGGAATTATCTGAGTCTCATAGATAGGGCTGGCTGGATCCTATCTTCTTAGAAAGCATTTGATACAGTACCACACCAGAGACTAGTCCAGAAATTAGAAAAAAAGGCCGGGTTCAACGGCAGTGCTGCATTGGGTCACTCTGCACATGAATGACAGAAGACAGAGAGCAGAAGTAAGGGGTGAGACATAAGAATAGGAAGGAGCTACAAATGGGGCCCAGCAAGGATCATTAGTACACAGGTGCTGTGTGTTAATGACCTACTGGAAGGGGTTCAGTCTTGCGTGCCACCGTTCGCCGATGTAAGTCCAATCAGAAGAAAAACGGGAGAACAACGATAAACGCCAGCAAGATCTCAAAAGACTACATATGTGGTCAAAGAAGTGACTTACAAAGTTAAATTCAAACAAATGCAAATATCAGAGAGTGAAAAGGAGCTGGGAGTGAATACAACAACGAGCATACCGCCAGATATATGGCATAAGACTTACAGTCTCGACAGTGTATACAAGACTCACCAAATCGTACTAACACGATTGTAAACAACCTGGGAACGGGTGGGGGTTAAACCCATGGTGAGTGAGTCGTAAAACTCCAGGCCAGTACGTAAGCCACTGGGCCAACTGGCTACAATAAGATTCATCCAACCAGGTATATTTATACACTACAGGGAGGTTAGCATGCTAACCTCCCTGTGGTGTATAAAATATACCTAGTTGGATGAATCTTATTGTAGCCAGCTGGCCCAGTGGTTTACGCACTCGCTTAAATTGTTACGACTCACTTGTCATGTGTTCTAACCTCACCTGTTTCGTGTTTTTTTTAGGGTATTCAAGATTAGCAAACCTCAGAATAGCATTAAAGAAACTTGGATAGAATGAGTACGCGGCCCCACCAGGTGAAACATGTGCAGAATCTCGAATAGCTACAAAGGTTTGAAACCAAACTAGCACTGGAAGTGAGAAGAATGCACTGTGAGGAGAGTTTGAAGGAAATGAACCTGATGACAAGAATCAAGTGAACGCAGGTGGAAGCTGAAGACAGACTGAGCCATAGGCAGGTAAGGAAGTATTTCTTTAGGCTCAGGGTGTTACCGGCCTTGAAATGTTGCGTTAATGGCCCTGGTGCGGTCAATAACCCTTAAAATCTAGCAAACTAATACACGAGACACAAGCACTCCTAAAAGAATACACGGAGCGAGCGAGCGGGAGAGAGAGAGAGAGAGAGAGAGAGAGAGAGAGAGAGAGAGGAGAGAGAGGGGGAGGAGGGAGAGATGAGAGAAGAGAGATGAGTGAGAGGGAGAAAAGAGAGAGAGAGAGAGAGAGAGAGAGAGGTAGGAGAGAGGAGAGAGAGATAGAGAGTAGAGAGTAGTATTGAGCAGAGAGAGAGGAGGAGAGAGACGAGAGAGAGGAAGAAAAGAGATAGAGAGGAGTCAGGCAGAAGAGATGAGTGCGCATGGAAAGGGGAGAGAGATGGACATGGATACGAGAGATTAGCGAGACGACACAGAGAGAGACGCTGGAGGGGTTTCACCGATAGGCACTAGCGTATACTCTCTCTTGCATAATTACTTTCCCCGCGACCAGAGAAAAACCTTCTCCCCTGGCCTCCCCTCTCGTAAGTGTCCTTCTCCATGGGGCGCCATATTCCATCATTCTCCTTTCACCCTCCCTCCCTCCCCAAAGTCCATGGTTTCTTTATTCCATCACTTCCTCAGGTTATCACCTCCTCTCCTCTTCTCAGAAGCTTGGTGTAGTATTCCCGCCAGCCTTAATGAACACTCCCCTCTCCCTCTCTCCTCCCACAATGCTCTTTCATTCTCCCCCAACTCTCCATCCTAACGGCCTTCCTCCTCCACAAATTACCACCAGCACCACCACCATCCCCAACCCACCAATCTGATCTTTACCTATCCACGTCTCCCCATCCACAACCCTACTCCATCTGATCATAACCTGGTCTGTTCCTCCCCCACCATATACAATGAACCCTCCCCACACCGCTTTATCCTCCCTTCACCTAACTTCTGCAACTTGCTCCTTCAGTAAGGCCTTTGACAGAGCTGCACACAGGAGACTAACCAAGAAAGCAGCGGTACAAGGTGTTGCTTTGTACGAAGACACTTTGAACTTTGCAAATCTGTGTTAAGGCAGCGTACTGGTGTCCATGGGCGAAACTTCGCCACTCTGCCTTTCCACTAGGCACCCTATTTACTAACCACTCGTTAAACAGTATTGGAGGAGACATTATCTCCTGGATCGAGGCATGGCTCACCCAATGACAACAGCGAATCTACATTAAAAAAAATGATGAAATTAAGACACATGTGCAACATCTGGGTATCTTTATTGTAGACGTTTCGCCATCCAGTGGCTTTATCAATACAAATTCTAGGACATAACTTGAAGACAGTAGGACTATGTACAGAAGATGAGGTAATCAGTCCCTCAACCTTGGAGTAGGTGCGAAGAGCACCATAGTCGTTGAGAATCTCCACGACTATGGTGCTCTTCGCACCTACTCCAAGGTTGAGGGACTAATTACCTCATCTTCTGTATATAGTCCTACTGTCTTCAAGTTATGTCCTAGAATTTGTATTGATAAAGCCACTGGATGGCGAAACGTCTACAATAAAGATACCCAGATGTTGCACATGTGTCTTAATTTCATCTTGTCGGTATTATATACCATTCTTGCACAACATTAAAAAAATCACCGGTGTTCCTCAAGGGTCTTTACTGAGACCCCTGTTGTCTAGTCTTCACAAACGACACAGATAAGTAAATAAACATGTCACGAAAATAGGAACAGTTTCTGAGGAGGGAACCAGTGTGGTAAACGATGATGTGGAAAGTGTGATACTGTGGTTGGAAAAAGTGGCCGATTCACTTTTAATTGGATACCTACGAGGTGTATATTAATAGGAAACCAAAATTATCACTACATTTGTAAAATGAATAACATCAAACCCGCAAAAAAGGATGATTTAGGAGTTATTTGTAAGCAGTGAATTATATGACTCCCTGACTTCAAGTCAAGAAATGCAAGCAATAAAAGTATATAGTTTTATTAAGAGTGTTTAATACGACTAAAGCCTCGTTTACCTCATGCGGCGCAGTTCTTGCCTCCAGAATGGGGACAGAGGCGTTAAAACAGACAGAGAAGGATAAAGGTAATCCAGTGTATAAGAAAGCTTAACCAAACTTCTGATTAAAAGCATTGAAGGTGACCTCTTGAAAGACGTAAAAGTCAACGATGATTTGAGTGAACAGGTAGAAAACATGAAAAAACTGGATGTGAATAAGGCGCTGAAGACAGAATCCACGGGGTGGATAAATCCAGATTTAGAAAGGATACAGGAAGAGGGTTCATTGACAGTGGAGTTGTGGAGGACAAGCAGGCACACTCCAGCAGCAGCATCCTCCAGGGAAATTCTTCAAGAAGCTTTAAAAATAGGTACGAAAGAATACAAGATGAAGAATGGGTACAAGACCTGCCTAGGGTGGGTCAGTACCTTTCTATTATGTTTATATGTCCTTTCTAGTTTCCTCAGACCCATTATTCCCTCACTCATTCTTCCTGATCCATTCTCCCTATTCATTCCCTTCTTTTTTATCCACCAGCACCGGATTTTCCCTTTAATTCTAAAACGTGAGACAGAGAGAGAGAGAGAGAGAGAGAGAGAGAGAGAGAGAAGGGAGAGAGAGGAGAGGAGAGAGAGAGAGAGAGGAGAGAGAGAGAGAGAGAGGAGAAGAGAGAGAGAGAGAGAGAGAGAGAGAGAGAGAGAGAGAGAGAGAGAGAGAGAGAGAGAGAGAGAGAGAGAGAGAGAGAGAGAGATAGAGGAGGAGAGAGAGAGAGAGAGAGAGAGAGGGAGAGAATAGAGAGTGAGAGAGAGGAGAGAGAGGGGAGAGAGGAGAGAGAGAGGAGAGAGAGAGGGAGAGAGGGGAGAGAGGAGAGGGGAGAGAGACAGGCAGACAGACAGACAGAGCGAGAGAGAGAGAGAGAGAGAGAGAGAGGTCAGATTGTTGCTTGATTGGATTCTCCCTACGGTTGTGGTATTACTGGAGTCGGATCATCTTTTTGAACCTTCCTGGTGGTGGTTGTGGTGGTGGTAAGTGTGTTGTGGCGGTGGTTGTGGTGGTGGTGGTAGTTGTGGTGATGATGGTGGTGGTGGTGGTTGTTGTTGGTGATGATGGTGGTGGTGGTGGTTGTGGTGATGATGGTCGTGGTGGGTGGTTGTGGTGATGATGGTGGTGGTGGTAGTTTTGGTGATGATGGTGGGTGGTGGTGGTAGTTGTGGTGATGGTGGTGGTGGTTGTGGTGATGATGGTGGTGGTGGTTGTGGTGATGATGGTGGTGGTAGTTGTGGTGATGATGGTGGTGGTGGTGGTAGTTGTGGTGATGATGGTGGTGGTGGTGGTTGTGGTGATGATGGTGGTGGTGGTGGTTGTGGTGATGATAGTGGTTGTGGTGGTTGTGGTGATGATGGTGGTGGTGGTGGTTGTGGTGATGATGGTGGTTGGTGGTGGTTGTGGTGTGATGGTGTTGGTGGTTGTGGTGATTGTGGTGATGATGGTGGGGTTGGTGATGATGGTGGTGGTTTGTGGTGTGAGTGGTAAAGGTGGGTGGTGGGGTTGTGGTGGGATGGTGGTGTTGTGGTAGTGTGATGATGTGGTGGTGGGAGTGGGTGAGAGGTGGGGTGGGTGTGGATGAGATGTGGTGGTGGGTTGGTGAATGAGGGTGAGAGTGGAGTGTGGTGGGTTGTGGGTGAGTGTGGGTGAGGGGGAGTGGTAGTGAGTGGATAGGTGTAGGGTAGGTGTGTGGTGGTGGGTAGGGTGGGGTAAGGTGGTTGTGGAGTGTGGAGTATGGTTGAGATTGGGTAGGGTGTGGACGAGAATGGTGTCGAGAGTGTTGAAAAGGGAAAAAAAAGTACGAATTAGAGAAAATAGGAAAGAACGATATTTACGAACTAAGATGAGAATAACGAGAGAAAAGAAAATTAAAGAAAAGAGATAGAGATGAAAAATGAGACGAGATAACAGACAATCCATTGTATGTCCATTAATTAAAAGAAAGAGAAGAAAAAAAAAAATTGGAGTAAAAGAGAGAGAAAGAGAAAAAGAATTGTTGAGAATGTGAAAGTCTGATGATGCACAGAAGAAGGAGAGATGAAAGAGTGAGAAAGTAGAGAGAGAGAGGAGAGAGAGAGAGAGGGAGGGAGCCCATTTCATCACCACAACTACCACTACCCCCACCACAATTACCACTATCACCACCACCACTACCACTACTACCACCACCACAACTACCACCAAAACTACCCCCACTACCACCATCACCCAGACAATCAACAAAGTCAGTAGCAGCGTCAGACACTGGAGCCGCTAGCTGACACGAAGCTGTCAGCACCAGCTGACATGAAGCTGTCAGCACCAGCTAACAGCTCAGTGATCATCACTAGCATAACCACAGCCGGAGATAACATTTGCGAGATGCTTGCTAAACCCATAGGGGCCATACGGAGCTCATACAGATTTGCCTCAGAAATGGGGAGGCTAACAATTTCCTCGAATCAAGAACCCTCCATCAGGATCAACTACTCGAGGCTTAGGCTCTTAATCCAGTGAACTGGAGCTACCCTTGCCTGTCCTTGGATCAGACTTGATTGCTTCCCCTCTCCAAGACGCTCTGTGACCCCGATGGATTTAGCGCTTTTTTATTAATATTATTTTTAGTGTCGTTTCAATTTACGATATTACTGCCGCGATATTTTTAAAGATTTGATTGTGTATGTTTGTATGTCAGCTTTAATACACCACCTGGTGGCACGATGAAGTATTAAAGCTGTGTATTCAATACACATGCAGTGGTGTGTATGTGTGTGTGTGTCCTTGTGGAACCTAGTACTGGTCCTTGTGGAACCCAGTACCAGCTCTTGTGGAACCCAGTATTAGTCCTTATGGAACCCAGTACCAGCTCTTGTGGAACCCAGTATTAGTCCTTATGGAACCTAGTACCAGCTCTTGTGGAACCCAGTATTAGTCCTTATGGAACCCATCTCGTCACACTCGGCCATTCCGACACCTCTTCTCGGACAATAACTCCCTGTTTCTTTCGTGTTAAGTATTCCTTGATCAACTGTCGTCTGTTATTCCTGCCTCCTCTAGTTTTTGTCCCAGTCTCTTGTGTGGTACTACAACGAACGCCTTCATATAGTCCCAAAATATACAGTCCACCCATCACTCTCTCTCATTCCTAACTTTCGTTTTCCCCTCATTGAACTCTAGAAGATTTGCGAGACAGGATTTGCCTTCTTTAAAATCGTGTTCTATGTTTATGAATTCTCTTCTTTCTAAGTGCTTCACTAATCTTATAATCGTCTCCATAACCTTACAATGCATGGCAGTGATATTAATTTGTTGTGCTACCTGTCTGTCCCTTTTATAATATTTGGAAAAGGTTCACTGTTGTCCAGGTATCAGGCGGCTACCCTGCTTCAGTTGGCTTGTTGAAGATCGCTGCTAGTGGTTCACATAGTTCTCCTCTTCCCTCTTTCAGAACCCACAGAGAGATGCTGCCTCCGGGAAATCTAGCTCACCCAGTAATTACTTCACCTCACCTCCCGTTGTGTGCACTGTGTCCAGTGCTCGTTGGTGCAACCTTCCACACTTTGACTCCCTGGCAATCTTCTAATTCCGCTGAGAATATCTGCCTAAGTCTTTTGCTCAGCTCCTATCAGAGTTCCTGGTCATTCGTAGTTCCTTCTTTCCTTCCTTCACCAGCCTTATTTCTGGAGCCTTCACAGTTACTTTCTTGCTGGTGTGGCTATACGGTAACTTTGGTTTAGATCTGGCTTTCTATACTATGTCATAATCAAATTGTCATTCAGCCTTTCTTCTTACTCACGTGTATTCATTTCTGACTCTCCTGCTTGCTTCTCTGGTATTCTTTGCTTTATATATTTATTCCGTGCTTTTGCACTTTTAGCTTTTGCTTCCCTGCACCTGCGGGTGAACCATGGACTTACTCTGTTCTTGCCTATGCTTCTCCTCCTGTGTATGAATTTCTCTTCTGCTTCCCGGCACTTTCCAGCCACATACTCCATTTCAGTCACTGTATCACTGTATTTCCATGTAGCTCCCTCTCTCATGGCTCTACCACTTAGAAATCACCTTTATTCCCAGTCTGCATTTCTCTAAAAATTCACTTCCACAAGGCATTCACACCTCAGCACTGCACGGTCGGTGGCACTCTGGGGCCTCTCATATTCAATGTTCCTTACATCAGCGTCACTTAGGGTGAACACATGGTCCAGCCTCGCTGGTGCGCCTCCTCCTCTCTTTCTAGT
Source organism: Cherax quadricarinatus (assembly GCF_026875155.1). Lineage (NCBI taxonomy): Eukaryota > Metazoa > Arthropoda > Malacostraca > Decapoda > Parastacidae > Cherax > Cherax quadricarinatus. The sequence continues at coordinate 20,308,105 of NC_069462.1, read as the reverse complement.
TATGTCCCTGACATGCTGACTCATGAAGTTTTCCATCGCCACCTCCAACACCTTAGCTTTCAACGTATCTGGTCCTCCGTGTGGCTCCAGCTTTTCCCAGTTTATTTCCTCATGGTTAAAGTCTCCTGTGACCAACAGTGTCGTACTGCCCATGTGGACTCTTCTAGCTGCCTCTGCTGTGCTCACCGTAGCTCTGTTGTTGTCATCATAATCCTACCTTGGCCTCCTGCTGTTTAATGGTGGGTTATACATCACTGTTATTAACACCATGGTTCCCCCCTTCCCCTTTTAATGTAGTCCTTTGATCTCTCTCTGAGTACTCCACTCATCCCAAGATTCCACTGGTTTCTGATTAGCAACGACACTCCTCCACCTCATCTTTTCTTTTCTCCCATTTCTCATTATTTGCTATTTTTCTGGGAAGATCGTGTGTATTATCATATCCTTGATCATAGTCTCTGTGTCTAGGTATACTTCCACTATCCTCTCTTTCCATTCGTCACTCCTATTTGTTATCCCATCTGTATTTTAACACCACACTTTCAGTTCTTTCTCTTACTGTGCTCTGTTGTTCGGGTTCCAGTTCTGAAGGCTGGATGTAAGTGTGTGTGTGTGTGTGTGTGTTAGAGAGAGAGAGAGAGAGAGAGAGAGAGAGAGAGAGAGAGAGAGAGAGAGAGAGAGAGAGAGAGAGAGAGAGAGAGAGAGAGAGAGAGAGAGAGAGAGAGAGAGAGAGAGAGACAGACAGACAGACAGACAGAGAGAAATTCTCTCCCCTTCACTTCCTCAAAACTCCATCTTTCTCTCTCTTTATAAAAACTAATTTTAAATTCCCCCCCAGAAACTGCATTTTATCCACACCTTCCTCACTCGGCCTATGAATCGACCTCAAGATTGCCTCGACTCACTCAATTCACAGATAAGGTCGATCTTATTTTTACAAAAGGGTGAGGGACTCGACAATGAAGTTGGACCTCTGGAAGTTGAACCCGCCTTCTCTTCAGCTAATGATAACTTCATTTGTCGCCCATTCAGGCACGAAGCTGTGTTTTGATTGGCTGTAGAGGACGAAGCTCCTCTGAATGGCTCTAGGGGTGCGAAGCTGTTTTGATTGGCTTTAAGGGACCAAACAGTATTCTGATGGGTTCTGAGGGAACGAAGCTGGTTCTGATTAACTCTAGCCTACCCTAATCTAGCTTAGTCTAATTTAACCTAAACTAACCTAACCTAGCTGGAACCACAACACACAATACCGTGACTGCAACAAGCATACCACACAATACCGTGACAGTAACAAGCATAACACACAACACCGTGACTGCAACAAGCATACCACACAATACCGTGACTGCAAAAAGCATAGCACACAATACCGTGACTACAACAATCACAACTAGCTCACAGTTTAGAAAGGCAATCTCGGGCGATGTTTAGGTCCTTCGTGACTCGATAAGGGTCTAGGACGGGGCGAAACATCGTATGTAGTGCCCTCTCTCAATGCTACTTTAAAATGTCAAGTTCCACAGTTGAATGAGACAAGGAGACGTGAATCTTACTTTTGATTGGGTGAATCCTGACAAAGTCTTACCAATCAGAGAGAGAGAAGCAATACTCACATAGCTGCTGATGACACAGTGGTCGTGTGAGGGGTTGTGAATCCAACAACTGTGTCGTTCCAAGGCGCCAGAGGTGATCTACACACATAACCACACATACACACACACACACACACACACACGCACACACACACATCGCGTTACACACGTGTATTGACCAAAATAGGTTTTCAATACACAGAAGAGAAAATGGCCTCAGTATCATGGTACCTCACATCTTAATATCCGGCTCCAGCTGAACCTATTTTCTCCTTCATGATTTCAATTTTTTTTCAATTTTTTTCTGGTTACAACGAGTGTATGTATATATATATATATATATATATATATATATATATATATATATATATATATATGTCGTGCCGAATATGTAAAACTGGTCAATTAGCAAGAACTCATTTAAAATTAAGTCCTTTCTAAAAAAAATTCTTATACGTTTAAAGATATATTTTTTTCATTAATGTTAATGTAAAAAATTTTAATTTTGCTCCAAATGAATTTTAGAAAACTTACCTAACCTTATTATAACAAGAAGAATATATTTTAGACTAACCCAACTAAATATATTTTAGATTTGTTTACAATAATTTAATAATAAACAAAGACAGTGAAATATATTTTTTTCGTTAGGTTCAGAATGATTTTGGCGAAATTATTGCATACACAAATTTTCACTTGTCCTATATGGCAAGATGAGCGTTGCTATTTAAGCCAAGATCGCAAGTTCTGCCTATTCGGCACGACATATATATATATATATATATATATATATATATATATATATATATATATATATATATATATATATATATATACATATATAAATGTTTATTTCCAAAATCAACAAATCGCCTTTTTATCCTTTTCAGAATGATGGATTCCCCTCCTCAGAGAAAATTTACTCATCTCTCTTGGCTAAGTACTTTTCTAACAATTGTGTCCAAACAACTATGTGTTTATCACCTTGAAATATATTCTTTTAATTCACGTCCTCGTTTGAGTAAAAAAATTATAATTTCCAGCTTTGAATTCTATCTAGTTAACCCGTTTATCAGTTTCTTCTTACATAATTGTGCTTTAACAGGCTTTGAGCTACAGCTCCTGGGTCTCGCAACTTAATTCTCCAATCTTGTGAATTCTTTCATACCTGTTCCTAAATCTGTGTACGAAATTTGCTTCAACTACCGTTCTACTTGGTTTCATTTGCTGCTTTGGCACTGAGGACGATTTCTGATCGTGCTTCGCTTCCTGTCTTCTTTTTATCCTTCCAAGCTGCATGACCTTGAGCATATTCAGGTTAAAGTTGAACACTTACTTGTTTAATCGCCGTTGAAACATTTTTAAGTCTTCCTGAAGGCTGCCTCTATTTTCTGATGTTTGTGTTCTCGTTAATTTTACACATCTGCAAATATAAACACGTGTGAGCCTTTCTCGTTTGTTATGTTGTTTACGCATGTGAGGAACAGCAGCGGCCCCAGTACTCATCCTTTGGGAATCAAAAAGATTTCCTCTCATACTGCCATACGTTTGTTGAACTGGTGTGGTGATACTGGAACACTGTAAAAAGCAACATGTGCACAAAATAAGACAATAACGAAAAGCTGCGCTACGAGTAGTTTCTTCAATCCTAATGAAGAAACCACTCGTGGCGAAACGTTTTCTTGTTAAGGTTTTCAATCTGCGTATACATGTCTCTTTCCACAAGTGTCTTCCGTCTTTCAGGTCCTCCTTGAGCCAATTGTGGACCCTCCCACTGCACCCAGGCAACAAGCAGTGTCAAGTGTTGTCTTGCAGTCCAAGAATATGCAGTCCACACAGCCCCTACCTTTCTTGCTTTATCACAGTAGATTTGCATGGCATTCCATAGGGTCGTCAGAGAGGACCCCTTCTCTCTCTCACTTTTCAATGACAAAGTCCCTCCTCTCCAGGTATTGTAGCACCATGCTGCTAGCAGGAAGCACCTCAGTGATACCAGCCTGTAACTCACCGCCTCATACCTCTCCCACTTCCTAAACATAGGAATAACACTGGCTGAAGAAGTCCAGCTATCCATCCGGTAGCCGTCGCATATTTGGTGACTTGAAGATTTTTGCTGTGCGCTCACACAGCGCCCCTGCTCCTTCCATTAGTACCCATGTATTGCCAGGTCCCTTGTCTATGTTGAAGATGGTATAAAATACCGACATGTTGATGATTAAGACACATGTGCAACAGTTCAGCTCCATTTAGCTGAACTCTTCTCCAGGCTGAGGAACTGATCACCTCAAATACTTTTTATTCAAGGTTGATGGACTGATTACATCATCTTCATTTCACTACTACACCTGCTGCCTCTGTATTTGACTGAAGAAGCCTACTGTATAGGTGAAACGTTTCAACATTAACGATACCCAACTGCTGCACACGTGTCTTAATCATCACGTCCCTTGTACTTTGCCTGCAGTTCCTTTAGATTCTCTATCACTTTCTCCTTTCTTGTGCAGATATCTTCCGCTTTGGGTTAATCTCTCCTGGTTCCTGTGTTTCCTGTTATCATTGTGTGTCTATCACTTTGAATATTCTCTTTAGTTTTTCACATATCTTCGTATTGTCTACCATCAGTGTTCCTCTTTCCTTCTTCAGTCTTATCTCTGGCTCCTTCAGCTCTTCCTATAACATTTATATTATATTATACAGATATCAGTCACACTTATCTAATAAATCTGCAAACCTTATTATTGAGTAATTACCTTCATATAGTTGAATTTCATATTCGATTTCGTCTAAACCTGATTCGTTTTGAGTGAATATTACGTCAAGTCTTGCTGGTTCATCCTCATCTCTCATTCCTTTAATCTTACTTCACTTGTTGGATTAATGTTTCTCTATGCTGCCTCCACATTTCTATTCCTCAGTGTGGTTTAAAAAATTTCCCAACAATTTTATCTTATATATCTCGTTTTTGTCGTTTATGTTAAGCGCTAAACCCTTGTGGATCACTCAGCGCAAGACGTGATGGAGGCTTGATCCTCCGTCTGCTGAGCGCTAACTAGATGGGCTTCTTATTTGTACTCAACTATTTTCTGATATACAGTGGAACCCTGGTGCTTGAACTTAACTGGTTCCTAGCTGGTGTTGGAACTGCGAAAAGTTCGATGTCCGAAACAGCATTTCCCAGGCTTTAATTAAAGCCAAGGGGAAGCGCTAAACCCGTAGGATTATGCAGCACAAAATTGTTCAGACTCCGGTTTGTTCGAGGTCCGATACATTCGAACACCGAGGTTCCACTATATCTCATACTCAGCAGCTTATGCTCTGTGCTGTTGCTTCGAATTGCCTTCCTTATATCCCATTCTTAGCCTCCTGGTATCTGTTAGAGTTTCATATCACTGATGTCATCAATGGTCTCTTCTCTCGTCACTTTTCCTACTGTGTATTCTTTGTATTCTCTACTGTTCATGTTTTTCAGTTTCTCGAGCCTTAAGTAGTTTTTTTCCATCAGAGTTTTTCTTCGTCTCCTCTGTTTTCCCTTTTTTGGTCACCATGTGATATCCTCTGGGGAAAATGCATTAGTTATTTGTCCACATGAGTTTGGTCTCTTTAATAACCATGATACCTGGTTCATCCTTTGTTGTTATAGTCTTCCTTTGCTCGCCTCGCTTGTTAGAGATGCAATCAGCATTTGTACAGCACTTTTTGTTGCGTCTGCATTTGCTGAGTAGTCTAATTTGTTCTGTCATCTAGACTTCTTTTTCCTTTTTTTTCCTGTCTCAATCCCTTCTATATCCCTCTCTTCTATATATGGTCCAAGTTGGACCGAAACGTAGTCATGAACTTCTACGTGCGCGTTATTTGTGTATTGTACTAGGTGTGGGTAATGTTGTTGGGCAATTGAGGCCTTTGAAAGATGGAATGTTGGAGGATTATGGATATCCAGTTGTAGGGTGGAGAAATATATAAGAGGAGAGATTTTGAGGGGAAGGCGTGGGAAAGGCTGAGACTGGAAGCTATGATAGGAAAACTAGTAGAGATATGGTTTTGATATATATATACATATATATAATATATATATATATATATATATATTATATATATATATATAATATATATATATATATATATATATATATATATATATATATATATATATATATATTATATAATATATTATATATATATATTATATATATATATACATATATATATATACATATATATATATATATATATATATATATATATATTTATATATATATATATATATATATATATATATATATATATATATATGTCGTGCCGAATATGTAAAACTGACCAATTAGCAAGAACTCATTTAAAATTAAGTCTTTTCTGAATTTTTCTTTTATACGTTTAAAGATATATTTTTTCATTAATGTTAATGAAAAAAATTTAATTTTGCATCAAAAGAATCTTAGAAAACTTACCTAACCTTGTTATAACAAGAACAATTTATTTTAGCCTAACCCAACTAAATATATTTTAAATATGTTTACAATAATTTAGTACTAAACAAACACAATCAAATATATTTTTTTCGTTAGGTTCAGAATGATTTTGGCGAAATTATTGCATACACAAATTTTCACTTGTCCTATATGGCAAGATGAGCGTTGCTATTTAAGCCAAGATCGCAAGTTCTGCCTATTCGGCACGACATATATATATACATATGAGGAGCGTGAAGGTGTGAGGTAGAACTGGGTATAGTCTCTGGTGGGATGAGGCAGCAGAGGAGGCTGTAGCCAGGGTAAATATTGGCTGCGACTTGGTTGAATCCAGTTCAACCAACAACAACTTTAGTTTCAGCTTTAAAGTTTACAGGTTCTGCTCTGTTCGACGGTAGTTTCGTCCCCCCCCCCTCCCCCATCCTTATTCACAAGATTTGTTCTGTTTTATGATCGGTTTATCACATACTTATAACTTTCCACGAGTTCTTTTCTTTCTCTGTTCAGTCTTGTTCCTTCTTTGTTCAATGTGGCTGTAACATACTTTAACAAATTTGGCTCTGTATTTCATATAATTTTTTTAATTGCCTCTTCTCTTTTTCTACTGCTTTCTGGTTTTATTCCATTCTAATGCTCATGTTCAATTCTCTGATTTCTTTCCTTGGGTTTTTCTGTTATTTTTTTCACTCTTGTTATAGTTCCGTTCCCTTGCATTGTCTGCTGTACCCTATGTTTCGAGGGTAATTATCCGCTGTATGTCCGGTTACAGAAGCAGAGTTTATCTTGCTAGTGTCCAGTCTTCACTCTTTTAATGTTTTCTGTAAGTTCTTTTAGTTTTAAGTTGTCCTTCTGGATGTTACTTGAACAGTCTTATACTAATGTGTGTGTGTGTGTGTGTGTGTGTGTGTGTGTGTGTGTGTGTGTGTGTGTGTGTGTGTGTACTTACCTAATTGTGATTGCACGGGTCGAGTCACAGTGTGTGTGTGTGTGTGTGTGACAACACCTCAGTGAAAAATAGTAGAACATAAATACCTAAATACTTTCATGTATTAGTCACACCATCTTCAGTGGAATTAGAGAAGAAGTATGGAGGAAAGCATATTTTAGAGCAATCTAAGGAAGGTCAAAGTCCCCACATGAACTGATTTGGAAGAAAAGAAATGTAACTGGTAATTATCTTAAGTCACAAAGAATTTCATGCCAATGACTAGCTCAAAACATGTATTTTGCAAGTAATATTTGTAATAACTCTCAACTAACAACTCTCTTGTCCAACGTATTATAATATTAGACAATAAAATATTACCCCAACACAGACACGAGTATTCAAGGTTGTCAGTAAGGTTAATATCAATGTTGGAGGCGCATTACCTGGCTTTTGTTTTATAATACACTAAAATACTACTGTCATACTCCCTATTTCCAATAGACCCACCAGTCAAAAGTGCACATTTCTGGCCGTAACTGCATTATGTTAAGTCAAAAATACTACTGTCATACCCCTTAAAATTTATAATACAATGACTAACATTAATCGAACTTGAAAAAGGGAAGTAAACAATGTAACCAGACACCATTATATTTTAAAAAAGGCTAACTCAAAAAAAATGCTAAAATTGCTGTCCACTGTCTTAATCAACCTAAGGAAGTTAATACACATTCCAAAACAAGCCACAAAAAAACAAACAAAGAGAGGCTCTTCACTGGTCTTAACTAACCGTGCATCTCCCCACCATTCCTGAAGAGCTAACGAGGGACTGTTTTGGGGTCGACAGCGCGGGGAGGTCGGGCGGCCGGAGCCATCATGGGGGCAGTGAAGGAGTGGCTCACAACATGCCGGGAGTCGCGCAAGCTTATCCTCGTCATTGTTGCCATCGCTCTCCTCCTCGACAACATGCTCCTGACCACCGTAGGTAGGTGCTGCCTTGCTGTCAGAGCCTCCGAAGGTAAGTAGGTTGATTGCATCCCCTGTTGTAGATTCCTGACCACCGCAGGTAAGTACCTCTGTTGTCAACGACTTCGAAGATAAGCAAGTTAGTAGCATCTCCTGTCGTAGGTTCCTGACCACTGTAGGTAGGTACGAAGGTGCTGCCCTGCCGTCAGAGCCTCCGAAGGTAGATAGGTTAACTGCATCCCCTGTCGTAGGCTCCTGACCACCGTAAGTAAGTGGGTCTTCGTTGTCAGCGACTTCGAAGGTAGCCTAGGCCTACCACAAGCTTCTATTTATCATTATTAAGTCAACATCGTCAGCGCCTATGACTGACGGATTCCCTGCCGCTGCTTGGAGAGGCGTAGGTCCCCGGGAGTGGGGACTGTCCCCCGCTCCTTTTCCATTCTCCTTTATCTTTCCCCTTTCCCTCACCCCTTTTCTCCTATTCCTACACCACTCTCCCCTAAAGGGAGGTTCCTTGATGCTGGTGAGGGGCTCTTGATCCAGGGCACTGGACCTGTCATCCCCCTTCCTTGGGGATAAACTTGATTACCTCCTGTTCTCCTCGGACTCTATATGACCCGTAATTTACCTCTCCTTCGTCAGTAGAATAATAATCTTTCATCGTCAACATCTTTATTCGCTTCCCCCCTCTCTCTCTCTCCAGTCTATCCTTATCAAATTTCATTCACATATTTCCCTCTCCTTCATTGTTCCTTCTATCTTTTACGTCGCCTGTTCCTCTATCCTTCCTTCTCCAACTTTTTCCCTTTTCTCTAACCTCTCTTCCATCTCCTACGTCACTTTTTTGTCTTCTGCCACTGCTCTCTCTCCATCGTGTCCCTTCCCTCCCTTCTACACTGCCTCACCCCTCAGTAGCCCTGATCAGGGACGTCATGGAGATACCTCACTCTCTCTCTCTCTCTCTCTCTCCTTTTTTTTTTACAGGGTTTAACAAGGATGGGTTTACAGGTTAAGGATTCCTAACTTTATTGGCAGGCTAAGAGCTGTTACCTACATCAGCTCATTTGAAAGCATTTTTGTTGTTATGAGACATACAAGTAGGGAACAGGATGAAGTTGGAGCCATCTGTGGGCCAGCATTTTCATTTGATCAACTGACTTTATCTCGTTGACATCATTATGCTGTACGAATGTGTTCCATACACGAATCATCCTGGGTATATATGATCTCAGATGGAGTGATGTTCTGGAGATGGGCACAGCCAGAGTGAAGTTGCTGCTTTCTGCCCGTCTTGTGGCATAAAAGCTTGTTTCACGCTGTCCTCGAAGTGGATCCAATACACAAATAACCCGCACATAAAAGGTGACTTTGTCAATGGTCCAAGTCAGACCGAAACGTCGTCGTAAGCTTCTCTCTTTTATGTGCGGGTTATTTGTGTATCGTTCCAGTCACGGTATTGTGCCTTTTTGTTATTTATAAGTGAATCCAAGTGTGGTACTTTGACAATATTGGCCTTGTACATAACAGTAAGGCCACCCACATCCCTCCTGTGTTGAAGGCTCTGCTGTACATGTGTCTCTACCTCTCTATACTTCAACAGTTCTTAGTCTCGCAGACAACGGATGCAAGATGGAGCCTGCAGCAGTCTTGACCTCTCCACGTAGGTATGGAGTCCCGTATCGTGTTTCAGTTCCCCCATAACTTAGTTAATATTGCCAGGACACTAGCAGCTTCCGCTACAAAGAACATAAAGTCATCAGTGCCATGGTTGGAAGCGTTCACCTAAAAACCCACACTTATGAGAGAAACCTTGTGATGACGTTTCGGTCCCTCCTGGACCGATGTCAGGTCGGTCATGAGGTTCCTCTTCTAAGCGCGAGGTTCCTCTCCTAAGCGATTCCAAGCTGAGGGACTGATTACCTCAAACTCCTTCTCATCTTCAACCATTCTTCTTTGTCCTGGACTGATGAAGCCACAGTGTGGCGAAACGTTTCCACACCAAAGATATCAAAGTTTTGCACTTGTGTGTAATGTAACAACTTGTCGGTTTTCTGAACCAATTATCAACAACATTCAGACCACATCGTATGATCAACACTTTAAATCACGAAATAAATTACTTTTGGCAATGATTTAGGGCAAACTGTCCTACCCGGTGAATCAGATAAGAAATTCCCATATACTTCTCCCTCTTACCCGCGTTTATTTCGTCTCTTTCAGTTCCCATCATCCCTAAATACCTGTACATCTTACGCCACCCCAACGCCACGGCCCCAGCTCCAGTAGACACCACCACCATCACCAACGCCACCACCACCACCACCACCCCAATACCACCTGCACTCATCCCACGGTATGGTAAGTACCACTAGTAGTTATTCAGTGGGAAACTTGTGATAGTTAACCAGAATACAGTGGACTCCCGGTTTTTGAACTTAATTGGTTCCTAGGTGGTGTTGGAACTGCGAAAAGTTCGATGTCCGAAATTAAAGCCTGGGAAATACTGTTTGGAACATTAAATTGCGTTTGTTATAATAAGGTTAGGTAAGTTTTCTAAAGTGCTTTTGTACAAAGTTATTAATTTTTATATTAACATAAATGAAAAAAAGAATATCTTCATCGAACTTTTCGCAGTTCCACCACCACCTAGGCTGATAATTTTCAGCCTCACACACTGGAGGATGTTGAACTGACACTTCCAAAAGTCTCTGAGAGTTAGGTCAGTGTCATAGGTAACTTCAAAGCAATTTTAAAACAGGGCTTTCCTGTCAAGTTTTCTTACAACTGAATTTTAAACAAGTCAGCGTGTTCCGACTCCACGAAAACGTTCAAAGAGCTGATGAATTTTTTCTGAACAACTGTTAAGACTCCGGTTTGTTCGAGGTCCAGAACGTTCGAACACCTGGATTTACGTATGTACAATTCAGACTTAAATACGCTGAGTCCAGCTGTATTAACCCAATACTAGGATTTGTAGTTACAGTAAGATGGATTTGTTCAGGCATTGTGTATTTATCAGATGCACTGTGCAACTGACGTGTGTACGTACATGCTGTGCAATGACGTGTACGTATTGTGGCAACTGACGTGTGTCGTCATGCTGTGCATGAGTGTGTAGTAAAATCTGTGCAACTGACGTGTGATACATGCTGTTAAACTGACGTGTGTACGTACATGCTTTTCAACTGACGTGTTACTACGGCTGTACATGACGTAACGTACATGCTGTTCAACTGACGTGTGTACGTACATGCTGTTCAACTGACGTGTGTACGTACATGCTGTTCAACTGACGTGTTTACATACATGCTGTACAACTGACGTACGTACATGCTGTACAACTGACGTACGTACATGCTGTACAACTGACGTACGTACATGCTGTACAACTGACGTGCCTATATGCTGACGCTGTCACCAGTTCGTCAGCAATGATCAAAATACAAAAAAATAGACCTAATTTCAATTTGTTTTTGTAACTCAAAAATCTTACACTGGAGGCTAATTTAGATTTCGGCATCGACGTCAACAAAATTTAATTAATAATAATAATAAAAATTTAATTAATAATAATAATAATAATAATAATAATAATAATGATAATAGCAATAACAGCATTCTTTACCTCAGAATCAGATTGTTGTCCAGAGTGGCTGAGATTTAGATTTAGATTTAGATTTAGATTTAGATTTAGATTTAAAAAGAAGTTTGGTAGCAATCAATATATTTTTTGTTCATGACGTTATAAAAATTAAAAAAAGAGAATTCATGGACCTATGCATATACATATGCATAAACCTGTTCTAGGCAGGATATACATATATACATGTATACACTGATAGTATATTTAAGCACTATCTTAGGAATTAAGGTATTCTTGACTGATGGTTAACTATCTTGCAAGCGTAACGTAGTCGATAGACTTCAAACCCAATTAATAAGCAACCAGCCAGATTCATTTTCATTATTTTTTTGAAGATACGTTGTTTGTCACAAGGCAAACCTACATTAATGATAGTTAGGCAATTTGTTTGCTCTAACTACTGTAGAGCTAGTTAATGTCTTATAAGCGAAATGGCCCTCTAGCAAGGCCAATGCTTCTTTCTTGTTGTCTTTGACACAGTTAGAAGTAGTTAGTTAGTTAGCCTATAGTTATCTTTCCACCTCTTATAATGAGTTAAGTTCAACCCGAAAATAAAGAATTTTTTTTTTTTTAAGGTCTAGTTTTATAGTGTGGTCGTTGGTGCGTAACGAGCCGTGACTTGTCTGCCACAGAAGGGTGTGCGCCGTGTCCGTGTGCATGGGAGGAAGGGGGTGACACCACCCAAGAAACCACCCCTACACTACCCCCGACAACCACGCCTCGCTGCCCCCACCCGCCACCCGTCGCTGAGCAAGGTGAGTTTCTCCCCACCTCTGCCCCCCACCCAGGGGGGTCATGTGATAGTAACTCCAGCGCTGCTGGAACAAAACCTTTGAAGCTGCCGTAGTTACTGAACCTTTAATGAAATTCTTGACGATCTCCTCATTACCCAACTGAAGTTTCCCAGTTCAGACTTATATAATTTCTTCTCCCATGCTACTTACGCACGTTATACTTCCTTCTCCCAGACACCCTGCTTGGGAGAGGAAGTACAGACACTGTTCCGTCCAACTACCACACATCACCCACCCAGTACATCCACCACACATCACCCACCAGTACAACCACCACACTCACCACCCAGTACATCCCCCACAAACCCTCACCCACCCGTACATCCACCACACATTACCCACCGTACTTTCCCAACCCCACATTTCCCACCCATGTACACCCCCACCATCACCCCATCTTCCACATCACCCAAGTACATCCACCACAAAATACCACCAGTACATTCCACCACACATCACCCACCCAGTACATCACCCACATTACCCACCCAGTAAATCCACACATCACACCTCACACCCCCTTCACCACCCTATCACTCTACCACCAGTTCTTTCCCCCACCATCACCCACCTACATACCAAAACATCACCCACCGTACATCCACCAACATCACCACCCAGTACAATCCACCAACATCACCCCCCCAGTACATCCACCACACTCACCCACCCAGTACATCCACCACACATCACCCACCCAGTACATCCACCACACATCACCCCCAGTACTCCACCACACATCACCCACCCAGTACCCCCACCACCACATCACCACCCAGTCACCACCCACTCACCCCCCAGTACCCCCACCCAATACTCACCAGTCCACCCCCACAATCACCCACCCAGTACCACCACCAACATCACCCCCCAGTACCACCCACCCCAATTCACACCCCGTTTCCACCACCACACATCACCCACCCCGTACACCACCCAATCACCCCCATTTCCACCATACATCACCACCCAGTACCCACCAACCCCATCACCCACCTACACCAACACACATCACCCAGTACCACCCAAAACATCACCCACCCAGTCCCACAAACATCACCCCTAGTTACCCCAACACATCACCCACCCCGTACCAAACCCCAAACCACCCTAGTACCCATCACCACACATCACCCACCAGTACCACCACCACACATCACCCACCCCGTCCACCCCCCCCCACATACCACCCAGTACCACCCCTACACATCACCATACTCACCCCAAGTACCACCACCACAATCACTCCCCAAATACCACCACCAACATCCCACCCAGTAAAACCACCACACATCACCCACCCAGTACCACCACCAACATCACCCAGTTTCCACCACCACATTTACCCACCAGTACACCCCCACACATCACCCACCCAGTACCCCCACCAACATTACCCCCCAGTACCACCACCACACATCCCCACCCAGTACCACCACCACACCATCACCCACCCAGTACCACCACCACCATCACCCCCCAGTCCACCACACACATCACCCACCCAATTACCACCACCACACATCACCACCGGTACCAAAACACACACATCACCACCCAGTACCACCACACATCACCACCCAGTCCACCAAAACACATTTACCCCCAGTACCAACACCCCCATCACCACCCATTACCAACACCACACATCACCACTCCACCTACCAACACAATCATCACCACCCAGTACCCACCACACATCACCCACCCAATACCACCACACACACCACCCAATACCAACCACCAAACATCACCACCCAGCACCAACCCACAAATCACCACCTCAGTACCCCACCACACATCGCCACCCAATACCACCACAACAAACGCCACCCAGTACCAACACCACACACCACCACAGTACCCCCACCCCAATCAACCACCCATCACCACACACATTTCCACTTCTCCCTCACAGAAACACAGACCTCTCAACAAGGAATTCCTCAAAAATGATCCTCCAACTTCTCAGCTGACCAACCACACCCAGGCAACCCCCACAGCACAGCAAGAGAACAGCCCGCCACACGAACACTCCAAAAGTTACGCACATGGAATCACGAAACTTGGTAACGAAACGTGGAAGGGTTTATACTTCCAAACCGTCAGTTGTCACCACCCCCCTTATCGTCCCTAACCCCAATAACTGAAGGTACATGTCCCAATGAACGTGGGGGAAAGGGTTAGCACCCCTGGAAATGAGTACAGGGTTCTTCACGCACGTGGCGGAGTTTTAAAATAAAAACTGCAAAGTGGCACAGGTGGGACATTCACTCCCAGGGTAAAAAACCTAATTGAACTTATTGTAACACTGCCATATTAAACCCCTTCATCTAAAATTTTTAAACTGACTTACCATGGGTCCTAACCCCATCCGTACCGTGGTTTGAGGTTAGGTTGTCTTACGAGGAAGGAAAGGATTGAGGTTGGGTTAGGTCTAGGAAGGGGAGCGGTTGAGGTCGGGTCAAAAACAACAATATTATGAACGCTGCTGATTCTGCAAAGTATAAATTTCAAGCCTCTAAATAGATCATATTTAAAACGTGATCATTAAGGTATGTAAGGGAATTTCAGGTCATCCCAAATCCGGTCCAAGTGACTAGTTGCATTCCTCCTAAAAAAGTGCTATCTAATCTATTACAAGTCATTGTAACAACCATTTAGTCTACTGTTACATGACACTGTAACAACCACTTTGTTTACTGCTACATGCCACTGTAACAACCATTTAGTTTACTGTTACATGTCACTGTAACAACGACTTACTCTACTGTTACAGGTCACTGTAACAGCCACTTACTCTACTATTTTTCACTTAAAAGCCTGGAACAATCACTGGCTTGTGATATGCTCCTACAAGCCAGTCAGTACTGCAATATTGCTTACATAAATTCTCATTGCTCCTCTCTCTCTCTCTCTCTCTCTCTCTCTCTCTCTCTCTCTCTCTCTCTCTCTCTCTCTCTCTCTCTCTCTCTCTCTCACTAACAATAAGAAATAAATCCATATAGAACAAACGTGTCAATCTCGGCATTACATTTACAATTATTTTGCAAAATTTTCGTGACTTAGGTTTTTTCTACAACTATGAAAAGAAACTGAAAACCACTGGAATTTGTTTTGGATGGAACACAAAACGAGATACTATAACTAATTCAAAATTGAAAATTCAGCAAAAAATCTGCATCTAGCAGAGGTTTGCGATGACGTTTGGGTCCTTCATTGTCAAGAAGCGCTGAGGCGACTTAAAGCTAAACAAATACGAATGGGAAAAAGAGATTAATGGAACTAGATACAAGAATGATAAAAAGATAAGTAGAAGGAGAGAGAGAAGACACACAGATGCCACACAACACACCACACACACCACACACACCACACCACCCACCACACAACACCACACACACACACCCACAACACATACACAACCACACACTCACAACACACACACACACACTACCACACACACACACACACACACACACACAACACATACACTACACAGCATCACACACACACCACACTACACACACACACACTACACACACACACGAAACATATATACACATCACACAGTCACACACACATCACACACACCACAACACACACAACACAATCACACACTATCACACCATACTCAACATTCCCTTAACATTCGACCGCATTTCCACCTCAGCTCCCCTCACTTCCTCTCACTTCCCCTCAGCGTTCAACTCTCCCCTCTGCCTTCCTGTCCCTCATCGCCTCCAGCATACTGATGAGGGCCACCGAGATGATCTTCGCTTTATTGCACTAGCGGATCTGCTGTCAGAAAATACTTTGCTATTAGTGATGATGAAAGTGTGTGTGTGTGTGTGTGTGTGTGTGTGTGTGTGTGTGTGTGTGTGTGTGTGTGTGTGTGTGTGTGTGTGTGTGTGTGTTGTGTGTGTTTGTGTGTTTGTGTGTTGTGTGTGTGTGTGTGTTTGTGTGTGTGTGTGTTTGTGTGTATGTGTGTGTGTTTGTGTGTGTTTGTGTGTGTGGGGTGTTATGTGTGTTTGTGTGTGTGTGTTTGTGTGTGTGTGTGTGTACTCACCTAGTTGTACTCACCTAGTTGAGGTTGCGGGGGTCGAGTCCGAGCTCCTGGCCCCGCCTCTTCACTGATCGCTACTAGGTCACTCTCCCTGAGCCGTGAGCTTTATCATACCTCTGCTTAAAGCTATGTATGGATCCTGCCTCCACTACATCACTTCCCAAACTATTCCACTTACTGACTACTCTGTGGCTGAAGAAATACTTCCTAACATCCCTGTGATTCATCTGTGTCTTCAGCTTCCAACTGTGTCCCCTTGTTACTGTGTCCAATCTCTGGAACATCCTGTCTTTGTCCACCTTGTCAATTCCTCTCAGTATTTTGTATGTCGTTATCATGTCCCCCCTATCTCTCCTGTCCTCCAGTGTCGTCAGGTTGATTTCCCTTAACCTCTCCTCGTAGGACATACCTATTAGCTCTGGGACTAGTCTTGTTGCAAACCTTTGCACTTTCTCTAGTTTCTTTACGTGCTTGACTAGGTGTGGGTTCCAAACTGGTGCCGCATACTCCAATATGGGCCTAACGTACACGGTGTACAGGGTCCTGAATGATTCCTTATTAAGATGTCGGAATGCTGTTCTGAGGTTTGCTAGGCGCCCATATGCTGCAGCAGTTATTTGGTTGATGTGAGGTTTGTAGTCTCTGGCCCCCTAGACTGTACTCCGTCTGCGGTCTTCTTTGCCCTTCCCCAATCTTCATGACTTTGCACTTGGTGGGATTAAACTCCAGGAGCCAATTGCTGGACCAGGTCTGCAGCCTGTCCAGATCCCTTTGTAGTTCTGCCTGGTCTTCGATCGAGTGAATTCTTCTCATCAACTTCACGTCATCTGCAAACAGGGACACCTCAGAATCTATTTCTTCCGTCATGTCGTTCACAAATACCAGAAACAGCACTGGTCCTAGGACTGACCCCTGTGGGACCCCGCTGGTCACAGGTGCCCACTCTGACACCTCGCCACGTACCATGACTCGCTGCTGTTTTCCTGTCAAGTATTCCCTGATCCATTGTAGTGCCTTCCCTGTTATCCCTGCTTGGTCCTCCAGTTTTTGCACCAATCTCTTGTGTGGAACTGTGTCAAAAGCCTTCTTGCAGTCCAAGAAAATGCAATCCACCCACCCCTCTCTCTCTTGTCTTACTGCTGTCACCATGTCATAGAACTCCAGTAGGTTTGTGACACAGGATTTCCCGTCCCTGAAACCATGTTGGCTGCTGTTGATGAGATCGTTCCTTTCTAGGTGTTCCACCACTCTTCTCCTGATAATCTTCTCCATGATTTTGCATACTATACATGTCAGTGACACTGGTCTGTAGTTTAATGCTTCATGTCTGTCTCCTTTTTTAAAGATTGGAACTACATTTGCTGTCTTCCATGCCTCAGGCAATCTCCCTGTTTCGATAGATGTATTGAAATTATTGTTGTTAGGGGTACACATAGTGCCTCTGCTCCCTCTCTCAATACCCATGGGGAGATGTTATCTGGCCCCATTGCCTTTGAGGTATCTAGTTCACTCAGAAGCCTCTTCACTTCTTCTCGGTTGTGTGCACTGTGTCCAGCACATGGTGGTGTGCCCCACCTCTCCGTCTTTCTGGAGCCCCTTCTGTCTCCTCTGTGAACACTTCTTTGAATCTCTTGTTGAGTTCCTCACATACTTCACGGTCATTTCTTGTTGTCTCTCCTCCTTCCTTCCTTAGCCTGATTACCTGGTCCTTGACTGTTGTTTTCCTCCTGATGTGGCTGTACAACAGTTTCGGGTCAGATTTGGCTTTCGCTGCTATGTCATTTTCATTATTGTCTTTGGGCCCCCCTTCTAATCTGTGCATATTCGTTTCTGGCTCTACGACTGCTCTCCTTATTCTCCTGAGTCCTTTGCCTTCTATATTTCTTCCATTCCCTAGCACACTTGGTTTTTGCCTCCCTGCACCTTTGGGTAAACCATGGGCTCATCCTAGCTTTTTCATTATTCCTGTTACCCTTGGGTACAAACCTCTCCTCAGCCTCCTTGCATTTTGTTGCTACATATTCCATCATCTCATTAACTGGCTTCCCTGCCAGTTCTCTGTCCCACTGAACCCCGTTCAGGAAGTTCCTCATTCCTATGTAGTCCCCTTTCTTGTAGTTTGGCTTCATTCGACCTGGCCTTCCTGCTTCTCCCTCCACTTGTAACTCTACTGTGTATTCGAAGCTTAAAACCACATGGTCACTGGCCCCAAGGGGTCTTTCATATGTGATGTCCTCGATATCTGCACTACTCAAGGTGAATACTAAGTCCAGCCTTGCTGGTTCATCCTCTCCTCTCTCTCTTGTAGTGTCCCTTACGTGTTGGTACATGAAGTTTTCCAGTACCACCTCCATCATCTTAGCCCTCCATGTATCTTGGCCCCCATGTGGGTCCAAGTTCTCCCAATCGATCTCCTTGTGGTTAAAGTCACCCATGATCAGGAGCTTTGCCCTGCATGCATGAGTTTGTGTGTGTGTGTGTGTGTGTGTGTGTGTGTGTGTGTGTGTGTGTGTGTGTGTGTGTGTGTGTGTGTGTGTGTGTGTGTGTGTGTGTGTTGTGTTTGTGTGTGTGTGTGTTTGTGTGTGTGTTGTGTGTGCGTGTGTGTGTGTGTGTTTGTGTGTGTGTGTGTGTGTGTGTGTGTGTGTGTTTTGTGTGTGTTGTGTGTGTGTGTGTTTGTGTGTGTGTGTGTGATGTGTGTGTGTGTGTGTGGTGTGTGTGTGTGTGTGTTGTGTGTGTGTGTGTGTGTGTGTGTGTGTGTGTGTGCGTGTGTGGTGTGTTCGTGTTCTCTATTCCATTTACACTCTCTGGGAGTGCAGATGAGAGAGAAAAAGAGATGTGAATGAGTGGAGAGAAATAAGTGAGAATAGAGAGAAAGACTGGACTGATAAGAGGAGAGAGTGAGAGAGAAAGAGAATATTGGGAAATGTAGGGAGAAGGGGAGAAAGAGATGATGTAGGTAACAGCTCTTAGCTTGTCATTAAAGTTAGAAATCCTTAACTCGCAAACAGCTTGTCAATAAAGCTAGGGATCCTTTAACCTAACCTCGTCTAACCCTGAGAGATAGAGATGGCGAAAGAAGACAGAGAAGAGAAAATTCTCTCTCTTTCCCTCTCCTCCCCCATAACCCCTGGTGTCCCCTCACTCTCACGAGGTTCTAGCCCCATAAAATGGGGTGTAATATTTTGCTGGGAACCCCGACATTCCCACTCGTGACCCCGGGAATGAGGGAAGCTGGAATCTTGGAATGCTTGGAATAACTGGCATTCCCGTAGTGCCATTCCTGGCACCAACAAGTGGGAGGTGACGGTGTGGGAGGGAGGGAGGGGGGGGGTGTTGGTGAGTGGGTGGGGGTGCTGGTGAGTGAGAGATGCTGGTGAATGGGGGTGCTAGTGAGTGGCAGGTGCTGGTGAGTGGGATGTAGGAGAGTGTGAGGTACTGGTGAGCGGGAGGTGCAGGTGAGTGGGAAGTACTGGTAAGTGGGAGGTGCTGGTGAGTGGGAGGTACTGGTGAGCGGGAGGTACTGGTGAGCGGGAGGTTCTGGTGAGTGGGAGGTGCTGGTGAGTGGGATGTGCTGATGAGTGGGAGGCGCTAGTGAGTGGGAGGTGCAGGTGAGTGGGAGGTGCTGGTGAGTGGGAGGTACTGGTGAGTGGGAGGTACTGGTGAGTGGGAGGTGCTGGGGGTTGGGGAGGTGCTTGTGAGTGGGAGATACTGGTGAGTGGGAGTACTGGTGATTGGGGGGTTTGGCAGGTGAGTGGGAGTGTGCGGGTGAGTGGGGAGGTACTGGTGAGCGATAGGTGCTGGTGAGGGGAGGTACTGGGGGGTGGTAGGTGCTGGTGAGATGGGAGGTATGGTGATGGGAGAGTGCTGGTGAGTGGGAGTGATGGGATGGGAGGTGATGGTGAGTGGAAGTACTTGTGAGTGGGGGTGCTGGTGAGTGGAGGTTACTGTGACGATAGGTGCAGTGAGTGGGAGGTACGGTGAGTGGGAGTGCTGGTGAGGGAGGTACTAGTGAGTGGGAGGTGTTGGTGAGTGGGTGGGGGTGCTGGTGAGTGGGAGGTGCTGGACGATAGGGGTGCTGGCGAGTGGAGAGTGCTGGTGAGTGGGAGTGTGGTAGTGGGAGGTACTGGTGAGTCGGGAGGTGCGGTGAGTGGGAGGTGCTGGTAGTGGGAGTGCTGGTGAGTGGGAGGTACTGGTGAGTGGGAGGTGACTGGTGAGTGGGAGGTACTGGTGAGTGGGAGGTGCTGGTGAGTGGGAGTGCTGATGAGTGGGAGGGCTGTGGGAGTGCTGAGTGGAGGTGCAGGTGAGTGGGAGGTCTGGTGAGTGGGAGGTCTGGTGAGTGGGAGGTACTGGTGAGTGGGAGGTGCTGGTGAGTGGGAGGTAATGGTGAGTGGGGGGGTGGGAGGTATGGAAGGAGTGTGGAGTGGGAGTACTGGCGAGTGGGAGGTACTGGTGAGTGGGAGGTGCTGGTGAGTGGAGGTACTGGCGAGTGGGAGGTGCTGGTGAGTGGATCTGCGAGTGGAGGTACTGTGATGGGAGGTATGGCGAGTGAGGTCTGGTGAGTGGGAGGTACTGGGAGTGGGAGGTACCGGGTGAGTGGGAGGTACTGGTGAGTGGGAGGTGCTGGTGAGTGGGAGGACTGGTGAGTGTACGTACTGTGTGGAGGTGCTGGTGAGTGGGAGGTAGCTGGTGAGTGGGAGGTACTGGGAGTGGGAGGTACTGGTGAGTGGGAGGTACTGGCTGAGTGGGAGGTGCTGGTGAATGGGAGGTACTGGCGAGTGGGAGGTGCTGGTGAGTGGGAGGTACTGGCGAGTGGGAGGTACTGGTGAGTGGGAGGTACTGGCGAGTGGGAGGTGCTGGTGAGTGGGAGGTACTGGCGAGTGGGAGGTGCTGGTGAGTGGGAGGTGGTGGTGAGTGGGAGGTACTGGTGAGTGGGAGGTACTGGTGAGTGGGAGGTGCTTGTGAGTGGGAGGTGCTGGTGAGTGGGAGGTACTTGTGAGTGGGAGGTGCTGGTGAGTGGGAGGTGCTGGTGAGTGGGAGGTGCTTGTGAGTGGGAGGTACTGGTGAGTGGCAGGTGCTGTGGTGGATGCTTGTGAGTGGATTGGAGAGTGGGGTGCTGAGTGGGAGGTGCTTGTGAGTGGGAGGTGCTGGTGAGTGGGAGGTGCTGGTGAGTGGGAGGTACTGGTGAGTGGGAGGTACTGGTGAGTGGGAGGTGCTGGTGAGTGGGAGGTGCGGGAGGGAGATACTGGTGAGTGGGAGGTACTGTGAGTGGAGGTCGGTGAGTGGAGGTATGGTGAGTGGGAGGTACTGGTGAGTGGGAGGTGCTGGTGAGTGGGAGGTACTGGTGAGTGGGAGGTGCTGGTGAGTGGGTACTGTGTGGGAGTCTGGTGAGTGGGAGGTGCTGGTGATGGGAGTGCGGGGTGAGGTGCTGGTGAGTGGGAGATGGTGGTAACCATCCATGGCCACTGATACATCTTCATACAACAACAACAGCATTAATAACAACAATAAGAAAAATAAAACATTAACAACACAAACAATAACTAACGACAAGAACATTAACATTAATAACAACAATAACATTAGCAACAACAGCGGTAAACCCGTATGGGCAATACAGATCCTGGCCAACAAGAGGAAACCAGGTTTGATATGAGGTAGGGAGTAGCTCCAATCCCTTGGATCAAGTGCTCCGCCCCTCTCTTTCCTGCATGATAGAAATTCGTATACATACCGAGGGGAGTGCTTGTGTGTATACCAATGTGTGTGTGTGTGTGTGTGTGTTATATATATATATATATAATATAATAAATATATATTATATAATATATATATATATATATATATAAATATATAATATATATATATATATATATATATATATAAATATATATATATATATATATAATATATATATTATATATATATATATATATATATATATATATAATATATATAATATATATATATATATATATATATATATATATATATATATATATATATAATATATATATATAATAATATATATTAATATATAATATATAATATATATATTATATATATACACTGTGTGATGTGTGTACATGGGAGTGTGAGCACATGGAGGTTGTGATATGAGGTTATATTACACTGGAGGGTGTGTTACACTGGGAGTTGATTACTAGTGTATGTGCAATTGAAGTTGTGCACACTGGAAGTGTGTGTACACTGTGAATGGTGTGTGTCACTGGGAGGTGTGTGTACACTGGGAGTGTGTGTACACTGGGAGGTGTGTGTACAACTGGAGGTGTGTGTACACTGGGGAGGTGGTGTCACTGGGAGGTGTGTGTACACTGGGATGTGTGTGTGGTACACTGGGTGGTGTGTGTACATTAGGAAGGTGTGTGTGCACTGGGAGGATGTGTGTACACTGGGAGTTGTGTACACTGGGAGGTGTGTGTACAATGGGAGGTGTGTTTACACTGGGAGGTTGTGTGTACACTGGGTGGTGTGTGTACACTGGGAGGTGTGTGTACACTGGGAGGTGTGTACACTGGGTGGTGTGTGTCCACTGGGAGGTGTGTGTACACTGGGAGGTGTGTGCACACTGGGAGGTGTGTGTACATTGGAAGGTGTGTGTACACTGGGAGGTGTGTGTACACTGGGAGGTGTGTCCACTGGGAGGTGTGTGTGCACTGGGAAGTGTGTGCACACTGGGAAGTGTGTGTACACTAGGAAGTGTGTGTGCACTGGGAGGTGTGTGTACACTGGGAAGTGTGTGTACACTGGGAGGTGTGTGTACAATGGGAGGTGTGTGTACACTGGGAGGTGTGTGTACACTGGGAGGTGTGTGTACACTGGGATGTGTGTGTGTGTACACTGGGTGGTGTGTGTACATTGGAAGGTGTGTGTACACTGGGAGATGTGTGTACACTGGGAGTGTGTACACTGGGAGGTGTGTGTTCACTAGGAGGTGTGTTTACACTGGGTGGTGTGTGTACACTGGGTGGTGTGTGTACACTGGGAGGTGTGTGTACACTGGGAGGTGTGTACACTGGGTGGTGTGTGTCCACTGGGAGGTGTGTGTACACTGGGAGGTGTGAACACTGGGTGGTGTGTGTACATTGGAAGGTGTGTGTGTACACTGGGAGATGTGTGTACACTGGGAGTGTGTACACTTGGAGGTGTGTGTTCACTGGGAGGTGTGTACACTGGGTGGTGTGTGTACACTGGGAGGTGTGTGTCCACTGGGAGGTGTGTGTCCACTGGGAGGTGTGTACACTGGGTGGTGTGTGTACACTGGGTGGTGTGTGTACACTGGGTGGTGTGTGTACACTGGGAGGTGTGTGTCCACTGGGAGGTGTGTGTCCACTGGGAGGTGTGTACACTGGGTGGTGTGTGTACACTGGGTGGTGTGTGTACACTGGGTGGTGTGTGTACACTGGGAGGAGTGTGTACACTTGGAGGTGTGTGTACACTGGGTGGTGTGTGTACACTGGGTGGTGTGTGTACACTGGGTGGTGTGTGTACATTGGGAAGTATGTGTACACTGTGTGGTGTGTGTACACCGGGAGGAGTGTGTACACTGGGAGGAGTGTGTACACTGGGAGGAGTGTGTACACTGGGAGGAGTGTGTACACTGTGTGGTGTGTGTACGCTGGGTGGTGTGTGTACCCTAGGTAGTGTGTGTACAATGGGAGGAGTGTGTACACTGTGTGGTGTGTGTACACTGGGAAGTGTGTGTACGCTGGGAGGTGTGTGTACACTGTGTGGTGTGTGTACACTGGGAGGAGTGTGTACACTGTGTGGTGTGTGTACACTGGGAGGTGTGTCTACACTGGGAGGTGTGCGTACACTGTGTGGTGTGTGTACACTGTGTGGTGTGTACACTGGGAGGAGTGTGTACACTGTGGTGTGTGTACACTGGGAGATGTGTGTACACTGTGTGGTGTGTGTGTACACTGGGAGGTGTGTGTACACTGTGTGGTGTGTGTACACTGTGGTGAGTGTACACTGGGAGATGTGTATACACTGTGTGGTGTGTGTACACTGGGAGGTGTGTGTACACTGTATGGTGTGTGTACACTGTGTGGTGTGTGTACACTGTGTGGTGTGTATACACTGGGAGGTGTGTGTACACTGTGTGGTGTGTGTACACTGTGTGGTGTGTTTACACTGTGTGGTGTGTGTACACTGTGTGGTGTGTGTACACTGGGAGGTGTGTGTATACTGTTTGGTGTGTGTACACTGGGAGGTGTGTGTAGACTGTGTGGTGTGTACACTGGGAGGTGTGTTTACACTGTGTGGTGTGTGTACACTGGGAGGTGTGTGTACACTGTGTGGTGTGTATACACTGTGTGGTGTGTATATACTGGGAGGTGTGTGTACACTGTGTGGTGTGTGTACACTGTGTGGTGTGTGTACACTGGGAGGTGTGTGTACACTGGGAGGAGTGTGTACACTGTGTGGTGTGTGTACACTGGGAAGTGTGTGTATGCTGGGAGGTGTGTATACACTGTGGTGTGCGTACACTGGGAGGAGTGTGTACACTGTGTGGTGTGTGTACACTGGGAGGTGTGTGTACACTGTATGGTGTGTGTACACTGTGTGGTGTGTATACACTGGGAGGACTGTGTACACTGTGTGGTGTGTGTACACTGTGTGGTGTGTGTACACTGTGTGGTGTGTGTGTACACTGTGGTGTGTGTACACTGGGAGGTGTGTGTACACTGTGGTGTGTGTACACTGTGTGGTGTGTGTACACTGTGTGGTGTGTGTACACTGGGAGGTGTGTGTACACTGTGGTGTGTGTACACTGTGTGGTGTGTGTACACTGTGTGGTGTGTGTACATTGTGTGGTGTGTGTACACTGGGAGGTGTGTACTCTGTGTGGTGTGTGTACACTGTGTGGTGTGTGTACACTGTGTGGTGTGTGTACACTGTGTGGTGTGTATACACTGGGAGGTGTGTGTACACTGGGAGGTGTGTGTACACTGTGTGGTGTGTGTACACTGTGGTGTGTGTACACTGGGAGGTGTGCGTACACTGTGTGGTGTGTGTACACTGGGAGGTGTGTGTATACTGTGTGGTGTGTGTACACTGGGAGGGGTGTGTACACTGTGTGGTGTGTACACTGGGAGGTGTGTGTACACTGTGTGGTGTGTGTACACAGGGAGGTGTGTGTACACTGTGTGGTGTGTATACACTGGGAGGTGTGCGTACACTGTGTGGTGTGTGTACACTGTGTGGAGTGTGTACACTGGGAGGTGTGTGTACACTGTGTGGTGTGTACACTGGGAGGTGTGTGTACACTGTGTGGTGTGTGTACACTGTGGTGTGTGTACACTGTGGTGTGTGTACACTGGGAGGTGTGCGTACACTGGGAGGTGTGTGTATACTGTGTGTACACTGGGAGGTGTGTGTATACTGTGTGTACACTGGGAGGCATGTGTACACTGTGTGGTGTGTGTACAGTGTGGTGTGTGTACACTGGGAGGTGTGTGTACACTGTGTGGTGTGTGTACACTGGGAGGTGTGTGTCCACTGTGTGGTGTGTGTACACTGGGAGGTGTGTGTACACTGTGTGGTGTGTGTACACTCGGAGGTGTGTGTACACTGTGTGGTGTGTGTACACTGGGAGGTGTGTGTACACTGTGTGGTGTGTGTACACTGGGAGGTGTGTGTACACTTTGTGGTGTGTGTACACTGGGAGGTGTGTGTCCACTGTGTGGTGTGTGTAGACTGGGAGGTGTGTGCACACTGTGTGGTGTGTGTAGACTGGGAGGTGTGTGTCCACTGTGTGGTGTGTGTAGACAGGGAGGTGTGTGTACACTGTGTGGTGTGTGTAGACTGGGAGGTGTGTGTCCACTGTGTGGTGTGTGTAGACTGGGAGGTGTGTGTACACTGTGTGGTGTGTGTACACTGGGAGGTGTGTGTACACTGTGTGGTGTGTGTACACTGGGAGGTGTGTGTACACTGTGTGGTGTGTGTAGACTGGGAGGTGTGTGTACACTGTGTGGTGTGTGTACACTGGGAGGTGTGTGTACACTGTGTGGTGTGTGTAGACTGGGAGGTGTGTGTCCACTGTGTGGTGTGTGTAGACTGGAGGTGTGTGTCCACTGTGTGGTGTGTGTTAGACTGGGAGGTGTGTGTACACTGTGTGGTGTGTGTATAGACTGGGAGGTGTGTGTCCACTGTGTGGTGTGTGTAGACTGGGAGGTGTGTGTACACTGTGTGGTGTGTGTAGACTGGGAGGTGTGTGTACACTGTGTGGTGTGTGTAGACTGGAGGTGTGTGTACACTGTGTGGTGTGTGTACACTGGGAGGTGTGTGTACGCTGGTGGTGTGTGTAGACTGGAGGTGTGTGTACACTGTGTGGTGTGTGTAGACTGGGAGGTGTGTGTCCACTGTGTGGTGTGTGTAGACTGGGAGGTGTGTGTTACACTGTGTGGTGTGTGTAGACTGGGAGGTGTGTGTACACTGTGTGGTGTGTGTAGACTGGGAGGTGTGTGTACACTGTGTGGTGTGTGTACACTGGGAGGTGTGTGTACACTGTGTGGTGTGTGTAGACTGGGAGGTGTGTGTACACTGTGTGGTGTGTGTAGACTGGGAGGTGTGTGTTCCACTGTGTGGTGTGTGTAGACTGGGAGGTGTGTGTACACTGTGTGGTGTGTGTAGACTGGGAGGTGTGTGTCCACTGTGTGGTGTGTGTAGACTGGGAGGTGTGTGTACACTGTGTGTTGTGTGTAGACTGGGAGGTGTGTGTACACTGTGTGGTGTGTGTAGACTGGGAGGTGTGTGTCCACTGCATGGTGTGTGTAGACTGGAGGTGTGTGTACACATGTGTGGTGTGTGTAGACTGGGAGGTGTGTGTCCACTGTGTGGTGTGTGTAGACTGGGAGGTGTGTGTACACTGTGTGGTGTGTGTAGACTGGGAGGTGTGTGTACACTGTGTGTAGACTGGGAGGTGTGTGTACACTGTGTGGTGTGTGTAGACTGGGAGGTGTGTGTACACTGTGTGGTGTGTGTACACTGGGAGGTGTGTGTCCACAGTGTGGTGTGTGTACACTGTGTGGTGTGTGTACACTGGGAGGTGTGTGTCCACAGTGTGGTGTGTGTACACTGTGTTGTGTGTGTACACTGTGTGGTGTGTGTACACTGTGTGGTGTGTGTACACTGTGTGGTGTGTGTACACTGGGAGGTGTGTCCACAGTGTGTTGTGTGTACACTGTGTGGTGTGTGTACACTGGGAGGTGTGTGTCCAGTGTGGTGTGTGTACACTGTGGTGTGTACACTGGGAGGTGTGTGTCCACAGTGTGGTGTGTGTACACTGGGAGGTGTGTGTCCACAGTGTGGTGTGTGTCCACAGTGTGGTGTGTGTACACTGTGTGGTGGTGTACACTGTGTGGTGTGTACACTGTGTGGTGTGTGTACACTGTGTGGTGTGTGTACACTGGGAGGTGTGTGTCCACAGTGTGGTGTGTCCACTGTGTGGTGTGTGTACACTGTGTGGTGTGTGTACACTGGGAGGTGTGTGTCCACAGTGTGGTGTGTCCACTGTGTGGTGTGTGTAGACTGGGAGGTGTGTGTACACGTGTGGTGTTGTGTCCACTGTGTGGTGTGTGTAGACTGGGAGGTGTGTGTACACTGTGTGGTGTGTGTACACTGTGTGGTGTGTGTACACTGTGTGGTGTGTGTAGACTGGGAGGTGTGTGTCCACTGTGTGGTGTGTGTACACTGAGTGGTGTGTGTGCACTGTTTGGTGTGTGTAGACTGGGAGGTGTGTGTCCACTGTGTGGTGTGTGTACACTGTGTGGTGTGTGTGCACTGTGTGGTGTGTGTACACTGTGTGGTGTGTGTACACTGTGTGGTGTGTGTACACTGTGTGGTGTGTGTACACTGTGTGGTGTGTGTAGACTGGGAGGTGTGTGTCCACAGTGTGGTGTGTGTACACTGTGTGGTGTGTGTACACTGTGTGGTGTGTACACTGTGTGGTGTGTGTACACTGTGTGGTGTGTGTACACTGGGAGGTGTGTGTCCACAGTGTGGTGTGTCCACTGTGTGGTGTGTGTACACTGTGTGGTGTGTGTACACTGGGAGGTGTGTGTCCACAGTGTGGTGTGTCCACTGTGTGGTGTGTGTAGACTGGGAGGTGTGTGTACACTGTGTGGTGTGTGTACACTGTGTGGTGTGTGTAGACTGGGAGGTGTGTGTCTCCACTGTGTGGTGTGTGTACACTGTGTGTGTGTACACTGTGTGGTGTGTGTACACTGTGTGTGTGTGTAGACTGGAGGTGTGTGTCCACTGTGTGGTGTGTGTACACTGTGTGGTGTGTGTAGACTGGGAGGTGTGTGTCCACAGTGTGGTGTGTGTACACTGTGTGGTGTGTACACTGTGTGGTGTGTACACTGTGTGGTGTTGTACACTGTGTGGTGTGTGTACACTGGGAGGTGTGTGTCCACAGTGTGGGTGTGTCCACTGTGTGGTGTGTGTACCTGTGTGGTGTGTGTTACACTGGGAGGTGTGTGTCACAGGTGGTGTGTCCACTGTGTGGTGTGTGTAGACTGGGAGGTGTGTGTACACTGTGTGGTGTGTGTACACTGTGTGGTGTGTGTAGACTGGGAGGTGTGTGTCCACTGTGTGGTGTGTGTACACTGTGTGGTGTGTGTACACTGTGTGGTGTGTGTAACACTGTGTGGTGTGTGTAGACTGGGAGGTGTGTGTCCACTGTGGTGTGTGTGTACACTGTGTGGGGTGTGTGTAGACTGGGAGGTGTGTGTCCACAGTGTGGTGTGTGTACACTGTGTGGTGTGTGTACACTGTGTGGTGTGTGTACACTGTGTGGTGTGTGTACACTGGGAGGTGTGTGTCCACAGTGTGGTGTGTCCACTGTGTGGTGTGTGTACACTGTGTGGTGTGTGTACACTGGGAGGTGTGTGTCCACAGTGTGGTGTGTCCACTGTGTGGTGTGTGTAGACTGGGAGGTGTGTGTACACTGTGTGGTGTGTGTACACTGTGTGGTGTGTGTAGACTGGGAGGTGTGTGTCCACTGTGTGGTGTGTGTACACTGTGTGGTGTGTGTACACTGTGTGGTGTGTGTACACTTTGTGGTGTGTGTAGACTGGGAGGTGTGTGTCCACTGTGTGGTGTGTGTACACTGTGTGGTGTGTGTAGACTGGGAGGTGTGTGTCCACTGTGTGGTGTGTGTACACGTGTGGTGTGTGTGCACTGTTTTGGTGTGTGTAGACTGGGAGGTGTGTGTCCACTGTGTGGTGTGTGTGCACTGTGTGGTGTGTGTAGACTGGGAGGTGTGTGTACACTGTGTGGTGTGTGTACACTGTGTGGTGTGTGTAGACTGGGGTGTGTGTCCACTGTGTGGTGTGTGTACACTGTGTGGTGTGTGTACACTGTGTGGTGTGTGTACACTGTGTGGTGTGTGTAGTACTGTGAGGTGTGTGTCCACTGTGTGGTGTGTGTACACTGTGTGGTGTGTGTAGACTGGGAGGTGTGTGTCCACAGTGTGGTGTGTGTACACTGTGTGGTGTGTGTACACTGTGTGGTGTGTACACTGTGTGGTGTGTGTACACTGTGTGGTGTGTGTACACTGGGAGGTGTGTGTCCACAGTGTGGTGTGTCCACTGTGTGGTGTGTGTACACTGTGTGGTGTGTGTACACTGGGAGGTGTGTGTCCACAGTGTGGTGTGTCCACTGTGTGGTGTGTGTAGACTGGGAGGTGTGTGTACACTGTGTGGTGTGTGTACACTGTGTGGTGTGTGTAGACTGGGAGGTGTGTGTCCACTGTGTGGTGTGTGTACACTGTGTGGTGTGTGTACACTGTGTGGTGTGTGTACACTGTGTGGTGTGTGTAGACTGGGAGGTGTGTGTCCACTGTGTGGTGTGTGTGTACACTGTGTGGTGTGTGTAGACTGGGAGGTGTGTGTCCACTGTGTGGTGTGTGTACACTGTGTGGTGTGTGTGCACTGTTTGGTGTGTGTAGACTGGGAGGTGTGTGTCCACTGTGTGGTGTGTGTGCACTGTGTGGTGTGTGTAGACTGGGAGGTGTGTGTACACTGTGTGGTGTGTGTACACTGTGTGGTGTGTGTGCACTGTGTGGTGTGTGTAGACTGGGAGGTGTGTGTACACTGTGTGGTGTGTGTACACTGTGTGGTGTGTGTGCACTGTGTGGTGTGTGTAGACTGGGAGGTGTGTGTACACTGTGTGGTGTGTGTACACTGTGGTGTGTGTACACTGTGTGGTGTGTGTAGACTGGGAGGTGTGTGTACACTGTGTGGTGTGTGTACACTGTGTGGTGTGTGTGCACTGTGTGGTGTGTGTAGACTGGGAGGTGTGTGTACACTGTGTGGTGTGTGTACACTGTGTGGTGTGTGTACACTGTGTGTGTGTGTGTAGACTGGGAGGTGTGTGTACACTGTGTGGTTGTGTACACTGTGTGGTGTGTGTGCACTGTGTGGTGTGTGTAGACTGGGAGGTGTGTGTACACTGTGTGGTGTGTGTCTCAGTGTATATACACCCAGAGTTCTGTTGTATATCAGTATACAACACTGACGGTTATCTCAGTGTATATACACTTCATCTCATCTCAAAAATCGTGTTTCCCAATTTCATTACCCATTCATTATTATGAATATTTATTTCCCCTATTTATCCACCCCCTAATTTTTTTATAACGCTTGTTTATTCATTATATTTTACTACGTATTTCTCTATTTACTCTCTTCTTTAATTTTTTCCATTCTTATTTTCATATGCCTTTTTTTCTCTTTTTTTCCTATGTCATATATTATTTTTTTAGTAAAATTTTCACATTTTCCTCTTTTCTTCTTCTATATTTATTCTGTTTTTCATTTTTTTCTTTTTTTTTATCTCTAATTTCTCATTTCTCCATTTATCTCCTATTTTCCTTCCCTATTTTTATCCCTTATCTCCTTTACTCCCTGTTTTATCTCCTACTTCCTATTTTCCCCTCTACCCCCTCTGTTCTCTGTTTATTCCATTGTTTATCATTATCTCCTGCTTTACTGCCAATTTTTACCCGTGCTCCTTTATCACTACTTCACGCTATTACCTACGTTTATTACTGATTCATGTACCGCCTCTCCCATTTATCAACACCCAGACATTTTTCCTATTATCTATATTTAATAATTAATGCCATTCTTCTAATACCCGTTTATCAATTCTCCCTTTCACCTTAGTTATTCCCATTCTTGTATCACCCATTTATCAGTTCTCAATTCTCCCTTTTAACTTAGTTATTCCCATTCTTGTATCACCCATTTATCAGTTCTCAATTCTCCCTTTTAACTTAGTTATTCCCATTCTTGTATCACCCATTTAGCAATACTCTGAGACAGTTTTCCCCCCATTACCCATCTTTGTCAGTTATCCCCAGGCCTGTATCACCCATCAATCTCCCAGAGAATGGGTCCTGAGGGCCCCATTCATCTGTTATGTTAATTTCTTCTTCGTGAAAATTCAATCGCTGAGTTTGACTTCTCTGGAAGAAGGAATGAGGGGAACTGAAGAAAGAGGGGGAAGAAGAGGGTGAGGAAGGGGCGGAGATGGGAAAGGAAGGGAGGAGAGGGAAGGAGGTGGAACAGAGAAGGGAAAAAAATGATGGGAGTAGTAATTAGAGGAGGAATAAAGAAGTGAATGGTAGGAGGAGAATAGGAAGGAGGAAGGAGAAGAGGGGGGAGATAGGAAGGTAGGAAAGGAAGATAAGAAAGGGATGGCAGAAAGAGAATAGAAAGGAGGGAGGAGGAACAGGAGGAAGATAGGAAAATGAGAAAAGAAGGAGGGAATGGTAGGAATAGAAATCCAGGGAGAAGGAGAAGGTGGAAATACAAGGAGACACAATGAGAAGAGAAGGATAAGAGATTGGGAAGGGGAAGTCAAGAGAAACAAGAGTAAAGAAGAATGAAAAAAAATATATACAAATGTAAGCAGGGGAAGAGGAAGGTGGTGAGGAAAGATGATGATAGAAAACGTGATTAGGAAAACGGTAAAGACAGGAGAGGAGAGCGAGAGGAGAATAAGAGGAAAGAGAGAGACAAGCACAGAATAACAAGAAGGAAAATCTGGGGAGAGACGATAATTAGGAAGAGAAACAAGTAAATAAAGGAAGTAGAGGAATAGGGAAGTAAGGAGATAGAGAAATAGGGAAGTAAGAAAGAGGGGAAAAAGAGAAGAGAGTGCGAGGAGACCGAGAAAATGGTGAAGATGGTAGGGTGTTGATTTCTTTTTTCAGGTCAGACTTAAGAAAATGGAACTTGAAAGAGACGATCACAGTGTTCACGACATCAAAGAACGGAAGCTCAGGGAGGTTAAAGTGTGTGTGTGAGTGTATGTGTGCGTGTGTGTGTGTGTGTGTGTGTGTGTGTGTGTGTGTGTGTGTGTGTGTGGTGTGTGTGTGTGTGTGTGTATTGTGTGTGTGTGTGTGTGTGTGTGTGTGTGTGTGTGTGTGTGTGTGTGTGTGTGTGTGTGTGTGTGTGTGCTGATACGGGAGTGTTTATTTTAAATCCAGTTTTACAAACTTCACATCACTAGCCACTCTAAACGCGTCAGTTGCATGTGCAATTGACCATGCAGTCCCGCTGTGAATACGTGATCACGCAATGCCACACTTCGATTTATTCACCTG
This sequence comes from Cherax quadricarinatus, assembly GCF_026875155.1. NCBI lineage: Eukaryota > Metazoa > Arthropoda > Malacostraca > Decapoda > Parastacidae > Cherax > Cherax quadricarinatus. Next base: position 20,275,011 of record NC_069462.1, on the reverse strand, counting down.
AGGAGTTGTAAAAGAGAGTAAATCTTGGGAGAGGACACAGACAAGACCACACACGAGAGTGAGGTTAACATCGCTAGCCCAGAAAACTGCGCTAGGGAAGGAAGCTGGAAGCTACAACACAAGGAATGGTGGAAGCACCAGTCATAGCAGCCATCACCTCAATCATTAACTGATGTCAGAAATAGAAGATGCAGAAATTAGGATGGAATTCAACTTTCTAAAATTTTCTCTTATACGTTTAAAGATATATTTTTTTCATTTATGTTAATGTAAAAATTAAGAATTTTGTGCCAAAAAAAAATTAGAAATCTTGTCTAACCTTATTATAACAAGCCCAATTTAATTTAGCCTAATCCAACTAAATATAATTTAGATAAGTTTACAATAATTTAATGATTAACAAATATAATAATATATATTTTTTCGTTAGGTTCAGAATGATTTTTGCGAAATTATTGTATGCACAAATTTTCTCTTCCCTTATTAGGAAAGAAGAGCGTTGCTATTTAAGCCAAAATCGCAAGTTTTACCTATTCGGCACGAATATATATATATATATATATATATATATATTATATATATATATATATATATATATATATATATATAATATATATATATATATAATATATATATATATATATATATATACACGCCTTCGAAACCTAACTTCAGTAACGCAAAAAATAAGTCTCTCTAATTATGAAAAAAGTGCTAAGGTATTATCGCCAAATTTCTCGATAGACTTTTCTTCAAAATTTTCGTCATTTTTCTCCAGGTTACGAAACTTTAAAGGAATTTTTCCCCCTAAATTATCGTCGTATTATTAGTCGCCATTGATCTCTTGATGCCTTTTAATGGCTCTCTCATTCTCTCTCCCGGTTCTTGATGCCTTTTAATTCTCTCTCTCTCTCTCAGTTCTTGATGCCTTTTAATGGCTCTCTCTTTCTCTCTCCCGGTTCTTGATGCCTTTTAATTCTCTCTCTCTCTCTCCCGGTTCTTGATGGCTTTAACTCTCGAGGCTCTTGATGACTTTAAATGGCTCTCTCCTGGCTGTAGATTCCTTTAATCTCTCTCTCCTGGCGGTCCCTCGCTAATTAAGTCGCCGTTTCTAATTGTAATTAACGGTAATTAACAGTAATGATGATAATGAGGCCATTTAAGCTTTTAGCAACTCTAAGAGTCTGACAGTCAGTCTGAAAGTCGGACAGTCAGTCTAAGAGTCTGACAGTCAGTCTGAGAGTCTGACAGTCAGTTTGAGAGTCTGACAGTCAGTTTGAGAGTCTGACAGTCAGTTTGAGAGTCTGACAGTCAGTTTGAGAGTCTGACAGTCAGTCTAAGAGTCTGACAGTCAGTCTGAGAGTCTGACAGTCAGTTTGAGAGTCTGACAGTCAGTCTAAGAGTCTGACAGTCAGTCTGAGAGTCTGACAGTCAGTTTGAGAGTCTGACAGTCAGTTTGAGAGTCTGACAGTCAGTTTGAGAGTCTGACAGTCAGTCTGAGAGTCTGACAGTCAGTCTGAGAGTCTGACAGTCAGTTTGAGAGTCTGACAGTCAGTTTGAGAGTCTGACAGTCAGTTTGAGAGTCTGACAGTCAATTTGAGAGTCTGACAGTCAGTTTGTCTCGTCACTGACCCTCCAGTAAGTTCAAGAGTTTTTTTTCATTTATCGTGGAAAATATCGGTGTATATACGTGGAGAGAGGTGTATGTTTCTCGGTATATACAGGGTGTTTCAAAGAGATAGACCCGTTCGTGAAACATACTGCTTGGAAATTGGGTCCATCATTTTGAAACACCTTGTACTTCGAGAGGTGTGTGTATCATTTTTTAGTATATATACACAAAGAGATGTGTATTTTCCGTGGTATACGCATTGAAAGAAGTATGTACTTTGGTGGTATTTACACCGAGAGTGTATATACCACCTCACAGAGTGAGTGCCATAGTGGCCCCTCACTCTACGTCATGGGCTGTCACTGATACCTTTGTCTTGCTTCAGAAAATTTCCCCTCATGTCTGTTGCTGTCTTGCAACAATGCACAGCGCCTGACGACGAACGAGAGCGCGAAAGATCCAGAGCTAAAGATCTCCATCCCCATGTGGCTTCTTCACTGTTAACATCCCCTGTTTACAAGTGTATTACTCTTAATTCTTTCAATAATAACTCTACCATACACTTTACCAGGTATACTCAACAGACTTATCCCCCTATAATTTTTGCACTCTCTTTTGTCCCCTTTGCCTTTATACAAAGGAACTATGCATGCTCTCTGCCAATCCCTAGGTACCTTACCCTCTTCCATACATTTATTAAATAATTGCACCAACCACTCCAAAACTATATCCCCACCTGCTTTTAACATTTCTATCTTTATCCCATCAATTCCGGCTGCCTTACCCCCTTTCATTTTACCTACTGCCTCACGAACTTCCCCCACACTCACAACTGGCTCTTCCTCACTCCTACAAGATGTTATTCCTCCTTGCCACTATACACGAAATCACAGCTTCCCTATCTTCATCAACATTTAACAATTCCTCAAAATATTCCCTCCATCTTTCCAATACCTCTAACTCTCCATTTAATAACTCTCCTCTCCTATTTTTAACTGACAAATCCATTTGTTCTCTAGGCTCCTTACTTGTTAATCTCACTCCAAAACTTTTTCTTATTTTCAACAAAATTTGTTGATAACATCTCACCCACTCTCTCATTTGCTCTCTTTTTACATTGCTTCACCACTCTCTTAACCTCTCTCTTTTTCTCCATATACTCTTCCCTCCTTGAATCACTTCTACTTTATAAAAACTTCTCATATGCTAACTTTTTCTCCCTTACTACCTTCTTTACATCTTCCACCAATCGCTCCTCTTCCCTCCTGCACCCATTTTTCCTGTAACCACAAACTTCTGCTGAACACTCTAACACTACATTTTTAAACCTACCCATACCTCTTCGACCCCATTGCCTATGCTCTCATTAGCCCATCTATCCTCCAATAGCTGTTTATATCTTACCCTAACTGCCTCTCTTTTAGTTTATAAACCTCACCTCTCTCTTCCCTGATGCTTCTATTCTCCTTGTATCCCATCTACCTTTTACTCTCAGTGTAGTTACAACTAGAAAGTGATCTGATATATCTGTAGCCCCTCTATAAACATGTACATCTGAAGTCTACTCAACAGTCTTTTATCTACCAATACATAATCCAACAAACTACTGTCATTTCGCCCTACATCGTATCTTGTATACTTATTTATCCTCTTTTTCTTAAAATATGTATTACCTATAACTAAACCCCTTTCTATACAAAGTTCAATCAAAGGGCTCCCATTATCATTTACACCTGGCACCCCAAACTTACCTACCACACCCTCTCTAAAAGTTTCTCCTACTTTAGCATTCAGGTCCCCTACCACAATTACTCTCTCACTTGGTTCAAAGGCTCCTATACATTCACTTAACATCTCCCAAAATCTCTCTCTCTCTACATTCCTCTCTTCTCCAGGTGCATACACGCTTATTATGACCACTTTTCGCATCCAACCTTTACTTTAATCCACATAATTCTTGAATTTACACATTCATATTCTCTTTTCTCCTTCCATAACTGATCCTTCAACATTACTGCTACCCCTTCCTTTGCTCTAACTCTCTCAGATACTCCAGATTTAATCCCATTTATTTCCCCCCACCGAAACTTCCCTACCCCCTTCAGCTTTGTTTCGCTTAGGGCCAGGACATCCAACTTCTTTTCATTCATAACATCAGCAATCATCTGTTTTCTTGTCATCCGCACTACATCCACGCACATTCAAGCATCCCAGTTTTATAAAGCTTTTCTTCTTCTCTTTTTTAGTAAATGTCTACAGGAGAAGGGGTTACTAGCCCATTGCTCCCACCATTTTAGTCGCCTCATACGACACGCATGGCTTACGGAGGAAAGATTCTTTTCCACTTCCCCATGGACAATAGAAGAAATAAAGAAGAACAAGAGCTATTTAGAAAAAGGAGAAAAACCTAGATGTATGTATATATATATATGCATGTGCGTGTCTGTGAAGTGTGACCAAAGTGTAAGTAGGAGTAGCAAGATATCCCTGTTATCTAGCGTGTTTATGAGACAGAAAAAGAAACCAGCAATCCTACCATCATGCAAAACAGTTACAGGTTTCTGTTTCACAGTCATCTGGCAGGACGGTAGTACTTCCCTGGGTGGTTGCTGTCTGGGTTTTATATCAGGTAATATGGCTGAAGATCTGTGGCAGTGTAGCCATGTTATTTCGTGTGTTGATTAATGTCATTATTCCACGTATTTTGAGCTACACTGGAATGGCAAAACAAACACTTTGTCCAACGTTTGGGTATCTTTTTTGTGGAAACGTGTCGCCAACCAGTGGCTTCTTCTGTCCAGTAAACAGAAGAAAAACGGTGGAGGATGACGAGAAGTTGGAAGTAATCAGTCCCTCAGCCTGCATGTATCTAGTCCATCATTGGTAAAATGCTGGATAAGTGTCTTATTTACTAACTTGTTGTATTTCTCAACCACCCATGCAAATTACAGTGGGATATTCACGTTAAATACGGGAGGAATATTCTGAAGGGGAATATTATGAGGAGGGATATTTTGAAGAAGAATATTGTGAAGAGGAATATATTGAAGAGGAATATTTTGAAGAGGAATATTGTGAAGAGGAATATCTTGGGTGTGTATGTCTCAGGAACAGCAAAAGAATATCGACGGAGGTTTACTCTAGGGAGACAGAGAAGGGAGAACAGTGATTGCTGGAGGGAGGGATATATATATATATATATATATATATATATATATATATATATATATATATATATATATATATATATATATATATATATATATATATATATATACCTTTAATATGTAGCTATATTATATTCATTTGGGTATCTTCATTGCCGAAACTGTTCGCCTGAGCACCAGCAGGAGGTTTCTTCAGTCAAATACAGGAGAATATAACACTGCAGTAAATTTGAGGTGATCAGTCCCTCAGTCTTAATTCACTGAAGATATTAGGAGCTGCACTGATGACTCCTGTGACTGGAGAGGCTAGACTGATCCTATGACTGGAGAGGCTAGACTGATCCTATGACTGGAGAGGCTAGACTGATCCTATGACTGGAGAGGCTAGACTGATCCTATGACTGGAGAGGCTAGACTGATCCTATGACTGGAGAGGCTAGACTGATCCTATGACTGGAGAGGCTAGACTGATCCTATGACTGGAGAGGCTAGACTGATCCTATGACTGGAGAGGCTAGACTGATCCTACGACTGGTGAGGCTAGACTGATCCTATGACTGGAGAGGCTAGACTGATCCTATGACTGGAGAGGCTAGACTGATCCTATGACTGGAGAGGCTAGACTGATCCTATGACTGGAGAGGCTAGACTGATCCTATGACTGGAGAGGCTAGACTGATCCTATGACTGGACAGGCTAGACTGATCCTATAACTGGAGAGGCTAGACTGATCCTAAGACTGGAGAGTCAAGACTGATCATGAGATCATAAACGAGGCACCTGTAAGAGAATTTTTGCCGTAAGAACGACCTTGGCAACCATGAGAGATCCTCATGCACGGGACTGCCTATTGACTCTCCCTAATTTCTTCCCTGTAATAATGTTGGTAGAATTACCGACAATATGTAAAGTAAAAGGACACAAGTGCAACTAATGTGACATTTTATTGTGGCAACGTTTCGCTCTCCAGGAGCTCCTGGAGAGCGAAACGTTGCCACAATAAAATGTCACATTAGTTGCACTTGTGTCCTTTTACTTTACATAATTTCTTCCCTGACAAGCGTTTAGATACTCATTCCACTCACTAGTCTACACCACTGAAGAACACATGAGAATAAAACCTGTACCACTGACTAGTCAAACACAAGCGCGGAGGGAAGGGGGGCCAAGAGAGCTATTTTCAAATGGTAATTTAACAAAAATCTGTGTCTGGGTTTCCCTTACATCTGCCTCAACACTTGCAATAATCCTGGGCGATGATAATTCCTGAGTAATCGTCGGAATCCTCGAGTAATCTCCGGAATACCAGTGTAATCGCCTGAATCTTCATAATAATCGCCATAATTTAACAATCGCCATAATATGAGTGTAACCCAATCCCATAACTGTGATCACAATATGCCAAATCTGAGAGTAATCACAAACCGCAAAGCACCTAATAACAGTGCTGATCGTCTCCTTTACTTTACATATTCATCTCCTACAGGTCTCTTATCTCACTTTCCAATTACTAGTCCTACACCATGTCTAGGCAATAAAACTGTACCACTGACTGTCAACACACGCGAGAAGAGGCCAAGACGAGCAATGTACAAATGTAGCAGTGTCCACACAGCCCACATTGCAATAACTGCGAGATAAGTTCCTGAGAATCGTCGAACCGAGTAACTGCCAGGAATACAGTGAAGTAATAAATCGCATAGAGAGTACCAACTGCAATACAATGTCCCATTCAAGTATAAATGCCGTAATCTCAACTACCAGTAACTCCACACACACAAATCGCTTACTCCTACGGTTTCACACATCTGTCCCCTACCGTTTCACTCACCTCCACTGTATCCACTACCAGTGTCTGACACCACAAACTGCAACCACATACCAGTGTCACACCACCAAACACTGCCAACAATACCAGGGTCTCAAACACCAACACATGGACACTACCAGTGATCCACACCACCAGACATCCCAACACTACCAGTTATCTACACCAACACACACTCACCACCACTACCAGTGTATCACACTTCACTCACTACATGTCTCACACCCACCATCACATACCAGTGTCTCACCACCATGCCACCACACCAGTGTCTCACCACCCCACACTCCACCACTTCAGGCCACCACCACCACACCACTGCCCACCACTACCAGTGTCTCACCACCAACCACTCCAACCAGTGTCTCACACCACCACCACTGCCCACTCTACCAGTGTCTCACCACCACCAGCCACCTACCAGTGTCTCACCTCACTCACCACCACTCCCACCACTACCAGTGTTCCACCACACACCACCATGCCATCCACCATCCACCACCACCCCACTGCCCACCACTACCAGTGTCTCACCCCACCACCCACTACCAGTGTCTCACCACCACACCACCCACCACTACCAGTGTCTCATCACCACCACCACCACCCCACTCAACTACCGTGTCTCATCCCACCACCACTGCCACATACCAGTGTCTCACCACCACCACTACTGCCCACCACACTACCAGTGTCTCACCACCACACCACTCCCACCACTACCAGTGTCTCACCACCCACCACACTCACCCCAGTGTCTCACCACACCACCCACTCCATGTTCACCACCCCACTACCAGTGTCTCACACCCATCCACTACCAGTGTCTCACCACACCCCACCACTACCAGTGTCTCACCCACCACCCCACCAGCCCACCACTACCTAGTGTCTCCCACCACCACCACCACTCCACCACTACCAGTGTCTCACCACACCACTCCACCAACATCTCACCACAACCACTACCAGTGTCTCACCACACCACCACCACATACCAGTGTCTCCACCACCCACTACCAGTGTCTCACCACCACCCACCACCACTACCAGTGTCTCACCCCACCACCACACCACTACCAGTGTCTCACCACCACCACCACCAACTACCAGTGTCTCCCCCCACCACACCACCACCACACACTACCAGTGTTCACCCACATCCACCAACCACCACACCACCACCACTACCAGTGTCTCACCACACCACACATGCCACCACCAGTGTCTCCCACCACCACCACTACCAGTGTCTCACCACCACCACCACCACCACTACCAGTGTCTCACCACCACCACCACCACCACTACCAGTGTCTCACCACCACCACCACCACCACTACCAGTGTCTCACACCATACCAGGTTCACCCACCACCACTACCAGTGTCTCACCACCACCACCACACCAGTGTCTCACCACCACTCAGTGTCTCACCACCACACCAACACCAGTCACACTCCACCCACCCAGTGTCTACACCACCACACACTACCATGTCTCACACCACACCCACCACTACCAGTGTCTCACCACACCACACCACCACCACTACACTCAGTGTCTCACCACCACACACCACTACCAGTGTCTCACACACTACACCCCCACCACCACATCCAGTGTCTCAACCACTCGTGCACCACCACCCACCACTACCAGTGTCTCACCACCACACCACCACCACTACCAGTGTCTCACCACCACCACCACCACTACCAGTGTCTCACCACCACCACCACACCACTACCATCTCACCACCACCACCACCACACCACTACCAGTGTCTCACCACCACACCACCACACACCACCACCCACTAGTGTCTCACCCCATCCACCACCACCACCCACCCACCACACACTACCAGGCTCACACCACACCACTACCAGTGTCTCACCACACCACCACCACCACCAGTGTCTCACCACCACCACCACCACCACTACCAGTGTCTCACCACCACCACCTCGTGCCACCACCACCCCCCACACCAGTGTCTCACACCACCACCACCACTACCAGTGTCTCACCACCAACCACCCAACATACCAGTGTCTCACCACCCCACCACCACCACCACCCATCCACCACCACCACCACCACCACCACACGTGTCTCACACACCACCACCACTACCAGTGTCTCACCACCACCACCACCACCACCAGTGTCTCACCACCCACCACACACCAGGTCTCACCCACCACACCACTACCGTGTCTCACCACCACCACCACCATCCACCACCACTACAGTGTCTCACCACCACCACCACACCAGTGTTCACCACCACCACCACACCAGTGTCTCACACCACCACCACACCAGTCTCCACCACCACTACCAGTGTCTCCCCCACCAACCACCAGCCCACCACCCACCAGTGTCTCACCACCACACACCACCACAGTGTCTCCCACCACCACCACCATACCAGTGTCTCACCCCACACCACCACCAGTGCCACCCACCACATACCAGTGTCTCACCACCACCACTACATGTCCACCACCACCACCACCAGTGTCTCACACCACCACACCAGTGTCTCACCACCACCACCAACACCACCAGTGTCTCACCACCACCACCACTACCAGTGTCTCACCACCACCACCACTACCAGTGTCTCACCACCACCACCACCACCACCAGTGTCTCACCACCACCACCACTACCAGTGTCTCACCACCACCACCACCACCACCACCACCACCACCACTACCAGTGTCTCACCACCACCACCACCACATTATGTATCACGTGCTTGTAGAATATAGATGATAATTATTACTATTATTTATTATTATAAAGCAGTGTTAAATCAACTTAAATTAGACATGTAAGGCTAAAAAAAATATTTCTCACCTACCTAAACTTGGCTCACGAAAACGTAAAAATAAGAAGAGAGTAAATTTTGCAATAAAAATGGAGCAGAGTACAATATTCAATGGCAAGTGGGGAAGGAGAGGAGATGGAAGAAGCAGTAGCTACGAGGGAAGGGGAGGAGGGAAAGATAAGAGGAAGGAGAGGTATGCAGGGGTAGAGAACAAGTAACAGCAACAGTATCTAGGGGTGAAGGGGAGAAAGGGAACAGAGTAAGGAACAGCAGTCAAGGGAAGGAAGATATAATAGTAGTAATAATAATAATACGAATAAGAATAACAAGAATGATAATAGTAATCATAATACTAATAATAATTATAATAATAATAATAATAATAATAATAATAATAATAATAATAATAATAATAATTAATTATTATTATAATTATAATTATAATAATAATAATAATTAGTACTAGTAGTAGTAATAATAATAATAATAATAATAACAATAATAATATTTATTTCTACACGTATATGATACAACTTCTACAAGTGGGATTTAAAGAAGAGAAGCAAGGGAGTGAAGTTATAAAAAATTAGTTTTAAAATAGGGAGAGATGGAGGAAGAGCAGGGACTATCTAGGGGCAGGAGGAGGAGGAGGAGGGAAGAGGAGGATAAAGCAGGAACATTATCCAGGGATGGTGAAGGAGGGAAGGAGGGAAGTAGGAGGAGGAGGGCGTGGAATTAATGTCCGGACAACTGCGTCAGGAGGGCCGGAGATGTTGTTGAAAGGTCCCATTGTTGGCAGGAGAGATCTGCAGAAGTCCTCAGTGTAATGGAGAGGACCTCTCTGACTGTACCTTCACGACCTGTCCACCTACCATGATATATATCCCATGTACTACCATCATATATCCCATGTACTACCATCATATATCCCATGTACTACCATCATACACCCCATGTACTACCATCATCCACTACATGTACTACCATGATATATATTCCATGTACTACCATCATATATTGTATGTACTACCATCATATATTGTATGTACTACCATCATACATTGTATGTACTACCATCATACATTGTATGTACTACCATCATACATTGTATGTACTACCATCATATATTGTATGTACTACCATCATACATTGTATGTACTACCATCATACATTGTATGTACTACCATCATACATTGTATGTACTACCATCATACATTGTATGTACTACCATCATACATTGTATGTACTACCATCATACATTGTATGTACTACCATCATACATGTATGTACTACCATCATACATTGTATGTACTACCATCATACATTGTATGTACTACCATCATACATTGTATGTACTACCATCATACATTGTATGTACTACCATCATACAAATTGTATGTACTACCATCATACATTGTATGTACTACCATCATACATTGTATGTACTACCATCATACATTGTATGTACTACCATCATACATTGTATGTACTACCATCATACATTGTATGTACTACCATCATACATTGTATGTACTACCATCATACATTGTATGTACTACCATCATACATTGTATGTACTACCATCATACATTGTATGTACTACCATCATACATTGTATGTACTACCATCATACATTGTATGTACTACCATCATACATTGTATGTACTACCATCATATATTGTATGTACTACCATCATATATTGTATGTACTACCATCATACATTATATGTACTACCATCATACACCCCATGTACTGCCATCATACATTATATGTACTACCATCATACACCCCATGTACTACCATCATACATTGTACGTACTACCATCATACACCCCATGTACTACCATCATACACTGTATGTACTACCATCATACACCCCATGCACTATCATCATCCACTACATGTACTGCCATGATATACACCCCATGTATTACTATCATACACTACATGTACTACCATCATACACCCCATGTACTACCATGATACACCGCATGTACTACCATGATACACCCCGTGTATTACCATGATACACTCCATGTCCTACCATGATACACGTTACGTACCATCCATGATTCACTTCATTTACAACAATGATTTCACCTCATGTACAATCACGATTCACCTCACGTACCACCATGATTCACCTCATGTACCACCATGATTCACCTCACGTACCACCATGATTCACCTCACGTACCACCATGATTCACCTCATGTACCACCATGATTCACCTCACGTACCACCATGATTCACCTCACGTACCACCATGATTCACCTCGTGTACCACCATGATTCACCTCATGTACCACCATGATTCACCTTATGTACCACCATGATTCACCTCAAGTACCACCATGATTCACCTCATGTACCACCATGATTCACCTCAAGCACCACCATGATTCACATCATGTACCATTATGATTCACCTTATGTACCACCATGATTCACCTCAAGTACCACCATGATTCACCTCAAGTACCACCATGATTCACCTCATGTACTACCATGATTCACCTCATGTACCACCATGATTCACCTCATGTACCATCATGATTCACCTCAAGTATCACCATGATTCACCTCATGTACCACCATGATTCACCTCAAGTACCACCATGATTCACCTCGTGTACCACCATGGTTCACCTCATGTACCACCATGATTCACCTCTAGTATCACCATGATTCACCTCAAGTACCACCATGATTCACCTTACGTACCACCATGATTCACCTCATGTACCACCATGATTCACCTCATGTACCACCATGATTCACCTCATGTACCACCATGATTCACCTCAAGTACCACCATGATTCACCTCACGTACCACCATGATTCACCTCATGTACCACCATGATTCACCTCAAGTACCACCATGATTCACCTCAAGTACCACCATGATTCACCTCAAGTACCACCATGATTCACCTCATGTACTACCATGATTCACCTCACGTACCACCATGATTCACCTCACGTACCACCATGATTCACCTCATGTACCACCATGATTCACCTCACGTACCACCATGATTCACCTCACGTACCACCATGATTCACCTCATGTACCACCATGATTCACCTCATGTACCACCATGATTAACCTTATGTACCACCATGATTCACCTCAAGTACCACCATGATTCACCTCATGTACCACCATGATTCACCTCAAGCACCACCATGATTCACATCATGTACCATTATGATTCACCTTATGTACCACCATGATTCACCTCAAGTACCACCATGATTCACCTCATGTACCACCATGATTCACCTCATGTACCACCATGATTCACCTCATGTACCACCATGATTCACCTCAAGTACTACCATGATTCACCTCATGTACCACCATGATTCACCTCATGTACCACCATGATTCACCTCATGTACCACCATGATTCACCTCATGTACCACCATGATTCACATCAAGTACTACCATGATTCACCTCATGTACCACCATGATTCACCTCAAGTACTACCATGATTCACCTCATGTACCACCATGATTCACCTCATGTACCACCATGATTCACCTCAATGTACCACCATGATTCACCTCATGTACCACCATGATTCAACCCATGTACCACCATGATTCACCTCAAGTACCACCATGATTCACCTCATGTACCACATGATTCACCTCATGTACCACCATGAATCACCTAATGTACCACTATGATTCACCTCATGTACCACCATGATTCACCTCAAGTACCACCATGAGTCACCTAATGTACCAATATGATTCACCTCATGTACCACCATGATTCACCTCAAATACCACCATGATTCACCTCAAATACCACCATGATTCACCTCATGTACCACCATGATTCACCTCAAGTACTACCATGATTCACCTCATGTACCACCATGATTCACCTCATGTACCACCATGATTCACCTCATGTACCACCATGATTCACCTCATGTACCACCATGATTCACCTCATGTACCACCATGATTCACCTCAAGTACCACCATGATTCACCTCATGTACCACCATGATTCACCTCAAGTACCACCATGAGTCACCTAATGTACCACTATGATTCACCTCATGTACCACCATGATTCACCTAATGTACCACTATGATTCACCTCATGTACCACCATGATTCACCTCAAGTACCACCATGAGTCACCTAATGTACCAATATGATTCACCTCATGTACCACCATGATTCACCTCAAATACCACCATGATTCACCTCAAATACCACCATGATTCACCTCATGTACCACCATGATTCACCTCAAGTACTACCATGATTCACCTCATGTACCACCATGATTCACCTCATGTACCACCATGATTCACCTCATGTACCACCATGATTCACCTCATGTACCACCATGATTCACCTCAAGTACCACCATGATTCACCTCATGTACCACCATGATTCACCTCAAGTACCACCATGAGTCACCTAATGTACCACTATGATTCACCTCATGTACCACCATGATTCACCTCATGTACCACCATGATTCACGTCATGTACCACCATAATTCACCATCACTGTACCACCATGATTCACTCAAGTACTACCATGATTCACCTCATGTACCACCATGATTCACCTCATGTACCACCATGATTCACCTCATGTACCACCATGATTCACCTCATGTACCACCATGATTCACCTCAAGTACCACCATGATTCACCTCATGTACCACCATGATTCACCTCAAGTACCACCATGAGTCACCTAATGTACCACTATGATTCACCTCATGTACCACCATGATTCACCTCATGTACCACCATGATTCACCTCATGTACCACCATGATTCACCTCATGTACCACCATGATTCACCTCAAGTACCACCATGAGTCACCTAATGTACCACTATGATTCACCTCATGTACCACCATGATTCACCTCATGTACCACCATGATTCACCTCAATACCACCATGATTCACCTCAAGTACCACCATGATTCTCCTTATGGTGCCACATTCACATATGCAACAACCATAGACTGCAATATTATCCCTGTATTGCATACAAAAACATTTCGTGCAACATTTGGGAATCTTTATTCTGAAAACGTTTCGCCAGCCAGTGGCTTCTTCAGTCCAATACGGAGAAGAACGGCTCAAGAGGAGGAGTAGTTTGAGATGATCAGTTCCTCAGCTTGAGTATAACTTATGCCCTTGAGGGACTGACCGCCTCAAATTCTACTTCTCCATGACTGATTTACTGATTACATCATATTCACCTCCCCACTACACCTGCTGTCTCTATATTTGACTGAAGAAGCCTATGGTGTAGGCGAAACGTTTCAACAATAAAGATACCCAACTGAGATTTTCCTCTCATGTTTCGTCACACAGGACGACCTTGTGCTCAGTCTGAGCTGCAGACTGTAGACAATATTATATATACATATATTTACATATATATATATATATATATATATATATATATATATATATATATATATTATATATATATAGTATATATATATTATATATAATATAATATATGCAATAAGATCACAGTAAACAGGTGATTTCAGAATATGCAAAACAACCACTGTAAAAGAATATAGAAATTCCAAGCGCTTTCGTGACTACTCACATTGATCAAGGAACAATGATTGTTCCTTGATAATGTGAGTAGTCACGAAAGCTCTTGTAATTTCTCTATTCTTTCACAGTGGCTGTTTTGCATATACATACATGCATACATACATATATATATATATATATTACCTGGAGAGAGTTCCGGGGGTCAACGCCCCCGCGGCCCGGTCTGTGCCGAATAGGCAGAACTTGCGATCTTGGCTTAAATAGCAACGCTCATCTTGCCATATAGGACAAGTGAAAATTTGTGTATGCAATAATTTCGCCAAAATCATTCTGAACCTAACGAAAAAAATATATTTCACTGTGTTTGTTTAGTATTAAATTATTGTAAACAAATCTAAAATATATTTAGTTGGGTTAGGCTAAAATAAATTGTTCTTGTTATAATAAGGTTAGGTAAGTTTTCTAAGTTCCTTTTGGTGCAAAATTATAAATTTTTACATTAACATTAATGAAAAAAATATATCTTTAAACGTATAAGAGAAAATTTTAGAAAGGACTTAATTTTAAATGAGTTCTTGCTAATTGACCAGTTTTACATATTCGGCACGACACACACATATATATATATATATATATTATATATATATATATATAAATATATATATATATATATATATATAATATATATATATATATATATATATATATATATATTATTGTTAATGAACTGAACACATCGACTTCAGATTGAGGGACTGATTACCTGAAACTCCTGACCTTCAACAATTCTTCTCTGTATTGGACTGATGAAGGCACTGTGCAGCGAAACGTTTCCACAGTAAAGATACCCAAGTGTTGCACAAGTGTCTGAGTCATCACCCCGTCGGTTCTCTGAGCCACTTATGTACATTCCACTATAGGTTCTGTAGCTACGGCAGATGCAACGGTTTCTTTACAGAAGAATTGAGTTATTATTACACAGGCTGTGAGAATATCGTCAAATATTCCACTATAGGCCTATTAGTTACTATAGCTTTAATTAAAGGGGAGGCAGAATGGAAGGGAAGAGAAGAGGGAAGGGAAATAAAGAGACTGGGAAATAGTGATGGTCTTCTGACCTGTCTTCTCCTGTCTCCTGACCTGTCTTCCGCCTGGTTTTTCCTGTCTTTGACCTGCTTCTCCTGTCTTCATGACCTGTCTTCCGTCTGGTTTTTCCTGTCTTTGACGTCATCTGCTGTCTCGTACCTGTTTCCGTTGGTTTCTCCTGTCTTCTGCTCATCCTGACTGACTCTTTCTGTCTCCTAACCTATCTTTCCTGTCTCGACCTGTGTTCCGTCTGGTTTCTCTGTCTCGGGCCCTGTCTTCTGCTTTTCTCTGACTGACTTCTTTGTCTCCTAACCTTCTTCACAGTCTCCTGACCTGTTCATGATCTGTCTTTCCTTCTCTGACTGTGTCCGATCTGGTTTCTCTGTCTTCTGACTGTCTTCTGCGCCTCGGGACCTGAATCTTCGTTCTAACCTGTTTCCCTGTCCTGACCTGTGTTCCGTCTGGTTTCTCCTGTCTTCTGACCTGTCTTCTGCTGTCTCCTGACCTGTCTTCCGCCTGTCCCCATCACTTCTCCACCTCATCTATTTTCCGAATTCCTGGTCATTTTCTGGCAACTGTCGTGACCTGACAATGGCTCAGGAGGGATCGAAACGTTCCCTCAAGTTCTCTCTCCAAACACTGAAAGAGTTTCGAACACTACTATCATTACAATCACGAGGGCTCCGCTAAACCCATAGGGGCCCTGAAGCCCTTGGTGGGGTGGATATGATTCGATTCACGGGAATGTCAGGTTCAATTCCTTGGATCAAAAGCTTCTTAAGGAGTCTCCCTAGAAAAAAAGTATATAAAAAATTATGAATATTTTTGTTTTGTTTTATATAAGTGATTTATATACATGTACTAAGGCACAGTTGGTTTATGTAAGTGGTTTATATACATGTACTAAGGCACAGTTGGTTTATGTAAGTGGTTTATATACATGTACTAAGGCACAGTTGGTTTATGTAAGTGGTTTATATACATGTACTAAGGCACAGTTGGTTTATGTAAGTGGTTTATATACATGTACTAAGGCACAGTTGGTTTATGTAAGTGGTTTATATACATGTACTAAGGCACAGTTGGTTTATGTAAGTGGTTTATATACATATACTAAGGCACAGTTGGTTTATGTAAGTGGTTTATATACATGTACTAAGGCACAGTTGGTTTATGTAAGTGGTTTATATACATGTACTAAGGCACAGTTGTTTATGTAAGTGGTTTATATACATGTACTAAGGACAGTTGGTTTATGTAAGTGGTTTATATACATGTACTAAGGCACAGTTGGTTTATGTAAGTGGTTTATATACATGTACTAAGGCACAGTTGGTTTATGTAAGTAGTTTATATACATGTAACTAAGGCACAGTTGGTTTTATGTAGTGGTTTAATATACATGTATAAGGCACAGTTGGTTTACGTAAGTGGTTTTATACATGTTACTAAGCCACATTGGTATACGTAAGTGGTTTATTACTGTACTAAGCACAGTTGGTTTACGTAAGTGGTTTTATACATGTACTAAGGTACAGTTGGTTTTATGTAAGTGGTTTATATACATGTACTAAGGTAAGTGGTTTATGTAAGTGGTTTATATACATTACTAAGGTACAGTTGGTTTATGTAAAGTGGTCTATATACATGTACTAAGGCCAGTTGGTTTATGTAAGTAGTTTATTCATGTACTAAGGCACAGTTGGTTTATGTAAGTGGTTTATATACATGTACTAAGGCACAGTTGGTTTACGTAAGTGGTTTATATACATGTACTAAGGCACAGTTGGTTTACGTAAGTGGTTTATATACATGTACTAAGGCACAGTTGGTTAACGTAAGTGGTTTATATACATGTACTAAGGTACAGTTGGTTTATGTAAGTGGTTTATATACATGTACTAAGGTACAGTTGGTTTATGTAAGTGGTTTATATACATGTACTAAGGTACAGTTGGTTTATGTATGTGGTTTATGTACATGTACTAAGGTACAGTTGTTTTATGTACAAATCCTAATGTACAACACAGGGGTAACTAATGGAATTGTCTCTGGTTTTATTTTTTGCAGGATCGGCTACAGTATCCCGATGTTTGCAGGGTTTGTCATCATGTTCATCTCCACTCTGAGTAAGTACTCTCTCTCTCTCTCTCTCTCTCTCTCTCTCTATACTTTTATTCCTATTTTGTATCTGTATCCCACTATGTATGTATTTTTAGCATCAGCTACACACATTCCTCATACATAAATCTCACTCTTACCTCTCTCACACTCTCACTCTAGCATCCCTCACACAATCTCACTCTCATTCTCCCTCTCTCTCTCTCTCATTACCCACACACATATCCACTATTATTCACTATAACCACACATCTTTAATTTCAAGTGAACACACACGCAAGGGAGATATGATCACGACGTACAAGATAGTGAACTTGGTAGGGTGGACAGACTGTTTAAAAGGAATAGATAGAAGTTGATGGGGGAAAACAGGTCAAGGGGAATGACCTGGGCGAGGAAGCAGTGGAGGCAGATTCCATACACAGCTTTAAGAAGAGGTGATCCGAGGGACAAAAAGGGCATTGTATTGTGTGCCAGAGAAGCAATATTTTTTTTACCCTCCCTAGTTTCCCCCCATCTATCCTCCCCTCTGAAGCCAATCAAATATCCCTCCATCTAACCAGTTTCCCCTTGACGTCTCTTCCCCTCTAAAACCACTCAAAATATACCTAACTCACCCACACTCCCACCTACTCCCTCCCCCACACACTCCCACCTACTCCCTCCCCCACACACACTCCCACCTACTCCCTCCCCCACACACTCCCACCTACTCCCTCCCCCACACACTCCCACCTACTCCCTCCCCCACAACTCCACCTACTCCCTCCCCACACACTCCCACCTACTCCCTCCCCCACACACTCCCACCTACTCCCTCCCCCACACACTCCCACCTACTCCCTCCCCCACACACCTCCCACCTACTCCCTCCCCACACACTCCTACCTACTCCCTCCCACACACACTCCCACCTACTCCCTCCCCCACACACTCCCACCTACTCCCTCCCCCACACACTCCCACCTACTCCCTCCCCCACACACTCCCACCTACTCCTCCCCCACACACTCCCACCTACTCCACTCCCACACACACTCCCACCTACTCCCTCCCCCACACACTCCCACCTACTCCCTCCCCCACACACTCCCACCTATCCCTCCCCCACACACTCACCACCTACTCCCTCCCCACACACTCCCACCTACTCCCTCCCCCACACACTCCCACACTACTCCCTCCCACACACACTCCCACCTACTCCCTCCCCACACACTCCCACCTACTCCCTCCCCCACACACTCCCACCTACTCCCTCCCCACACACTCCCACCTACTCCCTCCCCCACACACTCACCTACTCCCTCCCCCACACTCCCACCTACTCCCTCCCCCACACACTCCCACCTACTCCCTCCCCACACACCCCCAAACCTACTCCCTCCACACACACTCCCACCTACTCCCACACACACTCCCACCTACTCCCTCCCCCACACACTCCCACCTACTCCCTCCCACACACACTCCCACCTACTCCCTCCCCCACACACTCCCACCTACTCCCTCCCCACACACTCCCACCTACTCCCACACACACACACTCCCACCTACTCTCTCCCACACACACTCCCACCTACTCCCTCCCACACACACTCCCACCTACTCCCTCCCCCACACACTCCCACCTACTCCTTCCCACACACTCCCACCTACTCCCTCCCCCACACACTCCCACCTACTCCCTCCCACACACACACACACCCAGACACTCCCTCACACCCTCTCAATCATGTTATCAATGTTGTTTTTCCCAAGAGAAGGAAGAAATACTCTGGCATTTACTCCCTCTTCTCTTTTTCCCCAACTGTATAACCCACACGGGTTTAGCTCTTATTTTATAATGTTAAATAATAATAATAATAATATTAATACTAGCATTAATGATAGTGGGATGGATTGTGAAGGAAGTGGGATGGATTGTGAAGGAAGTGGGATGGATTGTGAAGGAAGTGGGATGGATTGTGAAGTGGGATGGATTGTGAAGGAAGTGGGATGGATTGTGAAGGAAGTGGGATGGATTGTGAAGGAAGTGGGATGGATTGTGAAGGAAGTGGGATGGATTCTGAAGGAAGTGGGATGGACTGTGAAGGAAGTGAGACAGATAGTGAAGGACCTGCCTAGTATGGGCCAACAAGCCTCCTGCAGTGTTCCGCCTCTCCAAAGTTCTTATAATAATATTAACAATAACTGGCGAGCAGGTCATTAGAAATTCTTTTCCTTATTAATTGAAGTTAATTAATTTATCAATGAATAAAAAACATATTTTGTGTGTGTGTGTGTGTGTGTGTGTGTGTGTGTGTGTGTGTGTGTGTGTGTGTGTGTGTGTGTGTGTGTGTGTGTGTGTGTGTGTGCGTGCGTGAGTGCGAGCGTGTGCAGTGTACATATACTGCACCACACAATTCACAACCCTCACTTTTAGTTTTATTTTGACCCCAAAACAGAAATAAAACTACGAATTTTCCCACTGTACAATAAACAAAAAAAATCAGCCAAAAATTTCGTAAAAAAAAAAGTCACCCATCTCGCGAACACCATCTGTAAACAAGGAAAAAAATCCGTATCCCCTTACTAAACATGATCCTTTAATGGACAGGATCCACGCCCTTCCCTTCATCCTTTGTCCCTTCCAAACCTTATAAACTTTCATTTGTTCTCTTGTAGAAGGATTCCTAGTTTTTTTATGGTAGAAGGCAGGGGATGATTTGAACCTGTTGTCGAAGCGGCTTTCTAGAGAATGGTTGGGGGCTAAGTCATGGTAAAATCATGGCAGCCGATGGTTTTTCAGTAGTGTGTGAGTGCCTATTCAGATACGGGAAATCATGACCCGAAATATTTTTCCATACCAGGGAAATCTTAGAAGGATTTTCTACTATGCCTATAGAGTATTTTGGGACGCATATTCTTTCAAGCCCGAAACCTTGAATCCAGATCCCAAGACAGCGGCAGCTCAAGCTTATATTGTGACAACGTTTCGCTTCGTGTAGAGCTTTATCAAGCTCTTCCCACAGGGCGAAATGTGGTTTATAAAAGCCTGAGCTGTAGCTGTACATTTCGTTTACAGCCAGGAGCTGTTGTATTGAGCAGGGTAAATGGTTGACAGTGTCTGGAAAGGGGTCCCGAGGGGTCAACGCCCCCTCTACCCGGTCCCAGAACTGGTCTCTGGGGGAATCAAGATGGATAGTTACCCCTTAGAACCATGCTCACTAACTCTCAGGATAGGTAATACGTACCTAATCTTAGAATCATGGTAGGTAACTCTTAGAATGATAAGTAGCTGCTCTAAAATCATGGTAGGAAGCTCTTAGAATGATAGGTAGTTGCTCTTATAATCATGGTAAATAGGGCTCTTATAATCATGGTAAATACGGCTCTTAGAATCATGGTAAATAGGGCTCTTATAATCATGGTAAATACGGCTCTTAGAATCATGGTAAATAGGGCTCTTATAATCATGGTAAATAGGGCTCTTAGAATCATGGTAAACAGCTCTTAGAATCATGGTAAGTAGTATTCCTTAGAATGATAAGTAGCTGTTCTTAGAATCATGGTAGGTAGGGGCTCTTAGTGTCATGGTAGGCAGGGGGTTTTAGAATCATGGTAGGTAGCTCTTAGAATGATTGATAAATAGCTTCTCTTAGAATCATGGTAGAAAGGGTCCTTAGGATTATGATAAACAGCTCTTAGAATCTGAGAGAGAGAGGAAAGAGAAGAGAGAGAGAGAGAGAGAGAGAGAGAGAAGAGAAGAGAGAGAGAGGAGAGAGAGAGAGAGAGAGAGAGAGAGAGAGAGGAGGAGAGAAGAGAGAGAGAGAGAGAGAGAGAGAGAGAGAGAGAGAGAGAGAGAGAGAGAGAGAGAGAGCAGCATGGTGACAAAGGCTCCCCGACTCTTGGTATGCTATGGTAAGGTCAGGCATGTTAGGCAACGTTCGAAGTGTCATGGAAGAAATCACAATAAAACGCGTAATTGCAAATATGAAAAAAAACAACTGAGCGGTTTCATGTGTTTACATGCATATCTTTAAATATCTGAAGGTGTGTGTGCAAGCACATGAAAGCGCTCAGGTTTTATTTCCTATTTCCATTGTGGTATTTTTTCTTAGTGTCATATTCGAGGAGAGTCACACACTGGCCACGACAAATTTTTTTTGATGGAAATCTTAGAATCTCGTGCAATGCAAATGGGTTTGATAGAAAACTATCAGGGAGAGAGGAAGAGAAAGAGAAAGAGAAAGAGAAAGAGAGAGAGAGAGAGAGAGAGAGAGAGAGAGAGAGAGAGAGAGAGAGAGAGAGAGAGAGAGAGAGAGAGAGAGAGAGAGAGAGAGAGAGAGAGAGAGAGTTCATTTCATAACATAAGAGGTGTTTAGCTTTTGTTTTTTTCCTCAGTGACTGATCATTTTCGTCGTCTATCCTCTATAATCTCTTCTCTACTCTCTCTCCTCTTTCTCTCTCTCTCTCTCTTCCTGACTCTCCCCGGCTCCTTGATTTAATGGGTGGATGGTGGATGTGAGAAAATACAAGTAATTAAGTTAAGAGCAGAGGTGCGTTTTCCAGTTGAAGAGAACTGCAGTAACTCTGGGCCAGCAAGTGCTTCCCTTGTCTTGGTGTTTGGTGCAAGTGACTTACACTCTCTATCTCTCTCCTCGTGGGTGAGTGTCCCTCTAAATGAGGAGGTTCTTGGCTTTAAGAAGTGTACTGTCACCCTTCACAGGAGGATACCTTGGTCCTCCTCAGAGAGAATACCTTGGCCCTCCACACAGTGGCGGGGGGGGGGGGGTATACCATTATTGATGGGGCGACCAGCTCCTCCATCTGCTACACTCAGAAAGCCAATTTCCTTCTGAGTGGCAGCTTCTCTCTCTCTCCTTTATATAATGGCGATACCAGTCTACCCCCTCCCTCCCCCATTTCCCTCTTTCATCCTTCAGCCCCCTTCTCCATCTCCCCTCTCTTTCTCCTTCTCCTTCTCACCTCCATCTCCACCCTCACCCAGTCTTTCTCTCTACGTTTCCCCCTAGTCATCTCTGTTCTTCCTGTCTATCCTCTCATCATCTACCTACTTAGGGTATATGATTTATTGATGTATATTCCACATCAAAATGTATTTTTGCAACAGGAAACACCATTTTTTCTGATTTAATATATTAATTATCACTTGCCTTACATCCACTTAACCACTCTCCTATTCACTTACACTAACTACTTTTATGTCCACTTAAAGTATATTTCTATTCACTTACACTATGATCAAAAAGACGCAAATTCCTGCCTACAATTGGTAATAGAGAGAAGAATTTTGATACATCCAAAATTAACACAAGGATCATAATCTTGTTTCTAAACACAGGAGTGTTGACAAGTCAGTTAAATATGCAGATGGCAAAACATTTCCACTGCTTACACCAAAGTTATCTCCGGAGAATGACTATCTACTCTCTCCAGGACTAATATTATCTAGATCGAGGCAAGGACAGCATAGCTGTCACGAAAGTATGAGTGTAAATACTGACGTCTTCTCGAGGTCTAGATGTGAATCGACTTTTGACTTGGTGGTGGGGAGGAAGGAACGTGGTTCGTTGAAACTAATTTGGTGATGGGGAAGAAGGAACGTGGTTCGTTGAAACTAATTTGGTGATGGGGACGAAGGAACGTGGCTCGTTGAAACTAATTTGGTGATGGGGAAGAAGGAACGTGGCTCGCTGAAACTAACTTGGTGATGGGGAAGAAGGAAACGTGGCTCGCTGAAACTAACTTAGGTGATGGGGAAGAAGGAACGTGGCTCGCTGAAACTAACTTGGTGATGGGGAAGAAGGAACGTGGCTCGCTGAAACTAACTTGGTGATGGGGAAGAAGGAACGTGGCTCGCTGAAACTAACTTGGTGATGGGGAAGAAGGAACGGTGGCTCGCTGAACTAACTTGGTGATGGGAAGAAGGAACGTGGCTCGCTGAAACTAACTTGGTGATGGGGAGGAAGGAACGTGGCTCGTTGAAAATAACTTGGTGATGGGGAGGAAAGAACGTGGCTCGCTGAAACTAACTTGGTGATGGGGAGGAAGGAACGTGGCTCGTTGAAACTAACTTGGTGATGGGGAGGAAGGAACGTGGCTCTTTGAAACCAACTTGGTGATTAGGAGGAAGGAACGTGGCTCGTTGAAACTAACCTAGTCATGGTGAAAGGGAAGGCACTTGGTTCACTGAGACTAACACCGTATCACAGCCTCACACACCTAAGTGCCGAGAAACACCTGACTCACACATCTTGCTAATTAATAATGAGCTGAGGGGTAACTAGGGATGGTAGTGGATAGAGGAGGGAGAGAGGGAGGGAGGGAGGGAGGGAAAGAGGGAAGGAGGGAAGGAGGGAAGGAATGGGAGAAGCTAGTAACAATTAATGTCATTCGGGCAAGTGGTTCGGCGAAGCATGCTAAAAGCTTGTATCGTCGAGACGGGGGGCGGATCTCCCAGCTGCCCTCATTTAAATGACACCAGCTACCACAACTTCATATTTTTTAAACCCCCTCCCCCACAGGACTGCCAGTACTGTCTTCTCCTTGGCACTGTCAGTACTGTCTTCTCCCCGGTACTGCCAGTACTGTCTTCTTCTTGGCACTGTCAGTACTGTCTTCTCCTTGGCACTGTCAGTACTGTCTTCTCCCCGGTACTGCCAGTACTGTCTTCTCCCCGGCACTGTCAGTACTGTCTTCTCCCCGGCACTGCCAGTACTGTCTTCTCCCCAGCACTGTCAGTACTGTCTTCTCCCCGGTACTGCCAGTACTGTCTTCTCCCCGGCACTGTCAGTACTGTCTTCTCCCCGGCACTGCCAGTACTGTCTTCTCCCCAGCACTGTCAGTACTGTCTTCTCCCCGGCACTGCCAGTACTGTCTTCTCCCCGGCATTGTCAGTACTGTCTTCTCCCAGGCACTGTCAGTACTGTCTTCTCCCCGGCACTGTCAGTACTGTCTTCTCCTCGGCACTGTCAGTACTGTCTTCTCCTCGGCACTGTCAGTACTGTCTTCTCCCCGGCACTGTCAGTACTGTCTTCTCCCCGGCACTGTCAGTACTGTCTTCTCCCCGGCACTGCCAGTACTGTCTTCTCCCCGGCACTGTCAGTACTGTCTTCTCCTCGGCACTGCCAGTACTGTCTTCTCCCCAGCACTGTTCCAGTACTGTCTTCTCCCCGGCAAATGCCATACTGTCTTCTCCACGGCACTGCAGTACTGTCTTCTCCCCAGGCACTGTCAGTACTGTTTTCTTCTCCCCGGCACTGCAGTACTGTCTTCTCCCCGGCACTGTCAGTACTATCTTTCTCCTCGGCAAAGGGCCCGTACTGTCTTCTCCCCGGCACTGTCAGTACTGTTTTTCCCCCGGCACTGCCAGTACGTCTTCTCCCCGGCATTGTCAGTTTCTTTTCTTTTCCCAGGCACTGTCAGTACTGTCTTTCCCCCGGCACTGTCAGTACTGTCTTCTCCCCGGCACTGGGGCAGTACTGATTTTCCCCGGGACTGTCATACTGTCTTCTCCCCGGACTGTCAGTACTGTCTTCTCCCCGGCACTGTCAGTACTGTCTTCTCCCCGGCACTGTCAGTACTGTCTTCATACGGCACTGCCAGTAATTTTCCCTTTTCCCCCGGCACTGTCAGTACTGTCTTCTCCCCGGCAACTGTCAGTACTGTCCTTCTCCCCGGCACTGTCAGTACTGTCTTCTCCCCGGCACTGTCAGTACTGTCTTCTCCTCGGCACTGCCAGTACTGTCTACTCCCCGGCACTGTCAGTACTGTCTTCTCCCCGGCATTGTCAGTACTGTCTTCTCCCAGGCACTGTCAGTACTGTCTTCTCCCCGGCACTGTCAGTACTGCCCCCCTTCTTTTCCCCGGCACTGTCAGTACTGTCCCCTCCCCGGCACTGTCAGTACTGTCTTCTCCCCCGGCACTGTCAGAACTGTCCCTTCTCCCCGGCACTGGGCAGTACTGTCTTCTCCCCGCACTTCAGTACTGTCCTTCCACGGCACTGCAGTACTGTCTTCTCCCCGGCACTGTCAGTACTGTCTTCTCCCGGCACTGCCAGTACTGTCTTCTCCCCGGGACCCGTCAGTACTGTCTTCTCCCGGCACTGTCAGTACGTCTCTCCCAGGCACTGTCAGAAGGGTTCTTCTCCACGGCACTGTCATACTGTCTTCTCCCCGGCACTGTCATACTGTCTTCTCCCCGGGACTTGTCAGTACTGTCTTCTCCCCGGCACTGTCAGTACTCTTCTCCCCGGCACTGTCGTTACTGTCTTCTCCCCGGCACTGTCAGTACTGTCTTCTCCCCGGCACTGCCAGTACTGTCTTCTTTCCCCGGCAAATGTCAGTACGGTCTTCTCCCCGGCACTGTCAGTACTGTCTTCTCCCCGGGACTGCAGTA
Source organism: Cherax quadricarinatus (assembly GCF_026875155.1). Taxonomy (NCBI): domain Eukaryota; kingdom Metazoa; phylum Arthropoda; class Malacostraca; order Decapoda; family Parastacidae; genus Cherax; species Cherax quadricarinatus. The sequence continues at coordinate 20,248,379 of NC_069462.1, read as the reverse complement.
CTGTCTCCTCCCCGGCACTGTCAGTACTGTCTTCTCCCCGGCACTGTCAGTACTGTCTTCTCCCCGGCACTGTCAGTACTGTCTTCTCCCCGGCACTGTCAGTACTGTCTTCTCCCGGCACTGTCAGTACTGTCTTCTCCCCCGGGCCCGTCAGTACTGTCTTCTCCCCGGCACTGTCAGTACTGTCTTCTCCACGGCACTGTCAGTACTGTCTTCTCCACGGCACTGCCAGAACTGTCTTCTCCCCGGCACTGTCAGTACTGTCTTCTCCCCGGCACTGTCAGTACTGTCTTCTCCCCGGCACTGTCAGTACTGTCTTCTCCCCGGCACTGTCAGTACTGTCTTCTCCCCGGCACTGTCAGTACTGTCTTCTCCCCGGCACTGTCAGTACTGTCTTCTCCCCGGCACTGCCAGTACTGTCTTCTCCCCGGCACTGTCAGTACTGTCTTCTCCCCGGCAGTCAGTACTGTCTTCTCCCCGGCACTGTCAGTACTGTCTTCTCCCCGGCACTGTCAGTACTGTCTTCTCCCCGGCACTGCCAGTACTGTCTTCTCCCCGGCACTGTCAGTACTGTCTTCTCCCCGGCACTGTCAGTACTGTCTTCTCCCCGGCACTGCCAGTACTGTCTTCTCCCCGGCACTGCCAGTACTGTCTTCTCCCCGGCACTGTCAGTACTGTCTTCTCCCCGGCACTGCTAGTACTGTCTTCTCCCCGGCACTGTCAGTACTGTCTTCTCCCCGGCACTGTCAGTACTGTCTTCTCCCCGGCACTGCTAGTACTGTCTTCTCCTCGGCACTGTCAGTACTGTCTTCTCCCCGGCACTGTCAGTACTGTCTTCTCCCTGGCACTGCCAGTACTGTCTTCTCCCCGGCACTGCTAGTACTGTCTTCTCCCCGGCACTGTCAGTACTGTCTTCTCCCCGGCACTGTCAGTACTGTCTTCTCCCCGGCACTGCTAGTACTGTCTTCTCCTCGGCACTGTCAGTACTGTCTTCTCCCCGGCACTGTCAGTACTGTCTTCTCCCCGGCACTGTCAGTACTGTCTTCTCCCCGGTACTGCCAGTACTGTCTTCTCCCCGGCACTGTCAGTACTGTCTTCTCCCCGGCACTGTCAGTACTGTCTTCCTTTCCACTGCTGTCACCGATTTGTTTTTCAAAAGCAATTGATTACATTTATCTGGCATTCTTGTTTAGGGTCATTGTTGACTTCAAACATTGTTGACTTCAAACATTGTTGACTTCAAACATTGTTGACTTCAAACATTGTTGACTTCAAACATTGTTGACTTCAAACATTGTTGACTTCAAACATTGTTGACTTCAAACATTGTTGACTTCAAACATTGTTGACTTCAAACATTGTTGACTTCAAACATTGTTGACTTCAAACATTGTTGACTTCAAACATTGTTGACTTCAAACATTGTTGACTTCAAACATTGCTGACTTCAAACATTGTTGACTTCCAAACATTGTTGACTTCAAACATTGTTGACTTCAAACATTGTTGACTTCAAACATTGTTGACTTCAAACATTGTTGACTTCAAACATTGCTGACTTCAAACATTGTTGACTTCAAACATTGCTGACTTCAAACATTGCTGACTTCAAACAGTGTTGACTTCAAACATTGTTGACTTCAAACAGTGTTGACTTCAAACACTGCTGACTTCAAACAGTGTTGACTTCAAACATTGTTGACTTCAAACATTGTTGACTTCAAACATTGCTGACTTCAAACAGTGTTGACTTCAAACATTGTTGACTTCAAACATTGTTGACTTCAAACATTGTTGACTTCAAACATTGTTGACTTCAAACATTGTTGACTTCAAACATTGTTGACTTCAAACATTGTTGACTTCAAACATTGCTGACTTCAAACATTGTTGACTTCAAACATTGCTGACTTCAAACATTGCTGACTTCAAACAGTGTTGACTTCAAACATTGTTGACTTCAAACAGTGTTGACTTCAAACACTGCTGACTTCAAACAGTGTTGACTTCAAACATTGTTGACTTCAAACATTGTTGACTTCAAACATTGCTGACTTCAAACAGTGTTGACTTCAAACATTGTTGACTTCAAACAGTGTTGACTTCAAACATTGCTGACTTCAAACAGTGTTGACTTCAAACATTGCTGACTTCAAACATTGTTGACTTCAAACATTGTTGACTTCAAACATTGCTGACTTCAAACATTGCTGACTTCAAAACAGTGTTAACCTTCAAACATTGCTGACTTCAAAACATTGTTGACTTCAAACATTGTTGACTTCAAAACAGTGTTGACTTCAAACATTGCTGACTTCAAAACATTGTTGACTTCAAACATTGTTGACTTCAAAACATTGTTGACTTCAAACATTGCTGACTTCAAAACATTGTTGACTTCAAACATTGCTGACTTCAAAACTTTGTTGACTTCAAACATTGCTGACTTCAAAACAGTGTTGACTTCAAACATTGCTGACTTCAAACAGTGTTGACTTCAAACATTGCTGACTTCAAACAGTGTTGACTTCAAACATTGCTGACTTCAAACATTGTTGACTTCAAACATTGTTGACTTCAAACATTGCTGACTTCAAAACATTGTTGACTTCAAACATTGTTGACTTCAAAACATTGTTGACTTCAAACATTTGACTTCAAAACAGTGTTGACTTCAAACATTGCTGACTTCAAAACATTGTTGATTTCAAACATTGCTGACTTCAAAACAGTGTTGACTTCAAACATTGTTGACTTCAAAACAGTGTTGACTTCAAACATTGTTGACTTCAAAACAGTGTTGACTTCAAACATTGCTGACTTCAAAACATTGTTGACTTCAAACATTGCTGACTTCAAAACAGTGTTGACTTCAAACATTGTTGACTTCAAAACAGTGTTGACTTCAAACATTGCTGACTTCAAACAGTGTTGACTTCAAACATTGCCTGACTTCAAAACATTGTTGACTTCAAACATTGCTGACTTCAAACATTGTTGACTTCAAAACATTGTTGACTTCAAACATTGTTGACTTCAAACATTGTTGACTTCAAACATTGTTGACTTCAAACATTGTTGACTTCAAACATTGTTGACTTCAAACATTGTTGACTTCAAACATTGTTGACTTCAAACATTGTTGACTTCAAACATTGCTGACTTCAAACATTGTTGACTTCAAACATTGCTGACTTCAAACATTGCTGACTTCAAACAGTGTTGACTTCAAACATTGTTGACTTCAAACAGTGTTGACTTCAAACACTGCTGACTTCAAACAGTGTTGACTTCAAACATTGTTGACTTCAAACATTGTTGACTTCAAACATTGCTGACTTCAAACAGTGTTGACTTCAAACATTTGTTTTACTTCAAACAGTGTTGACTTCAAACATTGCTGACTTCAAACAGTGTTGACTTCAAACATTGCTGACTTCAAACATTGTTGACTTCAAACATTGTTGACTTCAAACATTGCTGACTTCAAACATTGCTGACTTCAAAACAGTGTTGACTTCAAACATTGCTGACTTCAAAACATTGTTGACTTCAAACATTGTTGACTTCAAAACAGTGTTGACTTCAAACATTGCTGACTTCAAAACATTGTTGACTTCAAACATTGTTGACTTCAAACATTGTTGACTTCAAACATTGCTGACTTCAAAACATTGTTGACTTCAACATTGCTGACTTCAAACTTTGTTGACTTTAAACATTGCTGACTTCAAAACAGTGTTGACTTCAAACTTGCTGACTTCAAACAGTGTTGACTTCAAACATTGCTGACTTCAAACAGTGTTGACTTCAAACATTGCTGACTTCAAACATTGTTGACTTCAAACATTGTTGACTTCAAACATTGCTGACTTCAAAACATTGTTGACTTCAAACATTGTTGACTTCAAAACATTGTTGACTTCAAACATTGTTGACTTCAAAACAGTGTTGACTTCAAACATTGCTGACTTCAAAACATTGTTGACTTCAAACATTGCTGACTTCAAAACAGTGTTGACTTCAAACATTGTTGACTTCAAAACAGTGTTGACTTCAAACATTGTTGACTTCAAAACAGTGTTGACTTCAAACATTGCTGACTTCAAAACATTGTTGACTTCAAACATGCTGACTTCAAAACAGTGTTGACTTCAAACATTGTTGACTTCAAAACAGTGTTGACTTCAAACATTGCTGACTTCAAACAGTGTTGACTTCAAACATTGCTGACTTCAAAACATTGTTGACTTCAAACATTGCTGACTTCAAACATTGTTGACTTCAAACATTGTTGACTTCAAACATTGTTGACTTCAAACATTGTTGACTTCAAACATTGTTGACTTCAAACATTGTTGACTTCAAACATTTTTGACTTCAAACATTGTTGACTTCAAACATTGTTGACTTCAAACATTGTTGACTTCAAACATTGTTGACTTCAAACATTGTTGACTTCAAACATTGTTGACTTCAAACATTGTTGACTTCAAACATTGTTGACTTCAAACAGTGTTGACTTCAAACAATGGTTGACTTCAAACATTGTTGACTTCAAACATTGTTGACTTCAAACATTGTTGACTTCAAACAGTGTTGACTTCAAACACTGTTGACTTCAAACAGTGTTGACTTCAAACATTGCTGACTTCAAAACATTGTTGACTTCAAACATTGCTGACTTCAAAACAGTGTTGACTTCAAACATTGCTGACTTCAAACAGTGTTGACTTCAAACATTGCTGACTTCAAAACATTGTTGACTTCAAACATTGCTGACTTCAAACATTGTTGACTTCAAACATTGTTGACTTCAAACATTGTTGACTTCAAACATTGTTTGACTTCAAACATTGTTGACTTCAAACATTGTTGACTTCAAACATTGTTGACTTCAAACATTGTTGACTTCAAACATTGTTGACTTCAAACATTGTTGACTTCAAACAGTGTTGACTTCAAACATTGTTGACTTCAAACAGTGTTGACTTCAACATTGTTGACTTCAAACAGTGTTGACTTCAAACATTGTTGACTTCAAAACATTGTTGACTTCAAAAATTGTTGACTTCAAACATTGCTGACTTCAAAACAGTGTTGACTTCAAACATTGCTGACTTCAAAACATTGTTGACTTCAAACATTGCTGACTTCAAAACAGTGTTGACTTCAAACATTGCTGACTTCAAAACATTGTTGACTTCAAACATTGCTGACTTCAAAACAGTGTTGACTTCAAACATTGCTGACTTCAAAACAGTGTTGACTTCAAACACTGCTGACTTCAAACACTGATAACTGGATGTTACCTTCACGAAATCATTTCTGGCTCACATCACCTAGCTCACACCACTTGACTCACCACCCAGCTCACACCACCCAGCTCACACCATCCAGCTCACACCACCCAGCTCACACCATCTAGCTCACACCATAAAGCTCACACCATCCATCTCACACCATCTAGCTCACAAGACCCAGCTCACACCATCCAGCACACACCACCCAGCTCACACCATCCAGCACACACCACCCAGCTCACACCATCCAGCACACACCACCCAGCTCACACCATCCAGCACACACCACCCAGCTCATACCATCCAGCACACACCATCCAGCACACACCACCCAGCTCACACCATCCAGCACACACCACCCAGCTCATACCATCCAGCTCACACCATCCAGCACACACCATCCAGCACACACCACCCAGCTCACACCATCCAGCACACACCATCAAGCTCACAAGACCCAGCTCACACCATCCAGCACACACCCCCCAGCTCACACCATCCAGCTCACACCACCCAGCTCACACCCATCCACTCACACCACCCAGTTCACACCATCCAGCTCACACCACCCAGCTCACACCACCCAGCTCACACCATCCAGCTCACACCACCCAGCTCACACCATCCAGCACACACCACCCAACTCATACCACCCAGCTCACACCACCCAGCTCACAAGACCCAGCTCATACCACCCAACTCACAAGACCCAGCTCATACCACCCAGCTCACACCATCCAGCTCACACCACCCAGTACACACCATCCAGCTCATACCACTCAGCTCACACCACCCAGCTCACAAGACCCAGCTCACACCACCCAGCACACACCATCCAGCTCATACCACTCAGCTCACACCACCCAGCTCACAATACACAGCTCACACCACCCAGCTCACAAGACCCAGCTCACACCACCCAGCTCACACCACTCAGCACACACCACCCAGCTCATACCACCCAGCTTACACCACCCAGCACACACCATCCAGTTCACACCACCCAGCTCACACCACCCAGCTCACAGTCATATCCACTAATCTCCTCAACACTCCGCTCATCTCCCCGGAATCAAAATCCCATAACTGCAACTCCTCGGATCAAACCTTGACCCCCTACTCCCCAGGCCTTTCTGTAAACCCTTACGGGTTTACAGAAGTGGTAGCGCCACTCCATAACCATCATCTCATTTAGGCAGTCACAGGGCAGCACTAAACCCGTAGGGGTCGTGGAGATTACCAGCCCCGAGGGAGAGAGGGTCGTTACCCGTTCCCCCCCCCACCGTTAGCTCCGTTAACAAGGTGGTTGGTGCTTGTTACCGCTCAAAGAGTCTCAGTGCCATTACAGTGGCACCCTAGGTGTGCGTCCAGTGCCTCACCAAGGACACAGTAGGACAGCAGAGGGACAGCAGGACAGCAGAGGGAGGGACAGCAGGGTACGACAGGGGGGGAGAGAAGGAGGGACAGCAGGGTAGGACAGGCGGGGAGGAGGGACGGCAGGGTAGGACAGGCAGGGAGGAGGGACAGCAGGGTAGGACAGGCGGGGAGAAGGAGGGACAGCAGGGTAGGACAGGCGGGGAGAAGGAGGGATAGCAGGATAGGACAGGTGGGGAGAAGGAAGGACAGCAGGGTAGGACAGGTGGGGAGAGGGGGGACAGCAGGGTAGGACAGGTGATGAGAAGGAGGGACAGCAGGGTAGGACAGGCGGGGAGAAGGAGGGACAGCAGGATAGGACATGCGGGGAGAAGGAGGGACAGCAGGGTAGGACAGGTGGTGAGAAGGAGGGACAGCAGGGTAGGAGACGTGGGGAGAGGGGGGGCAGCAGGTAGGACAGGCGGGAGAGGGAGGGACAGCAGGGTAGGACAAGCGGGGAGAGGAGGGACAGCAGGGTAGGAAAAGGCGGGGAGAGGGAGGGACAGCAAGGTAGGACAGAGCGGGGAGAGGGAGGGACAGCAGGGTAGGACAAGCGAGGAGAGGGAGGGACAGCAGGGTAGGACAGGTGGGGAGAGGTAGGGACAGCAGGGTAGGACAGGCGGGAGAGGGAGGGGCAGGGGGGTAGGACAGGAGGGGAGAGGAAGGGACAGCAGGGTAGAACAGGCGGGGAGTGGGAGGGACAGAAGGTAGGACAGGCAGGGAGAAGGAGGGACAGCAGGATAGGACATGCGGGGAGAAGGAGGGATAGCAGGGTAGGACAGGTGGGGAGGAGGGACAGCAGGGTAGGACAGGTGGGGAGAGGGGGGACAGTAGGGTAGGACAGGCGGGAGAGGGAGAGACAGCAGGGTAGGACAAGCGAGGAGAGGGAGGGACAGCAGGAAGGACAGGTGGGGAGAGGGAGGGAGAGCAGGGTAGGACAGGCGGGGAGGTGGAGGGACAGCAGGGTAGGACAGGCGGGGAAACGGAGGGACAGCAGGGGAGGACAGGGGGGGAGTGGAAGGGAAAGCAGGGTAGGACAGGCGGGGAGAGGGAGGGACAGTAGGGTAGGACATGCGGGAGAAGGAGGGAAAGCAGGATAGGACATACGGGGGGGAGGGACAGCAGGGTAGGGCAGGTGGGGAGAAGGAGGAACAGCAGGGTAGGACAGGTGGGGAGAGGGGGGACAGCAGGGTAGGACAGGCGGGGAGAGGGAGGGACAGCAGGGTAGGACAAGCGGGGAGAGGGAGGGACAGCAGGGTAGGACAGGTGGGGAGAGGAAGGGACAGCAGGGTAGGACAGGCGGGGAGAGGGAGGGACAGCAGGGTAGGACAAGCGGGGAGAGGGAGGGAGAGCAGGGTAGGACAGGCGGGGAGGGAGGGACAGCAGGGTAGGACAAGCGGGAGAGGAGGGAGAGCAGGGTAGGACAGGCGGGGAGAGGGAGGGACAGCAGGGTAGAACAGGCGGTGAGAGAGAGGGACAGCAGGGTAGGACAGGCGGGAGAGGAAGGGACAGCAGGGTAAGACAGGTGAGGAGAGGGAGGGACAGCAGGGTAGGACAAGCGGGGAGAGGGACGGACAGCAGGGTAGGACAGGCGGGGAGAGGGAGGGACAAACAGGGTAGGACAGGCGGGGAGAGGGAGGGACAGCAGGGTAGGACAAGCGAGGAGAGGGGGGGACAGCAGGGTAGACAGGTGGGGAGAAGTAGGGACAGCAGGGGAGGACAGGCGGGGAGAGGGAGGGGCAGGAGGGGAGGACAGGAGGGGAGAAGGAAGGGACAGCAGGTAGAATAGCGGGGAGTGGGAGGGACAGCAGGGTAGGACAGGCGGGGAAACGGAGGGATAGCAGGGTAGGACAGGTGGGGAGAGGAAGGGAAAGCAGGGTAGAGACAGCGGGAGAGGGAGGGATAGCAGGGTAGGACAGGTGGGGAGGAGGGACAGCAGGGTAGGACAGGTGGGGAGAGGGGGGACAGCAGGTAGGACAGGCGGGGAGAGGGAGAGACAGCAGGGTAGGACAAGCGGGGAGAGGGAGGGACAGCAGGGAAGGACAGGTGGGGAGAGTGACAGCAGGGTAGGACAGGCGGGGAGTGGGGGGGACAGCAGGGTAGGACAGGCGGGGAAACGGAGGGACAGCAGGGTAGGACAGGTGGGGAGAGGAAGGGAAAGCAGGGTAGGACAGGCGGGGAGAGGGAGGGACAGCAGGGTAGGACATGCGGGGAGAAGGAGGGACAGCAGATAAGACATGCGGGAGGAGGGACAGCAGGGTAGGACAGGTGGGGAGAAGGAGGAACAGCAGGGTAGGACAGGTGGGAGAGGGGGACAGCAGTAGGACAGGCGGGGAGAGGGAGGGACAGCAGGGTAGGACAAAGCGAGGAGAGGGAGGACAGAAGGGGAGGAAAAGGTGGGGAGAGGTAGGGACAGCAGGGTAGGACAGGCTGGGAGAGGGAGGGGCAGGAGGGTAGGACAGGAGGGAGAGGAAGGGACAGCAGGGTAGAACAGGCGGGGAGTGGGAGGGACAGCAGGGTAGGACAGGCAGGAGAAGGAGGGACAGCAGGATAGGATATGCGGGGAGAAGAGGGATAGCAGGGTAGGACAGGTGGGGAGGAGGGACAGCAGGGGAGGACAGGTGGGAGAGGGGGGACAGCAGGTAGGACAGGCGGGGAGAGGGAGAGACAGCAGGGTAGGACAAGCGGGGAGAGGGAGGGACAGCAGGGAAGGACAGGTGGGGAGAGGGAGGGACAGCAGGGTAGGACAGGCGGGAGGTGGAGGGACAGCAGGTAGGGCAAGCGGGGAAACGGAGGGACAGCAGGGTAGGGCAGGTGGGAGAGGAAGGGAAAGCAGGGTAGGACAGGCGGGGAGAGGGAGGGACAGCAGGGTAGGACAGGCGGGGAGAGGGAGGGACAGCAGGGTAGGACAAGCGAGGAGAGGGAGGGACAGCAGGGTAGGAAAGGTGGGGAGAGGTAGGGACAGCAGGGTAGGACAGGCGGGGAGAGGGAGGGGCAGGAGGTAGGACAGGAGGGGAGAGGAAGGGACAGCAGGGTAGAACAGGCGGGGAGTGGGAGGGACAGCAGGGTAGGACAGGCAGGGAGAAGGAGGGACAGCAGGATAGGACATGCGGGGAGAAGGAGGGATAGCAGGTAGGACAGGTGGGGAGGAGGGACAGCAGGGTAGGACAGGTGGGGAGAGGGGGACAGCAGGTAGGACAGGCGGGGAGAGGGAGAGACAGCAGGGTAGGACAAGCGGGGAGAGGAGGGACAGCAGGGAAGGACAGGTGGGGAGAGGGAGGGACAGCAGGGTAGGACAGGCGGGAGGTGGATCGACAGCAGGGTAGGACAGGCGGGGAAACGGAGGGACAGCAGGGTAGGACAGGTGGGGAGAGGAAGAGAAAGCAGGGTAGGACAGGCGGGTAGAGGGAGGGACAGCAGGGTAGGACATGCGGGGAGAAGGGGACAGCAGGATAGGACATGCGGGGAGGAGGGACAGCAGGGTAGGACAGGTGGGGAGAAGGAGGAACAGCAGGGTAGACAGGTGGGGAGAGGGGGGACAGCAGGGTAGGACAGGCGGGGAGAGGGAGGGACAGCAGGGTAGGACAAGCGGGGAGAGGGAGGGACAGCAGGGTAGGACAGGTGGGGAGAGGAACGGACAGCAGGGTAGGACAGGCGGGGAGAGGGAGGGACAGCAGGGTAGGACAGGGGGGAGAGGAAGGAACAGCAGGGTAGGAAAGGTGGGGAAAGGGAGGCACAGCAGGGTAGGACAGGCGGGGAGAGGGAGGGTAGGACAGGTGGGGAGAGGAAGGGACAGCAGGGTAGGACAGGTGGGGAAAGGGAGGCACAGCAGGGTAGGACAGGCGGGGAGAGGGAGGTACAGCAGGGTAGGACAGGTGGGGAGAGGAAGGGACAGTAGGGTAGGACAGGTGGGGAGAGGGAGGCACAGCAGGGTAGGACAGGCGGGGAGAGGGAGGCACTGCAGGGTAGGATAGACGGGGAGAGGGAGGGACAGCAGGTAGGACAGGCGGGGAGAGGTAGGCAAATGCAGGTAGGACAGGCGGGGAGAGGGAGGGACAGCAGGGTAGGACAGCGGGGAGAGGGAGGGAGAGCAGGGTAGACAGGCGGGGGGAGGGAGGGAGAGCAGGGTTGGACAGGCGGGGAGAGGGAGGGAGAGCAGGGTAGGACAGGCGGGGAGAGGGAGGGAGAGCAGGGTAGGACAGGCGGGAGAGGGAGGGAGAGCAGGTAGACAGGCGGGGAGAGGGAGGGAGAGCAGGGTAGGACAGGCGGGGAGAGGGAGGGAGAGCAGGGTAGGACAGGCGGGGAGAGGGAGGGAGAGCAGGGTAGGACAGGCGTGGAGAGGGAGGGACAGCAGGGTAGGACAGGCGGGGAGAGGGAGGGTAGGAAAAAGATGGGAATGATTGGAAGAGCGAGATAAATGAGAATGGGGGGAATGAGAGAAAAATATTAGATTTTTTCTCCCCGTCTCTCTCTCTCTCTCTTTCATGAGAGAGCACTTCAACTTACTTCAAAGTTGTGCCCCAACGAAAGCTGACATTTTATGTGTCTCTACAGCTGACTTAATTATCAACACGGACTACGGAATGGCTGCCCGTCTTGTTAAGTAATAGCTGCTCTTTTGGTGTCATAACATCTTACCTCACCCCCCTCTCCTTCCTCCCTCCCTTCCTCTTCTCACCTCTCCCTCTCTCCAACATTCTCACACTCCCACACTCACCTCTCTCACTCCCTCACTCACCTCTCTCACTCCCACACTCATCTCTCTCACTCCCACACTCACCTCTCTCACTCCCACACTCACCTCTCTCACTCCCACACTCACCTCCCTCCCTCACTCACCTCTCTCACTCCCTCACTTACCTCTCTCACTTCCTCACTCAACTCTCTCACTCCCACACTCACCACTCTCACTCCCCTCACCTCAATCTCTCTCACTCCCACACTCAACTCTCTCACTCCTCACTCACCTCCTCACCTCTCTCACTCCCTCCTCACCTCCCTCACTCACTCACCTCTCTCACTCCCACACTCACCTCTCTCACTCCCTCACTCACCTCTCTCACTCCCACACTCACACTTCTCACTCCCTCACCTCTCTCACTCCCACACCTCACCTCTCTCACTCCACACTCACCTCTCTCACTCCTTCACTCACCTATTCCACTCCCACATTCACGTTCTCACTCCCTCACTCACCTCTCTCACTCTCACACTCACTCTCTCACATCCCTCACTCACCTCTCTCACTCCCTCACTCACCTCCCTCACTCACTCACCTCTCTCACTCCCACACTCACCTCTTTCACTCCCTCACTCACCTCTCTCACTCCCACACTCACTTCTCTCACTCCCTCACCTCTCTCACTCCCACACTCACCTCTCTCACTCCCACACTCACCTCTCTCACTCCTTCACTCACCTATCTCACTCCCACACTCACCTCTCTCACTCCCACATCAACTCTCTCACACTCCCACACTCACCTATCTCACTCCACATTCACGTTTCTCACTCCCTCACTCACCTCTCTCACTCTCACACCAATCTCTCTCACTCCCTCACTCACCTCTCTCACTCCCTCACTCACCTCCCTCACTCACTCACCTCTCTCACTCTCACACTCAACTCTCCACTCCCTCACTCACCTCTCTCACTCCCTCACTCACCTCCCTCACTCACTCACCTCTCTCACTCCAACACTCCACCTCTCTCACTCCCACTCACCTCTCTCACTCCCACACTCACTTCTCTCACTCCCCTCACCTCTCTCACTCCCACACTCACCTCTCTCACTCCCACACTCACCTCTCTCACCTCCTTCACTCACCTATCTCACTCCCACACTCACCTCTCTCACTCCCACATTCAACTCTCTCACTCCCACCACTCACCTCTCTCACTCCCACTCATCTCTCTCACTCCCACACTCACCCCTCTCCACTCCCACACTCACCCTCTCACTCCCACACTCAACTCTCTCACTCCCACACTCACCCCTCTCACTCACCTATCTCACTCCCGCACTCACCCCTCTCACTCCCTCACTCACATATCTCAATCCCACCTCACCCCTCTCACTCACTCACTTATTTCACTCCCACACTCACCTATCTCACTCCCACACTCACCTCTCTCACTCTCCACACTCACCTCTCTCACTCCCACACTCAACTCTCTCACTCCCACACTCACCCCTTCTCACTCCCTCACTCACCTATCTCACTCCCACACTCACTCACTTAATTTCACTCCCACACTCACCTCTCTCACATCCCACACTCACCTCTCACTCTCACACTCAACTCCTCACTCCCACACTCACCCCTCTCACTCCCACACTCACCTATCTCACTCCCACACTCACCCCTCTCACTCCCTCACTCACCTATCTCACTCCCACACTCACCCCTCTCACTCACTCACTTATTTCACTCCACACTCACCTCTCTCACTCCCACACTCACCTCTCTCTTCTCCCACACTCAACTCTCTCACTCTCACTCACAACTCTCACTCCACAGTCACCTCTCTCACTCCCACACTCACCCTCTCACTCACCTACATCTCACTCCCACACTCACCCCTCTCACTCCCTCACTCACCTATCTCACTCCCACACTTATCTCTCTCACTCCCACACTCACCCCTCTCACTCCCTCACTCACCTATCTCACTCCCACACTCACTTATTTCACTCCCACACTCACTCTCTCACTCCCACACTCACCTTTCTCACTCCCACACTCACCTCTCACACCCACACTCACTCTCTCACTCCCACACTCACCCCTCTCACTCCCTCACTCACGTATCTCACTCCCACACCACCCTCCTCCCTCCCTCACTCACCTATCTCACTCTCACACTCACCCTCCCTCACTCACTCACTTATTTCACTCCCACACTCACCTATCTCACTCCCGCACTCACCTCTCTCACTCCCCAACTCCCACTCACCCCCTCTCGCTCCCACACTCACCTCTCTCACTCCCTCACTCACCCCTCTCACTCCCTCACTCACATGTCTCACTCCCACACTCACCTCTCTCACTCACACACTCACCTCTCTCACTCACACTCATCTCTCTCACTCCCACACTCACCCCTCTCACTCCCACACTCACCTTTCTCACTTCCACACTCAACTCTCTCACTCCTACACTCACCCCTCTCACTCCCTCACTCACCTATCTCACTCCCACACTCACCCTCTCACTCCCTCACTCACCTATCTCACTCCCCACACTCACCCCTCTCACTCACTCACTTATTCTACTCCCCACACTCACCTCTCTCACTCCCAGACTCACCTCATCTCACTCCCACACTCAACTCTCTCACTCCCACACTCGCACCCTCTCACTCCCTCACTCACCTATCTCACTCCCACACTCACCCTCTCATTCCTCACTCACCTATTTCACTCCCACACTCACCCCCTCTCACTCACTCACTTATTTCACTCCCACACCCACCTCTCTCACTCCCACACTCACCTCTCTCACTCCACACACTCACCTCTCTCACTCCCACACTCACCTCTCTCACTCCCACACTCAACTCTCTCACTCCCACACTCACCCCTCTCACTCCCACACTCACCCCTCACACTCCCTCGCTCACCTATCTCACTCCCACACTCACCCCTCTCACTCATCTACATCTTATTTCACTCCCACACACTCCTCTCTCACTCCCCACACTCACCTCTCTCACTCCCACACTCAACTCTCTCACTCCCACACTCGCCCTTCTCACTCACTTATTCACTCCCACACTCACCTCTCTCACATCCCAACTCAACTCTCTCACTCCCACACTCACCCTCTCACTCCCTCACTCACCTATCTCACTCCCACACTCACCCCTCTCACTCACTCACTATTTCACTCCCACACTCACCGCTCTCACTCCCAGACTCAACTCTCTCACCCCCACACTCAACTCTCTCACTCCCACACTCACCCCTCTCACTCCCTCACTCACCTATCTCCCACACTCCACCCCTCTCACTCCCTCACTCACCTATCTCCCACACTCACCCCTCTCACTCCCTCACTCACCTATCTCACTCCCACACTCACCCCTCTCACTCACTCACTCACTTATTTCACTCCCACACTCACCTCTCTCACTCCCACACTCACCTCTCTCACTCCCCACATTCAACTCTCTCACTCCCACACTCACCCCTCTCACTCCCTCACTCACCTATCTCACTTCCACACTCACCTCTCTCACTCCCACACTCACCTCTCTCACTCCCACGTTCAACTCTCTCACTCCCATACTCACCCCTCTCACTCCCTCACTCACCTCGCACCTCTCTCACTCCCACATTCAACTCTCTCACTCCCACACTCACCCCTCTCACTCCCTCACTCACCTCTCTCACTCCCGCACTCACCCCTCTCACTCCCTCACTCACATATCTCAATCCCACACTCACCCTCTCACTCACTCACTTATTTCACTCCCACACTCACCTATCTCACTCCCACACTCACCTCTCTCACTCCCACACTCACCTCTCTCACTCCCACACTCAACTCTCTCACTCCCACCTCACACCCTCTCACTCCCTCACTCACCTATCTCACTCCCCACACTCACTCACTTATTTCACTCCCACACTCACCTCTCTCACTCCCAACTCACCTCTCACTCTCACACTCAACTCTCTCACTCCCACACTCACCCCTCTCACTCCCTCACATCACCTATCTCACTCCCACACTCACCCCTCTCACTCCCTCACTCACCTATCTCACTCCCACACTCACCCCTCTCACTCACTCACTTATTTCACTCCCACACTCACCTCTCTCACTCCCACACTCACCTCTCTCCTCCCACACTCAACTCTCTCACTCTCACTCACAACTCTCACTCCCACAGTCACCTCTCTCACTCCACACTCACCCCTCTCACTCACCTATCTCACTCCCACACTCACCCCTCTCACCCCTCACTCACCTATCTCACTCCACACTTATCTCTCTCACTCCCACACTCACCCCTCTCACTCCCCACTCACTATCTCACTCCCACACTCACTTATTTCACTCCCACACTCACCTCTCTCACTCCCACACTCACCTTTCTCACTCCCACACTCACCTCTCTCACATCCCACACTCACTCTCTCACTCCCACACTCACCCCTCTCACTCCCTCACTCACGTAATCACTCCCACTACACACCCCTCTCACCTCCCCACTCACCTATCTCACTCTCACACTCAACACCCTCTCACTCACCTCACTTATTTCACTCCCACACTCACCTATCTCACCCCCACTCACCTCTCTCACTCACACACACTCCATCACACCCCTCGCTCCCACACCACCTCTCACATCCCTCACTCACCCCTCTCACTCCCCTCACATCACATGCCTCACTCACCTCCCACACTCACCTCTCTCACTCACACACTCACCTCTCTCACTCACACTCATCTCTCCACTCCCACACTCACCTCCTCTCCACTCCCACACTCACCTTTCTCACTTCCACACTCACTCTCTCACTTCCTACCACTCAACCCTCTCACTCCCTCACTCACCTATCTCACTCCCACACTCACACTCACCCCTCTCACTCCCTCACTCACCTATCTCACTCCCACACTCACCCCTCTCACTCACTCACTTATTTCACTCCCACACTCACCTCACTCACTCCCAGACTCACCTCTCTCACTCCCACACTCACTCTCTCACTCCCACACTCACCCCTCTCACTCCCTCACTCACCTATCCACTCCCACACTACCCTTCATTCCTACTCATCTCTACACTATTTCACTCTAACTCACCCCTCTCACTCATCACTTATTTCACTCCAACACCACTCTCTCACTCCCACACTCACCTCTCTCACTCCCACTCACCTCTCTCACTCCCACACTCACCCTCTCACTCCCATATCTCAACCTCTCACCCCACACTCCAACCCTCTCTCACTCCCACACTCACCCCTCTCACTCCCTCCTCACCTATCTCACTCCCCACACTCACCCCTCTCAATCACTCACTTATTTCACCTCCCACACTCCTCTCTATCCCACAACCTCTCTCACTCCACACTCAAATCTCTCACCCCACACTCCCCTTCCCCCTCACTTATTTCACTCCACACACTCAACCTCTCTCACCTCCCAAACTCAACTCTCTCACTTTTCCCACCATCACCCCTCTCAACCCCCTCCCCTCCCCCAACTCACTCTACTCACTCCCACACTCACCCCCTCCCCTCCCATCACTTTTTTCACTCCCACACTCACCCTCTCACTCCCAACTCACCTTCTCACTCCCACACTCACTCTCTCACTTTCCCCCAACCCCCACCCCTCTTCAACTCCTCACTCCACATCCCCCCTCACCCCTCACTCCCCTCCTCCCCTCACCTCTCTCCCACACTCACCCCTCTCACTCCCCCACTCACCTTCTCACTCCCACACTCACCCCCTCCCCCCCACTCACTCACTTATCACTCCCACACTCACCCCTCTCACTCCCACACTCACCTCTCTCACTCCCTCACTCACCTCTCTCACTCCCGCACTCACCCCTCTCACTCCCTCACTCATCTATCTCACTCCCACACTCACCTCTCTCACACACTTCTTACACTTTCTCATTTTCCACACACATCTCTAACATTCTCACCTCACCTCCCCTCCACATCACCTCCCCTCCACCTCACCTCCCCTCCGCATCACCTCCCCTCCACCTCACCTCCCCTCCGCATTACCTCCCCTCCACCTCACCTCCCCTCCACATCACCTCCCCTCCACATCACCTCCCCTCCACCTCACCTCCGCCTCATTTTTCACATGTACTCTCTGATAAATGAAGGTTCTGTAGTGGAGCTGATGCTTGCCCAGGATGACTATATCAGGTCACCTTACATCTTAGTGTTGCTGAGTACAAGTGTGAGTAGTGTTGCTGAGTATAAGTGTGAGTAGTGTTGCTGAGTACAAGTGTGAGTAGTGTTGCTGAGTACAAGTGTGAGTAGTGTTGCTGAGTATAAGTGTGAGTAGTGTTGCTGAGTACAAGTGTGAGTAGTGTTGCTGAGTACAAGTGTGAGTAGTGTTGCTGAGTACAAGTGTGAGTATGTTGCTGAGTAAAGTGTGAGTAGTGTTGCTGAGTACAAGTGTGAGTAGAGTGAGTTGTTGAGTACAAGTGTGAGTAGAGTGAGTTGTTGAGTACAAGTGTGAGTAGAGTGAGTTGTTGAGTACAAGTGTGAGTAGAGTGTGTTGCTGAGTACAAGTGTGAGTAGAGTGTGTCGCTGAGTACAAGTGTGAGTGGAGTGTGATGCTGAGTACAAATGTGAGCAGTGTCTTGCTGAGTACAGGTAGTAGTAGTGTTGCTGAGTACAATTGTGAGTGGAGTGTGCTCCTGAGTACAAATATGAGTAGAGTGTGTTGCTGATTACAAGTGGAGTTACGGAATATAACAGAGAAACAAAGAAACTAGCTTTTGTTCCCACTGTATAACTATTATACAGAATAATGTTGCAGAACACGGCTGATATCACGTCCCCCACTCACCACTCCCCCACTCACCACTCATGACTCCCCCACTCACCACTCATGACTCCCCCACTCACCACTCATGACTCCCCCACTCACCACTCATGACTCCCCCACCACCACTCATGACTCCCCCACTCACCACTCATGACTCCCCCACTCACCACTCATGACTCCCCCACTCACCACTCATGACTCCCCCACTCACCACTCATGACTCCCCCACTCACCACTCATGACTCCCCCACTCACCACTCATGACTCCCCCACTCACCACTCATGACTCCCCCACTCACCACTCATGACTCCCCCACTCACCACTCATGAATCCCCCACTCACCACTCATGACTCCCTCACTCGCCACTCATGACTGCCCCACTCATGACTCCCCCACTCACCACTCATAACTGCCCCAATCACCACTCATGAATGCCCCACTCACCAAATATGACTGCCCCACTCACCACTCATGACTGTCCCACTCATCACTCATGACCCCCACTCACCACTCATGACTCCCCCACTCACCACTCATGACTCCCCCACTCACCACTCATGACTCCCCCACTCACCACTCATGACTCCCCCACTCACCACTCATGACTCCCCCACTCACCACTCATGACTCCCCCACTCACCACTCATGACTCCCTCACTCGCCACTCATGACTGCCCCACTCATGACTCCCCCACTCACCACTCATAACTGCCCCAATCACCACTCATGAATGCCCCACTCACCAAATATGACTGCCCCACTCACCACTCATGACTGTCCCACTCATCACTCATGACTCCCCCACTCACCACTCATGACTGCCCCACTCACTCAAAACTCTCTCGTCCTCAGTCTTCGCTTTTGGCAGTACCTACTTCATCCTGTTCATCGCCCGGGCGGTCCAAGGCATTGGCTCCTCCTGCTCCTCCGTGTCTGGTAAGTCACCACTAATATCTTAACTGTCCATGAATACGTGGTCAGTAAGTGTCCATGGATACGTGGCCAGTAAGTGTCCATGGATACGTGGTCAGTAAGTGTCCATGGATACGTGGTCAGTACGTGTCCATGGATACGTGGTCAGTAAGTGTCCATGGATACGTGGTCAGTAAGTGTCCATGGATACGTGGTCAGTAAGTGTCCATGGATACGTGGTCAGTACGTGTCCATAGATAAGTGGTCAGTAAGTGTCCATGGATACGTGGTCAGTAAGTGTCCATGGATACGTGGCCAGTAAGTGTCCATGGATACGTGGTCAGTAAGTGTCCATGGATACGTGGTCAGTAAGTGTCCATGGATACGTGGTCAATAAGTGTCCATGGATACGTGGTCAGTAAGTCCATGGATACGTGGCCAGTAAGTGTCCATGGATACGTGGTCAATAAGTGTCCATGGATACGTGATCAGTAAGTGTCCATGGATGCATGGTCAATAAGTGTCCATGGATACGTGGCCAGTAAGTGTCCATGGATACGTGGTCAGTAAGTGTCCATGGATACGTGGTCAGTAAGTGTCCATGGATACGTGGCCAGTAAGTGTCCATGGATACGTGGCCAGTAAGTGTCCATGGATACGTGGTCAGTGTGTCCATGGATACGTGGTCAGTAAGTGTCCATGGATACGTGGTCAGTAAGTGTCCATGGACACGTGGTCAGTAAGTGTCCATGGATACGTGGTCAGTAAATGAATATTCAAACACTCCAGTTAATAAAATATACAATAAAATATATTTCTCTATAAGAAAAACACACCCTCGCATATATATATATATATATATATATATATATATATATATATTATATATATATATATATATATATATATATATATATATATATATATATATATATAACAATTCGCAAACAGGCGAAATTACTTATAAACATTGTCTCTACGTCCACAGCAGGACTCGAACCTGCAAACTCTGTATCAAAGTAACAGTACTTTACCACGGAGCCAAACCCCAGATAAGTATGGGCGCCTAGCCGTAGCTAGATGTTACCCCATACCCCAAGGTACCAGGCTTGTTTTTAGAGTTATTTCATCCAATCCTGCCACATGCAGTTGACAACATATACCCTCTGTGTCCATGTATTGTTTGTAAAGGCTTGACAAAGCTCCTGGAGAGCGAAACGTTGCCACAATAAAATGTCCCATTAGTTGCGCCTGTGTCCTTTTACCCAACATATTGTCGGTAATTCTACCAACCGTATTACAGGTATGGGCATGTTGGCGGAGCGATACCCAGACGACAAGGAACGAGGGAATGCCATGGGCATTGCCCTTGGAGGTTTGGCACTCGGGGTACTAATAGGGCCACCCTTCGGCGGTGTCATGTTCCAGTTTGTGGGCAAGACGGCACCATTCCTCATTCTGGCAGTCTTGGCACTGGGAGACGGACGTGAGTGCCTTAACTATTTCTTATGCAAAACAACCACGGTGGAGGGGGGGGGGAAGTTGAATGGCAGCTCTAGGCCTTTCGTTTTGCAATCAACACATCATCAGAAGCTTGCAATGTTACAGAAAAAACGGAATTCTAAGGATATACGTTCAGATGACGCGTCATCTGAACGTATTTGCTTGTAATTCCTCCCTATTTCTGCAACATTGCAAATTCCTGATGATGTGTTGATTGCAACACGAAAGGCCTAGAGCTATCATTCAACCCCCCCCCCTCCGCAGTCGTTTTGGAATTTGTATCGTTTGTTCGCGATTATCGTATATTTCTTACACATATTTTTTTACGCTTTACTATATTCGTGGGGAAAGGCTAAACCCTCGGGGTAGCTTCAGTTCCTTGGATCAAGAGCCCTCCACCAGCATCAAGGCACCTTGAAGGGTTTTATGAAATGAAAAGCCTTGATATCTCCCCCAAAAAAATTACGTTCTTTCAATTTTTCAAGCTTTTTTTTTAATTTTTCAGCATTTTTTCCGGTATTTTTCAAGCATTTTTCAGCATTTTTTCAAGCATTTTTTCAAGCATTTTTTCAAGTATTTTTTCAAGCAATTTTCAGCATTTTTTCAGGCATTTTTTTCCAAGTATTTTTTCAAGCATTTCTCAGCATTTTTTCAAGTATTTTTTCAAGCATTTCTCAGCATTTTTTCAAGTATTTTTTCAAGCATTTCTCAGCATTTTTTCAAGTATTTTTTCAATCATTTCTCAGCATTTTTTCAAGTATTTTTCCAAGCCATTTTAGGAACTTTAAATTTTTTCAATAAAACATATTTTGGCATTAAAAATCAATATAATTGTTTATATTATACATAACGTTTCGCATAGCTTTTAAAAAACCACATAGACATTTTAAAACTAGGGGGAGGGAGAGAGGCTCTTGATCCAAGGCGGTGAAGGTAACCCTCACCTTCGCTGGATCGAACCTGATTATCACCCATCCCCAAGAGGCCGTGTGAGTCTTACGTGTTTAGAGCTTCCCCATGCAAGCCTTGCCTCTCTCTCGCCTCAGTAATGACTGGTTCGTGGTAATTAGTGACGAAATACTGATGATATAACTGTGCTCTATGTAGAGCTCCACAAAGCTCTGCGTAGAGCTCCATCAAAGCTCCGCGTAGAGCTCTGCATTAGAGCTCTCCCACACGCCGTGCAACACAATCACTGACTCTCTAATCCTGTACATTGCACGCCTTTCCCCGGTGGTGGTCGTACCCAGTGTTGCAGCTACTGGTGCTTCAGCCAGCCGTCGTGAAGCAAGAGGAAGAGGCACCCACCCTGGGGGAGCTGGTCAGTGACCCGTACATCATCATCGCTGCCGGTAAGTTCCAAAGAGTGCCACAGTGTCACTGTATCTCAAAAGAGTGACTATTGTAGTGGTGTATTGTGGTGACGGGAGTTACATTGCTTTTCTCCCCCCCCCAACTCTCACTTTTACTGCCCACTTCCCCTCCCACACAGGGGCTATCACCATGGCCAATATTTATCGTCACTCCTCCCACAGGGGCCATCACTCACCTTCACTCCTCCCACAGAGGCCCACTCACCTTCACTCCTCCCACAGGGGCACCCTCACTTCACCTCACAGGCACCTCTCACCTTCACTCCTCCCACAGGGCCACCTCTCACCTTCACTCCTCCCACAGGGGCCACCTCTCACCTTCACTCCTCCCACAGGGGCCACCTCTCACCTTCATTCTTCCCACACGGGCTACCACTCACCTTCACTTCTCCCACAGAGGCCACCACTCACCTTCACTCCTCCCACAGGGGCCACCTCTCACCTTCACTCCTCCCACCCGGGCTACCACTCACCTTCACTTCTCCCACAGGGACCACCACTCACATTCACTCCTCCCACAGGGGCCATCACCTTCACTCCCACAGGGGCCACCACTCACCTTCGCTCCTCCCACAGGGGACATCAATCACTTTCACTCCTCCCACAGGGGCCACCACTCACCTTCACTCCTCCCACAGAGGCCACCACTCACCTTCACTCCCACAGGAGCCACCACTCCCCTTCACTCCTCTCACAGAAGCTAACATTCACCTTCACTCCTTCCAAAGAGCCATCATTCACCTTCACTCCTCCCACAGGGGCCATCACTCACCTTCATTCCTCCCACAGGGGCCATCACCTTCGCCAACATGGGGATCGGCATGCTAGAACCATCGCTGCCACTCTGGATGATGGACACCATGGATGCACCTGAGTGGCAGCTGGGAGCGGCCTTTATCCCAGCATCCATCTCTTATCTGATCGGCACCAACCTCTTCGGTCCACTAGGTCACCTGATGGGTAGATGGCTCGCCTCCCTGATTGGCCTCTTCATCATCGGCATCTGTCTGATGAGTGTTAGTGTGTGTGTGTGTCTGTATATTTTTCTGAACGTGTTTGTGTACGTCTGTGTGTATGTCTCTGTGTATGCACCTGAGTGTCTGTGTGTATGTCTATGTGTTTGTCTTCGTGTGTGTGTGTGTGTATCTTTGTATATGTTGTCGTCATGCGTGTCTGTGTATGTTAATATGTGCCTGTGTGCGTATCTGTATGTGTGTGTGTGTGTGTGTGTGTGTAGAGAGAGAGAGAGAGAGAGAGAGAGAGAGAGAGAGAGAGAGAGAGAGAGAGAGAGAGAGAGAGAGCAAATCTTTAAATCATTTCTGTTAAATATTTCCATTTTATTACAGACGTCATCTATGTTCCAACACACTGTGAATATCTGAATCATTTTCCCCAAGCATATACATATTTTTAAACTCACCTATTAAAATACACGATTAGCGTAGCAGCACACTGCTGGTGTTCCCACTATGTAACTATCACACAGATTAGGGTAACATATACTGCAGGTGTTCCCAGTTGTATTCTATTAACACCACTTGCCGTCACTCAGATCCCCAGCGCCACTAGCATCAACCACCTGATCGCCCCCAACGCCGGCCTGGGCTTCGCTATAGGGATGGTCGACTCATCCATGATGCCAGAACTGGGCTACCTGGTCGACCTTCGTCACTCTGCCGTCTACGGCTCCGTCTACGCTATAGGCGACGTCGCTTTCTGTCTAGGCTTCGCTATTGGTGAGCTATGAGTGACAGAGGAGAGAGAGAGAGGAGAGAGAGAGAGAGAGAGAGAGAGAGAGAGAGAGGAGAGAGAGAGATTGAGAGAGAGAGAGAGAGAGAGAGAGAGAGAGAGAGAGAGAGAGAGAGAGAGTGAGAGAGAGAGAGAGAGGAGAGAGAGAGAGAGGAGAGAGAGAGAGAAGAGAGAGAGAGAGAAGAGAGAGAGAGGGGAGATAGAGAGAGAGAGAGAGGAGAGAGAGGAGAGAAAATGTGTGTTTGTGTGTATTCATCCAGTTATCGATTCATATTATTATTATTATAATCAAGGGGGAAGCGCTAAACCCGGAGGATTATACAGCGCCTGGGGGGGGGATGTGGAAGGCATTCAGGCTTAATTCGGGGAACTGGAGCACAGATCCAATTCCCCAAATCAAGAGCCCCTCACCAACATCAAGGAACCTTCCTTGAGGGGTATCGATTCATAGATCCTGGCTCTACAGTGGTTTTGAAACATTATTTCACCATAAACCAAGACGGACCGAAACGTCGTCTAAAGTTTCTTCTCTAAATTCTGGATCAGTAGTGAATCGTTCGTTTCACTGTGTTTACAGAGCTCACCCCTTATTGCACTACAACAGAAGGCGCGCTTCCTCTCACTGTATGACAGTAACTAGTGCCTTCACTATGACAGGCCCTGCTTTTAACCAGTGCCTTTACTCTGACAGGTCCTGCACTCTCTGGCACTCTAGTCCAGGCCTTCGGCTTCAAATGGATGCTGTATGGGGTGGCAATCATTAACTTCCTGTATGCACCATTTATGTACTGCCTTAAGTCTCCTCCTGCCAAGACCGGAGAACAACAGGTAAATCTCTCTCTCTCTCGCTCTGTTTTATTTAGATTCCATTATCTGATTATTTAATCATTCTTATTTTAATTCTAACACTATAGTATATAATAATAATAAATATTTTGAATATATTCTGAGAAGTGTATCTCTCTCGATGTGTGTACGCAAAATAGTGTATATACAGAGAAAGGCATATATCATACAGAGTTTGCTTTAATCCCTAAATTAGGGATTTAAGTATCCTTAACTGGTATTGTGAAGGTGACATGAACCAGCCTTAATTACTTTAATAACTATGAGACTGTCACTTCCTCGTGTATATAATAATAATAATAATAATAATAATAATAATAATAATAATAATAATAATAATAATAACGATGATAAATTAATTCGCCGCTTTTTTGCAGAACTTGATTTACGGAGAGAAATCTTCAGTACGTTACGTTACCTACAAGAACGAGGAGGAAGAAGAAAACTATCCTTAAAATATCCATAGCGTGAAGGAAACTATCCTTAAAAACCCACTGCGTGAAGAAAACTATTCTATAAGATCCATAGCGTGAAGAAAACTAGCCTTAAAAGATCCATAACGTGTAGAATGTCCCGGGGAAAGGATTTGTTTTGCGAAAACTAAAGCGCAATCGGAGTGTGCTCGTGTGTGTATTGTTGTAAAGTTATCTTCCAAAAGGGCTAAGCAGCCATCTGGATAAATTTATTTTAAGCTATTTCGCTGTGTGGAACTAAGAACCTAGTAGCTCTGCAACTTCGCGAGCCGCACTGGTCAAGCCCCTCAGGCGCAGCGTCTTCGAGAGTTGCACCCGGCAGACCAGATCGAGTCGTGGGGTGCGAAGTCCGTGTTTGACACGCTCTTCTGGACGATGCGTGCTTGTGACAATGCTTTTCACAGATGATGCGCGCTTGTGACAAAGGCTCTCCAGGTCGACGTGAGGCGTCCATATTCCTTCTCGAAGAATGACTAGGAGAGACGCGGGTGGCGCAAGAAATAGCCGCTGTGCGATTGTTTCGAAGTGACTCAGGTTTTGATCAAAAGGCAGAAGTTGCGGTGACGGGAACAATGCCCCTACCCCCTACCGCACTGAATGTCTGAGATGGGTGGTAG
This sequence comes from Cherax quadricarinatus, assembly GCF_026875155.1. Lineage (NCBI taxonomy): Eukaryota > Metazoa > Arthropoda > Malacostraca > Decapoda > Parastacidae > Cherax > Cherax quadricarinatus. The sequence goes on along the minus strand of NC_069462.1, from coordinate 20,222,651 downwards.
ACGCGTGAATTTACTACTGAGACGGTTGGTGGATGTGCGAATCTACCCTGAGAAGGATGGTAGATGCGTGAATCAACCCCTTGAGAAGTTTGGTAAATGCACAGTAGATGATCTACTACTGAGAAGGGTAATAAACAGTAGTAGTTGCACGAATCTACGACGTCTTGAACCTCCCAAATAATTTCTCCCAGACAGCTCGAGATGCACAAATTAAAAGTGAAACTCGTCAGAAGGGAGAGACTGAACGAATATTCTGACTACAACGATGATTTGCTAGGAGCCAGCGAGCAGCCAGCTCCGGCACCCACCTTCATAACAAACACAGGCACCTTCACCAACCTTATTCTGTTGCATGTAAATGAGAAGCATAGCCGTAAAAGAAACACCCATTACGAAATATATTTTCATAACTTAGAACGATGATGAGAAACACATTTCAGGCTGCACCCTGTCTTACCGATTATGTCTACACAACATGAAACAACATTCAACGGGACACTGAGCTGTCTCGTTCCTCAGTATAGATACCAAAACTGACTATCAGACGAGCATATAATGAAGTGGATAGGATACTGCATTTCTCGCGCTTCACACCTCTTTTTCTGGCTTATGTAGGACTGGTTACTGTATTTATTTTTGTGTCTATTTCTGCCTTATAGAAGCCCAGATACTACATTTCTTGTGTGTCATACCTTTATTCTGGCTTATATACGACAGTCTGCTACGTTTGTCAACTTTTTCGGCTCAGCCAGCTACTTTTCGGGCTTATGTAGGGCTACTATTGTATTTCTGGCTAACGTGTCAGCAATTAGATTCCACTGTAGTGCATAGAGTTGACCCCGCACATCAGCCTTGGAGAAATCCAATGCTTTTCTTATAAGTATAAAGGCCATTGCAGCGTAATTCCAATTTGCATGGGGTCAATCGAATGCATTTATGGTTTCCACACTGCTTGTCTGTCCACGGAAAGAGAAAGGTCAGTGACGTAACGACTTGGAAAGTGATGAATACAAAGAAAAGACTTTTACTAAATAAGCTTGTATACAACCGCAGTGCGCTGTTTCTTAATACTATTAAGTAATGGACAGAGGGAACGCGAAGAGAAGGAAAGAGGCGTGATGTGCTTAGCGGAGGGGGAGGGAGAGAGAGAGAGGAGAGAGAGAGAGAGAGGAGGGAGAGAGAGAGTGAGAGAGAGAGAGAGAGAGAGAGAGAGAGAGAGAGAGAGAGAGAGGGAGAGAGAGAGAGAGAGGTGAGGGACCTGGAGGAGATAGTCTGGTTCGTATACATGACCACACCATCGGTCAAACTTGGGAAGCACTCTATACTGCTCAGATGACCTTCTCTGGCACCTTATCTCTCTCTCTCTCTCTCTCTCTCTCTCTCTCTCTCTCTCTCTCTCTCTCTCTCTCTCTCTCTCTCTCTCTCTCTCCCTCTCTTTCTCTCTCTCTTTCTCTCTTTCTCTCTCTCTTTCTCTCTCCTTCTAGCATCTAGAAAAAATAGTTAGCTAGGTTATTTACTGTTTTGTGAGCAATGTCCAAATAATACCACAACTACCAGCACTACACAACGTTCTACCAGAAATACCAGCACTACACAACGTTCTACCAGAAATACCAGCACTACACAACATTCTACCAGAAATACCAACACTACACGACGTTCTACCAGAAATACCAGCACTACACAACGTTCTACCAGAAATACCAACACTACACAACGTTCTACCAGAAATACCAGCACTACACAACGTTCTACCAGAAATACCAACACTACACAACGTTCTACCAGAAATACCAACACTACACAACGTTCTACCAGAAATACCAACACTACACAACGTTCTTCCACAACTACCAGCACTA
>NC_069462.1:20213289-20215789 GCF_026875155.1 Cherax quadricarinatus | reverse complement strand
TCATTACCATGGTAGAGAAGCACACACCATTACCATGGTAGGGAAGCACACACCATTACCATGGTAGGGAAAGAGTTAACATCAATTTGGTAGGGAAGCACACATCATTACCATGGTAAGGAAGCACTTACCACAACCATGGTAGGGAAGCGCACACCATTACCATGATAGGGAAGCACTTAACACCACCGTGGTAGGGAAGCACTTAACCCCACCATGGTATGGAAGCATTTTCCACCATGGTAGGGAAGCACTTAACATCACCATGTTAGGGAAGCTCTTAACACCACCATGGTAGGGAAGCACACACCATTACCATGGTAGGGAAGCACACACCACTACCATGGTAGGGAAGCATAAATTCTCCACAATCCTTATATATTTGAATCTGTTACTCTGCGAGGCACTTACCATGTACTAGCTCACTCTGCAAGGCACTTACCATGTACTAGCTCACTCTGCAAGGCAATTACCATGTACTAGCTCACTCTGCAAGGCACTTACCATGTACCAGCTTATTCTGCAAGGCAATTACCATGTACTAGCTCACTCTGCAAGGCACTTACCATGTACCAGCTTATTCTGCAAGGCAATTACCATGTACTAGCTCACTCTGCAAGGCACTCCCCATTACCAGCTCAGTCTGCAAAGCACTTACCATGTACTAGCTCGCTATGCAAGGCACTTCCCATGTACCAACTCAAGTCACCCTGCAGAATTAAAATTACTAAGTAGGCTTACGATTTCCCTGTTACTGTCTATGGTCTGTTTATCCACTGGTCACAATGGATACAGTACACAGGGCCTACGATACTTTTTTACACCCATCATAATCTCCAAAGAATGAAAAACGTGAAAACTGATAAATCAAGCTTCAGCAATTTGCTGTGAATTATTGTCATTGTACACAATGAATAGATTCCACTGGAACCATAGACACTATACAACGCGATTATCTATAGGCCTGTTTTAGTGGCCTACGAGACTTGAATCTTGCCCTGATGTTACCAGGTAGGTTTGTTCTTAATATGCAGTAATGCCACAAGTAAGCGTTGAAGAACAATGAACTGACACTAAACGCTGGTGGCATATAAAGTAACTATTTTTTACTTTCTGTGATCGTGTTGCTAAAGTTTTGTTTACATCTGCTTTATGTCGAGTTTCTTGTTTTCGAAAAAGCAGAGGAAGTCGTAGGTTGTCTTTAAATTCTTGTCTTCGCCAGATTAAATGAAAAATGGTTAATGTTGTTGCAGCTACGCTTTGAGGTTAGTTTAAAATCCTGATGTTACTGCATACATCAGGAAAAATTCTCAGACACGCTGCTGTAAGCAGTGTTGGCACGTACATACGTGTTATGTATTAGTACTACTGCAGACTCAGCACAAAGCACCAGCTGCTGTAGAAGGTGGTGTCTACTGACGAACGCGTGAGTGTGGTATTGAGTGGTCCCTAGGACTGGTCACAGCAGTGATACCGTTGGCTTGCTAGTCGGACTCAGGTGGGGTCGAGTGGATGGCTGATTCAGCTGAAGTTGGATAAACGTTAGGATATCAGGTGTAGTGAGGCGGTCGTAGATGGACAGGCAGGGCAGGACGTGTTACACGATATACTGAAATGGATTAATTTTCATATATGTAAGAATTTATCAAAATTATCAAGTTAAACTAAAAGGATAACCGTGTCCGGTGTGAATGGCTGCACACTGAACATAGGAGCCACCATAAAAATTAGATATGAAGTTCAATAGTCACAAGGTGTCCATGTTTACGTCCTGGCCCTTGTCAGGCTCTGCCGACGCCCACGACGAGAAGGATACTGGCCGAGTATTACAGTATAAAAGACAATATACAGTCAGTTTCATAGGTTTTTGGGGAAAGTACTTGCTCTTCTTCCCTCTTTTCATTTGCAACGATCAAGACTGTTGTCAGTAAACAGCGTCTTGTACCAGGGAAGTGTTTGTTGTGGTGGTGACCATGTTGGATGACCTAAGTGAAGAGAATATAACATCAACCAGTTGAACTCTTCAGTGGACGGGTGTTGAACATCGATAAGCTGAACTTGTAAATTCAGCACCAACCAGCACCGCTTTCGCAAGTGCTGTGAATGTTAGCGCATCACAACTGTGATCAGTTTGTCATTCACCTATATAAAACCAATTTTACCTCCTTTCTTAAAGTACATGTATACATTTTATTTTACGATGAATTCATATACATAATTTTCTTTCACTCCGAGTGTATACATGCACTTTCAGCAGATGTAAGCAAGGTTTCTCAGTGTACAACACTCTATCATTATATTTTATATTTTTTGATAACTATTGTTTGGCTGGCTAATATAACAAAAAGAGAATACAGTGTAGATTAATAGATCCAGAGAGTTGAATTATAGAGCATTATACACCAATGACTGCAGTTTACAGAAGCTTCGATTATTAATGAATCATTTTATTTTTAAGAACAGAGTTGAAATCATTGCAGAGGTGCCAACAAGCGTATGT